>CAJQZP010001184.1:0-620505 GCA_907164705.1 Parnassius apollo | reverse complement strand
TATGGTCATAAAATAAAACTTAATTTTTGTTTTAAACACATAAAATAGCAAAATAAAATTTTTTACTTACGCGGTGCAGTCAACAAGCCCTCCCCAAGCCACGGTTTAGCAAAATTATATAAGAAGCCTTTCTCTAAACACGAGTTCGCAACAGTCATAAAATCGTCAGGATCTGTTAATACTGTAACAGCGATAAAAAAATAGCTCATTAAAAATTGTACTGGTCTTCACATTAACACACGAGGCTATTGTTACGTGTATCATGGTGAAGAAAAATATTGCTAGGAAACCAGCATGTTTGAGAAATTAAAAAAATCAAGTGCAGTAAAATGGTTTTACTTGGTGGAATTACAGTAGAGTCTGAAAGTGGATGGAAAACCGGTACTTCATGTACCGGTTTTCCACCTACCTTCCTCCTGTTCAGTTCCTGTTTATGGGGGGTAGAGCCACGCTGCAGCTATATTATTGGTTGTAGCACAAATAGGTCTGTTTGACCGGAGAAGGTCCACGCTTTCACAGAATGCCAGCGTAAAATAGCAGCTTAATGCTGCTGTGCTATGGTGAGTTTAGATAACCGGAGACCCGTTTTACTGGAATCAAGGCATTCCATGGTAGTCCTCAGGGGGGACAACGCATCTACATTTTGATCCTTGATCGAGGTTAAATGTAAGATGTCTATGGACCATAGCATCGACTTACCATCAGGTGAACTGTATGCTCGTTTGTCACCCTTAGTCTATGTGAAAAAAAGTTCCGCCCTCAATGATGGCGCTACACTGAAAGTGTGGCCTCTCGACAGTGTGCGGTGGTTTAGTTCTTCAGGAAATACGACTATGTTCTATTGTAGAAGTACACACCGATATTCCTTCTCAGCCGTTCATATTGTTGTTTTCGATTTTCGAACTGTGAATCGTCTCGCATGCAGCCTCTTTCTCTTTTTAGTAAACTTTTTTACGCAGTCATTTTTATATTTTTTTTAAATAATAAAATACTAAATTAAATACACAAGCCTACTGGCTTGTGTATATTTTATTTACTTTGTACTGTGTTTTCTGTTTTATAACGTAAATTTTAACTAGAAAATATTATTTATTAAATTAACTACAGAGTGAAGCAGTGTTGTTAATTTTAATCTATACCACGTTTAGCTGTGTAAATAAACATGATATTTAATTCTTTTTTCATATTTTTGCGGTATAATTTTAAGCATACAACGATCGACGATCGACGATCTGAGATAATCTACCTTATGCGATAACTTCCAGCAAATTTTTTTGGTTAAGGAGATAATTTTTACTAATAGAAGTATATCCAAAATAACATTAAGCAATATAAAGACTGTTTAGAGCACAAATATTAATTAAATAACCACAAATTTACTGGGAAATTATATTTAAAGTCAACAAATAAAATTGAATTTAACAGAAATTAAATCATTATTTTTTAATGTTTTTAAATAAATCAATACTTGATAAATTAGTAAAATATGTAAAAAAGGCCTTATGAATACTGGAATTGAATTTTTCTCTCTAGAAGTATGCTTACCATAAAATTTAAAAGGACCCATTAGTAATGTTGAAATGCCTCCAGCTTTACAGCATTTATACGATATGATTTTAACACTTTTCCATAATCCTAAAAAGGAAATATATTATTAGACTGCAGGCTTACTCTTAAAATGTATTCACTTAGTTTCGGTTCTGTTTATAAAAGCTTTCTTCCGAATCAAATATTAGTGTCGACAAACGAAAAAACATGCGTTATTAGTGTCGTTAGGCACATCCAGATAATTTTTAAATTATAAATCTAGTTTCTAAATATTTTTATCACATAAATACATTTAATACAAATAAAACGTTACGTGGCTCAATATTTTAAGCAATAACGCAATGAACGTAAGTCGCGCGTAACGTGTGAGTTTCTTCGATATTTTATGGACTGTATTGATAGATACATACAACAATCGGAGCAGAGGAAAAAGGAATGGTGAGAGCAGCCTCGCCTTCCTCGTTTAGTATCTGCTAACACAGCAGGTCTACTACATGGTTTGGCGTACTTACGTACTAATGGCGTGATCAATTTTAGGATATCACACTCTTCTCAACTCTTGACTTGTTGCAACCGTGGTAAGGTGCGATACATTTGCAAAAGTACAATGACACAATGTCCGGTGATAATGTTATATAAAAGAGGAAGCCAAAGAAAATTACGCCCCTAGTGCGGTCGCGGTTACTATTCGATCTCAACTGATGACTGTGTCGCCTTCAATGTCCGGACGTGCATGTAGGATGATAAGGGAAGTAGGGGTTAAAATTATTCCAAGTATGTTATTAGATTTATAATTAAATTGTTAACTGTTGTTACCAAATGCAAATAAAACGTAGAAGTACAATATTTTAAGCACACTCACACATCAAAAGTCTATTACTGATTAGCCAATAGCTTATTATGTTTTTATTCGACTTGGGACGCACTATCAAAGATGGCATTATTTACCGTTAACTTTTGGTGTCAATTGTCATTCATAATAAAATAAATACCCTTGCAACAATTCCTTAATTGTATAAGTATGAAAATCTCATCAAAAAAAAAACTTTCTAGTAGATTTCCATTAAAACTGCCACCAAGCGGAGGCTAACTGACTTTAATTAAAATTCCAATCAGAAGCACCAGTCGATTTTGCTCCAGTTCCGTTTTCTTAAAATTAGTAACGTAACGTATGTTTTTTTTTAAATTAGTAACAACCGTCTGTTAATAACTGTATTTAGCCATATTGTACTATTAGTTAATTCATAAAAAATGAGCGCAAAGAAGTATAAATAATAATTTTTTATACAGTCGTCGATAATTGGTGTCCGGTGATATTTTAATATCGATGAATTAACTTGCATTATATCTCTATTAATATCGAGTACCCGGTTGACCAAGCTTTGCTCGGTATTTTTCACTCGGTTTTTTTTTTAATTCGTGTGTTTTGGAGATTATATTTAGATACAAATTACATACCGATGAAATACGAATAATATTTTTTGATCGTAGCGACATAATAGAAAAAACTGAACTGGTTATTTGAATAAAAAATCATGAGTGCAATTAGTTTAATTAAAATTTTCGTGTTTTTAAAAAATACTATTAAAAAGCGCTCGAAAAAATAGATTTTCTCAAAAAAGAAAGAACTTGAAAAAAAAATTTATTTAATTTATTATCATCATCATCACGGTAGTTTAGATAATATCACTCACTTTACATAAAAGTAGCAACTGTGTATCAATTGAATTTATTAACTACTAGCATTTTAATTGCGTAAAACTACTTTCTATTAAGTAATGTCATAACAGAGATTATTTGACCTAGGTACAAATAAAGAAATGAGCTTTTAGAATTTTGAGTGTGAATTATACGTCTAGCAACATTTTTCCTAGTGTATAGAGTGGACGTTCCTATATGTTGATATTCAGATTTTACTAATTTTATATGAAAACAAGCCTTACATATATAAGTAAAAGCGATCAACCAATTGAATACACCGAAACTAAACTTATTTGCAGCTGTACTTCGACTGTTAGCCGTAACTTGTAAATATAAACAATAGATACGCACTTATAGAGTATCAAGTTGTTAGTATTATCGAGAATATTAGTATGCCTTCATTCTACGAACTTTTTTACTTCCACTTGTAGATTAGCTCGAAGTTTCTTAATTTATGGATTTATTTGTGTCTTAATAATATAACAAGAATTTAAGAAATACAAAAAATTACTTACGTAAACCACCCCCAATTAGTAGATGTGCATGTCCTAATATAGGAAGACCACCAGCTAGAAGCGGCGGTTCATGTCTAGATTTCGAATATACTTTCAATAAATAAAGTCCACATATAATCAAAATACAAACTATAGATATCATGTTAGCAGAAGATCTAAAACCAAAGATAGTTAAATTAAAAGACACTGTACAAATAAAACTAAATAAATATAGACTTAAATATAAGTACACTATAAATAAATGTCGTTTAGTTTGTGTGATTCCAATTGCCAAGCAGTAGTGACCCACCGCTATGGTTCATAAATCAACTGTATGCTTTTTACTTTCGACAGATTACGACGGAAGTTCCATGAGGTGTTAGTTTCACATAGTAAATAAAGAGTTATTCTATTTAATTCTTTATAAAATTGGATAACTATGATGAACATAAGAGTCATGTCTGAGTGTATACTGTGTATTTTAATAATATTCGGCCTTGAACGAATTAACCACATTCGTAATCATAAGTATTCGGCTTATCAATTTATTCTCAGAGATATTCTCTCTATACACTTTAAATTCCAACAGTTTTTTAAAATGCCTTAAGTATAATATTATGGTGTAGTAAAAGCCTAACACTATCTCAAAAAATATAAAAAATGAGTTGTAATTAGAAACATTAGAAGAAATAAGAGAAAAGAAAATAACACTTTGCGACATTTTGGCAAAATTGACTTTTAAATTATACTACAATATTGAAGAAATGTTCTTTTTACTAATCTTCGGTATTTTTGTAACTAATTTCGTTTTCAAGATAATAATATGTTTGTTTACAAATTGACGTAAAAACCTTATTTTAATTATAATACTAATTTTAAATTACGTAACATCTTTATATATGTTCATTAGTCTTATATATTGTGTTTACTTATTTTAAATGGAAAAATATATTGGTAAATACAACAGTAAAATAGTGAGAAAAAGCTAAAGTAATGATTGTATCAATTACAGGAGACACCACAAAAGAGCAAACATATTTATATATATAAAAGCGCAGTGCAAACCTTTTGGAAGAGAATAGATTAGCAATTGATAATACATATTTATCTTAAAAATTATGTGCAAAAGAAGAGAATAGGAAATTAGAAAGTTCTATTTATAAAATGACCGTAGAAATATTCCAGAATTGATATTTTAAAAACTTTTTCCTGATTTTGCTGATACACGTCATGATTTTTGATAAGTAATGTAAAAAAATAATGATGCGTGCCTTTAAAAGCAGGGCAGCATTAGTCGCATTTTACTGGATGCGAGGCACGTAACACGGTTGGCACATAAAAATGAAATTAATATTTAATCAAAATACCTCATATATAAATAACTTGTAGAAAACCTATGTTCTACACAAGTTACAAATTACAAATTTATAAAATTAATATTTGAAGTACGTAGTACAAAATTAAATGCTTTATGAAACAACTTACTGGTTTAAAGTTTTCTCGGATGTAACTAATAACACAAGTGATGTTTATTTTTCTTTTGCCGCATTATATACACACCAACTTGTTGCTTGTAGAAGGAAAAAAAAGTTTGGATTTTTAATTATCAATGGTTTAATTATCCTACCACTACCATTACGTTACATATTTAATTTCATATTTATATTACTGTAGCATTTAATGAAAAGATGACGTAAAACGTTACGCACGAGTTATAATGGGTCAAGCGTAAAATAAGAATAATTCTTTAAAATTAATAATTTTCTCATTTGTTACTATTCAGGGCAACGTTTTGTTTTTTTTTTTTTTTTACTATTAAAGGATGTGAATTTCTGACAAATTTACTTTGTAGTTTGTTTTACAATTTGTTTGTGTACTCATAACTTATCGCGGTAAAAGTAGCTTGGTGTTCATTGAAATTTCTTAACCCTGCCCAATCCCGTCTGAGAATAAAAATATTTTTTGCTAGAGAGTAAAATATGGTATTTCACTTCATTTCTTAACCATAACATATTTATTTTAATGAGGGTGAGAATGTACAATATGGTTATGTACTTATTTGCCAAAGATTCAAATCTATCCTTGTTATAGTTGAAAAATTCTACAGGAATTTGTCGCAGTAAGCTAAAAAGATCCGCTCGTTTACCACAAACCAAGTTGAATATTATGGTATAGTAAAGCCTAACACCATCTCAAATAATAGAAAAAATGAGTTGTAATGAGAAACATAGTGAAATTAATAGAAAAAACAATACTTTTCGACATTTTGGCAAAATTGACTTTTAAATAATACTAAAATATTGAAGAAATGTTCTATTCACTAATCTTTTCGGTATTTTTGTAACTAATTTCGTTTTCGAGATAATAATATGTTTACAAATTAACGTAAAAACCTTATTTTAATTATAATACTAATTTTGAATTACAATTTGGATATTAGTATATATACAACAGTAAAATAGTGAGAAAAGCCTTAAATAATGTTTGTATTAATTTGTCGCGTTTTATAGAAATTTAAATTGTACGACTCTAAAAAATAGTGCCTTTATCCAAACATACTCGTACTTTATTTAAGTTAAAAATATTAATAAAAATATTTTATTGAATAATATTAACATAGCCACTAAATGCTAACGGCGAAGTTATATGGCGGTATATACATACGACCACCAGAATTTAAACCTTTCTATGCTTATTAAGCACGTAGGTTATCGAGAAATAAAAATAATTTTCAATGTGATGAAATAATAACAAAATATCAATTTAAATTTAATTAGAAAGGTGTTCATAAAGAACTACCAAAATCGGAAAATAATTCTTCCTTGACTCTTCTGACAGTGATAGGATGATAGAGGATGGATGCAGAAATTTCTTTATGTAGACTAAAATGAAGAATCTTCAGGGAGCACAGAATTTTCTATATAAAGTGGATGTGAGACGTTATGAAAGACAAAAGGCCAAAAATTATACAGAAAATGAAAAACGAATCATCATTGCTTATTTATTATATAAGTGACTGAAAAAAGATAAGGCCACAAAAATGGACGAGAGAATATATATATATATATATATATATATATATATATATATATATATATATATATACATATATATATATATATACATTATATGCAGTGCAAACATTTTTCAAGAGAATTCATTAGCAATTGATAATAGACATTTATCTTAAAAATATGTGCAAAAGAAGAGCCTCACACAGTAGGAAATTAGAAAGTTCTATTTCTAAATGAACGTAGAAATATCCCAGATATGATATTTGAAAAACTTTTTTCCTGACTTTATTGATATTGTTACGCGCTCAAGTCGACGATACACTAGCGCCATCTAGTGTCAGGAACGAGAGCGAGGGGAGCATTGAGAAAATGACATCACAAATCACTCAACCGACAGCGCCTAGTCGAAACTCGAACGCTCGGTACCTTGCGCGTGTTTACTTGAACATTCTGGATATTTCTTTGCTAATTTAAATAAGTAGGCGCTGCAAGATGCGATCGGGGGGCAGAGTTGAACTCGGCGACACAAGCGAAGCTTCGGAGCGGAATTAAGTGAATTAGTGTGTTTAATTATTAGTGTTTTTAGTTTTAATTTGTGTAAAGTAAATTAAAGTGTTAATTTAGGTAATTTTATCGGCAATTTTTATTGTCACGAACCTCAAGCTCGTAACAATTGGTGTCAGAAGTGGGATAAAATAATGCCGATTTTACCTAAGGAGGAAACGGAGGGTGTCCGTACCCGAAGTCAACGCCAGCAGGAGACGGACCAACGAAGATTTAGTGGTGCAACGCCGCAGACGTCGGAGGGCCAGCCACCGGCTGCAGGCCCGTCGGTAGCTCCTACATCTGCAGCACCTGACTTAGGTGCTCTGATGGTGATGCTGCAGGAGCAGGCTCGCCGACAGGAGGAACAGGTCCGTCAGTTGAAAGAGCAGCTGCAGAGCGGACAAGAGGAACAGGTCCGCCGACAGGAGGAACAAGTCCGTCAGTTGAAAGAGCAGCTGCAGAGCGGACAGGAGGAACAGGTCCGTCAGTTGACAGAGCAGCTGCAGAGCGGACAAGAGGAACAGGCCCGCCGACAGGAGGAACAGATGCTCGTCATGAAGGACCTTCACGCTACCTTCGGGAAGGAGATAAAGGAGGTGAAGGATAGGGTTGCTCAGCATGACAAACGCCTGTCGGAAGCTGAAACCCAAATCGCGAAAGCTGAAAACCGAATCGAGAAAGCTGAAACCCGAATCGACCAAGTAAACAATCGGGTTGACAACGTAATGGCTGACATGAAGAAAGCACTGGACGAACTCAAACTTGGAGATGGAGCTACAGCTCCCGTAGTAGCTACAACACCTTCGCTACGTGGGTTCAAGGTGCCACCGTTCGACGGTACCTCTCCCTGGTCAGCCTAAAAAATCCAGTTCGAGGCTGTTATGAAGGCGAACGGCTGGAATAAAAGTCAGGCCATAACTGCTCTCACACTAGGCCTACGCGACCAGGCCTTAACAGTCCTGGAAGCTCTCGGTGAGGAAGTGACTTATGAGCAACTCCTTGTGGCATTGGAGGCGAGATATGGTGACGCTCACCTGGAACACGTCTTTCGTGCGCAGCTTAAAGATCGTGTGCAGCGCATCAACGAAAACCTGCAGCAGTGGGCTCTAGAAGTGGAGTAGCTGGTGCGAAAAGCATACCGGTCTGTACCTGCGCTCATTGAAGGAACCAGGTGCAGACATTCATCGACGGCATCCGCGACCTGGAAGTCAGAGCTGCTGTGAGGCTCGGGCACCATGAGACGCCTAAGGACGCCTTGGCCCATGAACTGGAAGTGGAAGCCGTGCGGCAGGAACATCGTTCCCATCGCGTCAGGGAGGTTGCAGCAGCTACAGTTCGCTACCACAACAAAGGATACAGCCCAAGGTGCTATGGCTGTGGGGAAAAGGGCCATCTTCGAATCAGCTGCCCTAAGCGAACCGTGGAAAGGAGAGTTGACCGATCTCGAGAGGGTAGTGCAGCTGACGACACGGCCTGGCGGCGACAGGATCATCGTTCACCTCACGCTAGGGAGGTTACAGCAGTTACAGTTCGCGACCACAATAAATGATACAGCCCTAGGTGCTATGGCTGTGGGGAAAGGGGCCATCTTCGGTCCAGCTGCCCTGAGCACACCCTACGAAGGGAAGGTGAACGGTCTCAGAAAGGAAGTGCGGCTAACAGCACCGCCCAGCAGCAGCAGGAATACGACTTTACTATCAGACAATGCAGCGGGAAATCTCACGGCAACGCAGATGCATTGTCAAGAAGACCTTGTCCTGAAGATTGCAACCATTGTAGTAGGCAAGAGAGTAAGGAGGTGGTATCCGTGAGGATGCTTAGGACAGACCACCTCAGCAACGGGTGGAAGGACAACCTACGACATGCACAGCAGGAAGATCCGGACATCAAGCCGATTCTGGGATGGATGAAGGCCCGTGCTACCAAGCCTAAGTGGAGGGACGTCTCAGCGATGAGTTCAACCACGAAAAGCTATTGGGCCCAATGGGACAGCTTGCTGATTCAGGATGGAGTCCTGTGCCGTAAATGGGACAATGGTCGAAGAGACAGCTGTCGTTTGCAAATGGTTGTCCCTAAAGCTAAAGTGCCGAATGTTCTACAGTTGTGCCATAATGGTCGTTCAAGAGTCCATCTGGGAGTTAAACGAACTCTACTGAAGGTCTGAGAACAGTTTTACTGGGTCCATTATCGTGACGATGTCGAGGATTGGTGTCGTACATGTACAAGTTGTGCGGCCGTGCAGGGACCTCGGACACGTAGTAGAGGAGCACCGAAATTGTACAATGTTGGTGCACCACGGGATAGGACAGCCCTTGACATTGCGGAGCCGTTACAGAAAGGCGCAAGAGGGACTCCTAAGATCGTCCATGTGAATCGCTTGGCGCGTTATTATGGGGCCGATAATGCTCGGGACGAGCATGTCTTAGGAGGGGGCAGTGTTACGCGCTCAAGTCGACGATACACTAGCGCCATCTATGTAGTGTCAGGAACGAGAGCGAGGGGAGCATTGAGAAAATGACATCACAAATCACTCAACCGACAGCGCCTAGTCGAAACTCGAACGCTCGGTACCTTGCGCATGTTTACTTGAACATTCTGGATATTTCTTTGCTAATTTAAATAAGTAGGCGCTGCAAGATGCGATCGGGGGGCAGAGTTGAACTCGGCGACACAAGCGAAGCTTCGGAGCGGAATTAAGTGAATTAGTGTGTTTAATTATTAGTGTTTTTAGTTTTAATTTGTGTAAAGTAAATTAAAGTGTTAATTTAGGTAATTTTATCGGCAATTTTTATTGTCACGAACCTCAAGCTCGTAACAATATACATTATGATTATTGATAAGCTATATCATTTTTTATTGACAATTTAAATTACATAATATAAAAAAAATTAATGCGCGCTTTTAAAAGCAGGGCACATTAGTCGCATTTTACTAGATGCGAGGCACGTAACACTGTTGACAAATAAAAATTAAATTAATATTTAGTCAAAAATACCTCATATATAATTAACTGATAGAAAATCTACGTTCTACACAAGTTACAAATATTAGTTTTTTTCCTTTAAATAATAGCAAATTTATAAAATTTAATATTTGAAGTATGTAGTACAAAATAAATGCTTAATGAAACAACTTACTGTTTTTTAAAGTTTTCTCGGAGGTAACTAGGAACACAGGTGATGTTTATTTTTCTTTTGCCACATTATATAAACTCCAACTTTTTGCTTGTCGAAGTATAAACGTTTGAATTTTTAATTAACAATAGTTTAATTTTCCTACCACTACCATTACGTTACATGTTTAATTTCATATTTATATTACTGTAGCATTTAATGAAAAGATGACGTAAGTCGTAACAAACGAGTTATAATGGTCAAGGTTCAAATAAAAATAATTCTTTAAAGTTCATACTTGTCTCATTTATTACTTTTCACGCCAATGTTAAAAGATGTGATTATTTTTTTTTATGACATAGATTTATGACAAAGGAGACCATCATTTTTGGCCAGCTAGAAATTTTAGCGGTCCGCAATAGTATCATATACAAAAAGAAGATACCAATTTATAATTAATTTAGTAAATGGCGCAAATATGAGTCTTTGAGAAATGACTACATATTTGTGCCATTTGCTGTAAAGACTATCGGTCCGTGGGGTCCACGTGCAGTGAAGTTCCTAAAGGAACTCTATCCACGGCTGGTCGTCGCTGCTGGTGATAAGAGGGCTGGTTCTTTCCTCGCTCAAAGGCTTAGTATAGCTATTTAGCGAGGAAACGCAGCCAGCGTTCTTGGAACTATACCACGGGGAGCAGGACTTTTTGACAATTTCAATTTTTCAGTGTGATTTTTTTATATTAAAGTATTAATTGTAAATATTATAATTTTAATTACTATTTTAATTTAATGTTGCGTATATTATAATTGTTGTAATTTACGCTAATAAATAAAAAGTTTAATATTAAAAAAATATTATTATATATAACATAAAGATTTTTTGAAAACCTAGACGGAATCAAGAAATGTGAAAAAAATTATCTATTTTGATATTCGTGTTCAAATCATTGGTTCCGGTAATGTAATATTTAAAAAATAATTGTCTTAGAGATGTACAGTGATAACTCGGAAAAAAATCGACTGGAGTTGAAATTCAGGTAACTCGATTTTGAGCTCGAGTTACGCAATTCAAATTATTTTTATAATTGTTCTTCCATACAACACAATTATTATTACTACATTTAATAGGTAGTTATATATTATTTTTGGTTTGCGTATCGACAATCTTCATAAAATAATATCACTCTAACGTTATGACGTAAGTCTTAATGTTATTAATAATTTGACTATCACAAAGTATACTTAATCTATTTATATTATATATATAACATAAATTGATATTACATTATAAACATATTACCTAATATCAATTTATAATAATATTACATAATATATCAATAAATTCATCGAATTAATAAGTCGATTTCATCACTAAATTGTAGACAAACACTGCATTGGCATTAAAATAAAGATTCGACTCGAGTAGAATTTTGTGACTCGAGCCATTCGGGATAAGTTATGAATGTATAATTGATAGAATCAGGCGTTACTTTGCGGAAATCCATTATATTAAAGATATTAATTTGCAAACTTCCGCTAACTAAATACAATGATGTGTCTTACCTGGATTGGAGAGCACCTCCCGCCCACCCTCAATTGCATGCACTAATTCCGTCACCACTAGTCCCAGCACCACTACTCACAACACCACTACTCCCGGCACCACTACTTCCAACACCACTGTTCCAGGAAAGACACATCATCGACGATAATACGACACGTGTTTCGCCTCTACACGAGGCATCCTCAGGTAATGTAGACTCTACGCCGCCTGATCGCTAAGACTTAGACTTTCCCTTTTTTTAACCTACATGTGTTTCGCCTCTTCACGAGGCATTCTCAGGTAATGTAGACGGCTGACCGCTAATACTTCGACTTTCCTTTTCTTTAAATAGCTCGCGGCCTTACAGGCCTTTGACCCTTGACTTTACAGGCCGCGAGCACGGTAATATTATCTATACAGTATTGTAACTCGGCCGTATCTTTGAAATAAATGCCTACAGCCGCGCGGTACGTAAACATGCGATAGGGCTGCCTACCATTTTTACATTTGCCTACTTTGTGTTTCCATTTATTTTTTTATGATTGTAATTATACTTTTTTATATAAACAAATATAATAGGTACTTTGTGAATCGAATAGAAGTGTTCAATAAATATGCGTGTCGTTTTTTGATCGGTAGATTTAATTAAAAAACCATGTTTATGTTTGAATAACAAATCGGTCTTATAAAGGGGAATGCCCACTGTTCATAGACACTTCGGCCATGGGTGCCCACATATAAAAGCATATGGAAATGATAATATGCAATTAAAATAATTGCAAACAAAACTAAACAAAAAAAATTGTGCAATAAGTTTTTCTCTTTCGTAATGAATAAACCACAGAAAGCCATATAATGTAGATTAGTCCTTTTTTTTGAGCTACAAGTAGCTTATTTTTAAGAACCATAATTACAATTTTGTCCTTTATACAAACACTAGGAAAAACAAAGTAACTTTTTGCTGGCGATAATGATAGTAGTATTTTAACTCGATGTAAAATCTATGCTTGTTACTACGGAACTCTTCATTGGTTTGCGAGGCCGATTCACATTGTGCCACTTTTTCCAACTTTTAGTTATATTTTATTAATTATTTTTTCGTTTAAGTGGGGTTCTCTTATTTTAGATTTATTACCTATATCTAAAACAATCAACCTAAGTAGGTAAAGTGTGTAAATACGATTGTTAAATTGACTTTATATATTAAAAATTGACTTTTATTTATTTAGAAAGTATTAATATCACAAATAATTATTTTAATAATATAATTTTAGCACACAACTAACGCCCTCATTAGCAATGTAATGGTGAAAGAATTTTCAAAATCGGTCAATTATTTTTCGAGATTAGCTAATAATAACATATTCACAGAAAGTAGCGCCCTCTATAATAAAATGATACATTAGATATCTATAATTATAGTTAAATTTAATATTTGTTATGCTAATTGTGTAAGTAAAATAAAATTTAATAGTCTTTCAGTTTAAATAATTATAATTTACACAAGTTACAAGTCTTTTAAAAATATTTCGAAGACATGTGAAGTTCGCCAACACGCATTGGGGCAGCGCGGCAGACACTTACTTGCCCTAAAATCTTCTCAGAAATGAGGGGAGGCCTGTGCCCAGCAGTGGGACGTATATCTGTTGTGGTAGAGCCATGCTGCAGTTATATTAGATGTATAGTTGTAGCACGAATGGGTCGGCTCGACCGGGGAAGGACCACGCTCTCATAGAATACCAGCGTGAAATAGTAGCTTAATGCTGCTGTGTTTCGTATGGTGAGTGTAGAGAACCGGAGACCCTTTTTACTGGAAACGAGGCATTCCATCTTAGTCCTCACGGGTGACAACGCATCTGCATTTTGATTCGTAATTGAGGATAGATGTAGATGTCTATGGGCCACAGCAGCCACTTACCATCAGGTGGACTATGTGCTCGTTTGTCACCCTATCCTATAAAAAAAAATATAGGCTGTAACTTTAGCTTTTTAACAAGTCTTTTATAACACACAGAAGGAGAATAGAGTGATATATATATATATATATATATATATATATATATATATATATATATATATATATATATATAAAGATAGCACAAGAACCAAGAGTCTCAAGCGAACGAATTATTATTATAACAGTTTCTTATCAGGAGTAAACAGTCAACAAACGAACAGTATGGCATACGTAAACGTACTGGTGGCGTGGTGCGAACTCTCGTAGCAAGGGCAGCCAGTGGTGAACCGGTTTGCTGTTGTTGAGTTGCCCTTGCACCGACCGCTGCATTAAACAATAGCCACTGCTAATACTTAATATATATAATAATTTCTGTGGAATGGTATGTCCGTAATTATGAAATATAAATTTATATAGAAATAATTTAAAATTAAATATTATAATTACACTAAACAATTAACTATTTTACTGTTATTTATAAAGTAATATACATTAATTAATATTTTGCACACTACATAATTATACATAACATTATAATGTTATGTATAATTATACATATCTAATCCGCTATAGCGGTGAAAGTATTTTTTTCGAGTTTAGCTAAATAAATATATTCGTTGAAAGTAGCGTCCTCTATCATAAAATGCATCGTACTGTAATGCTTCCCCCCTCTCATAATAATAAATATATAAAATACTAAATGTATTATATTCCCCTTTATATTAAAAATTATATGTATGTGACCAGGATTAATAAGATATGTTTTGATCTTTCTAAATGATCTTTCTAAAGGTTTAATAATAGGCCGTTTGTAATATTTTGGTGTGATCGTCTTAGTTAGGACCCTTATTTACGTTGTGTTTGTTTAGTAACTTAGTTCTTTTAGGTGTCTTTTGGAAGAATGAATATTCACTAGAGCAATTGAAAGCTGTTGATAGTGCCTTATAAGTTAAGTGAACCCCGTTCACGAAGACAGGACTCGAGAAAGGTTAAGAACATAAAACGTCCCTATTCCACTTATATCAGGTTTACATTATTAATTTATTATTATTTATCCCTTACCGCTCGGAAAAGGCTCAAAATATATTTATACAAAATACCCGATACAAGGGCTTCGCTCTCCTACATTTATTTAAAAAATGTAGGGGAGGCACACTGCTCCGGTGGCACACACGCCGTGCACGATGAGCGCCAATCATTTTGATGCACTCCCCATGAAGGGAACGCTAATTCGGGAACTGGACCGTAGTCCACAGCAAAATAACTGGCTAACCAGTAAAAGAGGCTTGGCCCCTTGTTAGTGCGTAAGCACAAACATCGACCGAAGTCGCGCATGTCAATGCGTGTAAACACCATACGGAATACGTACGAATCCAGCCACAGTGAATGTACGTCACACGGTTTAGGCAAATAGGCACACTGGTCGTAAACCCTCCATGAGCGCCACCACCTGCCAGACCGCCGCTCCTGCAGACGTGATGTAAGTGTATGGCATCACCACCAATTGCATAATCAGCACGGCTACTAGCCGCAGAGCGTGTCATGAGCCTACCGCTCACCTCAAGGGAATGGGTCCCACGTTGTGCGGCTTTCGACCGCAGCCTTGAGAGACTCCTCGGATCCTCCCGCCAGCTACCACCCGCATGAGGTCGACACATATGCTCCACCAACCAATACAACGGCAGATATAGCCAAAAGGCAGTTATAATATAAGAGTAATAACTCGCCATCAGAAAGGGTTTGTGTCACTGACGTTGAGTAAATGCATTTTCGATCATGTTTGTCTCACCCACCAACAAGTTGCCTTCAATCATTCAAAGGTGGGAAAGTTACAGAGATATAATATTATGTTGTTATATAAAACATCGTGGAGGGCAGACAGTCTACAGCCCCGTAATTAAGGGACCCGACTTGGACAAAGCTACTCAGGTGTGAGTCAAACCAAGACGCAGAGAGCGCCATTGAGAATAGCGTCCCACCAAACAACCATCGCAAAGACGTAACGCTACAGAACGCAACAAGCATCAATACGACTATCGTCGGGCTTACACCATCCCAAGGTCCCCCATACATTCCAACAGACATCACCACGTGCATACCTCCATCGACCAGAACCACAAGAGTGCGTCGAATCAGGCGCAGCACACCCGCAGATCCATCACAAGGCGCAATACCGCAAGCATCAGTAAGCATCAATGCAACTATCATACGGGTGGCGCGCCCTCACAACACACCCACATGATCTCTATCGACTTTGGTAACAAAGTTTGTATTGTTGTTATATAAAAAATATCACCAACGTATCATAGTAGCACGCTACCAAGACGCCAATGAACAAAACTCCACGTAATGATTTCTTATATTTACGCGAACACTACACATTGAAATAATACTAGTTTTTACGGAATTTATCGCGTGTATTTAACTTTTTAATTACCCGACGTTTCGAACGCTTTACAGCACTCATGGTCACGGGCAGGACTGAGATGTTCAACGTCCATATGTCATAGTTAACCGCGGTTACCATAGATTAAAAATTTTAAAATTTAATTTTTGTTCCGATCTATGCAGTATGAACTTATGGTATCTTGAAGTCTTGCAGTTGTATGCTTGGGTTGGGATTTAATTTTATTTATTATAGGATCCCAAGCAGATGGTAGCACCCAGCCATCTTCTCTATTGAAATTAGGATGTTTTTTGATTTCAATAGCCTCGCGAGTTATCCTTGGAAGGAATCAGTGTTCTTTAGCGAGGATCTGCGGTCTATCAAATCTGATGTAGTGACGGGGGCGATCCTGTACGTGTTCGGGAAGTCTGCAGTCTGTGAAACCCACTTCTTATGCATTATACAAAAATATGCCACAATTAAAGTCCGATTCTGCACTTTTTTGTGCATCATGTACTAGTCCATTAAAACATTTTTTATACGTGGTAGAGCCATGCTGCAGTTATATTAGTAGTATAGTTGTCGCACGAATAGGCCGGCTCGACCGGGGAAGGACCACGCTCTCACCGAATACCAGCGTGAAATAATAGCTTAATCCTTCTGTGTTTCGTATGGTGAGTGTAGAGATCCGGAGAGCCTTTTTACTGGAAACGAGGCGTTCCATCTTAGTCGTTACGGGTGACATGCATCTGCATTTTGTCACCCTATCCTATAAGTGTATTCATTTCAAAGATGAGAGCCGTGGTGGCTCAGAAGAGCCGTGGTAGCTCAGATGGTTAGCTCTCGCTGTAAATTTCACAGTACGCTAGCAAGCCGGGTTTGATCCCCGCTAGCAATAATGAAATTGTTAATTGCAATTTTAAGTGCTGATCTACCACGTGCTCGGCGGTGAAGAAAGACATTGTGAGGAAACCTGCACGTCTGTGAAATAAGAAAAAAAATATTTCGAAGACATGTGAAGTTCACCAACACGCACTGGGGCAGCGTGGCGGAAACTTCTTTGCCCTAAAACCCTCTGAGAAATAAGGGGATGCCTTTGCCCAGCTGTGGGGCGTAAAAAGACTGTAACTTAACTAACTTAAGTATTCATTTCGACGATGAGAGCCCTGGTAGCTCTGATTGTTGCTCTCGCGTTAAATTTCACAGTACGCTAGCACACCGGGTTCGATCCCCGCCGGCATCAATGAAATTATTAATTGCAATTTTAAGTGCTGATTTACCTCTTGCTCGGCGGTGAAGGAAAACATCATGGGGAAGTCTGACTGTCTGAGAAATAAAAAAAATTCCAAGGCATGTGCAGTTCGCCAACACTCATATGGGCAGCGCGGCGGACACTTCTTTGCCCTAAAACCTTTTCAGAAGTGAGGGAAGGCCCAGCAGTGGGACGGAAATAGGCTGTGTAACTTAACTAACTTAACAATTTCGACGATTATAGTCTGAAATAATTAGCTGAACAAATTATAGCTAGGCAACAATAAAAACTAAATGGATGGATGGACATAAGTATAAAATTGAATAAATATGTAACATATGTACTCATTTCTTTAAAAGGCTCCTGGTACTTGTTGGATTTACTGTATCTACAGTACAATTCATTTACGAATGGTACTGTAGGTAGCAGCAATCGTGCTCTAGGTTGATACATAACGCAACGTTACACGATTTGCAAAGTACATACAGATAAAATGTACACTAAAAAAAAAACAAAATAAGAAATATGTGTCTGAGGTGACCTTAAAAATCACTCAACATATTAAATTAAAAAAATAAAAATTTCAAATATTAAATAATATTAAAAAATATTAAAATAAAAATATTAAAAAGCATATTATGTAAATACTTTCTAATTTTCTGATTTAATAAATTGTTTAAAAAATTCCGAAGTCTTGTGTTAACATACATGACATATCCAAATGCCACATTCAATTTTTCATAAATCATCGAATAATCGTGGAGTCAACCAAGCTCCATTTCTCTGCTCGAAGGCGCTAGATTATTTGCCATTCTAACCATTCAACCGAATTTGAACTTGATGCAGTATGGCAAACTTTAGTTCCTTTTTTCGCCACCCGCAAAACAGAGAACAAGAATTCACTACTGCGGACGTCACAAAAATGGACACTATTGCACCTACCTATTGCGTATTTACATTAAAATTTTGAAAATATTGCACTTTATCCTCATTTTAATGTACTAAAACTGTGAACAATGAACAATTACACATATTTTAACACAAAACTGACAGTCAAAACTAAAATTTTACGTACATTTCAAGTCAACTTTCCTCAACCAACATGTTAGTTCTAAGATAGCAGTTTGCTTCATACATATTAAAAACGATTTTACACGTACTTAATAAGATAAAACACAAAATGAGATTACAAATAAGAAGGTTACTTACCCAGGCACTGTTTTAACACAATTCACCACACAATAAATATAAATTTATACAAAATAAATACAAACAACTTCGTTGTTAGCGCGCGTCAATCACACTAATGGCTGACTCAAGGAACGGACGATATTTAAGAATGATTTAAATAAAATATACTACTAAAGTGTATAAGCTGTGGGGTTTTTATGCTAGCCTTTTTTTATCCTGTACACATTGACATATGGTAGAATGAGTTAGAAATAGCGCATAATGCTTTGTTTCTTCATTAAAAGAGCGGGTAAAAAATGTCTAACACTTGGACGCCCGCAGTCAACGGATATATTTTCGTGTCCAAGTCTTGGACATCCGCAGTTGAGAGGATATAGGGTTCGAACCCACAACCCTACTATTGTAAAGCATATTCATCATAGAGACCTTCTATAGTATTGCTTTTGTATCATAGATCTTACTTTCACAAGTCATTAATATATAGGGTTCGAACCCACGACCCTACTATTGTAATGCATATTCATCATAGAGACCTTCTATAGTATTGCTTTTGTATCATTGAGTTTATTATCATAAGTCCCTAATATAGGACTAGTCATAGTGCTACAGTACTTCAGGCAGTCGAGCTCCCGACCACCCCATATATATGTACAACTGCAGGTATGTATCTCCGGTAGCTCCTCTATACAAGACATCTATACATGAACACCTTCCATAATATAGGAAAAATTTCTTTTATACGTGAACTCCTTCCACAACTTAGGAAAATTTTCTTTTATACGTGAACTCCTTCCACAACTTCCAAGATTAGCCAAGACTTAGACATTTTTTTACAAATTTTCTAAATATCTTATAAATGTTATTTATCTTTATTTTTATAATATTTTTGACTTGTATTTCTATTATTTATCTTATTTTAAATATTTTTTCAAGTTTTTAATAAATTTATTTATTATGGAAGACAATATTTTGCCTTTAATTTACTATGTTATTGGTCTAATGTCTGAAATGTATTTATATTAACTTTATGGTTATTAATGTAATTTTATTGTTTATTATATATCTTTTAAGACTATTTTTGATGCCCCTTTATATTGAATTTAATTATAAATAATAATATTGGGCCGTCACAGTACGTTTCACAGTCATAATAGAATTGTAATGATGAAAGAATTTTTTAAATCGGTCAAGTAGTTTTTAAGCACCATTGCAAAAAGCAATTCAGCTCAGCCACCCGCACACACAGTAAAAACATAACCATCCCTTTTCGTCTGTAGTCAGATAAACAACTGGTTGACTATGGTTGCGTATCGGCTGCTTTGGATAAATATCTTTTGTCAACGGTTGCTTTTCACCTATATCATAACATCATAATAATTATATATAAGTTATATTAACATTGTAATAATGACAACATAAATAATCGATTAAAAAAAAGGAATCGATTTTAATAAGATTTGTGACTGGCAACATTTTTTATTTTATACACAAACTAATGAATTACGCATTTACCTAATTTTATTTTTATCATTTCAGTACCTTTTTTTGTGCAAAAATATTCCCATCTTTTAGGATAAATGAATACCGCGATTAATAACCATAAATAAAGATATATATTTTTTTTAACAAATGCATATTGTTGGGCGTTCCATGGCCGAAAATGGGCATCCCCCTTTGCGACCGAAAAATATTTGCGCCTCAGCTGAGACGTACGAAACGCTTTATTATTAAAATTTTAAGTATAAAAATCCACATTCTAATATAAATTAAAAATTGTTTTAGGAAACATGGACAAGGTGGAGAAAAGGAATATTTTTACTTGGTTATAGATACCTGCAGCTATTTTACAATTTATATGTTTGGTTTTAAATGAAGTTCGGATTTATTATTTCTTTATATTATTTTTATATGTATATTCTTTATATATATATTCTATTATTTATTTCCTTCATTTTTATATATATTCCATAAAATCATCACTGCGACATTCACGAATGTCTGCATGCCGAGATCGAGGTGCATAGGCATAGCTCTCGCTTTGTCCGTTTGTATGAGTTGGAATACTGTATAGATAAAATTACCGTGCCGCGAGCTAATTAAAAAAGGGAAAGGCAATGATTGTAAGGATGATGTAATGTGTGGCAACATGAAATTAAAATTATAAATCAATATTATAAATCACATATAAATACATGCCAGATGCAAGTTTACATCACGTCTGCAGGAGCGGCGGTCTGGCAGGTGGTAGCGCTCACGGAGGGTTTATGGCCACTGTGCCTATTTGCCTAAACCGTGTGACGTACATTCACTGTGGCTGGATTCGTACGTATTCCGTATGGTGTTTACACGCATTGACATGCGCGACTTCGGTCGATGTTTGTGCTTACGCACTAACAAGGGGCCAAGCCTCTTTTACTGGTTAGCCAGTTATTTTGCTGTGGACTACGGTCCAGTTCCCGAATTAGCGTTCCCTTCATGGGGAGTGCATCAAAATGATTGGCGCTCACCGTGCACGGCGTGTGTGCCACCGGAGCCGTGTGTCTCCCCTACATTTTTTTAAATAAATGTAGGAGAGCGAAGCCCTTGTATCGGGTATTTTGTATAAATATATTGTGAGCCTTTTCCAAGCGGGAACGGATAATTAATAAATAAATTTATAATGTAAAACAGATACAAGTGGAATAGGGACATTTTATGTTCTTAACCTTTCTCGAGCCCTGTCTTCGTGAACGGGGTGCACGTAGCTTGTAAGGCACTACCAACAGCTTTCAATTGCTCTAGTGAATATTCATTCTTCCAAAAGACACCTAAAGGAACTAACAAACTTGTTACTAAACAAACACAACGTAAATAAGGGTCCTAACTAAGACGATCATGCCAAAAATATTACAAACGGCCTATTACTAAACCTTTAGAAATATCATTTAGATAAATCAAAACACGTCTTATTCACAAAGATAATAAGGCCAAACCTGGTACAGTGGGCTGTTGACTCCTTTAAACCATTTAAAACAAGCGGGGAGGATGGAATAATTCCCATCCAACTGCAGATGGGTATTGACATTCTTCTATTTATACCTAAGGCTGGTAGAAAGGACTACGCTTTACCAAAGTCCTTTAGACCTATAAGCCTATCTTCCTTTCTCCTTAAGACATTGGAAAAGGTTATAGATAGATATATAAGGGATGTAGCTCTAGCTACGAGACCCATACATTACAACCAGCATGCTTACCGTAGAGGCAAATCTACGGAAACCGCACTGATCACTGTTATTGACAGGGTCGAAAAAGCACTGGAGGATAAAGAAATAGCTCTTTGTGCCTTTCTAGATATTGAGGGCGCCTTCAAAAGTAGCCTCACATCACTACTGATTGGCCTGACATCTAAAAATGTTGACCCCACAACCATCAGATGGGTGAAGTCGATGCTCTCAAACACAAAGGCAAAAATAGCACTGTTTCAAACTTTAATTGAGGTTTGCAACTACAAGAGGCTGCCCACAAGGAGTTGTTTTGCCACCCCTTCTTTGGACTTTTGCGGTTGACCAACTACTGTACAAAATGGCAGAACTACGCATTGACACACTGGGTTATGCTGATGACCTTATGATCATTGCGAGGGGCTTTTGCCAAAGTACTTTATCAGTTTATCAGTTAATGCTGATAAAACGGTTATAATACCCTTTACCAAAAAGAGACGGTTGGACAAATTAGTCCAACAAAAACTTAATGGTAAAGAAGTATCATTTTCCACGGAAGTTAAGTATGTGGGCGTAACAATCGACCAAAATCTAAAGCTGGGTATCCACTATGTTCGCGAACCTCTTGCGCTCCGCGCTCTTGTAACAGCTCCGCATAGTGGATACGTTTGCGAACTTGGAGCGCGTAGGTGCGCGCTCCGCACTCAGCGCTCCAACGGGTAGCGGTAAATTGGGCGAACACAAAGGGGAGCTCAGTCTGTTCGTGGAGGCGAGCAAGATATCACGTCAAGTGCGTACATGTCGTATATCACGCTCCGCGCTCATTTATCATGGAGTGGTCGGAAGAAAAATGTTTATCCTAATCGAGTTATACCGAAACTATACTGTGCTGTGGGATCCCCTGGATGAGAATTTCAAAAATAAAAATTAAAAGAAGACGCCTGGGTGGAAATCGGAAGACGTATGGGCATATCGGAACAAATATGCAAAAACAAAATAAAAATTCTGCTTTCGGGGTGTCGTAGAGAGAGATCCAAACAAAAAAAAAAGCAGTGGAACTGGGAACGGTAGGTAACTGGAGTAATAATAAGTGGTATAAAATAAAACACTATGGATAGTTGTTTACTTTATTTTTCACATTTCAGAAATATATAAAAGTAATTGGTTCGCGTTTGAAGCATTGTCATTTTTAATGGATCGCGATAAACCGCGACAGTCATTGAATCATCATCATCATCATCATTACAGCCCTTTACAAGTCCACTGCTGAACATAGGCCTCCCCCAAGTAATGCCACAAAGCACGGTCCTGAGCCACCTGCATCCATCGACTTCCTGCATGTCTTACCAGGTCGTCACTCCATCTAGTGAGGGGTCGCCCTACACTACGCCTACCGGTACGAGGCTGCCACTCGAGAACCTTCCTTCCCCATCGGTTATCGGTTTTTCGAGCTATATAGCCGGCCCATTGCCACTTCAGCTTACTAATCCGTTCGGCTAAGTCGGTCACTCTGGTTTTACTGCGGATACCCTCATTTCTGAGTCTATCACGCAGTGAAACTCCGAGCATAGCCACCTCCATAGCTCGCTGAGCGACCTTGAGCGTCCTCATAGGGCCAGCGGTGAAGGACCACGTCTCAGATCCGTAAGTCATCACTGGCAACACGCACTGGTTATACACTTTAGTTTTCTGAGATTGAGGTATACCTGGCGAGAAGATGTGTCGTAATTTCCCGAACGCTGCCCAGCCGAGTTGAATCCATCGATTGACCTCTCGGTCGAAGTTGGACTTACCTAGTCGGACTATTTGTCCCAGGTAAACGTACTCGTCAACAACTTCGAGCATAGTGCTCCCAACAACTACCGGCATAGGTGTGACATGGACATTAAACATGATCTTTGTTTTGTCCATGTTCATCTTAAGACCTATCCGTTGGGAGACACCATTGAGGTCATTAAGCATAGTGCTAAGGTCCTCCAGCGATTCTGCCATAAGGACTATATCGTCGGCAAATCGAAAGTGAGTGATGTACTCGCCATTGATGTTAATACCGTATCCTTTCTAGTCCATTAGCTTGAAAACGTCTTCCAACGCAGCGGTGAAGAGTTTCGGAGATATAACATCACCCTGTCTTACACCTCTCTGCAGTTGGATAGGTTTCGTACTCTGGTTCTGTACTCGGATAGTTATCGTAGCCCTACTGTACAAACACTTCAGCACTTCAATATACCGACAGTCAACTAGGCGCCGCTGAAAAGACTGTAGCACCACCCAAATTTCGACGGAATCAAAGGCTTTCTCATAGTCCACATACGCCAGGCAAAGTGGCAGATTGTACTCTTCGGACTTCTGTACAATTTGCCGAAGGGTATGTATGTGGTCTATGGTACTGAAGCCTTTTCGGAAACCAGCTTGTTCGGGAGGCTGGAAGTCGTCGAGTCTGCGTGCGAGACGATTCATAATGACTCTCGAAACCAGCACGTAGACGCGGCTCAGAAGGGAAATCGGTCTGTAGTTCTTCAAGAGAGCGTTGTCGCCTTTCTTAAAGAACAAGACCACCGCGCTTCTGCTTCACGCCTCCGGAGTAGTGCCACCATGGAGGACGGAATTGAAGAGCTTCTGAAGGACTTCAAGTACCGGTGTTCCACCCGCTTTCAGAAGCTCCGCTGTAATTCCATCCTCGCCCGGGGCCTTGCCGTTTTTAAGGTGGTGGAGAGCCATTCTAATCTCGCTCAGACTGACGTCCGGGATATCACCGGAATAGTGTCGGATAAGACTTGCTCTTGGATCGTTACTCACACTTGCGTGTGGCTCCAACGATGATGTGTACAGCTGCCCATAGAACTTCTCAATCTCACTCAGAATCTCAGGTGTCTCGGAAACGATGTTGCCACACTCAATCTTCAGCCTTGACAGTTGGCTCTTTCTGGCAAACAGATCTCTGGCAAAGACTTTGGAGCCCTGGTTCCGCTCGATCGCTTCTTTAATACGAGAAGTATTAAAGTTGCGTAAGTCTCGCCGCATGCATTTGGAGATCTGTCTGTTCAGTTGCCTGTATGCTGTCAAATCTGTTGACGATTGCAGCCTCATCTCCCGTCTAACAGCCATGAGATTAAGAGTGTGATAGGAGAGTTTTTGTGTTCCTCTGCGGCGGGTCTTGCAGAACTTAGCTCCGTCCGCATGGAGAGTTTTCACGAGCTTGTCATTCATATCATCCACTGCATTGCAATCCTCTAGGCACTGAAAGCGGTTTTGTAACTCGAGCTGAAAAGTTTCGGGATTCTGGATTAGAGCACGAGGGGGACGGAGCGTTGACTTCATTAGACGAGACCTCTCCAACTTAACGTTTAGGTTCAGTGTGCCTGATTCCATTCGGTGATCGCTGCCAGTTTTCACCCTTGCGATCACTGAGACATCACTGAACAGTTGGCGTCTGGTCGTCATAATGAAGTCAATCTCATTTTTTATCGAACCGTCGGGACTCGACCAGGTCCACTTCCTGTGGGGCCGCTTCTGGAAGAAAGAGTTCATCATAAAGAGTCCCTCTTTCTCCATAAAGTCGGCCAGCTGTTGGCCCCTTCGGTTCCGTTGCCCTACTCCAAATTTCCCCACCTTCAGCTCACCGCTTTCTCTTGTGCCTAGTTTTGCGTTGAAGTCTCCCATCAACACCGTGTAGTGGGTTTTGGAGGAATGCATGGTTCTGGAAATATCCTCATACATTTCCTCCACCTCCTCATCGGGATGTGCCGAGGTTGGTGCGTAAATCTGTATGACCTTCAGCGAATATCGTTTGGTGATTCTGAGTATCAGGTACGCGACCCTCGTCGACACACTCCCAATCTTTACAACGTTGTCGACGAGAGACTTGTGGACGACAAATCCGACACCTTCTTGGGACAGATGGTCGCCTTCCCTGTGGTAGAACAAGTTGCCGGGCTCGAGGATTGCCGTATCCTCCCCCCTCTCTTCGGACCTCGTATAATTCAATAATATGCCAGCGCAACTTGTCTACCTCTTCTTCCAGCTCCAGTATCTTCTCGTCAGTCCTCAGGGTGCGTGCGTTATATGTTGCCAGGTCGAGTCGTCGTAGGTGGCAACCGAACCTCCACCGGAGATTTAGCACCCCCTGCCCCGCCGTTACCATGGTCGCCACCGTAGCCAGGAATAGCAGGGCCGCCGGGGACTGGGGGCCGTCTATTTGTGTAATTCTTCATGGGGGGTATATTGCTATAGTTGCCACGCTTGGCGAGCGGGTTGGCAACCGCAGTTTTTTATTATAACACAGTTGTTATCAGGAAGATGCTGCTGCCCGTCTCCTGCCTGTCTCCCTCTGTCGCCTCTTACGACACCCACGGGAAGATATGGGGTAGTGGATATTCTCAACCGCCACTACACGGCATAGTCATTGAATACATTAAGTTATTATTTATATTATTTTTATTTAATGATAATATTGAAAACGTGCGTTTGAGATAGTTAATAGTGATTTTGGAATTAAATAGCTCCTTCCTTTAAAAAAAATCCCCTAATTCCATTCTTATTTCTTTTACATTGTCAGGAGACCGACGTGCACAGTTTCTTAGTGGTTGCAATATTACATAATCCTCTTCTAACTTCTAACTTTCGCTTTATCTTATTCCAGAACAGTAAGTATCTGTATGAGCTCGTAAATAGTTGTGCAAGTGAGCGGTCGTTAGTACTATAACTGCTGCTTTATTTGGTTCTACCATAAGTGGTTTTCTTAGAACTCTGAAGACTTTTGCCATTATACCAAAAACGTTTTCCACAACACGACGTGCTCTGCTTAGACGATAGTTGAACACTCTTTCAAGAGTACCTTCGCATGTGTTTGGCCGGGAAACGGTTTCATCATGTTTTCGGACAATGCAAATGCAGAGTCACCTAGTAAATCATATGGTATAACTTTATTACGTCCTTCCAAAGGTGTTAGAGTGGGCAAATTCAATTCACCTTTTACTATCAAAGAGTATAGTTTAGTATTCTTGTTACTCCACCATCCGATATTCGGCTCTGACAACCGACATCGACAAACCTAATCTTGTAATTAGCATCGGCCAAAATAAATAACACAATACTGAAATGGCCCTTATAGTTGTAAAATTCGGTACCACTGTTAACAGGCGCCTGTAAAATTACATGTTTTCCGTCCACTGCACCAATGAGGAAAGTTCCATAACTCGTCGAATGCATCAGACATCATTAACCACTCTTGAGGGTTGTTAGGCAACTAAAAACAAATATGTAAAGCTTAATATGTCGCTGCCTATACAATAAAGTGTTTACATACATTTTTAGCCTGTTTTGTTTTGTTTTTAGGAAAATAATAATGATGCCATTCTCGACCAACTGTCTACTGCACAAACTACAGATGGACCTCCATCTTCGACAAATGCGTCCCCGACGCCTCCAAAAAAACGCAAGTACGATCTAAAACTTGCCATGTTAAAGAATGCATTTAGTATTTTAAAATTAGCATCGACCAATTCAAATCAAGACGAAGAGATTGGCACGTTTTGTAAATTTTTAGAGAATAAATTGAGAGGTTACGATCATCGCACGAAGAATTTGGTATAACAGCGTTTACGTGATATCGTATTTAAGGCTGACGCAGAATATTTGTAACAATGAACAATATGGTTACTACACAAGTCAGTCCCAAAATTATTATACAACACGGCCAGAAACAGCTACACTGGATCCGAGTTATTCATCAGCGCACGCCCGGCCAACAGGTAGTACCTCTGAAGCTGGTATTAGTCAAAGCAGTCCAAGCGGATCGCAGTACAGCGCGGATTCTTTTGATGTCGATGATTCCGTTTAATTATAGAATTAAATTTTTTTAAAATTAAAATTTAGAATTCTGCTTTTATTTGTGACCAAGTCTGCTTGCTTAAATGGTTTAATTAAATCTGTTCTAAGTGGAAACGCATTATCAGCCACAAATACATAAGGCAACTTTCTAGTGCTAATTGCGACCACCGTGTCAGTTGGAATACACAACTGATTGTTATCAAGTTTTTCAAAAAACTTAGTGTTTTTGAGTACTCCACCATCAGAAATTCTTCCATTTCCATTCATCCAGCCGGAAAAAAAATTGCTATGTGTTTACCATCCATTGCGCCTAAACAATGCGGGAAATTCCATCTCTTTTCAAACACTTTTGCACATCCTTCCATTCTTCTTTCGAGCGTGGGAACTGTAAAAAAATTGTTTCAGGAAATTGAAAGTGAAGTACAGTCATCTCCGGCCGCCAAGTCAACTTCACAAACATCTCCGGCCGCCCAGTCAACTTCACAGTCACCTAAAGCCACACAGTCAATTCCAGAGACTCGTTCGACTGCAAACACATCGTTTAATAGGAGATGGCCAAAAAGGAATGCAAATGAAAACCTAACTACTGACGTTTTACAGTCTGTTCAAAATCATTTCAAAAGGCCCGCAATTAGTAATGATCGATTTGATATTTTTGGAGCAAACGTTGCAGCTAAGCTGAGGGACCTCACAAAACCTCAACGTATTTTGGCCGAAAAAAATAATTAAAAAAACATTATTTCTCGCAGAAATGGAAAATTTGACTATTTCACACCAAGTGATTGATTCAACTAGTGTGCGTTTTAACCCTTAAATGGACGATTTTTTTTTACGTTTTAAAAAAATATATTTGTATAATAGACATGTATTACTGTCTAGGAAAAATGAGTAAAAAAATCTAGACATGAATTTACTATTTTTTTTTGCAATAATGTGAGTGTTGTTTATAAACTACATTGCGCATTCAATGACATTTTGCAAGTATGGGTAAAATAAGAGTGGATATTGTTTTTGAAATGTGTTTATTTATTCTAAATTATGATATTTATAAAAACAATTGCTTTTTTTCGTATCACATAAAGATACACGACATTTTTGGCACATTTTGAACGTAAATCCTGAACATTTCGGGAATTTGCACCTCTGCTGCTTATCCAGCCAAACTGCCCAATGACATGTCTGATCCAATCTGACGTCTTTCAAAGGAATTGCTTGAGCTGGTCCTCGGAACTTCTTCATTACAAGTTCTCTTTGTATTGTGCTCCCACTAGGTCGACCACGTTTAGCGCCATTTGCAGGTAGACCCAATTTGCAGAGGGTTTCGGCAAGTTCTAGTCTAAATGTACCCAAATTGAGAAGTTGATCATTTCCTTTTATATTATTTACCTTCTTGAACATAACCCATGAATTTATAACTGCGAGGTCCAGGAAATGATAAAATAAGCGCATGGTCCACTTGCGGCTCTTCATTGTGATGTGATAACGACCTATAAATGAATCTAATAAGTCCACGCCCCCCATGTGAGCATTGTACTCCTTGATGACTTTGGGGCATGGAATAGCAACTCTCTCTTTCTTCGATTTATCAAAGCGCGTGACTGTGGTTGCTGGTTCTGCTCCTACGTAAGTGGAAAGAAGGTTAACGGGCTTGTTATCTTTCCACACAACAGCACTTACGTCAATATCATCCACAGTCGCCACGTTTTCCTCATAGAATCCTCTGGGTACGTTCTTTTTCATTATAGTGTTTTTGTCAGGCAATTTGCAGTTTCTCAATCGGTTTACTCTTACTGTTCCCAGTGAGAAAATTCCTTCCTTAGCTAAATAGGTGACGAGAGGCACAGAAGTATAGAAGTTGTCGAAGTATATAATGTGATTCACATTGCGTGGTACCATTCTAGCTAACCTGACGACTGTATTTCCAGACTCTCCCAAATCTGGCTCACCAGGTAAGATGTTATTTTTGGAGCCCCCCTCCACTGTAAACCTCAAATCTATGAGCATATCCTTGTAGACTGCAGATGAGATATAATTTGAACCCCCACTTGTGGGGTTTATTGGGCATGTATTGTTTTATGTAATGGCTCATTTTGGTTGCACACATCTGCTCGTCTATGGAAAGCCTTTGGTCTAAGGGAACCTTTCCAAACTGGCAGTTGAGCATTTCCTCAAGAGGTCTTATTTTGAATAGCCTGTCATAGTCTGGATGATCTTTGGGTAAGCATAGCGTATTGTCGGCAAAATGGAGAGTGGATCTTATTTTTTCAAATTTTTTTTAACGGCATCGTATTTTTTATGTGATCATAACCAAATTTATCACTCCAGTAAGCCCTGGTGTTTGGAAATTTTATGACTGAGGTGTAAATCAGAATGCCTAGGAATTTATTTAGGATATTTTCATTTATAATTTCAGGATTGGATATTTGTTTCTGGGCCGCGTATAAGTTACTTTGTTCTACAATTTGCTTTTTTAGATCTGATGTAAAATAAAATGAAAAAAAAATCATACGGCGTGTTACAAGACATCAATGCTTCCGTTATCTGAGTTTCTCCCCCTAAAAATAAGGCTGTCTTCAGCAGTAACAAGATTCCGTTTTCGCCAAACCAGAGGTCGCTTAGAAATCCCTTGTGATCTACTCTGGGGTACTGCTTCTCCGGCTTCCAAAATAGGAGGGTCTGGCATATTTTGATCGTTGTCAATTACGAGAGGAGGATCAGCATCCACTTCATCAGACTGGGCATTCTCACCTTCATCACTATTTTCAAGGTACTGAAGAACATCTCGAGCTGTTTGATAATAGTGACCTTCATCCTCTACTTCGGAGTCCGAGCCGTCTAAGCCATCTTCTGAATCTTCAAGAGTTTCTAAATACTTTGTAATTTCGCTTTCTAGTAATCGCGGCATGCTGAAAAGCAAAATAAAAACCCTTCACCAAACATGCATTTATTTAGCAGGCAATGCGCATTGTATTTTTCCTACAACATACCAGATTTCGCGTAATTCGACAGTAGCATCAAGTAATTTTCAATGTTTTACAACATGAACATGTAATTGAAGATATAATCAAGCAAATAAAAATATGTTATATACTTACATTATATTTTATCAAAGTCCGAACACAGCTTCAAAACTTAGTTTCGTGCCACTAGAAAAGTTTTCTTCAAAGTGACATTTGACATTCATTTATTTTTAATGCATAAAAATATTGGATAGTGCCAACATTAAAAAAAAGTACAAAATTCGTTCAGAAATAAGAACTAGTTGTCAAAATTAACAAAAAAATAAAATAATGATAATTTTATCTGTGATGTTTAGTATGTTGTTTAAAAACAACATTGTCCATTTAAGGGTTAATAATTATAGTTAGAACGTTCCCAGACCCGTTTCACATCCTACCAGTCCTGATTTAAACAATCCTAGCCCAGTACCTTATCAGAATCAAATTTTGAAATCCAAACACATCTAGGTTCCCAGTCAATTCTGCAAACTTCTCAACAAGGTCAATCCCAACCAATACAAAACTCAGCGGCTACTTATTTATCCTGTTTTGATATTAATACGAATTAATAAAACATCATTATTGTGATAAGTACAAATTAATAAACATTATATTCCAAGTAATTAGTAGTTTTTATTCCTTACCTTAAATATTTTTTGAGGAGAAAATTTTTTTTTATAGAAGAGGGGGCAAACGAGCATGCGGCTCACCTGATGTTAAGTGACTACCGCCGCCCATGATCAACCGCAACACCAGGGGAATTGCAGGTGCGTTGCCGGCCCTTTAGAAAGGAGTAAGCTCTTTTCTTGAAGGTCCCCAGGTCGTATCGGTCCGGAAAAATCGCTGGTGGTAAACTATTCCACAGAGAGGTTGTACGCGGAAGAAAACCATCTTGAAACGTACAGTGGTGGACCGCCAAGCATCCAGATGATGTGGATGGTATCGCGACGTTTGCCGCGTAGTGCGTTCACGAAATTTGGCGGCTGGGATTAATCCGAACAATTCCTCAGAGCACTCTCCATGGTATATGCGAAGGAAAATGCAAAGAGATGCAACATCTCTTCGCAGTGCCAGTGAATCGAGCCGATCGGAAAACACTCGGTCGTCGACGATTCGAGCCGCTCTGCGCTGGATGCGGTCAAATGGAAGGAGCTGATACTGGGGAGCCCCAGCCCAGAGATGGGAACAGTATTCCATGTGCGGCCGAACCTGCGCCTTGTAAAGTTGCAGGCGGTGTGCCGGCATGAAATACTGTCCCGCTCTGCTGAGCACGCCAAGCTTTTTAGAGGCCAATTTGGCCTTCTCTTCCAAGTGAGCACGAAACTGCACGTCACTCGATATGTCGACGCCGAGGATTCCGATACTGGCTGAGGCAACAAGGGGAGTGCCTTGAAACTGAGGAGATACGACAAAGGGGTTCTTTTTAGCGGTTAACGCGCAAACTTGTGTCTTCTGGGGGTTAAACTGGACTAGATTTAGTCGCCCCCAATCCGAGACTCTGTTCAGCAAAGACTCGACTTCAGACAAAAGTTTATTCCGGCACTCGGACACGTTTTCCCGAGAAATATTGGCTCGGCCGGTGTAAAGAGCATCATCAGTGCTGTCATCTGCATAGCAATGAATGTTACGGGTTTGCAACATATCATTGATATGCAGATGAAACAGCGTTGGCGATAGCACGCAGCCTTGTGGGAACACTAGCATTAATAGGCTTGCAATCGGAGCTTGCACCGTCTACAACGACCTTGATGCCCCGATCTGCAAGAAAGCTGGTGATCCAATCGCACAATTTCTCGGGAAGCCCATAGGAAGGGAGCTTCGAAAGAAGCGCTTTGTGCCAAACCCGATCGAAGGCCTTGGACTCTACTGCCTCCGCCCATCTGTGAGTTAGGTAGACCAGAAAATCACCAGCTGACCGACCACGACGAAAACCGTATTGGCGGTCACTAATCAGCTGGTGATCCTCAAGGTACCTCATAAGCTGGCAGTTTACAATGGACTCCATTGTTTTGGAGAACAAGGAGGTGATGGCGATAGGCCAGTAGTTGGACGGGTCTGAGCGGTCGCCTTTTTTAGGGATCGGGTGGACGAAAGCCGTCTTCCATGATTTTGGGACTACGCCTAGGGAATTGGAGTACCGGAAAAGACGCGTTAAAACCGGTGCCAACTCTGGAGCACACGTCCTCATCACAATTGGGGGGATTCCGTCAGGCCCACTCGACTTGTGGATGTCCAGGGAGAGGAGTGCTTTGCGAACCGAGCGCTGTGTGAACTGCACTTCCGGTATGGAGCACTCACACCGCGGGTCGCGTTGAACGCAAAGAAAGAGCCTAGAAGATCGGCTTTCTCCTTTGCGGTATGGGCCAGTGAGTCGTCCTCCCTGTGCAGAGATGGAAAAGATGGCTGACAGAAATTTCCCTGGACAGCCTTGGCGAGAGACCAGAATGCACGGGTTTCAGAAGGAAGGCGGACTAGTTTCTCGCCAATTCTGCCTATGTGCTCTGACTTTGCCTTGGCAATGACTCTTTTGAAGGACCTAGAGGCGGAATTATACTTCTTTTTTAAAGCGCTGTTTACATCCCGGGACGCTGATGCGTCAGCCCAAGCTCGGTAGCACTCCTGCTTATAGCCTGATGATATTTAATATAAACTTATAAATTGCTTCACAGGTTTACGGTATTATGCGACCCAAGGCTTGAGATGAAATAATACTAGAGAATTTCAAATCTTCATAACTTCTTCCTGTTGATAAAAACCTCAAAGAAGCTACAAAAGCCTGTCATGGGGTGGAATAGCATTTCTCATAATGGTGTCTTGCTTCTCGATAATTGGTGCTACAATATTCAGTAGATATAAGTACGTATCATAATCCATTCCTAAAAAATTGTGCCAGTCTTTTGGAAACATCTTTAATTCCGCCAACAAATTGACATGAGAATGAACACTTCTTTTCATTAGCCATTCTTTGCACTAGATGCTACGCTTTTTGGGTTTCAGAAGGAAGGCGGACTGGTTTCTCGCCAATTCTGCCTATGTGCTCTGACTTTGCCTTGGCAATGACTCTTTTGAAGGACCTAGAGGCGGAATTATACTTCTTTTTTAAAGCGCTGTTTACATTCCGGGACGCTGATGCGTCAGCCCAAGCTCGGTAGCACTCCTGCTTATAGCCTGATGATATTTAATATAAACTTATAAATTGCTTCACAGGTTTACGGTATTATGCGACCCAAGGCTTGAGATGAAATAATACTAGAGAATTTCAAATCTTCATAACTTCTTCCTGTTGATAAAAACCTCAAAGAAGCTACAAAAGCCTGTCATGGGGTGGAATAGCATTTCTCATAATGGTGTCTTGCTTCTCGATAATTGGTGCTACAATATTCAGTAGATATAAGTACGTATCATAATCCATTCCTAAAAAATTGTGCCAGTCTTTTGGAAACATCTTTAATTCCGCCAACAAATTGACATGAGAATGAACACTTCTTTTCATTAGCCATTCTTTGCACTAGATGCTACGCTTTTTGGGTTTCAGAAGGAAGGCGGACTAGTTTCTCGCCAATTCTGCCTATGTGCTTTGACTTTGCCTTGGCAATGACTCTTTTGAAGGACCTAGAGGCGGAATTATACTTCTTTTTTAAAGCGCTGTTTACATTCCGGGACGCTGATGCGTCAGCCCAAGCTCGGTAGCACTCCTGCTTATAGCCTGATGATATTTAATATAAACTTATAAATTGCTTCACAGGTTTACGGTATTATGCGACCCAAGGCTTGAGATGAAATAATACTAGAGAATTTCAAATCTTCATAACTTCTTCCTGTTGATAAAAACCTCAAAGAAGCTACAAAAGCCTGTCATGGGGTGGAATAGCATTTCTCATAATGGTGTCTTGCTTCTCGATAATTGGTGCTACAATATTCAGTAGATATAAGTACGTATCATAATCCATTCCTAAAAAATTGTGCCAGTCTTTTGGAAACATCTTCAATTCCGCCAACAAATTGACATGAGAATGAACACTTCTTTTCATTAGCCATTCTTTGCACTAGATGCTACGCTTTTTGCGCTTCACTTTTTTTTTCTTTCAGGGCGAATATTAATTCAACAACTGCTAAAACGTCGTCCGTCGAAGCCATCGCTGACGCGTGTGCGTCGGCACTGTTTATTGTACTGTCTGATCGTAACAATTTCTTGTAGCGTATATGTCCAACATAAGTAACCTCGAAAACTCTAAAGAACTCTTAGATAGAGAAAGAACTCGTTACTCCTTCATCTCATTCGATCACAAGGGAAAAGCAATATATTTCTTATTCACCAAAGTATACCACTTTTACAACAGCTCTTATGAAGACAAATATAAAAGCCTACTAAATCTTTGATAGGATATATTATGTAATTCCACTGATTCCAACATAAATTTAGCCATTACTGATTACCAAAATCCTTTCTTGTCGAAAGGATTTTGGTTCAAAATCCTTTCGACAAACACATTTGGACGAAAATATACATGTTCTGCTATATCTTTAACAACACTCAAATATCTGTTTATATTTATCACAATACTATAATTTACCCTACATCCTCCGAGATACCTAGAATACTCCGCGAAAACCACCACATTCCAATTGCCGCACATTGAGGTTAAATGTATAATCGAGTAAAAGAGAGGTATTTCTGAAAAAATATGCGAACACATATCGAAACTTAGGTAAAGAATTGCTCCCAATGCCAAAATATAAGACAAATTAATAAAAAAGAAACACACCGAAGCCTAAATCGCGCTATCAAAAGTTCCGAATCATAAACAGTATATATAGAAAATCTCCGAACTATCACACGGAGCGTTAGCCACTCCCCGGGCAGAACACCTTGCCCGGCGGGAGATCTCCCCTTTTCCTTCTACGGCCACAGTGGTGACCCCGACGTGAACTGAACACGCAACCAATACAACATGCATTCCCCACCGGCATTAAGGACGCACCGACAATAGGACTGCTCTGTCGAACTACGGTCTGAGCAAGGGGGTGATGTGGCGGCGCTGTCGTTGCGCCACACGTGAAACACACCGAAGCCTAAATCGCGCTATCAAAAGTTCCGAATCATAAACAGTATATATAGAACATCTCCGAACTATCACACGGAGCGTTGGCCGCTCCTCGGACAGAACACCTTGCCCGGCGGGAGATCTCCCCTTTTCTTTCTACGGTCACAAATGGGACCTTAATTATCCAGAATATAATATCCCTACAGGTAGAGCCATGCTGCAGTTATATTAGTAGTATAGTTGTAGCACGAAAGGGTCGGCTCAACCGGGGAAGGACCACGCTCTCACAGAATACTAGCGTAAAATAGTAGCTTAATGCTTCTGTGTTTCGTATGGTGAGAGAGACCCGGAGACCCTTTTTACTGGAAACTAGGCATTCCATCTTAGTCCTCACGGGTGACAACGCATCTGTATTTTGATTTGTAATCGAGAATAGATGTAGATGTCTATGTGTCACAGCAACCACTTACCATCAGGTAGACTGTGCGCTCGTTTGTCACCCTATCCTATAAAAAAACCATCGTCTACAACTTTCCCGTGAAAAAACCTTAGAAAACATACAAAGATCTAAACAGTATTATGACACCCGTTCGCGACCTGTCCAGTATAAAGTCGGAGATTACGTTTATCTCAACCTTTACGTAAAGCCCTTCCACCTTTGGAAAGGATAAGGTTGTAAAAATCAATGGCAGAAACACCTTGACATTACTCATAAGCAGACGTCATATGACGCATCACTATGATGAAATTAACTTAGCTCTTAGATCTGAAACGTAGCCCTAGTTATACACATAATACTAATTTTAATTATATTCTATTACAGTAATTCCGCGCTGGGTCAAGTGTTCATTACGTCTTCGATCCCTTAGGTTCCTTAAGTTTAGTTGATAGTTATCTTAAGGTAGTTATCCCATATGATGTATCCTTTATTAATCCACATATACTAAATCTGCGTCTTGTCCTTGATAAACCCAAAGAAGTATGTAATGATGGCAAAGTCTTTGATCGTTTGGAATGTCCTAATTTCCTCTTTGAACCGTTGAACACCCGTTATAATGATATAGCCCATGATAACGAAGCCATCTTTCATCTTACGTCTCGCCAGTTTAGGAAGTTTGCATTTCTAGGATTCGTAGGCACTGTATCAAAAAAGTTATTTGGCACAATGAATGAAGACGATGCCATCCGATACGACAATGCCATTGCAGAGGTGAAAATAGACCAAAAGAAACTAGCCCTATTGATGAAGGAAAATATATTAGTCACTACTTCTTCGCTTAGATCTTTTAATGAAACGGTGTACAAAATTAAACTAAATGAAAACCACCCGAAAAATGAAATTGATGGACTGTCCCAAGACATTCTAAATCTGACCTACCTTTCAAGGGAACTAGGTATTTGATCCCGCATGCTAGAATTAATTTCCATGATAGAAAATAGTCTAGTAGCCTTGTCCTTCAAAGTTAGGGACGTAATTAATGCTATCATGTTTAGCAAATCTAATATCCTATATCCCACTATCTTAAAACCTAAAGAACTTTACACCGAATTGGTCAATAACTAGCGATTCCTACCCGAATCTTAACAACTCCCAGTTTCTTTAAATCTCGATAACATGCACATTATTACAAATATATCAAAAATATCTAGTTACTTCAATAAAGAAAAAGTAGTGTTTGCAGTAAAAATCCCTCTCATTAATCCTATACACTTAAACATAATATATCATAACTTACCTTCACCGGACCCTCATGATAAAAATAATCCAGATTCATATTCGACCATCATCCCATTCTCTAAATATTTTGGTATTAGCAGAGATAGATGCAAACGCAAGCACCCGAAACGTCGAGAATTAAAACTAAGTTAGTTGATTAAACGCGATAAAATCAGTAAATATAGTTTTACTCAATGTGTAGTGTTCGCGTAAATTTAAGAAATTATTAGATAATCCAGATTATTTTAAAGTAATAAAAAATGATCATTACCTTTGTCAAATACCAATACTGTATTCCTCTTCCGCGACGCCTCCCTGTGAAACTGAAATTATTATAAAAGTACTTACCTCAATCGCTTCGATTTGTGAAGCCAAATTTATTCATGGTCATGTTAGCATCTGACAGCCACTACGTTATAATACCATCTATTAAGGTTGTTTGTAATATCTGAAAAAACTAAAATAAGTATTGAATGTAATAAAAAAAAAAAAAAAAGTTTTATTCATAACCACGGTCTGACAAATACATATATCATGGTAGACTTCTTCTATTGAGCGCATAATGCGCCCGTATCAGAAGTAAGCCCCTCTTCCATATCATAAAATTTACTAAAGCAAGAACCGCTTGTACAAATTAAAGAAAGTAAAAATAATATATATGTAGTGTGTGTGTATGTAGTGAAAGTGTAGTGTGTGTGTAGTATGTGTGTAGTGTATGTGAGTGTAATGTGTTGTGTGAAAGTTTACATACGTTACCCCTATGCACAGCCCTACGACATAAAAGGTCTTGGGATCAGCGTTAAACCACTGAGCAGAGGTGGTAGTTACATATACAAGTACATGGAGGTTATGATGTGTGTATGTATGTAATGAGTGAGTGATTTACACAAAAATAACCTCATATCAAAATTCTAATTTTAACAAATTTTCAACTTCAATAAATTCTAATGTCTTCAGCCATTCAGTGAGTTTTAGTTTACAGTTTCTATAAGTCATAGGATATATATCTAGTATTTTATTTATTTGATTATATAAGTGAGACGAGATGTTTTTGTACTGATTGCGAGCAAATTTAGTCTTGGTGTAATTTAGTGTGGCGACTCTATCTTTTCTTCTTTTAGTTAAAATATTGGTGTCAACATTAAAGGACATATGTTTTTTCAGAAGTACGTGCAATATGTATAGTTTACGAACTGTCAATAAATCTGCATATAAATACAATGAATTTGTTGAAAACTGACGTGTTTTGAAATACATAATTTTTAATAATCCCCTTTGAGCTCGTTCTAATTGTATAAAATGAGTTTTTACTGCACCACCCCATATCGTTATACAATAAATCAAAACAGATTGTGCCAACGCAATATAGATCTGATCAAGTAACTTTTTACTTGCAACGTGTCTTAGTGTTTTAAAAATCCACATTAATTTACGTAATCTGCTAGAAACTAATTCGACATGAGACACCCATGAAAGTCTCTGGTCCACTAAGACACCAAGGTACTTCGTAGAAGTTAGTCTGGTTATAGTGGGGCAGTTGCAATTCGTGCTAACTAGCGGCTGACAGCAATGAATCTTAATATCACTGGGAAAGTCAGAAAACAAAATATAGTTTGTTTTGATGGTATTTAATGTTAGTAAGTTAAGACTTAGCCATTGCGAAATCACAGCCAAACCGTACTCTGTATTCATCTTTAAATTGTTCAAGGAGTCGCCTGTAAACACAATGGCAGTGTCGTCAGCATATGAGAATATGCTAGCATGAGGGATCTTCATATTGCAGAGTTCGTTTACGTATATTAGAAACAGGGTGGGCCCTAAGACGCTTCCTTGCGGTACGCCATAAGTAAGACCAGTTTTTTGACTTATATATGAACCTATTTTTAACCTCTGAGTCCTCCCAGTCATGTAACTTTTAAGCAAGTCAAGGGGCACACCTCTAATCCCACAGTTTTCTAACTTTTGCAACAGAATGGGTGTAGACACGGTGTCAAATGCCTTTTTAAGATCAAGAAACACTGCGAGGCAGTTTGTCTTTTTATCAAGATTATCAACAATTACAGAAGTTAGGGCTTCTACAGCGTTTTCAGTCGATTTCCCTGCTTGAAAGCCAAATTGTGAGCTGGATAAGATGTGGAACTTATTGAGGAAACTTATGAGCCTCTTGTTGATAAGTTTTTCTATAACTTTCGATATTGCAGGCAATACCGAAATTGGTCTGTAGTTGTTGATATCCTTCTCATCTCCACTCTTATGCACAGGTGTTACTAGGGACTCCTTGAGCAAAGACGGAAATATACCTTTGCAAAAACAAAGATTCACTAAATGACAAAGAACCGGCACGACTTCTGCTCTTGCAAGTTTTAGGAAACTAGCTGGAACGTTGTCCCAGCCTGGTGCACTGTTAGATTTTAATGCCATCAGAATAGAGTGTACTTCTTCCATATCTGTATCGTAGAGAACAAAAGATGATGTATGAGTATTTGTACAAAAATTGTGCATAAATTGTTTCTTGTTTGGCCGGACAATCGCATCGGCCAAGTTTTTGCCCACACAACTAAAGTAGTTATTAGCTTGATCAACGGAATCACCTGCGCAAGGCCCAATCTGCAGTAACTTTGTATTATCCCTTTTAGAGTGCTTCCTATATGTTACTTTAGCAATATTTTTCCAGAGATTCCTAGAATCACCCACCGAGACCTCCAGAAGCTTCTGTTCATATTTCCGTTTCAAATTTCTAACTAGATTTTTGCAATAATTTCGGTATCTTCGGTAGGAAATTCTAAGAATCTCGTCGTTGGGATTTTGACGGAGCTTTTGCTGTAGATTATTCCTATGCCTGATACAACGCAGCACACCTGGAGTCATCCAAGGCTTAATTATGCGTTTACATTTAGGTACAAGAAGCAGTCCTGTATTTTCTTTTAAAGATTGCATTAGTTTTCCTAACAATAATTCGGTTAATACATTTGGATCATTACATAAAAGCAGTTCATGTATGTTTTTATTTTTTAGATCGATTATAGCTTTTTCAAAATCCACAATACATTTTGTTTTATTATACACTAATTGAGGTTTAACATTAGTTATGTGTAGCAATACCATAGTATGATCAGTTATTGTCGTGTTCAAAACTGCAATTTGGGCCACTTTATCGTGCGTAAGTTTAAGCATTATATGATCTAAAGAACTATCTTCCCTAGTAGGGAAACAATGTCCCATCATTACACTATGAGTACCTAGCATATCTAGATATTTTAATCGATTATTCCGCTCCAAACTTTGTTCTGAGTCTTTGGAGATAATATTAATATTTATATCACCTGATAATATGATATTTTTACACATACTTATAGATTCCAAATGATCATTTAATGAATTTATAAAGATGTCTGCATTTGTATTAGGTGATCTATAAATAGCCAAAATTATAACTGTTTCTATTTCTATTTGAAGACACGAGGCATTTTGAAGTAAAATTTCCTTTACATTAACAGCCATATCATTCTTAACGTAAGCCACTCCTCCATCACTTTTATTAAAATATCGAGTAGAAGAGTATGATACATAATTTGTGATAGCTGGTATTGATTTGTGTTCTGAGAGCCAACATTCGGTCAAAATAATGATTGATGGACAAAATTTAAAACTAGTCAGTGTAGTAAGCAAGTCATCAAAATTGGAATAGATACTACGAACGTTTTGGGTTATCATCTTGAAATCCTCATAACTTATATTTAATAACTTTTCAACATCTTCAACATTACATTTTATTGATCGTGCAATTTCTAAGTTGTCCATGTTAGTTATAGTATTTAATGTGCTAATCATTAAAAATAGATATTGAAGTATAAAGTGGTAGCAAACAGTTTGTTTTTCTCGCAACATTATTAAGGTTATTTACGTTTATAGCTAAGTGATTTGGTGTGTGTGTGTGAAAGGGTGTATATATGAGGGTGAAAGTGAATGTGTATGTGTGGTTATGTGACGTTGAGTGTTTAACAATTAATTTTATAACAAATAAGTTGCATGCAGTATAAATATTTACTAGTGTATAACAAAACATAACCAAATATATATAATGCTTCGATTTTGCAAATGACATCATACCAATAAAAACATCTAAAACATAATATATTCTAGGATCGCGGAAAAGTATTATTTTACGACTATTATAAAGATACATCACTAATATCAGTCACTTATTCATAAGTTTATGCACTTGATCTTCCGATTTAATCGTAATGACAGGAGCTCCGTCGGTCTCCCGAACATAAACCCTGCCATAAGCAGTCCAGCAGTACTTGTACTGCTTGGACTTGACCAGGTCTCTGGCAAGAAAATGCAACCGGGCGCCTTTTGAGGTGAGTTGTTCCGATACGAAGATTGGCGTATCCTCGGAAGTTCGGAAGCCCAAGTGCTTAGCACATAGTTTACTTTTTGTTTTTATATTGAAGGTCTTACATAATTTCAAAATGTCATTTTTCACCAGAGTTGATGTAGTTTCAATTACAATCGGAGTGTTTTGAGAGTCTTTTTTTGCACGAACCCTATAAATGTCTTTAATATCGGTTTTGAGCAGGTTACCTCCCACGGTATTTGATAAACATAAGGCCATTTCGATCAAATCTTCTTTTGATTCATTACTTTTTTTAGGCACGTTTTTAATCTCAAGATTTGATTTACGGCACCCTATTTGCAAATTTTCAATCCTTTCCTCCAATAGCGTAATATATTCTCTGTCTTCTTTTGCTTTATTTTCTAACTGAGAGATTCTCTTTGTTAGTTCTTGATTTTGAGACGATAACATAGCAATAGAATGTTCTATATTTAAATTCGCCTGTTTAATTTCCATCAAAGTTGAGGAGAAATTTTTAAATTCCTGGTGTTGGCTCGTTACCGTTGTATTTAACTTCTCAAACATAGTTCTCATTTCCACTTGAAATTTCTTAAAATCCTCCATTGTAACATTTCTAGGCCGATTGTAAACAAACGGCGGCGTCACATTCGCAGCGTTCCGTGATTCATCGCCTTCGCAGATCGACATATTAGTGTCTTCGTGGCTCATTACCAGGTAAATAGAAGGCTGGAGGAGGTATGTACAATGCACACACGTCCGAGCGAGATAGCTTCAATTAAGATATTGTTTTTCGTTCACCGCAGTAGCTAGTTGAGAATAAAGCGCAGACAGGCGTGATGTTGTTAAAAAAGAGATGAACGGGGATTTGCTAGCTGAGCGACAGTGACGCGCTATCCAATTGATGTATGTGTGCTATTAGAGTAATTTCAGTGCATGCGCGTGAGAGAGATAGTAAGCGCAGAGGGCGGGTGCGTGCAGGACAGGAGCAGTTCGGTAATGTGTGTAGAGTGTATTGTAGGATGACGTAGGCGCACCACGCGTTGGATGTTCTCTAATCTCAAAATAATAAAGGTTATAACTAACCAGTATCACGCGTAATCACACGCGTACACGGCGTAGATGTGTTGGGTCGGCGTTAAACGAAGCGGCCGCTAAATGAACTCTTCGAGACTTCTGTTGTCCTATTATTTCAAAATGATTTTTAATGTGAACACTTTCGGTAAAAAAATATATTTATTTAACACGCACAGGTTTAGTGGACACGTTCGCACTCGATGCGGTCCGGGGGAAGAGATAAAGATAATAACTCTCAAGTTATTGAAATAGAATTTAAAGGAAACGGTATATTGTACTTACCCCTAGAATTTATCGCCTACTGTAAGGACACTCGTTTTAGACCGCATGAAACTCGTGAAATTCAAATGAAAAATATTGTATTTAATTTTAATATTTTAAATGATTCGTGTTGTAATATTGTAGCATATAATAACATTGTATCAAACTTACCTGTAGTTAATCTTAAGAATGTTAACTTAAACTCCTTAGCTTATGATGATCCCGAAGTCCTGAAAAGCCTTAACAGTATTCATGGATAATAATTAATTACATTTATTTATCATTACATTACAGTTTCGACTCCGGGCCAGTTAAAAAATTGTGACTAATTTCAATTTTCATTTTTAAAATTCTGTTCCTAAATAATACTATTACCGATTATGTAATAAAAGTGTTTTTATACCTAGTTTACGAGGTCCTGTATAACAGATTGACTACGGGAAACAAATCTCAAAGTTACCCTAGGTAAAATGTGAATTTCGTAGAAAAGAAGACCTCTATTTAGGCCATACACAATAACAAAAGACGGACTCAAGCCAAATAACGACAAAATCCAAGCCGTAATAGATTTTCCGATACCAAGAACCGCCACCGCAATCAAACGATTTTTGGGTCTAGTAAGGTATTATCGCAAATTCATTAAAGACTTCGCTATAGTTATCCAACCACTCACCAATGGTCTGAAAAAAAGAAATAAAATCGAAAATACAGAACAATATGTAGCAGCTTTTGAGAGATGAAAATAACTTTTGGTAAACGCAGCTATTCTCCAATTCCCGAATATTTCGAAACCATTCATACTCACCACTGATGCCTCAAATTATGATCTAAAAGCAGTATTATCTCAAGGCGCCATCGGAGCCGACAAACTGATAGCTTACGCTAGTAGGACTTTAATTGATGCAGAGACTAGATACAGTACTATCAAGAAGGAACTGTTGGCACAAGTATGAGCTGTAAAAACATTTAGACCTTACCTATATGGCCCAAAATTTACCATTTTCACGGATCATAGACCTTTGGCGTGGTTAAATTCTATCGAAGAACCCAACAGTAAACTCACGAGACGGAAGTTGCGGCTTACTGAGTTCAATTAAGACATCGTTTATAAAATGGGAAACAAAATTTCATTGCCGACGCCTTATCCCGTGTTAAAGTAAACATTCTGGGAGAAGACGACTAAAAATCAATGAAGGTCAATGTGAACAAGGATGAACAACTGTAAAGACACATAGACAGCTTAACCATAGAAATTGAAAGATTACAAAATAAGGACACATCTATCCCACCCGTTAAGAGAAATAAATCACCATATTCTATACCATCATCGACAAGTAGTACCATTTCAGCACCTGAAACATTTGATAATTCACACACAAGACATTCAGCACATGAAATAGATACCGATGGTATTCCAATTCTAGATGAAGTGAAATAGCCGTTAAGAATTTATCAAGACAAAAATAAAAGATACTCGAAGTCCATATTCTCCTAAATAGACCTGTCTGAATCTTTATTGATGTTTTTACCTTAAAATGAAAATCCTATTTAACAATCACAGATGCCTTTAGTATGCTTGTACAAGCAATAGAAACAATAGGTCAACTCCAGAAATAATTAGAGCCATTATTAAATACTTCTCTATGTATGGCGTACCACATAGAGTAAGTGCAAATTCAGGAACCGAATTTCATAATGTATAAATGAAAGAAACCAGTTTTATAAATGAAAGAAACAAAACAAGACGTACAAATGAAAATATTTAACAAAGAAACAACAACTATTGAATCCTTACACACAGAAGTATTAAACCCCGTACCCCTTACACTACGTAAACAAATTAACACATATCCATTTTCAGATACCAATCATATTGTTGAACCCCAAGATAATAAAGATAATAAAAATACATCAAACTTGTACACGGTCGTAACTACTAAAAATTGTACTAAACAGCAAGTAATTCAGTCATATAAACACAGAAAGAAAATAATTATTATTGCTGATCAACAGGGAAGAGGAGAACGTACAAAACTTCAGCGCTTAATAAGATCTGAATTCCAGATAACATGTATGTGGAAAGAAGGCGCCAAACTAGGAATTGTTACAGAATCTTAAAAAGAAGACATTTCTGGTTTGACAAAGGATGACTTTGTAATATTCTTGGCTGGAACAAACGATAATAATCCCTTTGAATTAAAATCCCATTTAAAAGTTTGGCTATCTTCTGTTAAACACACTAATTCTATTGTCAGCGAAACTCCAACCAACGAGTGTTAAATGAACGTAAAATTAATTACGAAATTAAATTTAGTTGTAATAAGTTTATTAATTCTACATGTCTCGACATGAATTACAGTAGTTTTATACTATCAAGGAACCGTTTTTAATTATACTTATGTATTACATACATGATATTACAATAATTATTATTTAAATAATTTAAAAAAATATGTAGTCTCAAAGTAAATTAAGGTTATTTACCGAACACGATCAAATTTTTAAATCGTATAACGATGCTTGTACTCAAACTGAATGTAAGACATATGAGAAATATAAAATTTGTCCTAATAGTGTAATAAATATTTCCGTTAAAATGACGTATAACGATGTTTGTACTCAAACCGAATGTAAGATATATGAGAAATGTAAAACCAGTCTTGACACATATATTTCAGACAAAATGACTAACTCTGTTGTGACATCTGACTGTGAAATCTCTAAAAACACAAACTATAATTCTCAGTTTTTTCATGCATAACAGTCTGTGTGTAATGCATCAACACATAAGTGCATTAGTAAATAAATCTGACATTTCAATATCTTTAGATGAATTAACATATAAAGGTCAAATACTTGAAGTTATTGTCACCAAACATAACATGATAAATAGAGATGAAGAAAGTTTGAGAATGCCTAATTTTAAATTAGCGTCAAGTTTTAATAGATAAAGCAGTCGTTTTAACAGTGGTAGAGCCACGCGGCAGCTTTGCTGTCGCACGTATGGGCCGGCTCAAACCGGGGTGGTACCACGACCTCACAGAATACTGGCGTGAAGTGGAAGCTTTGCTTCCGCGTTTCGCCTGGGTCGTGCAGGTGGCCGGCGGCCCAAACCCCCCCCCCCATCAACATGGTAGCGGAATTAAATGATAGACTACCCCAGGAGGGTACCAGTACCCCTGGAGAATCCCTCGCTGAGCATCCACGACCATGTTTCTCCACTTCTGAGCGTGGGTGCTCAGGCTGCCCCGCGTATTCTGGGGGGGGGGGGGGGCAAAATTCCGCTCAAGACTAAAACTGCTCGGGGCAAACGGAGCAACAAGACCAAGGCGACCCCTGCCACGCTGTCCGTGAATTTCTGCAATATCAGGGGACTTCACTCTAACCTAAACGCCGTCCACTACCATCTCGAGACGGCGAGGCCGGCTCTGCTCTTTCTGACCGAGACGCAGGTGTCCTCTCCGGCTGATGTCTCGTATCTCTCCTGCCCGGGGTACAAACTGGAACACTCCTTTGTGCCTCGGGCTGGAGTTTGCGTTTACGTCAGAGAGGACATCTGTTCTCGACGCCTCGGCAGACTTGAAGGTTCGGACCTGTCCATCATTTGGCTACGCGTAGACAGCGACGACCATCCGCGCGTCTACGGGTGCCTCTATAGGTCCCATAGCGGTAATGCCGAAACAGACCGACTCTTCAACCACGTCCAAATGGCTGCAGATTCGTTGCTACAGCAGATCCCCTCCGCAGAGATCGTGATCCTCGGCGACTTTAACGCCCATCACGCCGAATGGCTCGGTTCACGTTTAACCGATCATGCGGGGAGATCTGTTCATGATTTTGCCTTGGCATATGGTCTGACACAACTGGTTACTTCGCCTACGCGGATTCCAGATGTGGAGGATCATGCACCTTCCCTGTTGGACCTTCTGCTGACCTCTCACCCGGACGGATATCAGATTTCCGTCGACGCCCCTTTAGGCTCCTCGGACCATTGTCTTGTCCGGAGTGTGGTGCCACTCACGCTGAAATCGCGGTTGCATTCTGCAGGCTGCCGCCGTGTTTGGCACTATAGGTCAGCCGATTGGGATGGGATGCGGTCTTTCTTTGCATCCTACCCTTGGAGGCGGGTTTGCTTCTCGCCGGATGATCCCAACGTTGTTGCGGATTCTGTCGCTGATGTGGTACTTCAGGGTATGGAACTTTTTATTCCTTCCTCTGTGGTGCCCATTGGAGGCAAATCTCAGCCATGGTTTGGTCGCTCCTGTAAAATAGCATCATGCTATAAGCAGGAGTGCTACCGAGCCTGGGCTGACGCATCAGCGTCGAGGGATGTAAACACCAGCGCTCTAAAAAAGAAGTATAATTCCGCCTCTAGGTCCTTCAAAAGAGTCATTGCCAAGGCAAAGTCAGAGCACATAGGCAGAATTGGCGAGAGACTAGTTCGTCTTCCTTCTGGAACCCGTGCATTCTGGTCTCTCGCCAAGGCTGTCCAGGGGAATTTCTGTCAGCCATCTCTTCCATCTCTGCACAGGAAGGACGACTCACTGGCCCACACCGCAAAGGAGAAAGCCGATCTTCTAGGCTCTTTCTTTGCGTCTAACTCGACTCTCGATGACGGGGGGAGTACGCCGCCGACCATCCCGCGGTGTGAGTGCTCCATGCCGGAAGTGCAGTTCACTCAGCGCTTGGTTCGCAAAGCACTCCTCTCCCTGGACATCTATAAGTCGAGTGGGCCTGATGGAATCCCCCCAATTGTGCTGAGGACGTGTGCTCCAGAGTTGGCACCGGTTTTAACGCGTCTTTTCCGGTACTCCTACTCCCTAGGCGTAGTCCCAAAATCATGGAAGACGGCTTTCGTCCACCCGATCCCTAAAAAAGGCGACCGCACAGACCCGTCCAACTACCGGCCTATCGCCATCACCTCCTTGTTCTCCAAAACAATGGAGTCCATTGTAAACTGCCAGCTCATGAGGTACCTTGAGGATCACCAGCTGATTAGTGACCGCCAATACGGTTTTCACCGTGGTAGGTCAGCTGGTGATCTTCTGGTCTACCTAACTCACAGATGGGCGGAGGCAGTAGAGTCCAAGGGGGAGGCATTGGCCGTTAGTTTAGACATTGCGAAGGCCTTCGATCGGGTTTGGCACAAAGCGCTTCTTTCGAAGCTCCCTTCCTATGGGCTTCCCGAGAAATTGTGCGATTGGATCACCAGTTTTCTTGCAGATCGGAGCATCAAGGTCGTTGTAGACGGTGCAAGCTCCGATTGCAAGCTTATTAATGCTGGTGTTCCACAGGGCTGCGTGCTATCGCCAACGCTGTTTCTTCTGCATATCAATGATATGTTGCAAACCCGTAGCATTCATTGCTATGCAGATGACAGCACTGGTGATGCTCTTTACACCGGCCGAGCCAATATTTCTCGGGAAAACGTCTCTGAGTGCCGGGACAAACTTGTGTCTGAAGTCGAGTCTCTGCTGGACAGAGTCTCGGATTGGGGGCGACTAAATCTAGTCCAGTTTAACCCCCAGAAGACACAAGTTTGCGTGTTAACCGCTAAACAGAACCCCTTTGTCGTATCCCCTCAGTTTCAAGGCACTCCCCTTGTTGCCTCAGCCAGTATCGGAATCCTCGGCGTCGACATATCGAGTGACGTGCAGTTTCGTGGTCACTTGGAAGGGAAGGCCAAATTGGCCTCTAAAAAGCTTGGCGTGCTCAGCAGAGCGGGACAGTATTTCATGCCGGCACACCGCCTGCAACTTTACAAGGCGCAGGTTCGGCCGCTCATGGAATACTGTTCCCATCTCTGGGCTGGGGCTCCCCAGTACCAGCTCCTTCCACTTGACTGCATCCAGCGCAGAACGGCTCGAATCGTCGATGACCGAGTGCTTTCTGATAGGCTCGATTCACTGGCGCTGCGAAGAGATGTTGCATCTCTTTGCGTATTTTATCGCATCTATCACGGGGAGTGCTCTGAGGAATTGTTCGGATTAATCCCAGCCGCCAAATTTCGTGAACGCACTACACGGCAAACGTCCCGATACCATCCACACCATCTGGATGCTTGGCGGTCCACCACTGTACGTTTCAAAAGGAGTTTTTTTCCGCGTACAACCTCTCTGTGGAATAATTTACCACCGGTGATTTTTCCGGACCGATACGACCTGGGGACCTTCAAGAAAAGAGCTTACTCCTTTCTAAAGGGCCGGCAACGCACCTGCAATTCCCCTGGTGTTGCGGTTGATCATGGGCGGCGGTAGTCACTTAACATCAGGTGAGCCACATGCTCGTTTGCCCCCTCGTCTATAAAAAAAAAAAAAAAAAAGTCGTGGGTGAGCCCGCATTTCTCATAATAGTGTCTTGCTTCTCGATAATTGGTGCTACAATATTCAGTAGATATAAGTACGTATCATAATCCATTCCTAAAAAATTGTGCCAGTCTTTTAGAAACATCTTTAATTCCGCCAACAAATTGACATGAGAATGAACACTTCTTTTCATTAGCCATTCTTTGCACTAGATGCTACGTTTTTTGCGCTTCACTTTTTTTTCTTTCAGGGCGAATATTAATTCAACAACTGCTAAAACGTCGTCCGTCGAATCCATCGGTGACGCGTGTGCGTCGGCACTGTTTATTGTACTGTCTGATCGTAACGATTTCTCGTAGCGTATATGTCCAACATAAGTAACCTCGAAAACTCTAAAGAACTCTTAGATAGAGAAAGAACTCGTTACTCCTTCATCTCATTCGATCACAAGGGAAAAGCAATATATTTCTTATTCACCAAAGTATACCACTTTTACAACAGCTCTTATGAAGACAAATATAAAAGCCTACTAAATCTTTGATAGGATATATTATGTAATTCCACTGATTCCAACATAAATTTAGCCATTACTGATTACCAAAATCCTTTCGACAAACACATTTGGACGAAAATATACATGTTCTGCTATATCTTTAACAACACTCAAATATCTGTTTATATTTATCACAATACTATAATTTACCCTACATCCTCCGAGATACCTAGAATACTCCGCGAAAACCACCACATTCCAATTGCCGCACATTGAGGTTAAATGTATAATCGAGTAATAGAGAGGTATTTCTGAAAAAATATGCGAACACATATCGAAACTTAGGTAAAGAATTGCTCCCAATGCCAAAATATAAGACAAATTAATAAAAAAAGAAACACACCGAAGCCTAAATCGCGAAAAAAAAGTTCCGAATCATAAACAGTATATATAGAACATCTCCGAACTATCACACGGAGCGTTAGCCATTCCCCGGGCAGAACACCTTGCCCGGCGGGAGATCTCCCCTTTTCCTTCTACGGCCACAGTGGTGACCCCGACGTGAACTGAACACGCAACCAATACAGCAAGCATTCCCCACCGGCATTAAGGACGCACCGGCAATAGGATTACTCTGTCGAACTACGGTCTGAGCAAGGGGTTGATGTGGCGGCGCTGTCGTTGCGCCACACGTGAAACACACCGAAGCCTAAATCGCGCTATCAAAAGTTCCGAATCATAAACAGTATGTATAGAACATCTCCGAATCCAGAATATAAAATCCTTACAGGTAGAGCCATACTGCAGTTATATTAGTAGTATAGTTGTAGCACGAAAGGGTCGGCTCAACCGGGGAAGGACCACGCTCTCACAGAATACTAGCGTAAAATAGTAGCTTAATGCTGCTGTGTTTCGTATGGTGAGAGAGATCCGGAGACCCTTTTTACTGGAAACTAGGCATTCCATCTTAGTCCTCACGGGTGAAAACGCATCTGTATTTTAATTTATAATCGAGAATAGATGTAGATGTCTATGTGTCACAGCAACCACTTACCATCAGGTAGACTGTGCGCTCGTTTGTCACCCTATCCTATAAAAAAACCATCGTCTACAACTTTCCCGTGAAAAAGCCTTAGAAAACATACAAAGATCTAAGGAAAGATCTAAACAGTATTATGACACCAGTTCGCGACCTGTCCAGTATAAAGTCGGAGATTACGTTTATCTCAACCTTTACGTTAAGCCCTTCCACCTATTTGGAAAGGATAAGGTTGTAAAAATCAATGGCAGAAACACCTTGACATTACTCATAAGCAGACGTCATATGACGCACCACTATGACGAAATTAACTTAGCTCCTAGATCTGAAACGTAGCCCTAGTTATACACATAATACTAATTTTAATTATATTCTATTACAGTAATTACGCGCTGGGTCAAGTGTTCATTACGTCCTCGACGAACAGTCCTGGTAATTACTTCGATCCCTTAGGTTCCTTAAGTTTAGTTGATAGTTATCTTAGGGTAGTTATCCCATATGATGTATCCTTTATTAGTCCACATATACTAAATCTGCGTCTTGTCCTTGATAAACCCAAAGAAGTATGTAATGATGGCAAAGTCTTTGATCGTTTGGAATGTCCTAATTTCCTCTTTGAACCGTTGAACACCCGTTATAATGATATAGCCCATGATAACGAAGCCATCTTTCATCTTACGTCTCGCCAGTTTAGGAAGTTTGCATTTCTAGGATTCGTAGGCACTGTATCAAAAAAGTTATTTGGCACAATGAATGAAGACGATGCCATCCGATAAGACAATGCCATTGCAGAGGTGAAAATAGACCAAAAGAAACTAGCCCTATTGATGAAGGAAAATATATTAGTCACTACTTCTTCGCTTAGATCTTTTAATGAAACGGTGTACAAAATTAAACTAAATGAAAACCACCCGAAAAATGAAATTGATGGACTGTCCCAAGACATTCTAAATCTGACCTACCTTTCAAGGGAACTAGGTATTTGATCCCGCATGCTAGAATTAATTTCCATGATAGAAAATAGTCTAGTAGCCTTGTCCTTCAAAGTTAGGGACGTAATTAATGCTATCATGTTTAGCAAATCTAATATCCTATATCCCACTATCTTAAAACCTAAAGAAATTTACACCGAATTGGTCAATAACTAGCGATTCCTACCCGAATCTTAACAACTCCCAGTTTCTTTAAATCTCGATAACATGCACATTATTACAAATATATCAAAAATATCTAGTTACTTCAATAAAGAAAAAGTAGTGTTTGCAGTAAAAATCCCTCTCATTAATCCTATACACTTAAACATAATATATCATAACTTACCTTCACCGGACCCTCATGATAAAAATAATCCAGATTCATATTCGACCATCATCCCATTCTCTAAATATTTTGGTATTAGCAGAGATAGATGCAAACCCAAGTACCCGAAACGTCGAGAATTAAAACTAAGTTAGTTGATTAAACGCGATAAAATCCGTAAATATAGTTTTATTCAATGTGTAGTGTTCGCGTAAATTTAAGAAATCATTAGATAATCCAGATTATTTTAAAGTAATAAAAATGATCATTACCTTTGTCAAATACCAATACTGTATTCCTCTTCCGCGACGCCTCCCTGTGAAACTGAAATTATTATAAAAGTACTTACCTCAATCGCTTCGATTTGTGAAACCAAATTTATTCATGGTCATGTTAGAATCTGACAGCCACTACGTTATAATAGAAGGTTGTTTGTAATATCTGAAAAAACTAAAATAAGTATTGAATGTAATAACTCTCATGTTATAGAAATAGAATTTAAAGGAAACGGTATATTGTACTTACCCCTAGAATTTATCGCCTACTGTAAGGACACTCGTTTTAGACCGCATGAAACTCGTGAAATTCAAATGAAAACTATTGTATCTAATTTTAATATTTTAAATGATTCGTGTTGTAATATTGTAGCATATAATAACATTGTATCAAACTTACCTGTAGTTAATCTTAAGAATGTTAACTTAAACTCCTTAGCTTATGATGATCCCGAAGTCCTGAAAAGCCTTAACAGTATTCATGGATAATAATTAATTACATTTATTTATCATTACATTACAGTTTCGACTCCGGGCCAGTTAAAAAATTGTGACAAATTCTGTTCCTAAATAATACTATTACCGATTATGTAATAAAAGTGTTTTTATACCTAGTTTACGAGGTCCTGTATAACAGATTGACTACGGGAAACAAATCTCAAAGTTACCCTAGGTAAAATGTGAATTTCGTAGAAAAGAAGACCTCTATTTAGGCCATACACAATAACAAAAGACGGACTCAAGCAAAATAACGACAAAATCCAAGCCGTAACAGATTTTCCGATACCAAGAACCGCCACCGCAATCAAACGATTTTTGGGTCTAGTAAGGTATTATCGAAAATTCATTAAAGAATTCGCTGTAGTTATCCAATCACTCACCAATGGTCTGAAAAAAAAAGACGTGTGGCACTCGGGGACTGCCGCGGTAAAGCTATTGCATAGCATTTTGTATCAACTTATGCAATTATAATTATTAATATAAGGACTACGTAAATATTCAGTACAGCAAGATTGGAAGAAAAATGACGTCTAAATATTTTTTCGTATTTAGTAAACAAAAATATCGTATTTAGTAAAAAAAACAAAAAAGTTGGTAAATTAATCATGATATATATCTTTTTTTCGCCGGAGACTAAAATGATATTGCTTTTTTTTGTAACTGCAGATTCTGTGGATTTATTTCATTATTTTGAACAATATACGAAATTTAAGTGACTAAAATTAAATCTAATCTGAACCAGAATCATAAAAACTGTATTATTCGTGCTAAACGAATCTAATAAATATCTGTTATTTTTGTCTCCTGCGAAAAAAACAGACTATAGGAATCTATCGAATACCTACATAAACAAAATATCACCTATAAATAAAATATTACAAAGCGGAATAACTAATAAGAGTGGCAACGTCGCACTATACAAAGTAATTGCGTAGATGGCACAAGTGGCGTGGTGGCGACTTGTGCCACTTTCGGTCGGTCTCGAACGGTCTCGAACTCATTGTGGGCGCGGCCAAAAAGCACGTTGTCTCACCTGGCATCGTGCCACTCGTACTAAATTATTAGGCGCTGCGTTATCGCTTTATACTATACCTCTATGGCTCTATAGATACCTAATATAGATTGCTTATTTTATTATGTTTAGTTTTTCCCGGGTGGTCATGCAGCGATCACTCAAGAGTTCACGACGCCTAAGTATGAACTGGAACAGTCATCGCAGTTTATATCCGTACTAGCTGTTGCCAGCGGCTTCAAACGCGTGAACTCGAAAATTATCCCACAGGAACGAAATACCTGAATAAACGGTATCAAATGTGTTATTCCAGACTAGGCATAACCTATCTCTGAGCTAAATATCATCCAGATCCCTTCAGCTGTTCTGGCGTGATTAACATACATCTATCCATCCAAACTTTCGCATTTATAATATTTAGATAATAATTGTAATTAGTTCTGCCTTACCTGTCTTCTTACTTTTTTTTATATACACACAATATCACTAGATGTAAACACATGTTTTTATCAAGACAAGTGACCCGTCAAGACTGTTTCCTTAGTACCGACGTACTTAGGCAGGTAGATAGTCAGTTTACATTTTAGTGTCCACGACGCAGCGACAGTTTGTCAAATTTTGTTGTATAGTAGGTTATGGGTATTTAGGTAATAACAGTAGGTAGGTACCTATCCACCGAACCGTCAACGCTGCGCAAGTGATTCTCGTCCCACCTGTCCGCGCAGTAACTTTTTTTACGACCGCGCGAGACTGTCGCAACAAAAACGATTACTACTGAAAAACTAATATAGGTACGTACCTAACATTCAAATAAAAATATTCTCAAAAAGCTCAACGAATTCAGAATTTAATTTTGTTAAAAGAAAATTGGTCAAATAAAAAATAAAGGATGAAAATAAAGCATAAGGGGATATAAAAATAAATCGTATTTATTTTTTATTTCGAGTTTTACAAGAAAAGTATAATATTTACTGGAGACAATTATTTTATTATTATAATAGTACAGGATATTCCCTTTAACCCTTTAATTCGTAAAGTTGAGAATACTCAACATTCGAAATAAATAAATCCTGTATGAAAACTTGAACGCGTAGAAAAAATATTTTTACTTTGAAAAAAAGGTGAAACGAAACGCAACTCGTAAAAAAGAAAGTTGTGTATCACAAACGTCAGATTTTGACAGTGGCGGCAAAATGGCATCACGTTCATCTGCACCGTTTGGACCTAAGGTAAATAAAATTTATTATTAGCAATTTAAATCATATTGATACCTATTATTGCCTTGCATTTCAATTTTAAATTATTATTTTATGCACGTAATGAAAAAAAGCCTGAAAATATTGTGGTTTAGTATGTGTTTGATGGTTTTCAAGTTGAATGTTGAATATACTCAACAATGCGAATGTTACTATTATTCACCTGATTTTTTCTATGTTGAGTATTTTCAACATTGCGAAATGCTTTAGGTTTTGTCCTATAACTTAACATGATGAGTATATTCAACATTGCGCGTGTACTAACATTCATTCCCCTCTTATCTGAGACCCTATTATTGTTCATTTTTCGCTTTGGTTTTGGATGCCCTACGTTTTTTGTGTTATTTTGCTTCAGAAAATGCTTAAATGGCAACGCACGCAAAAAATTATGGCGCTTGTACCTCCCGCAAAAGCACCCTCCGATGACAGCAGCACATCTGAAGATGAAGTTATAATCAATAATTACACAAAACCGAAAAAACAACAATCATCTGACTCAGAACACAACTACGAATCATCTGAACCACGTTCTTATCCCTCTGAAATTGATGACTTAAGCTTAGATTCACATTCCGAAGATGAGATTCCTGCGACGCCATCACCTAGGCCACTACAGCTACAAAATGAAAGCAAGTCATACTTACCCAATTCCAAAGAAAATTCTCGTCCGACGACGCCTCCATCGCCAACTCCGCCTCAACAAAATGATTGCAACATACCTGAAGTACCATGTTCTGAAGTCCAAACTCCGATTTCGTCTGCGTCGATGCCACAAGATATAATGAATGATTCCATACTCCACATACCAACAATTCCCTTGTCTCCTTTAATTAACCAAATGTTTTCACCAGGCCCGTCAAATCAGCCGCTCCCATTCACACTGAATTCGGTCTCATCAGTATTATCACCTAACATGTCTCCAGCAGCACCTAATACACGTTCAAAGCGACGACAGAACACAAAACCTAAACACCCAGCGGCAAAAAAAGTAAAGAAGTTTGTAAGAAAACCTCTATCATTCAAATTCAGAGCAGGAAAACTACAGTACGCAGCTATATTTGAACCACCGAAACACGATTTCTCACCCGATCCACATCATTCAATCTTAGATTATTTCACTGACTTTTTTTCAAATGACATATTCGAATTAATAGTAGAACAGACAAACTTATATTCAGTTCAAACCGATTCGAGATCTATAAATATAACAAACGATGATGTGAAAGATTTCATAGCGATTACACTCATTATGGGGGTAGTGAAAATGCCCTCTTACAGAGATTATTGGAGTCGATTTTTGCGATATCCAGCTGTCGCTGATATCATGCCTTTAAAAAAGTATGAGAAAATAAGGAAATATTTACATTTCACCGACAACAGCAACATTAACGACGACCGTTACTACAAAGTTCGACCAATTATTGAAAAAATTAGGCTTAATTGCTTAAAAATGAAGGAGGAACAACGCTACAGCGTCGACGAAATGATGGTCCCATACAAAGGGACAAGAGCGGGAAGTAGGCGCCAATATCTACCTAAAAAACCAAAAAAATGGGGGATGAAGTTATTCGTTCGAGCAGGCGTCTCTGGTTTAGTGTATGATTTCATTCCTTATGGTGGAGAAGACACGTTTAGAAATCATTCTTTTACTGAATACGAGGAGAGCCTCGGTCTTGGAGCAAAAGTTGTGCTAGCACTTTGCAAGACCATTGAGGATAAACCTGCAGTCGTATATTTTGACAATTTCTTTACGTCATTGGAGCTAATTCACCATTTGCGTCAAGAATACGGTATTTTTAGTCTTGGTACCATAAAAAGTAATCGTTTGAGAGGTTGTCAAAATAAACTACTAGCAGATAAAGTTCTCGCAAAAAAAGGACGGGGTGCAAGCTCCCAGATCGTCTGCAATGACACGAAACTTGCTGTTGTCAGATGGTATGACAATAAGCCGGTGACATTGGCTAGTTCATTCGTCGATTCCCATCCAATGGGAAAGATTCAAAGGTATTCCAAAGATACAGAATCTAGGGTGGAGGTCAATTGTCCTCAGATTGTGAAGCAATATAATGCCCATATGGGGGGCGTAGACTTGGCGGACATGCTTATCGCTCTATACCGTTCAAACTTTAAAACTAAGAGGTGGTACATGACCATGTTTTCACAATCTCTGGATATTTGCGTCAACAATGCTTGGTTATTACATAGGAGAGATCATGCTGATCCTAAAGACCGTTTACCTCTCAAAAAATTTCGGATACAGATAGTATCTGAGCTTTTACATAAAAACAGAACGAGGGTGACAGTGAGTCAGGAAAACGATCCTCCTAAAAAAATAATTACTCCAGCTGCTCCAAAACCGACTGATGCTGTACGATATGACAACAATGGACATTTACCCATGTTTGTGTCGTATGGACGGTGCAAATACTGTAAAAATGGGTACACAAATATTACTTGCTCAAAATGTATCCTCAGGCTGTGTCTAGTTAGTAAGAGAAACTGTTTTTATAATTACCATGTTAAGTAATAATATGTGAATTTGATTTTTTCTACTAAGGCTGTGTCTAGCCAACTTATTCTATGATTAATTAATAAGAAATAAAACTTTATTTGATTTTCTCTATAGTTTGTTCTTTTATTTTAATATATTAGTAAACGTAAGTATTTTCAACATTGCCCTTGTAAAGGTATACAAGGGCAATGTTGAAAATACTCAACGCTCAATTTATTAGGTAATGTTCCAATATGTCGCGCAATGTTGAGTATTTTTAACATACGATATTTGATAAAGTATACAATAATAATAATAATTTCTATTTTTTTTGGCTATAATTAGTCAACATTAATGCAATTAAACAGAAAAAAACATGTTTACATAACTTTTATTTTTCTGCGCATTAAAGGGTTAAAATGACACCAATATGAATAATATTTTATATCTATATCTATAAATAAATAAAATTGAAGTGTCTGTTTGTAATGTTAAAACAACAGCATTTTATTAAATGCGTATGAATGTACTAGTAACAAAAACACAATTTTTGAAATTTTTATCTGTCTGTCGGTCTGTCTGTTTGTTCCAGCTAATCTCCGAAACAGCTGGATCTATTTTGACGGGACTTTCACTGGCAGATAGCTGATGATATAAGGAATAACTTGAACTACTTTTGCTTTAGAAAAAGAATTAGGGTTCCGCGCAAAAAAATTAAAACCCATGAAATCCATATTCCACGCGGGCGAGATCGCGGGGAACAACTAGTACTCAATATAGATAAATGTATACTTATTTTTATTTATTATTTTAATAAATAAATAAAAATAAGTATTAATAATTTTTAGACACATCTCAACAGATATTTCGTTAATAAATTGCTATCAATACTGAAGCATTCTTTTATATTTAGCATCCATTTAACACAAAAAACTGATAAGAATACTTTTTAAACAACATATTGTGACAATAAAAATTGCCGATAAAATTACCTAAATTAACACTTTAATTTACTTTACACAAATTAAAACTTAAAACACTAATAATTAAACACACTAATTCACTTTATTCCGCTCCGACGCTTCGCTTGTGTCGCCAATTCCAATACTGCCTCGATCGCATCTTGCAGCGCCTATTTATGTAAATTAGCAAAGAAGCATCCGGAATATTCAAGTAAATGCGCGCAAAGGGACGAATGTGCGAGTGTAGATTTTCTAGAAACTTAGTTCTTCGGATGGCGCTGTCGGTTGAGAGATATGTGATGTCATTTTCTGCAAAGCTCCCCTCGCTCTCGTTCCTGACACTAGATGGCGCTAGTTGACTTATTCACGCAACAATATAATCAATAAACGATAATCGCGTATAGTGAATTTCGAGGTAAATTATTATATGTAAACGTTTTTGAATCGTCGTAATGATACATATTTCCAAAAGAAAATATCTTCACAATTAATTTGATGTAAAATAACATTAGAAATAACGTACAAAAACGGAGAAATTATCAAATTTTTGATCGAGTTCCTAATCAGTACACAAACAAAAATGGCGAATAGTCATTTTCACATTTTTTTAGAAATAACGTATAAACACAGAAAAATTATCAAATTTTTGATCGAGTTCCTAACCAGTACACAAACAAAAATGGCGAAATGTCATTTTCACATTTTTTTTCTATATAGATATTTGTTACAGAGTACACAGATAAAATTCACTCTCATAGATGACAAATTTCAAACACCACAATCTCTAATTTTTTACTCTGCTATCTTCAGCGCTGTACACGAACGGAACGATGTCGTTGAGAGCCGTGGTTGCTCACATGGTTAGCGCTCGTTATAAGTATCACAGTACGGGAGCAACCCGGGTTCGATCCCCACTGGCACCAATGAAATTGTTGCGTGCTGATTTAGCTATCAGTTGAAAAGTCTGTTTTTCTGGGCCGTTTTGTTTTGTTACACTGACATCTCGCAAGTCACCTAGGGACCTAGGAGGTTGTCGGTTGCTTATTTTTTATTTTTCTTTAAAATTTTCGTCGGTAAAATAATATATTTATAAAAGTAAAAAAAAAGTTAAGTTACAGCCTATATACGTCCCACTGCTGGGCACAGGCCTCCTCTAATTTCTGAGAGGGTTTTAAGGCAAGGAAATGTCCGCCACGCTGTCTCAATGCGTGTTGACGAACTTCACATGTCTTCGAAATATATATTTTTTAATTTCTCAGACATGCAGACCCGAGTTCGATCCCCGCCGGCACCAATGAAATTGTTAATTGCAATTGTGCTGATTTACCACGTGCTCGGCGGTGAAGGAAAACATATTGAGGAAACCCGCACGTCTGAGAATATAATTATAATCGAATGTAAATGAAATTGACATAGGTAAGTACAGATAAAATTAGCGGAACATTAATAAAATTTTGAGATCGTTTTTTTCAAAATTTTATTTATATTCCGCTATTTTTGTCTGTGCTTATATCAATTTGATTTACATTCGATCTCTAAATTGTAGTTTGCGAGGGTAACGGGGATCTATCAGCTCCGGCAAAACACATTTCTGATAAAAGCTATCTAATTTTAAAATTTTGTCAGCCGTCCAAAACGCATCATCTCTTTCAATAATATCAATTTCTATACCAAACAGAGTAGTATCGAAATCCAAAGTTCAGGCAGGGGTCAATGTAGCGTAGTAATTTAGAGCGCAGGTATAGCTATAGTCATACGAACGTCACAGGCCGCAGCTGACTGAGTCGAATAAAACTAGAATAAGCGTGCGTCACCGCGCATGCATGTGTGTGTAAGTGTCGTCCTCCCGCACCGCACCGGGGGAAACATTATTCAGTGAGATGCACGATAATTCATATAAACACGCGCGCGTAAAAAAAATACGAAAAGGCCTTTGGAAGAAGGGGGTTTTATGAAAAAACCACTGCATAAATCAATTACAAATAAAATTTATTGTATTCTTCGATAATTGAGCTATGTCGGTACCGACTTTGTCTTGGAAATTTTACACTGTTTTTATTACTAATTTACGCCCAAAGATGTGTTAAAATTGGCAATAAAAACGAATCTTTGATAGCTCGTAACTTTTTACTGACTTTTTATTTTACTATTCTGTTTCAGTACAGACAAAATTAATAATGAGACAAAACGATATCATGTTTAACTGTCACTTGTATGTACTGTTGATGTACACTGTCAAACAGTGGAGTAAAATCCCTCCGAAATTTCTATGGAAATAATGTCGACTAGTGTCACCTTAAGCAGGAGAATGAATTAAAAACTATCTATATTACGGGGATTCTAGATAATTTGTAATATGGAAGGGAGTCCTGATTGGTTTCCCTCCGTCTGGCAATATACGAATATTTGTATATTGATATATGGTAAATTTTCAAAGAAATGAATTAAACACTATCTTTGAAATTGTTTAATGGACCAATATTCGCAGTCATAATGTATTAAAATTGCTTACAAGTGGTGGACGCTACAATAATGCGAAATGTCGTAATAAATGTCGGAGTGGGGAGCATGAGGTTTTTTCGTTACGGCGGAATAAATTTCTGGATTCGGTCCCCACGCTCAAGGCCCGCGATAGAAGCTATGCAATAGCTTAAAAAGAAATAAAATCGAAAATACAGAACAAATTGTAGCAGCTTTTGAGAGATGAAAATAACTTTTGGTAAACGCAGCTATTCTCCAATTCCCGAATTTTTCGAAACCATTCATACTCACCACTGATGCCTCAAATTATGATCTAAAAGTAGTATTATCTCAATGCGCCATCGGAGCCGACAAACCGATAGCTTACGCTAGTAGGACTTTAATTGATGCAGAGACTAGATACAGTACTATCAAGAAGGAACTGTTGGCACAAGTATGAGCTGTAAAAACATTTAGACCTTACCTATATGGCCCAAAATTTACCATTTTCACGGATCATAGACCTTTGGCGTGGTTAAATTCTATCGAAGAACCCAACAGTAAACTCACGAGACGGAAGTTGCGGCTTACTGAGTTCAATTAAGACATCGTTTATAAAAATGGGAAACAAAATTTCATTGCCGACGCCTTATCCCGTGTTAATGTAAATGTTCTGGGAGAAGACGACTAAAAATCAATGAAGGTCAATGTGAACAAGGATGAACAACTGTTCGGTTGACACCTCGGCAATAATTGAATTTAAAAATTTGACTCTGGCAGACGATACTTACGCCGTCCCCGGAGATATAGACATGCTCATTGGAGCATCGCTTTTCCCCTCATCATTTGTTACACAATAAGGTCAGGGGCAACTCCTCGCATACCGCGCCTTACGCACTGGAGACCGTCTTGGGCTACGTCATCGTTGGTTCCGCCCCTATCATGGATAATATTTCGGCAACCTCTTATTGTTGTATGGTTGTCGAGCCGCTCGAGTCGTTAGTTCGCAATTTTCGGGAAATAGAGGAGGGTAACATCCCGCATTTACTTAACTCGGGTAATAAATTATGCGAAGGGTCGAGAAGCAAGGCGTTAGAGTCTGTTGTTAGTAAACCTGTTGTAGTTTCGTCGCAGCCGAAGGGAACGCCGAGTAGGGATAGCCCTGGAGCTAGGTTTACCGACACCGCGCACAAGGCCAAATTAGCAAAATTAGGTCGCCCCGCAACCCGTCAGGTGACATATTCAGTACATGTGTTTCGCAACCCGCGACTCGAATCGATCTCGTTAGCGGAAGCGCGCGCGGCGCGGATCGAGGTAACGGTCGCGGCGCATGGAGACGCCGAGCCGCTGCGACAGAAATCGTGCCGTCACTGGAGGCCAAGGAATAGACCTGCTGAGGCCAATCTTGCTTGGCGAGAGGAAGTGAGGCTTCGCGAGCAACAAGCTTTACCGCTTATTAATACTTATAGTTTAGTCGCTTAGAAATTTCATACTTGTGAATGGATAGTTTTATTATTTAAATATTAGTTTGTCGTTGATAGAATTATACATTAGTATGTGCTTAGTGTTTGTTTAGCTTGTTAGTGTTCCATAAAAAAAATAGTATAGTTTAAGCTGCGCCACAGCAATACGCTGACGCTGTGTTACATTTTAATCATTTTGTCGTTAAAATGTAGCCTTTGTAGTTTAAAAGTCAATAAGTAGTGTTTGTTCGTATATCGTTATATCCGATTGTAGTTGTGCCGAGTTGCTAGTATTGCTTGAACTTCAACGTGCGCATTTTTCCGATGAAATTACAAGATTACAATCGAATAGAACTTGTAGTCGCGCTTTTCAACGTCTTAAGCTATTTTTACAAGATGGAATCGTCAGGGTAGGTGGGCGCTTGGGGTGCGAAGTCAGAAGTCCTCCACGTGTGCCTGGCAGTTGCGAGTCCCTCTCGATACGTCTGGAGGGAAGAGCAGCTACTGGGCCGGTGCACCCTGGGCGCGGCGGTAATCTTCCTCGAGAAATGAGAAGAAATTCCTATTCCTTGGGGAATGTTGCTGCCGCGGCTAATTATTCTGACATGGGGGGGGGGGTCCGTTCCGGACCAACAGTGCGTTCCTCTGCGTGACCCTCTGATCAGCAGAGGGCATAGCAGAGGAGTGAGGGCGGGCTCGGTGTGCACTTACCCTGCCTCCGGGCAGACAGTGAAGGATTCATCCTTTGCAGTCACCGCCGGTCTCGTAATCCCAGTATCGAAGTGTCGTGGATCAAGTCTCGCGGCTTTGATAGGGACCGAGGGTCTTGGCTTAATCGCCCGGACCGCGAGGGAGAAAACCTCTATGAACAGTTACTCCGAATCCCAAGCGGCGACGCACCGCGTGGGGATGGATGGCTGACGGGGTTCTAGGAACAAATCAGCGGCTAGTGCGCTCCTCGCCAGGGTACCTGCAGACCCCCTGGCGAGTAATAAATCCTCTAAATCAGCTTACCTTGGTACAGGGGTCTCTGCCAAGGTGGACCTTTAATTCCCCCATAATCGTGGGTACAAAAATGGAAACAAAAAAACAAACAAACAAAACCGCCGGCAACGGCAACGTAGAGGAGAGGAGGAACGATGCGGGGACAGAGTCCGACGCCGCATCGAGCAGCGTGGGAGGCCCAGAGAGCTCCCGACGCGTGGGGCCTGGGACCGCGGAGAACAGTAAGTTCTTCTGCAAGCGGTCCAGGCGGGATGGCGACCAAAGGCCGTCATCCGGTGAAGAGGAGGTCTCGGCCCGGAAAATCCCCACCAACGGGCGGGGCGGGCTGAGAGGCAAGGGGAATGCCAATTAGAGGGCCGAACGAGCGGCAAAGTTTGCCGAGGAGGGGCGCCAACCGGGCGATACGGCTTGGGTATCAGGCGAAGAGACGAGTGCGACTGGCGGCTCCGAGGTGGAGCGTAAGGCCAGATTCGTAAAGGAGGTGGAGGCCGCGATCAAGGTCGTGGTCTACAAGCAAAAGCCCTCCTCGAAGTTTAAGGCCATTCCCGGGGCCTCCGCCTCCATCATGGCGGCTGCGGAGGCCAACTTTGTTGGGGCCGGGCCTAATGCGGACGAGGTGGCGAAGCTGCGGGCGGACGTGGCCCGCCTGACGTCCGCTATGGAGACTCTCCAGAAGGAGAACGAGAAGCTCCGCGCAGACCTGGGCAGTCTACGTGAGCCTGCCTCTCGCGCGGCGCCCCAGACGCAGCGCCCTAGACAGCCCGTGCCGGTGGAGAACCAGGTTCTGAACCTGGTCCGGCAGGAGCTGGCTACCTTCCAGCACCGGTTCTCCGTGCTGGAGGGCATCGTCCTGCGCCCTCCCCCCTAGGGGCAAACAAGACGGCAGCGTGGCCGGCAACGGTCTCGTACGCGGCGGCCACGGCTGCCGCATCCAGGCCGGGGCCATCCAGCCAGCCCTCGGGCGGGGCTGCAGTTGCCCCTCCCCCCCCGAAAAGCCAGCTCCGGCAATTTAATTCGACATCGGCGTGTGTGGGTTAGTGAAATATTTATGTACAGAAAACAACTAAGTGAATACCATCACCTTTTTAAAGAATTAAAATTACAACCCATGAAGTTCTTCGAATATTTTAGAATGTGTTTAGCACATTTCAATATATTTTAAATGCAGTCGAACCACTAATAACGCTGCGGTAAGTATAGATTGATGTTATTTTATTGATTAGTTGTATAGTAAGGTACTTAATTCTTGTGACTTAGCACCTTTTCATGTCAGGTACCTTGCAACTGGACGTTCTTTTCGATCTTTAGCATTTTCGTTTAGAGTGTCAAATAGTGCCGTTGGAATAATTGTCAGAGAGACTTGCAAGGCTATATTTGATAGTCTAGTATCGCATCATATGCCTATGCCAACCGACGAAATGATCCACCAAAATGCTGAATTATATTGGTCAAAGTGGGGATTTCCTAATTGTATTGGTTCGTTGTACGGTAAACATATTCGAATGAAATGCCCTTCTAATTCTAGTAGTATGTACTATACTTACAAGAATTTTTTTCCATTGTTTTACAAGCGGAGTCAGTCAAGTCCAGATTACAAATTTTTATTTATTGAAGTAGGAGATTATGGACAACAAAGCGATAGTGGTACGTTTGTCGCTTTGGTGTTGTATCGTCAGTTTGAAAATGGGTGTTTAAATATTTCTAAATTTTTACCAAATACAAATACCTTGTTGCCCTTGGTATTAATAGCAGATGAAGCATATCCTCTAAAAAGGTATATTATGAGGCCATATCTAAGACGTAACCTGGGAGAGCAGGAAACAATTGAGGCTATCAGCGCAAAAGCGGTGTAACCCTCGACAGTGCACATAGGAGAAATGGAAGGATTTAAAATTTGCAAAAACATTTTTATTTTTTTTAAATGTTTTTAAATGTTTTATTTATAAAAAGAACTTCCAAATCGACAACAGTTGTTTATTTTTATAAAATTTAAACTAATAATAAAGAAAAATATGTGGGTTACTCCACTTATGCATTTATGTTATTTACGTCAAAATCAAAATAATAGACAGGTTACACCATTTCAGAGCACGTTTATTAAAGAAAACAATAATAATCTTCATCTGTTTCATCATAATAAGCTTCATCCTGGACACTGTTGGAACTTTTTAGTGTTTTATAAAAAGTTGAACTGCAAAAGTTCAAGAAGGTCTTTTTTCTTTTTTTCAGCAATAATTGGTTTTTCCAATGTATCTAGTTGTGTTAAGGCCACTGACTGCCTTTTTTACACTGACTTCATCAAAGAGTGCTTCCTCATTGTTGGAATATAATATAATAAAAAGGGTGGACTTTATGGAATTTTAGCCATTGAATTTTTAGCCACTCCACCTTGGTGCTGCTCACTGAAATTTTTCTGTTGGTTATATTTTTTTCGAGGGATTTACTTGATAGAAAATCTGTTGCTGTCATTCTTATTATCTTTAACGGTTGCCTTTTTCGTGCAGTTTTAATTACTTCAAGCCAGTTTTCCGGTACGTAAATTTCTTTGAAGAATTTTTTATTTTTAAGCTATTGCATAGCTTCTATCGCGGGCCTTGAGCGTGGGGACCGAATCCAGAAATTTATTCCGCCGTAACGAAAAAACCTCACGCTCCCCACTCCGACGGGCACGGAGGTGTGGCTTGAAGGCCGTGCCTTGTCTAACGTTGTTTCTTTTTTCGGCAGTCTTCGACACGGTGTTTATGTATAAAGTGTTTTGAATATGAATGAACAAAATGCATTTATTATTAATGAAGAAAGTCACGAAATAATAGTGAAAGAAAATGAGTGAGTACTCTATATACATACATTTTATTATTATCACAAATCGCCGTTATACAGCGAAAACCAGTTATCTCGAAATTTTGTGAAAAATGACTTAACAGTAGTATCCTAGTCTATTTTTGGTGCTCTTTCATCTGCGAAAACCCATTAAATGCTAAGTCGCATAATCTTTGAGATAGTCAATTGGAAGATCAATTATTACGAACACTTCCGAGAATATTTCTCATGCACAAAAAAGTAACCAGACATAATTATGACTACTAAAGATTTTGCTCCAATAACATTCATTTACCACGATTTAGGCGGCTTTACCTCAAGAGCAGTTCCACAATTTAGTTTTTTTATTTCTCAGAAACAACCATTTATGAAGACTTAATTTAGTTAGATTATATGCACACTGCAGATACAAACTATTACATTGTTTTATTTTTTTTTACCCGACGGACTTAAACAGTGTTAAACAAATCCCTTCATCTACGAAAGAGGCGTAGATCTAAATATTTTTTTTTCTTGCAGAAACTAACGACATTAAAGATTTTTTTTCCACGGGTAAAAACAATTATAAAAGTTTAAATCAGTTAAATAATGTGTACTGCGCAATGATGCTTGTATGAAAAATATTTATAACTAATTAATTGGTATTCTCTGAGGGTAATGGCGGCAGTGCCACTTGAAATCACTACAGCGAAAGACGATTAAACCAGTTTATGCGCGGTGGTACTAGCGTCTGTGTTGTTTATACTTGTTTGTCATTCGTGCACTTGCAATTCGGCGACAGACAATTAATTGAAGTTGTTTTATTAGATACGTTGTGTAACTTGTGTAAGTGATAATAATATTATTATTGTGTGTGTGTAGTGTGAAACAATAATTTTAATAAACAATAATTCATTTAATGCCGATAATGTGAGGTTATATTACAGACAATTACAAAGTGGTTGATAGGTGAATAAAAGCCTCTAATAGCTATGATTAATGTGTCGAGTTGAGAAAGAAACTACTTTACTACTACTTTAAGCTTTAAGTAGTAGGTACCTATAATTTTACTGTAGAGAAAATGCATAAATTATGTTTTTTTGGCGAATGCCTTGTTTGTACGGACGCGGGACCGTAAGTTTCTTTGCATGGTTTGAACATTACTTTGCGGGAATCGGTGACATGATATATTAAATTCATTACCTACCACTAATCTTATTCCATTGGTACTGTTTGGCGGGTTTTTAAATATTTACTTTATATTTTACAGAATGTTTAATCGACGACGATGGCGACGATCAACTTATCTCTCAAGCATATGATCAGCTCATTTCCCAAGCATTTGTAGAAAATAATGAAACTGATACTTCAGGTCTTTACGCTTTTTATTAAGTTTTAACCAACTTCAAATAAGAAGGAGGTTCCTAATTATTCTACTATACTTAAGTTTGTCATGTTATAATCTTTGCCGATTGTGAACCAGTTTTAATGATTATTAAAATTTTTATACTTTGAGGGTCCCATATAAATTAATCCCAAAGAATATTGAAGTATGTTTATCTATGAGGGTTCCGTACCTCAAAAGGAAAAAGCGGTTAGGTTTGTACTTGGGATGCCTAACTTCGTTGCAACTAACTACGAAACCCTTCATTGTGCGTGGTCAAACACACCTGGCCGGTTTTTAGGGTTCCGTAACCGAAGGGTAACCAACGGGGCCCTAATACTAAGCCTCCGTTGTCCGTCCGCCCGTCCGTCTGTCAGCGAGCTGTATCTCAAGAACCGTAATAGGTAGACAGTTGAAATTTTCATAGAATGTGTAGTTCTATTGCCACTATAACAAAAAATAATAAAAATAAAATAAAACTATGTTTTTTTTTTCGTTTTATGGTACGAAACCCTTCGAGTGAGAGTCCGACTCGCACTTGGCTGGTTTTTTAAAGATTTTTCTCTGTAACTTAAGAAAAAGAAGCTTTAATCGTAAATTTATTTGATATAAAAAAAAGTTTATTGTCTGTGATTTCGCAATTAATACTTAGAATAATATAGATGTTTTAACTAACGGCCGCTTTTTTTCCACAGTTTTAACCCATAATGAAGACTCTGCCAGCCATTTAATCACGCTTGATGATTTGCTTGGGCGTTGTTCTACTTCTGCAAAAACATTAAAAGAACTTGCTTTGGACGCTTTAGGCGAAGCTGATAGGAAAAAAAAACTACGATAATGATCTGAACGATTCTTCTACGATTGCTACAATTATTTTAATGGACATTTTTGATGAGGCATGCAAAAGAGCAAAACAAGTTAAACGCTGGAGAAAAGCTAATCCTTCTTTATGGAAAGTTAATGTCGCGAAGAAAAGACGCGCAGAAGGCTCGGTTTATCTCATAAAAAAACAAAATAAGACCTGCAAAAAGACCAAAAGCAATAGACTGCTCGAAGTGCACGTTCGAATGCTCTGATAAAATCAACGAAGAGGCTAGAATATTCATATGCAGAAGGTTTTGGAGCTTAGACTACGTTGGACAGAAAAATTTCCTACTAGCTAACATGGAAGTCAAAACTACCAAAACGTTATTGTTAGAAAGAAAACGAACTACTAAAAGAGCTTACTCCACGCAATGCTTTTTTAAAATAGAAGATAAAATTAATGTCTATTAATGTCTGTCAAAAGTTTTTCTGCAAAACTCTTTGCATTTCCCAAAGTGTGATACATAATGCTATCAAGAATAGGGATCTCATCGGCCACTTTAAACAAGACAACGATCCTCGTGGACGTCGTGCGCCAACTAATAAAACACCCTCTGAAAAAGTAGAAGAAGTTCGTAATCACATTAGGTCGTTTCCATCAATGGAAAGTCATTACATAAGGAAAGATTCCAAGCGCATGTACTTAGATTGTAAACTGTCCATCGGTAAGATGTACTCTCTTTATGTTGAAGAGTGTGAAAAACGTAATAGCAAACCTGTGTCTGAGATAACATATCGACGAATTTTCGGAAACGATTTCAACTTAGGATTCTTTAAACCAAAAAAAGACCAATGTCTGATATGCACTAAGTATGCTCGTGGAGATGCAAATAGTAATCTAAATCTGGAAGTGGAATATCGAGAACACATGGCTAGAAAAGAAGCTTGTAACAATGAAAAAGCTAAAGATAAAGAAAGAGCTAATAAGCTAAGAGAGTTTGTGTCAGTATCATTCGATTTACAAGCAATTCTGCAGATTCCTAGTGGTGACATTGGTCTTTTATATTGTACAAGAAAATTGACAGTGTATAATTTAACAATTTATGAAAGTGCTTTACCTAACAATGCTCATTGCTTCACATGGTCCGAAATTAATGGAAAAAAGGGAAGTTGTGAGATAGGGACGATCTTGTACAACTATTTATCGGAATGCATACCGAATTATGTAACTGAAGTGAGCATGTTATCGGACACGTGTGGCGGACAAAATCGCAATAAAAACGTGGCAGCAATTTTACTATGGGCAGTACAAAAAATACCAAATTTAAATATTATTGAACAAAAGTTCTTAGACAGCGGACATTCGTATATAGAGGCAGATTCGATGCATAGCAGCATCGAAGCGTCACAGACAATTACAGCAATCTATTCTATGTTGGATTGGATTAACGTATTCAAAAGAGCGAGGTCTAAAAACAAATATAAAAAAGAAAACAAAAAAGTTGTGAAGGAACCATACAAAGTCAAAGAATTGAAATATTTTGAATTCAAAGATTTGAAAGCATTATCGGACCAAATTCTGAAAAATACAACCAGAGAGATACAGACGGAAAACAATTACAAACAGACACTTCAATTTTATTTATTTATAGATATAGATATAAAATATTATTCATATTGGTGTCATTTTAAAGGGAATATCATGTACTATTATAATAATAAAATAATTGTCTCCAGTAAATATTATACTTTTCTTGTAAAACTCGAAATAAAAAATAAATAAGATTTATTTTTATATCCCCATATGCTTTATTTTCATCCTTTATTTTTTATTTGACCAATTTTCTTTTAACAAAATTAAATTCTGAATTCGTTGAGCTTTTTGAGAATATTTTTATTTGAATGTTAGGTAGGTACCTATGTTAGTTTTTCAGTAGTAATCGTTTTTGTTGCGACAGTCTCGCGCGGTCGTAAAAAAAGTTACTGCGCGGACAGGTGGGACGAGAATCACTTGCGCAGCGTTGACGGTTCGGTGGATAGGTACCTACCTACCGTTATTACCTAAATACCCATAACCTACTATACAACAAAATTTGACAAACTGTCGCTGCGTCGTGGACACTAAAATGTAAACTGCCTACCTACCTGCCTAAGTACGTCGGTACTAAGGAAACAGTCTTGACGGGTCACTTGTCTTGATAAAAACATGTGTTTACATCTAGTGATATTGTGTGTATATAAAAAAAAGTAAGAAGACAGGTAAGTATTTTTGAAAACAATTTATAGGTAGGCAGAACTAATTACAATTATTATCTGAATATTATAAATGCGAAAGTTTGGATGGATAGATGTATGTTACTCAATCACGCCAGAACAGCTGAAGGGATCTGGATGATATTTAGCTCAGAGATAGGTTATACCTAGTCTGGAATAACACATTTGATACCGTTTATTCAGGTCTTTCGTTCCTGTGGGATAATTTTCGAGTTCACGCGTTTGAATCCGCTGGCAACAGCTAGTACGGATATAAACTGCGATGACTGTTCCAGTTCATACTTCGGCGTCGTGAACTCTTGAGTGATCGCTGCATGACCACCCGGGGAAAACTAAACATAATAAAATAAGCAATCTATATTAGGTATCTATAGAGCCATAGAGGTATAGTATAAAACGATAACGCAGCGCCTAATAATTTAGTACGAGTGGCACGATGCCAGGTGAGACAACGTGCTTTTTGGCCGCGCCCACCAATGAGTTCGAGCCCGCGACTTGTGCCACCTACGCAATTACTTTGTATAGTGCGACGTTGCCTCACTTATTAGTTATTCCGCTTTGTAATATTTTATTTATAGGTGATATTTTGTTTATGTAGGTATTCGATAGATTCCTATAGTCTGTTTTTTTTTCGCAGGAGACAAAAATAACAGATATTTATTAGATTCGTTTAGCACGAATAATACAGTTTTTATGATTCTGGTTCAGATTAGATTTAATTTTAGTCACTTAAATTTCGTATATTGTTCAAAATAATTAAATAAATTCACAGAATCTGCAGTTACAAAAAAAAGCAATATCATTTTAGTCTCCGGCGAAAAAAAAGATATATATCATGATTAATTTACCAACTAGTTATTCGTTAACTAAATACGAAAAAATATTTAGACGTCATTTTTCTTCCAATCTTGCTGTACTGAATATTTACGTAGTCCTTATATTAATAATTATAATTGCATAAGTTGATACAAAATGCTATGCAATAGCTTTACCGCGGCAGTCCCCGAGTGCCACTCGTCTTTTTTTTCTATGAGACCAAAATATTGGTCGCATGGCAAATAAGAATGCCCACTGACTAAAAATTTATGGTCTTTTTCTTCAATAGTAAAATCCGGGTGAGATACAATATACTGACAGAACAATGACAATTTTATATTTCTATTCTGCCCACCACATTGGTCAGAATACATGACAACTTTTTTAGTTTTCACATACTGTTTAAAAAAATAAAGCAGGTAAGAACCAATTTCTTGTTGTCCTCGCGAAGCATCAGACTCATCCCAAACAAACATGTAGGCATCATCTGTCCCCATGTTGTGAATACCAAAGCAAAAAGTCCAAAGTTGCCTCTTGTAATACACTATTCCAGTCGTCAACACAGGCGTAGGTAGGGTTTTCATTAAATCAAAGGTAATAACAGTAATATAGATGATTTTGCCAAAGCCGTATCATCTTGTAGCCCTTGTCTGGCACTGTCTGCTTTCCTCTGATGTAATTCTTGTTTCTCTAAATTCATTCAACATTGACTAGGTTAACAATATAAAAAATACAAAACGGTTATATACCCCAGTATTCAACATTTTTAAAATTTGCAGTAAATCAGACACTATTTTAACTTACCTGAAGTAATATCATCGTTCATAGTTAGTTGCAAAAATATTGTTATTCAGTACGTATAATTGGGTATTTTAGAATATAAATAAATTTCAATTAAATTCAGTATAGTTTCTCTCAATTTTACCGTTTTGACAGCTGAGGCTGACGACTGACAGTATATTACGGATTCGACGTAAGCCACAGACATACCTGTGTTTCTATAGTGCAAAAGTGGTGTATTCAGCTTACACCAGTTTTGCTCTTTTAGTCTGCTACATTACGTTCCGTGCAAAAACTATGTTTTAGCGCCATCTATTTTTGGATAGCAAAAAGTGGCTTACTCCACTATTGTATTTAAAGTTGATAATGTACGGAATGTAGTTTACACCAAAACCGCAATCAGCAAAAATTGTGGCTTACACCACTTTTGCGCTGATAGCCTCAATTTATAACGCACGATCAAATGCCCGAGTAGTAATTAACGGTAAATTAATTTTTTTTCGTGGGTAGGAGTGAAACAAGTAACACATGTTTTTGATCAGGCTCGCGTAATTTATATTTTAAAAATAGAAATTAGGATATTTTAATGGTTTAATGTGTTTAATATGTAATAATCATCTGTTTACCAGTCTTGATTTCTTGATATATTTTTTCCTTAATTTGCTAACACTACACGAAACCATGGAAGCCCTCAAAGGATCACTGTCAGCCATGTCAGAACTCTTCAATACTCGAATGAATGAGTTTCAGCAGAACTTGAATAAGACTAGTCCAAATGTGGCCTCAAATATATCTGTACTTTCAACGGAGTTCGCAACATTCAGAAAGTTTATCTTGTCCGCTCTTGAAACTGTTCAAAAACAGGTTGAATGTCTGGGGAGAGAGATCGACCGCTTGGAGATAAGACGGCGTCGTAAGATTCTGCTGCTTCATGGGATTCCCGAGGACAAGTCCGAGGTTACATCTTCAATGGCTTGCAACCTTATAATGGACAAGCTCAAGATACCCAATGTGTCTAACACTTCTTTTAGCTGCTGCCATCGCCTTGGACGTCCAATAGAAAAGAAGCCAAGACCAGTCCTTGTAAAGTTCCGGGATGTCCGAGTCCGTGATCAAGTTTGGTTCTCAAAAACAAAACTGAAAGACACGGGTGTCACCATGTCCGAGTTTTTAACAAAAGATCGTCACAAGATGTTCATGGTGGCCAGGCAGAAGTTTGGCATAAGTAATTGCTGGACTAGGGATGGTTATATTCATATTATCGCTTATGACGGTTCGCGCCATAAAGATGAATGCCTCGCTGAGCTCGAAGTCGTCCTAGTAGCACTAGCTGCTGCTACCCAAGCACAGAAGGCAGTCGCTGGAAGTAATAGATCTACTGACAAAGTAGTTCAGCGCTCCAAGAGGATAGTGAAGAAATGAAGTTAAGTGGTATAGGACCTTTAGTTCTCTTCAATAAACTGTATGTGTTGTCTTTTATCACATTATAATTTCTGTCAATATTTCAGTCTCTCTGCATTGTGCTTTTTGCTAACCTTATTTCTTTTTTACCAGTCTCATGTAGGCTGTTAAATAAGATATGAGTTAATTATTCTATATATATATATATATATATATATATATATATATATATATATATATATATATATATATATATGAGTTAATTAGTCTCTGCATTGTACTTTTGATAACCTTATTTCTTTTTTACCAGTCTAATGTTGAGTGTTAAATAAGATGTGAGTTAATTAGCAAATTAGTCGTTATGGATCCCTATTCTTATATAGAAGTATTATCTATCTACATCACTTTGAAACTTAGACTTTATCTTTTGTTTTGATTTTATTGTTCTAAGTTAGGTTAATTTAAGAATGTAGATATTTGATACCGTTAATTGACTGTAATCTTAGGTTTCGACCACAGATTAATAAAATATTTTTGTTTTACAATTATGTAAAGAGTATGTAATCACTATGTTATGTACCTTAGAGAAATATCCTCTCATTACAGAGTATTAAATGTTCTTGGTGTACTAAGATGCCGATTTGTTTACTTGTATTTTTTTTAATGCAAAGGTATCCATGCTTATGCGGCCTTGTCGGAGGTGTACTTTGTTTACATTATTGCAAGCATAAAAGTGGTTTTGACTTAATGTTTAATATGAGTATATACTCACAAATGACTCCTAACGTACTACTCACATTACATAATTCTATTTAATATCAGTGTCTGTGGTTTCAGTTATTCATCATAAGCACCTTGTGTTATATTTTTTTTTGTCCATACAAAAATGATCTGAATGGTATATATGGATTATCGCGCGGGTAGTCGTGACGTTTACACGCACATTCGGTGTGTGCTAATTATTTATATGCTTTCATCTTTTATTTTTACTCTGTACTTTTCACTGTTTAAATGCGATAAGTACTAACTAAACTCACTTCACTCATTGGTGACTACTTCTCTTCTCCAAAAACTTGAACTAAGGAAGATTTTCTTCACGCGCTAATAATGGATGTTCAGCTAACTAACAACTTGAAAGAAATTGAGAATATGTTGGGGTCCCGGATGCTTGATTATGAAGAGAAACTGAAGAAAGCCAGCACGGAGACTAATTCTTCACATCCTGATCTTTCGTCTCTTTCGCGTGAGTTCTCCGAATTGAAATGTTTTGTTTGGCAGACATTATCGAGGCTGAAAATCCAAATTGAAATGCTTTGCCTCGGCTTAGATAGACACGAAACCGCTATGCGACACAAAGTGTTGCTATTCCACGGGATACCCGAAAAGCCTAATGAAAATCTTCATTATGTCCTTTACTCTATAATATCCAATCAGTTAAAGTTGACAGACTTGAGCAAGGACAGTTTAAAAGTATGTCATAGACTTGGATCAGCACAAGGGAAAACTCGGCCAGTCTTAGTTCGGTTTTTTGAAACTGAGCATCGATAACTCGTTTGGGATAGTAAAACCAATCTGAAAAGCTCTGACATCACTATTTCCGAGTTCTTAACTAAAAAAAGACATCGGTTATTTACTGCAGCGCGCAAACACTTCGGTATTAAACACTGTTGGTCATCCAATGGCAAAATTTTAATCAACCTTCCTGACAAATCGAGACAAAAAATGAAACTATTACTAAATTCGAACAACTAACCGTTAAATATCCGTGTATAATTGCCGATTCAAATAAAACATCACTTTCACAAGAAACATCGTCATCGAAAAATAGCGTAAATGTTCCAAAGAAAACACGCCGACGTCAATAATTTTCAAGTTTAGGTTTTGTCTTATTGTTTTTCTCTTGGGCGGGTATGCATATTTTTTTAGTAACAACCATTTGTTTGCATCAAGTTATTATGATCAATGTACCATATCTACGATCCGTTCTACATTTTTGTATATTGTTGAATGTACATAATATAGGATAATTAAGTATTTTAATTTATTTTCTTGATTTACTATATACGGATATTACTGTCCGTGATCAAAAAACAATTTTCCACAAGCAATTTTCAGCATTTCTCAACAGAAATAATATCTTATGTCCATATCAATCTGGTTTCCGACCCGGACATAGTACTACAACTGCCCTTCTTAAAGTTACTGACGATATCCGTTGGAATATGGACCATAGATACTTAACAGTTCTGGTTTTACTAGATTTCAGCAGTGCATTCAATTCTGTTGATTTTGATATCCTTATAAGTATCCTTAAGACGATTAATGTGTCTAAATCTGTTATTCAATGGTTTGACTCCTATCTTCGTGATCGGTCACAATGTGTTCGTTCAGGTGAAATATACTCCCAATGGTAAAATGTAACTGCGGGTGTACCTTAAGGTGGAGTCCTCTCTCCTCTGCTTTTCGCCATTTTTATTAATTGTATCACCAAGGTCATATCAGCTAACTACCACCTTTATGCTGACGATTTGCAGTTATGTCGTAATTTTGTGGCATCCGAAGCCAACTTGGCGATTGAAGCTATGAATGACGACTTAAATAAGATTAGCAAATGGTCGAGATCATTTGGTCTTACATTAAACCCAACTAAATCCCAAGCCTTGATAATAGGTAAAAGACATGCGCGTAGCACGCTTGATTTCTCCTCTTTCCGAACTGTACGAATCGATGGTGCCACTATTCCCTACTCAGATACTGCCAAGAAATTAGGTGTTATTTTCGACTGCAATTTGACTTGGGGCGCACATGTTATGGATGTAAGCATGAAAATGTTTCACGCCTTTTATTCTCTTAAACGCCTTCAAAGTTTTCTACCTTTGTCTACTAAGACATCTATAGTCCAGACTCTTATAATGCCAATTTTAGATTACGCTGATGTCTGCTATTTGGATGCTACTGAGGAGCAAATTAATAAACTCGAGCACTTGCATAATTTATGTATTCGATACATTTTTGGCTGAAAGAAGTTCGATCACGTCTCTGTTTATCGCAAGCAGCTTAAATGGCTCCCTCTGTCTTCTTTTCAATATTCTTCATAACCCTGATACTCCGCTATAAGTCGGTGTCTATGTTTAAAAGACTTGTTAAAGAGCATTATCATTCACACCCTGATGATTAATTCGTGATGTGTAGATATTCATACATGTAACATTAATAATATATTTAATTATATTTTTTCTTATAATATATTATAATATATTACATATTTGTATTATAGATATATATATATATATATATATATATATATATATATATATATATATATATATATATATATATATATATATATATATATGTATGTGTATGTATGGACGTATGTGTATATATAGAGGTTTGTGTATTTGTATTGTATTGTATATTTTAATAAAGTGCACACTTTGACTACCTCTATTTCCTTCAACAATCCTTCAATAGGCCTGCTGGAAGAAATTTCTTTATGGAATAAGCAGTGCCTTTGTAAATAATTTTGTTTTTACCATTTTCCAATCAAAGAATGTGTGTACATAAACTGTTAAATAAATAATAAATGAGTAGTACCTTTTTTTCATTTTAAATATTTGCATTATTTGCTATTCTGTAAAAGCTGGTAGGTAGTAAATTTAACTTAAAGGTTTAGTTTATAATTTTTATATTTTTGTAGTTATTAGTATTTTTTTTTAATAATTTACAGTTGTTTGAATTTTTTTTAATATTTTTGTAAGGATAACATGTCTTTTGATGAAAGTGATCATATTCAAAGCTCCTCCTCTTTCTTTTCAGTATCTGATGTATTAAGTAATGACGACAGTTTTGAGCAGAGAACGAACAGAGTATTTCGGCTCATTATCCCGATATGTTAGCTAGAGCTGAAAGTGATAATGTTCATGCAATTCTTGTTCCAGAGTCATGGTTAAAGCCATGTCTTCCTTCTATATCCTACTCGTATTCCATTCCAGGATTCCAGTTAATACGCAACGACCGAACTGCGCGAGGTGGTGGTGCTGTTGCCATTTGCTGAGAACTGTTATGTCCAACCCTAGTTAGATAAAAGCGCTGACTCGATTATTATATTTATTATAAAAGCCTAGAGTTTGACGTAATCGAGGCAGTGCAGTTCCAACCCATATTAAGTGCATATCGCACACGCCGTTCGCGGCTTTTGTACATTTCTTGTATTAATTTAATATTGGGGAAATAAACCAAAAGAACTTCTGGGATTGGGTGTAAAAGTTTTTTTAAAAACACCTTCAGAGCGGCCATCCTAACAAATTTGGTGTCAGAAGTGGGATGTCGCAAGGTCTACCGGTACATCAGTAGCGTGGCATCCGAATCCTGGGAAACTCTGAAGTGAAAGGTCGACAGTAAGTCTCCACCCCACGAGTGTGAGCCTGCATCATCAAAGCACCAACGAGGTCTCAGCCCCACGAGCTTGGGACACCATCGTCAACTCGAAGTTCATCAAGGCTGTTAGTCTACACCACCAGCGTGTAAGCCTGCCCTGAGCTGCTGCACTCCCATCGCACAACCACGTGGACGCCGCCGTCAAACGACTCCCTGGGTCTCACGGCAACGCGACTCCGCTGCACGTCATCGCAACACGACACCGGCATAGCAACCAATGTACACCGTAGTGATCGTGATATTGTAAGTTAGGTAACTTTAATTTAGCTATAATTTTATACTATTCCTCTTCTATTTCCTCACATTCTTTTGTCATTTGTCGTGTACAATAATATTCTCATTTTACCAATTTTGTATTTACTAACTCCTAAATCTTTCTAATTCCATATGCATAAGGCTAAAACTTTAAAGGACAAACCAGAAGAAATAGAAATGTCCGACAAAATTCCCTTATCCGTCCTTGTAAAATTCATCAAACCTTACAATGGTGATAGAGAATCACTTCCGGCTTTTCTCACAAATTGTGATAACGCCATAGCACTCGCGAACTCGGAACAGCAAGCAGTTTTATATCGTTATATCATATCCCAGTTAGAAGGAAAAGCTCAAATCGCGTGCTCTCTAAAAACGTTTAATAGTTGGGATGAATTAAAACTATTTCTAAAAACTACCTTTGGCGAGAAGAAACACTCCACACACCTTTTAATTGAACTCCAAAATTGTAGGCAAGGAAATTCGGAAACAGTAATGCAATATTCACTTAGAATCGAATCTTGTTTAACACGATTACAATCCGACATACATTACAGTTGCGAGAATAAGTCCGAGCTAGTAGGAAGAATTGCCGCTATGGAGGATTTAGCCCTCAAAACATTCATATTAGGTCTAAATTCTAATTACGGATATATTGTTAGATGTCGAAACCCGAAAAATTTAAGCGAGGCAATTACGCATGCCATAGAAGAAGAAAAACTATTCATTCTGAGCAAAATATCTTCCAAATCTTATAAACAGTGTTCTATATGTCAAAAATTTGGTCATGATTCTTCTAACTGCTATAATCATAAGAAAAAACAATCTCGTCGAGCTTATTACGTTAATCCACAAAATAATAACCCTCATTCTAATTTTCATAATATTTCAAACAAAAAATCCTATTAAAATATGCAGTTATTGTAAAAGTCCGGGACATATGATAAACGAATGTCGAAAGCGACAATATAACAATAGCCTTCGTCATAATATGCAACCAGACTCTCGAACGACGAATACGTTACCAAGTCCCAGTGCGCATGCATTTATGTGACGCACAACCTTCTACCTCTTATGCCGATATTAGTAATGAAGATTTAAACTAAATCTGATTTCGGAAAAGTGCCTACCGAAATCCAAAGCATTTAAAGGCGCAAATAATTATTGCTATTCTACTAATTCTTATACTAAATCTTATACTAAGCCTATATATAATGATAACGAATTTAGTTATAATTATTGTACAAAATATTCTTACAATACATCTCAGCGACGTCAAAGGCCGCCGAGTCCTACTAAATCATGTAATTTAAAAAATACTATTTCTTATTCTAATTCTACACCTCGGGAACAACATCCGAGTCCATCTTTTACACAAAGTCAAAGTCATAGTACCAATTATTTATTACCTCGGGAAAATCATCCCAGGACACCTCTGAATCAACATCAGAGTCTTAGAAATAATTTTAATGTTAATTCTTTTACTAATTCTTATACTAATTCTTGTACTAATTCTTATACTAATTCTGTCTCTCATAATGATACTATCCCTTATCCAAAATATACATCTCAAAAAGGAATTTCGAGTCATGCTAATCCTACTGATAATTAAATTAATAATAAAGGAGAAATACCAACGTATAGCATGAACACATCGAATAAGAAAACATCACTACCTCATGTTTATTTTAGGTCGAATTTTTCGGTTCAACCCCTACGATTGTTACTCGACACAGGTGCAAGTGTCTCTATTATAAAAAAAAATCGAGTTTAAATGGAAACTTTAAGCTTTCTGATGAAATCGTAAAACTCAAGGGTATAAACAGCACTCAATCTTGCAACGAAACATTAGGAACATTACTGTTAGATTTTATTTTAGATAATTTTTCCATAAAATATAAATTTCATGTCACATCCGACGATATTAATATTGATTATGACGGAATATTAGGAAGCGACTTTCTCAGTTATTTTAAAGTAAACATTGATTATCATACTTATTCACTTTGTTTCAAAAATTCTATATCTGTGCCTATCCACTTTTCGGAACCTACATACATTATACCAGCGCGTAGCGAAACTGTTATCGAATGCTCCGTGTCAAATGACCCGTCCGAGTTGCGTCACCTTAAGGATGCACTCATACTAGATCAAACCGTTTGTAATGGTGTTTATTTAGCGAACTGCCTAGTAACTTTAAAAGCGAATAAAAGAGTTAATGTTTCGGTTTTAAATACAACTGAATCGCAAATTAAAATAAAAAATTTCAAAGTTAACTTAACACCAATTGACTTTAAAAAATATTCCAAATCTTTTGAATCTTATAATAATATAAATACTATTTCTACAACTTATTCTAATCGTGTCCAACGCGTCTGCGAACAAATTCGTCATTCTCATTTAAACTCAGAGGAGAAAAAACTCTTATTAGATTGTTGCTCACAATACTCAGACATATTTTATCTTGAAGGAGATGACCTCACATGTACAAACGCGATCCAACACTCAATCAATACAGGAAACACCCCTCCTATTCATGTTAAGTCATATCGTTTTCCCGAATGTCATAAAGACGAAGTAGACGCACAATTAAAAAAGATGTTAAAACAAAATATTATTAAGCCGTCAATATCTCCGTGGAGCGCCCCAGTGTGGGTCGTGCCTAAGAAAATGGACGCATCGGGCAAAAAGAAATGGCGCATTGTTATAGATTACAGGCGACTTAATGATGCGACCATAAACGAAGTATATCCTATTCCTTTAATTAGCGATATATTAGATCAATTAGGGCATTCCAAATATTTTTCGACACTCGATTTAGTTTCCGGCTTCCATCAAATTCCTCTCAATCCTAAGGATGCTGAAAAGACTGGTTTTACTGTAACCAACATAAATGGCATTTCCGGTCATTTTGAATTCACTCGCATGCCTTTTGGATTAAAAAGTGCTGCAAATTCGTTCCAACGTCTCATGAATACCGTCCTTTCTGGTCTCCAAGGTCTCCACTGTTTCGTCTACCTAGATGACTGCATCATTTACAGCACGATCTTCAAAGTCATATGGAAAAATTACGTCTTGTTTTTGATAGGTTTCGAGACTTCAATTTAAAGCTACAACCAGACAAATGCGAATTCCTTCGACACGAAGTCACTTATTTAGGTCATGTAATAACCGACAAAGGTGTCACACCTAACCCTGACAAGGTGAAGGCAGTATCCGACTACCCTATTCCCAAAAATCCCAAGGAAATTAAATCATTTCTAGGTCTAGTAGGTTACTACCGCCGATTCATAGATAACTTCTCAAAAATTACAAAACCCCTTACGTCATTGTTAAAAAAAGATGTTAATTTTAATTGGACACAAGAACAAACCCAAGCTTTTAATTTGTTAAAGGAAAAACTAACTTCAGCTCCGTTACTTCAATACCCCGATTTTTCTCAACCATTCATTGTCACCACAGACGCCAGTAATTATGCTGTCGGCGCAATATTATCGCAAGGCCCTATCGGAAAAGACAAACCGATCGCGTATGCCTCAAGAACATTAAATAAACAGGAAGGCAATTACTCAACAACAGAAAAATAATGTTTAGCTATACTCTTCGCCGTAAAAACATTCCGACCCTATATTTATGGTAGTAAGTTTAAAATAGTCACTGATCACAGACCTTTAGTCTGGCTTTTTAATGTCAAGGATCCAGGAAGTAGATTAATTCGTTGGCGCCTCAAGTTAGAGGAATATGACTATGAAATTTTTTATAAGCAAGGAAAACAAAATTCAAACGCCGATGCTCTTTCACGCATACCCATTCACGCCTTAAATTCAAATGTAGCCCTTAACAAACTCAAATACGAATCTTATTTTAAAAACAATTTACTAGCTCCATTTCTACAAATACTGTAATCGAAGAACATCAAGAAGCGTTACACCTCTCTAAATTAAATAATATTGTCTGCCCCGTATCCCTCGACTTTGATGAATCTATTCCATATTGTAAAAATATTCTATCTCAGCTACAAAATCCTGAAGGTATAATAAACTCAGAACGAGAACCGTACACTACCTCTTGTGTTAAGCAAAATGATAAAATATACTATTTTTTATATACGAAAATTCACCATTTCGAAGAGTTAACATACCGAAATATATACAATTTACTAATGCAACTACGCGATAATATATTAACAGAAAATAGTCAAATCACTGATTTAGCCATTTCCGATTTTGCTGACCCGTTCTCTAAACTATCCTATACGAAAATATACAACATAATTGCTTACATATTTCACAATACTAACATTAAAATTCATATATACCGAAATCAAATTATTTACCCTACTCCTGCCGAAGTTCCACAAATTCTCAAAGAAAATCACGACTCAACAATTGCTGGTCACCCCGGAATTAAAAGAATGTTAAATCGTTTAAAGGATCTATATTTTTGGAAAAACATGCGTTCTGATATAGAAAGTTACGTGAAAAATTGTAAATTGTGTCAAGTAAATAAACCACTGAGATCATGTAATAAGGCTCCAATGGTGATAACCTCCACAAGTACAAAACCATTTGAAAGATTAGCTTTAGATATAGTCGGTCCACTACCCGAAGCTGGCTTGCAAAACTTTAAATTTATATTAACTCTACAAGATGACCTAACCAAGTTTTTATGTGTATACCCAATGATAAAATCCAGCAGTGATGAAGTAGCTCGTACATTAGTTCATTTTATCTCATTATTTGGAATTCCTAAAACGATATTAACGGATCTCGGCACATGTTTCACATCGGAATTATTTAAACAGGTAACTCAAATATTTAAAATAAAACCCTTATATGCTACCCCTATCATCCCCAAACAAATGGCGCCTTAGAACGTAGTCATGCTACACTCAAGGAATACCCGAAATCTTTCGTTAATGAAAATCAGAATGATTGGCATTGTTACTTAGCAACCGCAGTATTCTCTTACAACACTACCCCTCATACCACTACTACATATACACCCTATGAATTGCTATATGGGCATAAACCCACAATACCAAATTCTTTATATAATACGAGCAATGACACTACTTATCATGAATATATCCGCGCATTACAATACCGCATGAACTTTAGTCGACAAAAAGCATTAGAACACATAATTAAAAATAAAGAAACATCGAAAAATTATTATGACAAAAATAGTAAAGATATATCCTACAAAACAGGCGATATGGTTTACTTAAAATGCCACCACAGACTTCGCAAAGCCTTATCTCCTATCTGGAAAGGTCCTTATAAAATTATTAAATTAAATGGCAAACATAACGTAACCCTTCTCATAGGTCATAAGCACATGAAATACCATTGTTTAGGCCTAATTTAACGTTTGGCGGCCTGCTTCGGCGCTCGGGTCGAGCGGGAGGCGAGCCTGACGGCTGAGGCGCGGGGGGTGCGGGCTGGTGCGGCGTCCGGCCGCGCCGGCGTCGGCGTTTTTGCGAACACTTGCCGCAGAGCGTGGAACTGAGTAGTTGCGCGTCGTGTTAATAGCTTAGTCGCCCGCTGCCTCTGACGCCTATACTTCGCGAACCTGAGTTGTTTGCAACGCGGCCCGGTGATATTGCGTTTTTCACAAAGGTCGAGTTTGTTGTAACGCGAGTTCGGTTAAATCTTGTTGGATTTTATTGGATTAACCTAATGACAATTGACTTGACTCCAATTAACAAGTGAGAAACGAGTGTAATTTCCTAGATTCTTAAATTTTTGTGACGGACTGCCACTTCGATATAAAGAATAAAGGTGAAGCCTTGGGATCGGCGGTTCTGCAACCAGCGGGAAGTCAGGTTACATAATTTAACACAATCACAACACAACACAGTCAAGCACGCCCACACTTACACCTGAATCTTCCTAGGGTTGACCCTACTTCGAAGAAATAGGTAAGTTTTGTTTGGTCCCCTGTTTACCGCTAACGTGTAATACCAAGCAATTCCACAAGCCATTTAGGCCGACCTCCTGTTACTCGTCGAGTGGAACCCCTGATGGGCCCGGGTTCCACGACCTCTGCCCGGGTAACTAGAGGCCGTAACATTTGGTAGCAGAGCGTGGTTTTCCTGATGGGTTTTGAAACCACTCCCAGCTCAATACGTAACATTTTGGTAGGAGTAGCGTAGTCTCCCAGCGTAATACGTAAGTTGGTAGCAAGATAGCGGTTGTAACCACGTGGCTGCTGGTTGTGTTTGTTGCAATACGTAATAATAATTTGTTTTATTCGCTTGTTATTTGTTAGCATAGGATCGGTGTATAGAACCGTGTAGTAACCGTATTTTTTGAGTTTTTTTATTTACTTTATCTGGTTGCTTACTTTGTTAAGTGTTAGAATTGAGCCACGCCCGTAAGCCGTGGTGGTAAGGAATACTGTACTCTCGTTATAATAATCGTGAGGGCGAACCGTAATTGTACTAATTAAATTAATTGCGTAGTATAATTTACTGATTGGATAAATAGTATTTTGTATTGTATTATTTTTATTGTGGTAATTAAACTAATTGTGTAAAGTAATTTGTACTAAATTTAATTCGGTGATAATCGTACCTTGTAATGATGCATTCACACCGGTCACCGACGCTTCGCTTACAAGCGGAACTGCGCTGGGCTGCGAATGCTCACAGCTTGATAGGGAGACCAGATAGAATCCATAGCTTGGAGAAGCGGCTCGGGCAAGTCATGACCCGAAGGGCCGTAGTGGAGGAGGCATGCTCCGAGATTATGGCTTCGGGAGCGGAACAGGGAGTCCTAGACTCCTGTCTTTCCGACTATGAGCAATTTTTTGCTCTCACGGATGACCTGATTGAGGCAGGGGCCAAGCAGGCTAGTGACGCGCGTGAAGCTCGGCTGGGTGTCCTGCTCGAGTCCCCTCGGAAGCAGCCCACTCACCCGGAGCTGTTGGGACGACTTCCCACTCTGGACCTGCCAAGGTTCTCCGGGGTCCTCTCCGAGTGGTTAACGTTTGTGGGACTTTTTGACAGCCTGGTGGATGCCCGGAGGGGATTTAACACCAAGCCAGAAGATGGCGTATCTCCTGGCCTCATTAGAGGGGGAGGCCTTGGGCGTCGTCGGCCATTTGAAGGTGTCGGACGACGCCTACCTGAACGCTCGGGACCTCCTGGCCGGAAGGTATGCCAACGTACGGCGAATTGCGGACGAGCACGTCAAACTCCTGTTGAACCTCCCGCTGCTAAAGGACCGGGCCCGACTACGACCGGACATCGTAAATCCGGTCTTGGTGGCCTGCAACTCGTTGAGACGGCTGGATTTGCCGGTGGACGAATGGTCCTTTTTGTTGCTCCATATTGTGCTGTCCCGCCTACCCCTCGATCTTCGACTCCATTTTGAGGAGAGGTACGGCGGAGACGGCGCCTCCTATATTCCTCCCTTCAGTGATCTGCTGCGGTTCTTGGAGGAGCAGTGCCGGCAGATCGAAAACGCAGCGGGCACCGCCGAAGATCTACGGACTGCTAACCGAACCGTGACCAGGGAAAGGCGAAACCCCCCCGGCCAAGTCGTTGTCAACCCCCCCTCAGACCGAGTGGTGCTCCTGCGGGAGGGCGCCCCCTCCTATCATCTTATAGTGGCCTAGTGGCCAGGAAGGCGCCCCCCTGCTCCTATTGTAGAGCAGCAGAACACCGGGTGACGTCGTGCCCTAAGTTATTAGGCAAGCCTGCCTCAGCGAGACGAACCATCGCCAGGGAGCGCCGCTGGTGCTATTCATGTTTAGAAAGGCACCTCCAACGAGACTGCCCGCACCAGCGGCCCTGTCCGCAGGGCAAACACCACGCCGTTTTGTGCCTGGGCGCGAACGGCTCTTTCTCTCGGGGCTCTGCCGGGCCCTCATCCCCCACGGGCGGGGGCGCCCAGCCACCCCCTCTGACAGGTGACGCTCGTCGCTCTCCTACCGACGACCCTGCCCCTGGGTTTGGAGGGGGTTCCTCTTACGACCAGTCGGGGGGTCGTTCCCCCCAGGGGCGGGGGGTTCGTCACCCCCCTCGGAGGGTCGAGAGGGACTTCACGGCCACTCAGCGGTCAGCGAGATCCTTCTCACCCCCATTAGCAGAGAGGCCGCGACTGGAGTACCACCCCCCCCTTTTGGTCGGTCCCGCTACTACGGGCTCCCTGAGACCTCGAAGCTGTCCAGGGCCTCCAGGCCAAGGTTCCCAGAAGCCCCCCAGGTCGGCCCGTTCTGCGATTTTCATCCACGGGTCAGTGAGATGCCGCCGGAATTCCGTTTTCCGGACCCCCGGCTTGAGTGCCGGTCCGACGAAGGCAGCTCCCGCTAGGAATCTGCCGCCCTAGCTCCCACCACGGCCGCTTTCACTGATCCTTTAAGCCGTCCGCAGTCCACCTGTCAAACTGTTCTATTGCCGACGGCCGCCGTGAAGGTGTACAACCCGAGTGGAGACTGCTTAACTGTTCGCGCTCTATTGAATTCAGGTTCACAACGCTGTGTGGCCTCCACTCGGTTGGTGGGAAGACTAGGGCTCCCCTGGAGCTCTAAATCATGTCCAATGGTAGGTGTAATAGTGGAGACGATAGCGGCGTGTGAAGTCGGTGTGGCGCTGAATGATATTTGCGGCTGCTTCTTGTTTCTTTATAAGAACGTCAAATTATCTATATACAGTCCGCAGTATCTCAGTAGCCAAGAATAATTAGGAAATAAAATGTTTTTTTATTTATTCTCGCCTTCCGCGTTATGGTAGCAGCGGAGTATATATTATTTATTCCCGTTTAGGCTTGATTAATCTGGCCGCTACATCACTCTCCCCCCAGCGAAAGCGTACCGGAGGCTTGACGACTCGCCCGTATTTCGTAGTTTTTAAAATAGGTTTCAACTGGGTTGATGTAGATGATGAAGTTTCAAGCTTCCTCGCTGGTGGTTTTGATGATGATGATGAATCCTCTGCAGTATCCTCGTTAATAATATAGGCAGGCTTTAGTCGGTCGATCGATATAATCGTAGATTTCCTTCCGGGTATTTGTAGTTTAAAAGTCTTGCTATTTCTCTCTAATACTTTATACGGTCCATCGTAGGTAGGTTGAAATTGTTTTTTCATTGCGTCGTTTCTTACAAAAACTTGTTTGCATGTTTTCAAATCTTGGTGACTGAATGCTGATTTATTATTTCTGTGTGATTGCATTTCGGTGCATTTCAACGATAAGGCTTTGTTAATTGATTCTCGAAGTTTAGTTACGAAATCGTAATCCATTTCTTGTTTGTTTGACGCTGCTGAACTGAAGAAGTCACACGGAAGCCTTATGCTGCAGCCGTAGGTTAGCTGAGCGGCGCTAAGACTAGTGTCTGCACGCGGTGTTGCTCGTAGTCCGAGTAGCACTGTAGGTAGCTCATCAATCCACTTTGTATGTTGAGATAAACGAGTTTTGAGTGCAGTCTTTAATGTACGATGCCATCGTTCGATTATTCCGTTTGACTGAGGATGGTATGCTGTTGTACGCGTCTTCTGTATTCCCATAGTTTGAAGAAGTTTGAGGAATAGGTTGCTTTCGAAATTCCTTCCTTGATCCGTTGTGATGGTTTTAGGTGATCCGAAACGAGTAATCCAATTTTCATAAATTATCTTCGCTACGGATTCGGCTGAAGTATCATCGGTAGGTATTGCTTCTGGCCATCTTGTTGTTCTGTCGATCATTGTTACGAGATAACGATGTCCTTGCGGTGAAGTAGGTAATGGTCCAACGATGTCAACGTGCAAGTGTTCGAATCTCTCCGTGGGTGGAAATGTAGCTAGACTACTTGATGTATGCCTTTGTACTTTGCATTTTTGGCATTGAATGCATTGCTTCGCCCAGTTGCCAACATCCGCTTGCATTGCAGGCCAAAAGAATTTTTCAGTGATGAGTTTTCTTGTTGTTCTAACACCTGGATGACTAATGTTGTGCAGTGCATTGAAGACTTCGCGACGACATTCTTCTGGTATGTATGGTCGCATGGTTGTCGTTGAGGCTTCACAGTATATAGGTAGATGCGTCATTGGCATTGTAACTTGCTTGATGGACAAGTTACCTTGCTTCGATAGATGTTTTATGTTGTCACTATCTCTGTCTTGTGCTGCGGCGATCTTATGATAGTCGATTGATGTAGGGCACGTTACACTGTCGATTGGTACGCGACTGAGTGCGTCGGCAACTATGTTGTCCTTTCCACTGATGTGACGTATGTCGGTCGTGAATTCACTTATGAAAATAAGTTGTCTTGCTCTTCGTGGTGTTTCCGATAGTGATGGTTTCTTTGGAAGTACATATGTTAATGGCTTGTGGTCGGTAAAAACGATCAGGTTTCGACCCTCGAACGTTTTTCTGAAGTGCTTGATAGCCATGTAAATAGCGAGTAGCTCTCGGTCGAATGTACTGTAGTTACGTTGAGTATCGGAGAACTTCTTCGAAAAATATCCAAGTGGTTGCCATTTCCCATTGCTGTATTGTTGGAGAACTGCTCCTGCTGAGAGATCGGATGCGTCGCTGAAGATAGCAAGGGTTGCTTCGTGTGATGGGTGAGCGAGTAAAGCTGCATTTTGGATCGCAATTTTACAAGCTTCAAATGCCTTCGTGGCTTCATCGTTCCATTCGATTGACGTTTTATCTTTTTTCTTCGTGTTGTGAAGGTAGGCGTGAAGTGGTGCTTGGATTTCAGCGGCTTTAGGTATGTGTTCTCTGTAAAAATTTATCATCCCAAGAAAACGCCTTAGCTCTTCGATAGTTTTAGGTTTTGCATAATCGATGATTGCTCTGACTTTTTCGGCAGGCGGTTTTATTCCTTCCTTGCTGACGGTGAAACCAAGAAATTGAACTTCTTGCTGTCCAAATATGCATTTCGAAGGGTTGATTGTGATTCCGTTGTCTTCTAATCGCTGTAGCACGGTGCGTAGATGGGTTTCGTGCGTTTCTTTATCAGGGCTTGCAACAAGGAGATCATCAATAAATGCGAAAACGAAATCCAGTCCATGAAGTACTTCGTGTATGAATCTTTGGAAAGTTTGACCTCCGTTCTTTAATCCTGGGATCATTCTTGGGAATTCGAATAATCCCATTGGGGTAATTATTGCTGTCTTCTCTATGTCTTCATCGCGGACTCTTATTTGTTGGTAAGCTCGGTTGAGATCGATGGTGGAGAATATAGTCTTGTCTGATAGTTGATGAGTGAAATCCCTGACTCGCGGTATTGGGTAGCGGTCAGGAGTGGTAATAGAATTCAGTCTTCTGTAATCTCCACAAACTCGTAATTCTCCGTTCTTCTTCGGTACAATGTGAAGTGGTGATGACCAAGGGCTTTTGCTTGGACGGCATATTCCTTGCTCAATCATGTTTTCGAATTCCTTTCGAACTTGCTCGTATAGGTGTGGTGCGATTGGACGTGCACGACAATGAAGTGGTGGTCCATTGGTGTCGATGAAATGCTCAACGTCGTTCTTCGGTGTTAATTTCATTGAAGTTATTCTTGTGATACCAGGGTATTCTTCGAGGATCTTGTGATACGGTTGTTGCACATCTATGCTTCTTATTGTGGGCAGATTGGTTGCTTGTACAAAAGACTGAGATGCAAGATTGGTTTTCCCGTCGATGATTCTTCTATTTTTGATGTCGACGACCAACTGGTGATGTTGAAGAAAATCAGCACCGATGATTGGTTTGCTGACTTTAGCGACGATAAATCTCCATTTGAATGGTCGGCGTAGATTAAAATCAAGTTCCATTGTTTTTTCTCCATATGTAGGAATAACCGTATTGTTTGCTGCATAGAGTTGAAAATCTAGTGGCTTCAACTTCTGTCCTTGCTTCGGCGGTAACACTGAGATATTTGCTCCGGTGTCGATAAGGAAAGTAAGCTTGCTTTTTTTATCGGTGACGAAAAGACGGTAGGACTTTGCTGTTACGCTGGATCCCGTCGCATCGAGCGTACTAGTTAGTTTTCCGTATTCGTATTTTCATTTTTGAATGTACACGGTGCTGTGCATTTTCTTGCCTCGACCCCGAAACGTCGATGATAGTAGCAGTAAGGGGATCTTGATGTTGAGCTTATTCGACTTCTACTTGCAGAGCGGTTGCGACGAAAATGTGATCTTCGGTGTTGCTGATTGCGCTGGTTGTACTGTTGCTGGTAAAAGGTATGATGCTGGGAAGCTTTGAGCGCGGCGACTTCGAATGATAGCTTCCGAATTTCTTCGAGAAGAAACTGGGTATCATTGGCCTTTGTTGAAGTACCTTCGATGATCGATATGTGTGAGCTACTGCTGTTTTCGATCATCTTGTCCGCCAGGAGTGCCAGTTCGTCGAGCTTCGTCTGCGTGCTGAATGTTTCGCTGACTGCTATTACCGATCGAATATGTGGTGGTAGGTGGTTTACCCACATTAGCCGTAGTGTTGAATCCGGAACTTTATCTCGCGCCAAAGTACGTATTTTGCGTAGGAGTTGTGTGGGTTTCTGGTCTCCAAGTTCTATTTCTGATAGAAGTTTTTGTAGCTGTCGACTGTCGGATTCTTCATATGCGGAGATCAGACGATCCTTCAGTGAATTATACTGGTCGACTGCTGGTGGGTTGTACAACAGGTCCGCAATTTGTTCGATGTCTTGTTTCTCAAGTTGGGCTATCACCATCTGTGCTAATTGCGCTTGGCTCTTCTTTAAACCATTCGTTGCGGCTTCAAAACTGACGAACCAAAGTCGTGGTTTGTCTCTCCAAAACGGTGGTATTCTTAACGATAGAGATATACCGGCGATTTCTGGTTCCTTTACCGGGTTTGATGTATATGTGTTTGCCTCCTGCTCCATAATGACGGCTTGATTACACTGATTTTATATAAACTGAAGTCTTCCTTCTCGGTGTTCGTACGGGTTTCCTTCGCGGTGTTCGTGCAATAGTAGTGGTACGTCGCAGGGTGTTCCTTCTTGGTGTTCGTACCGGATCTTCCCCCTCGGTGTTCGTACGGGGTCACCACTGTAATAGTGGAGACGATAGCGGCGTGTGAAGTCGGTGTGGCGCTGAATGATATTTGCGGCTGCTTCTTGTTTCTTTATAAGAACGTCAAATTATCTATATACAGTCCGCAGTATCTCAGTAGCCAAGAATAATTAGGAAATAAAATGTTTTTTTATTTATTCTCGCCTTCCGCGTTATGGTAGCAGCGGAGTATATATTATTTATTCCCGTTTAGGCTTGATTAATCTGGCTGCTACAGTAGGTATTGGAGGTGCAGAGCCTCCTGCTCCTAGGGGACAAGCAAGGCTGGTGTTTGGTCCTGCAAGCGAACACCTCCACATCTTAGTTAAGGTAAATGTCCTCGATGATATTGTAGGCTTTCTCCCTAATGCCCGTATAAATGATAGCGCGGTTTGTTGTACGTCTGGCTTGAGACCGGCAGACCCTCAATGGTCCCAACCTGGGCCTATAGATTTGTTGCTGGGGGCCGACGTGCTGGGGTTCATCCTGTTAGGCGAGATACGAGCCCTACAGCCCGATGGCTTGTCAGCCGTGTCCACTGTATTTGGGCACAGTTTCTTTGGACCGGTTCTGTGGTCTCCACCGCATCAGGCAGCCGACCCGCTCCCTGTGGCGGGCGTGTCTCTTTCGGACGTCATCCAGCGGTTCTGGGAAATTGAGGAGCCGCCACACGCGCCTCGAGTCAACCCTCTGGACCGTGAGTGCGAGTTGTTCTACCAGAACAATACCGGCCGCCGTGTCGACGGTCGCTTTGTCACCCGCTTACCCTTTCTTGACTCACGGCCTCCTTTGGGCCAATCTCGGACCATGGCCGAAAAGAGGTTGCTTTCTATGGAGCGCCGTATGCGTCGCGACACAGCCTTTCGCGACAAGTATGTCGAGTTCATGCGCGAATATCAAGAGCTGGGTCACATGTCACCTTCTCATTTCGACTGGCGATCACATGAACACTACTTCCTCCCCCACCACGCGGTTTTGAAGTCCCCTGGGAGTAAGATTCGGGTGGTTTTCGACGGCTCCGCCCCCTCGTCCAATGGGGTGTCCCTGAACCAGTGTCTCCACTCTGGTCCTAAATTGATCAAGGACATATCCGACATTTTGACCCACTTCCGTCGGCATCAAGTTGTTTTTGTAGCCGACATTCGGATGATGTTTCGACAATCAGTGGTCCACCGTGATGACCGTCGATATCAGCTGATCCTGTGGCGCGAGAAGCCCAGCGATCCGATACAAGTGTTCGAGTTGAACACCACCACCTATGGACTCCGATCCAGCCCGTATGTCGCCATGCGAACCCTCCTCGAACTCGCTGAGAGAGAGCGCCTAAGATACGCTCGGGGGGCTTCTATTTTGGAGACCTCGGTCTACATGGACGATATTTGTACGGGTGCCTCCACCGTCGAGGAGGCTCTCGTATTGCGAGACGAATTGATTGCCATCCTGAAGTCGGGAGGTTATGAGCTGCGCAAATGGTTGTCGAACTCCCCTCATATTTTGAAGGACCTCCCTGGAGAGGATCAACAAGACCCTCATCTATTCGAGCACCCTGACAATCCTAATTTGTTGACTGTGCTTGGCATTCAATATCAGCCTGTTCAGGATACCTTCACGTATCGAGTCAAGCTCGATCCCCCCCTAAATCATGGACCAAGCGCTCTGTGTTGTCAACTGTAGCTCGCACCTTCGATCCTAATGGTTGGATTACTCCGGTCATCTTTTTGGCTAAGTGTTTCCTTCAAAAACTCTGGATATCCGGGTTGGGCTGGGACGATCCTATAAGCGGTGCTCTCTTGCGAGAGTGGCTCTCAATTGTGTCCTCCCTTCCAGACATCGACCGGGTCTCCATGTCAAGGTGCTTCCTCCCTCCAGGGAAATGCAGGGTTACCCTGCACGGATTTTGCGACGCCTCTGAGAAGGGTTATGCTGCTGTTGTATATTTGCGGACGGTGAGCTCTTCTGGCCATACTTCCGTCCATCTCGTACTTGCTAAAAGCAAAGTGGCTCCCATTAGGTCCCGCTTAACTATTCCTAAGTTGGAACTGTCTGGAGCTGCTCTTCCCACGCGACTGCTCAACCACGTTCACTCCTCCTTGAAGTCGGTAATCGACATTACGGACGTCTACGCTTGGTCGGACAGTGAGATAGTACTTTGTTGGCTCCGAGCGGCACCTCACAATCTTGAGGTCTTCGTGTCGAATCGCGTGTCCCAAATCCAGAATTCTGCCACTTGTCTAACGTGGAGACATGTCCCAGGGGAGTTGAATCCAGCAGACTGTGCTTCTCGTGGCTGTGAAGCCTCCTACTTGGTTGATCACCCGCTGTGGTGGGGGCCCGGCTGGTTAACTGAGTCTCAGGCGTTCTGGCCCCAGAACAAATACTCTGAACCAATTGAATTGCCTGGCCTACGAGCCCGAGTAGGAGTGGTCAAGGATAAGCCCACTCGTGATCTCTCCTTACTAGAACGGTACAGCTCTCTCGACAAGCTCTTGGGAGTAACTGCTTGGTTGCGCCGATTTGTCCGCAACTCGAGAGACCCCTCTAACCGAATATCTGATTCCGCCTTGTCCCCTAGCGAGCGGCGCGAAGCCTTGATGCATTGGACCCGTATGATCCAAGCGGAGCATTTCGAGCTCGTGATTGATACCTTGAAGCGGGGCTTAGTTGTCAAGGGTGCGCTGGCCCGCCTGAACCTCTTCCTGGATGACTCGGGGATGCTTCGCGTGGGCGGACGTTTGAAAAATTCTCAACTGCCGTACGAGGCTCGACACCCTCTACTGCTCCCCAAGGACGGCGCCTTTGTTCGGTTGCTGGTAACTCACTACCATGTTCAGAATGCCCACGCTGGGTGCAACGCTCTTTCGGCCATTTTGCAGCGGGAGTTTTGGATTTTGGCGGGTCGACGCACCATTCGGAGCGTCATCTTTAAGTGCATATCTTGTTATAAGTTGAAGGCCCCCATATCACAGCCGATGATGGGCGACTTACCACCCGACCGCGTCAGGGCCATCCGACCATTCGCGGGAGTCGGAACTGACTTCGCTGGCCCCTTCCTCGTCAAGTCCTCTAACCTTCGTAACGCGCGTGCTCATAAGGCCTATCTGTGCGTTTTCGTGTGCCTCTCCACTAAGGCTGTTCACTTAGAACTTGTAAGTGCCCTTAGCACGGAGGCCTTTTTGTCCACAATGGGTCGCTTCGTATCGCGTCGCGGTTTACCGGACCTGATCCGGTCGGATTGCGGAACGAATTATAAGGGTACTGATAGGTATTTGAAGGAGGTCGTTGAATTTCTGTCTAGCAACAGGACCTATTTAACTACTGCGATGTCCAAGAAGGGCATCCAGTGGAAATTCGACCCTCCGGCTTGCCCACACTGGGGCGGTATTTTTGAGGCGGTGGTGAAGGTTGCAAAGACGCATCTCCGTCGCGTTATTGGCGAAACTATTTTGACATTTGAAGAGCTTGCCACTGTATTCTGTAAAATTGAAGCAGTCCTCAACTCTCGGCCCCTCTGTCCTCTCTCGTCCGATCCGAATGATTTAGAGGTTCTAACCCCTGGCCACTTCCTGATAGGCCAGCCGCTTAACGCCCTGCCCGAGTACCCCTTCCGGGAAATAATCTCTTCGCGGTTGAGCAGATTTGACATGCTGCAACAAATAACTCAGAGTTTTTGGCACCGATGGTCTCTGGAGTACCTACATCTTTTGCAGCAGCGCGTTAAGTGGTCTGACAAGACGGACCCCCCCTCGGGTTGGAGACCTCGTGTTAGTTAAAGAACCTAACGCCTCGCCCTTGTATTGGCGCCGTGGGCGCATTGTCAAGTTGTCGTATGGACCGGATGGGATCCCTAGGGTGGCCGAGGTTTTGGTTGGAGATTCGGTTTTGCAACGTGCCGTCTCTACCCTATCCCGCTTGCCAATTTACTCGCGGACCTAGATCCTCATGTCCGGGACGGGGGCTTGTTTAGGCCTAATTTAACGTTTGGCGGCCTGCTTCGGCGCTCGGGTCGAGCGGGAAACGAACCTGACGGCGGAGGCGCGGGGGGTGCGGGCAGGTGCGGCAGACGGCCGCGCCGGCGTCGGCGTTTTTGCGAACACTTGCCGCAGAGCGTGGAACTGAGTAGTTGCGCGTCGTGTTAATAGCTTAGTCGCCCGCTGCCTCTGACGCCTATACTTCGCGAACCTGAGTTGTTTGCAACGCGGCCCGGTGATATTGCGTTTTTCACAAAGGTCGAGTTTGTTGTAACGCGAGTTCGGTTAAATCTTGTTGGATTTTATTGGATTAACCTAATGACAATTGACTTGACTCCAATTAACAAGTGAGAAACGAGTGTAATTTCCTAGATTCTTAAATTTTTGTGACGGACTGCCACTTCGATATAAAGAATAAAGGTGAAGCCTTGGGATCGGCGGTTCTGCAACCAGCGGGAAGTCAGGTTACATAATTTAACACAATCACAACACAACACAGTCAAGCACGCCCACACTTACACCTGAATCTTCCTAGGGTTGACCCTACTTCGAAGAAATAGGTAAGTTTTGTTTGGTCCCCTGTTTACCGCTAACGTGTAATATTCCACAAGCCATTTAGGCCGACCTCCTGTTACTCGTCGAGTGGAACCCCTGATGGGCCCGGGTTCCACGACCTCTGCCCGGGTAACTAGAGGCCGTAACAACCATGTTAATGAAATTAAACCAGCGCATCCTTAATTTCACTTTATTTCAGGGCCATAAGCCACCAATTCAACGCTGAAACTCAAATTCTACCTATTTATAATAGTCCAGGTATTTATTTCGATCATATAACTACAATTAATTTTTATAATGATTTTTGGAATGTTGTAACTCATATAGACGTAGTATCAGTTAAGCCACATCTAGAAAATATACATTCGCTTATAATTAAAACTGCAACGCTCTGCGAAAACTTCCAACTCCATGGTTTCGCTGAATGTAATGATATCATAAGTCCTATTGAAGTATTATTAAATTCTAATTTTGCTAAATTCGAATCTCTTTCGCATATAGTCCCTACCGAGGAACAAACAAGACATAAACGAGCTTTAGAATTCGGTGGAGAAATTTTGAAATTCTTTTTTGGAACTTTAGATGCTGATGATGCACGAAAATACGATGCAGCCATTAGCGCTTGTCAAAATAGCGAATCCGAACTTTTAAAATTAATGAAGGATAATATTCACATAATTAAATCTTCTATTAATGTATTTAACTCAACGATATATAAATTAAATATGAATGAAAATAAATTAAATTCTCAAATAAATTCTTTAAATATTGTATTATCCCAAATTGTCAGAAATAATAATCAATTATCACATATTTCTAAAATATATGCTTTACTTAATATAATAGAAAGCTCTTTAGCCACTATTTCTAATTTCTTGGATAATGTACTGAACTCTATCTTATTTTCTAAAGCAAACATTCTACATCCTAGTGTAATAGCTCCTACGAACTTATTTCGCCAGCTTTTAAAACAGAGTAATTATATAAACAAGCGATTAGATTTTCCAGTACCATTAACGATTGAAAATATACATACTTTGATAGATATTTCAAAACTCACAACTTTTTATTATAATAGAAGAATAATTTTCATATTGCGCATACCACTGATTTCTTCTTTAAAGTTCACCTTATACAAATAAATGCATACCTTTACCAACCCCACATAATCCTAATGATCCTAACTCTTTTGCTCTAATCCAACCTACCAAGCCTTATCTTGGAATAACAGAAGATAGACTTAGTTATAGTTTGCTAGATAATTTAAACGATTGTAATATTATTAATAATGATTATTCTATATGTCCTTTAATTTCTATATTTTCTACAATAAAGAATCCATGTTGTGAAACAAAATTGTTAACCGAAGTAACGTTATCTTTACCACATCAATGTAACTCTAAACTTTTATATGGACAAATCGATGTATGGTATAAAATAAATAATAATAAGTTTATCTATGTACAATCTGAGAAATGTAAATTAACTATAAAATGTAATAATATAATACAAGATTTCACTATTTTAGGGACAGGTATCCTAAGTTTAAACGAAAGCTGTATTGGTTTCTCTAAGACAATTCAATTAATGCCATCTACAACTAAATCTATTAAAATCAAAAATAAAATGAATTTAAACTTTAATATTACAGAAGACGATTGTTGTAATAAAGAAATTTTAAACAAATCAATTCCATACTTATCTCCTATATCTTTAACTAGCCTAGACATGGAAACTCTGAAATATTCTTACCATTCCTTAAATAACTTAGAAAATGAGATCAATAGAGTTCAAGAACAATCTCACATAATAAAATATGGTAAATACTATTCATCATTTACATACTTTTTGATTATTTGCATAATTTTATTTATTTCCTATAAAATATTTTGTTGCTCTATTAAGAGAAATAATGATTCTTGTCGCTGCATACAAATATTTAATCAGTGCAATACACGACGGATTGTTAAACACGAATCGAAAGTTAGTAATTCTATTGAGTTAACTGAAGTTTCATCATCAGACGATGATAGAAAAGATTCTATATCCTTACCCAATATGCCAGTGCAAAACCAAATGAAAAGAACATTCGGTAAATTTCACTTATCAAATCGAAACTTATGTAATAATTAAAAACTATATTACTTTACTATACTTATTTCATAAAGATTTATGTTACATTAGAATATAAGTTTATATTTTGTTTTATACACTGTATCTTAGATATTAATATTACTAAATGTTTGTATTTGAAATAAAAAATAAATCTTAGCATTAATACACTGAATCTTCTACTATTTCATTATTCACTGAATCTTATAAAAAATACTATATTACTAGTTCATAATCTCAGTAAATAATTTCTTATAATTTTGTGTAGATATTGTTTAAGAATAGTTTAATTTTACTATGCTTTTGTATCAATTCAATTTGATTTTATAATAATAACAAGTAATTGAAACAATTCTATTTTACAATTATTTTTGTATTCAAATTATTTTTTTATTTCAACTGTATCGTTTGTAAGACTCTGCTCATCCCTTATTTAAAAGAAGGATGAGCTCCGTCAAAAAGGGGGAGATGTTATGTCCAACCCTAGTTAGATAAAAGCGCTGACTCGATTATTATATTTATTATAAAAGCCTAGAGTTTGAGGTAATCGAGGCAGTGCAGTTCCAACCCATATTAAGTGCATATCGCACACGCCGTTCGCGGCTTTTGTACATTTCTTGTATTAATTTAATATTGGGGAAATAAACCAAAAGAACTTCTGGGATTGGGTGTAAAAGTTTTTTTAAAAACACCTTCAGAGCGGCCATCCTAACAGAACGAAGCAGAATACTTATTTGTTGAAGTACTTCTTTCGCACAACAAATTACTTCACGGAGTTTTTTATAGTCCTTCTTCCACAGTGGACTATTTTACTACTTTGGATAACCTTCTTGAAGAGTTAACTCCATTATATAAGAGTACACATACAGTGCTAATGGGTGACTTTAATACTTGCCTTCTCAAGAATGATTCCCAATCTCTTCGGCTTAAGTCTCTTACAGAAGCAGCCAATTTAAATATCCTTCCTCGCTCTGAAACTCATTTTTTCCCTAACTGTATCTCATCCCTCCTTAATTTGGTTATCGTTTCTTCTCTTGACCATGTTAATTATTTTGGTCAATGTGCTGCCAATGCTTTTTCGTATCGTGATCTCCTGTTTCTATCTTATAAAATAAGACCACCCAAAGCCAAATTAAGGATACTTCTGCAGCGTAATTTTTAGAAAATGGATTTGGAAAAGCTTCTAAAAGACGCTGCTAATATGGACTGGAGCGTTATAATGAAGGCTTGTGATGTTGACGAACAGATAGCATTGTTTAATTCACTTCTTGTTCAACTTTATGTTATGTATATGTGTTATGTGTTGTATATGCTCATGATCCTGTCCGTCCAGTGCGAATACGTCATCCTCCAGCTCTGTGGTTGACCGAAGATCTCAAAAGATTAATCTGCAGGAAGAATAACGCAAAGTCGAGTTACAAGTCAGATCCGAAGAATAACAGGATTCGGGACAAGTATAGATTCCTGCGGAATCAATGCAACAAGATGTGTAGAGATTTACGACGCCGCCACATCCATAAATCAGTACAAAACGAAGATCCATGTCGTATTTGGAACTTCTTAAAGTCTATTGGAGTTGGGAAAACACATTCATGTCCTATTCCAAATTAAACTTGCTTAATCAACATTTTTCTTCCGTTTCTTGCCTGAACAATATGGAAAAATCAGCAACACTTACTCAACTTTCATCTTTTCCTACTCCTAACTTTTCTCCATTTGTGTTTAGGCAATTTGCAGATTGTGATATTAAGAAACACATACTCTCTATCCATTCCGACGCTGTCGGAAGTGATGATGTCAGTCGTAAAATGATCATTCCCTTGTTGGACTTTTTAACACCTATTATAACCCATATCTTAAACTTTTCCATATCCTCATCTTCTTTCCCTTCCCAATGGAAGGACGCCCAAATCATACCTTTACCTAAAAAAGCAAATCCTTCAAGTTTTTCTGAATATCATCCTATTTCAATTCTTCCTTTCCTTTCCAAAGTTTTAGAACGCCTTTTCCAACAACAAATTAATTCCTTTTGTTTAAGAAATAGCATCCTTAGTCCTCTCCAATCTGGCTTTAGATCTGGTCATAGTACGACTACGGCGTTATCAAAAATCACCGACGACATTCGTCACGGTATGGAGAATCATCAAGTCACAGTATTGGTGTTGCTGGATTTCAGCAATGCCTTCAATACTATTGATCATGATATCCTGTTAGGGATTCTGCGTTCTCTTAACATATCTCCAACTGCAATTTCCTGGTTTCATAGTTATTTGCATGGGCACCGGCAACGTGTTCGTGTCCAAGATAGTCTTTCTTTGTGGCTTGATACTTTCTTGTTTATGAGATATAAGCTTATTGCTTAGTTCAGTCGCAGATGCAAATATATGTTGTTAATTTTTTTCATGAATAAAGAAATTATTATATTGATGATTGTGAAGGAGTCGTTTGGTTCGTGGTCAGTGGCAAATGGCCCTTCACGGATGCGAATGTTTGTGAAGGTGTCATTTGATTAATGATCAGTGGCAAAGGCTCTTCAAAATTGACAACGTATGGAGGAATTTACATATTTGATCTCCAGTATCGGAGCGACTTAATTCTTTGCAGTAACGGCTTACAGGAGAATAATTAAACACTTTTGGCAAATAATTATATGGAACAGAATAGCAATAAACCTCATACAATAACATCTAATACAAAAGGTATTTACTTCATTTTATTTTTCAACAATTGTACATTATGGAATAAGGTATTACTATAATGTGAGATGGTTAGATTGGTTACACTTAGATTTACTAGCAACCAAAGCTGATAATTCTTCTGGTATGAATGATGAGATTAAAAGAAAAAAGGCAGAATTTAGACGTCTAAATAAGAGAGTAAAAGAAGTTGTTGAAAGGAAAAAGAAAGAAAGAACGGATAAGAATGATAGAAGGATATCTGATAATTTCCAGGCTAACATAAAAATGTTCTGGAAACTCGTAAGAACTGCCAGGGGAAATACAAAACAGCCTATAATAAATGCTATAAGAGACGAGAATGGATGTATTCTGAATGATGAAGTTTCGAATTTAAACAGATGGAAGGAATACTTTGAAAGCGTGTTTATGAGTGAAGAGTCGTATGAATTAAATGAACTAGAAATTCCGAAAGAAGTGGAAAGGGGTATGGAGATAAGTGTAGATGAAATAATGAAAACAATGAAAAGCATGAAAGCAGGTAAGGCAGCTGGATATGATAGAGTATCACTCGAGATGCTAAGGGCTGGAGAGGGAGTGGTGGCAGGCCTGCTGTACACCTTGTTTAATTTATGTTGGGAATTAAAACGGATACCGGATGACTGGTGTAAAGCAGTTATAGTACCAATATATAAAGGAAAAGGGTCACAGCAGGACTGCAAAAACTACCGCGGTATCAGCTTGCTTAGTATTGTGGGTAAACTGTATGCTAAGGTGTTAATTGAAAGAGTTATGAAAGAAACTGATGGAAAAATTTGGGATGTGCAAGCGGGATTTAGAATGGGAATGGGGTGTACAGATCAAGTCTTTTCCATGCGCATGATTGCGGAGAAGTTTTTGGCCAAAACCCAGAAAGTTTTTTGTGCGTTCATGGACTTGGAAAAGGCTTATGACAGAGTGGACAGGAATGTGTTATGGCAAACACTGAACTCATATGGGTTGAGCGCTGGTTTGATACAGGCATTAAGGTCTCTTTATAGGGACTCTAGTGCTTGTGTCAGGATCAATGGGGTCTACTCGGACTGGTTTGGCATCCAAAAAGGTGTCAGACAGGGCTGTGTGGCTTCCCCTTGGCTGTTCAACCTATTTATGGACCGGTGTTTGCAAACTTTGAAAGATGAAGAATGTGGGTTAAGAATGGGCGAGTTAACCATCAAATGCCTTTTGTATGCCGATGATCAAGTCATACTTGCGTCATCGGCGGCAGAGTTGCAAATGATGGTTACATTAATGAACTGGGAATTAAAAGAAAGGGGAATGAAAGTGAACGCAAGTAAGACGAAAGTGATGGTTTTTGAAAGAGAAGAAAGCAAAACGGTATGTGAAATAAGAATAGAAGGAGAGTTGATTGAGCAAGTGGATGAGTTTGTGTATTTGGGATGTGTATTTAGCAGGGATGGTAGATATGATAGGGATATAGAACGACGAGTAAATGCAGGGAATAGAGTGAATGGGGCACTACACTCTATTATGAAGAACCAGAATTTGTCAAAACAGGCACGTATGGTAGTTCATAATGCTGTGTTAGTCCCTACTTTAATGTATGGTAGTGAAAGCTGGGTGTGGCAGAAGAAGAAGAAGCACGAAAGTAGAATAAATGCTGTAGAAATGCGGTCTTTAAGGAATATGCTAGGGTGTAATCTGAATGACAGGGTGAGAAATTGCGTGATAAGAGATAAATGTGGTATGCAAGATGATGTTGTGACCAGGATTAAGAAAGGAATGCTTCGGTGGTTTGGTCACGTAGAAAGAATGAATGAGGAAAGAGTGACAAAGCAAATTTATATGGCAGATGTGAATGGCCGAGTCGGGAAGGGACGCCCTAGGAAAAAGTTTATCGACCAAATTGGCGATATTTTGAAAATGGGCCACGTTAGAAGTACCCTTAACCGACGAGCATGTATGCGTAAATATATGGATGTAAAGGAGGCGAAAGAGGTATATCAGGATCGTGCCAAATGGAAGTCCGTAGTCTCTGCCTACCCCTCTGGGTGACAGGCGTGAGTGTTTATGTTTTTTATGTATAATGTGAGATGATTGAGGTCGAGTAACATATTGAGAAAAATCTTATTTTTGGGAATAAATAAATTAAATTATAAATATTCATTTTTGAATGTTTTAACATTTGTTATATCAAGCTCTTCCTATTAATTTGCAATAAGCGATGACCTCAATACAGCACCTGTTGACACCGCTTACACGTGCCGCTACTGGACGCAACGTGATCACCGCCGCTGACACTGCACCCCGATTGACGTCAATGCGCGTTTACCGCGATGCAACATTTTATTTCATAAAATAAAATTTAAGCATTCTGTATCCAGCATCGATCAGGCTTAGACTTAAGTTTAATTGTTAAATTAGTTTTATTAAATTTATTTACATAAATTTGTTTTTTTTGGGTCGGTTCGTAGGATACTCAAGGCGTCTTGAGGTAGTTTTGATAGGGTTTTCTCACATCGAAATCCCGCGTCGTAAATCAATCGCTACCGTCGCGAGCGATCGCGCGTCTTCGAGTATCCTGAAAAAGAACCTGGAGCCTGGCTGGAGGATAAATCAAGAAATCGATCCCAAAGGAACCAGAATGCATTTTATGTAAGTACACTGAAATCGATTCTGTGTTGCTTCTTTTTACATATAATTTACCTTTTTCTTTTAACGCCAAGATTTTTCATCCTAGGCAATCCACCCCTGGAGGGCCTGCGAATAATCGAGTGGCCCGTAGACTTAATTTAGATACAAATAGGAATATAAGTGTAGGTTCAAATACTTTATCGAGTAATTCTGAGGGACTAAGCGATCCAGAATCCACAATAATGACTGACGTAGACGTAATTATTAAGGCCTTACGCGTACTACCCGAATTCGACGGTAACTCGCATATTTTGCCCCGCTTTATAAATTTATGTGATCAGATCGCAGCGGAATATATTAATCAAAATGAAGGTAATGCATTAGCTAAACTCTACCACGTGAATGGTATCTTAAATAAGATTACTGGCAGGTCCAGTTACGAATAATTAATTCTAACGGTACAGCTGAAGATTGTAATAGCATTAAAACAGCTTTAATTAATAATTTCTCCGATCAGAAAGATGAGACCGCCCTTTATAATGATCTTATGATAACCACACAGGGAAATAGTTCGCCCCAAGAATTCTACGACCGATGTGTAAACTTGTTCATCACTATCATGACCTATGTCACCTTACACGATACCGTCGATACGACTATTAAAGCTAAGCGCGACCTATACAGAAAGCTCACGATGCAGGCATTTGTTCGCGGATTAAAAGAGCCTCTCGGCTCTCGCATACGATGCATGCGTCCTGACAGTGTAGAAAAGGCACTTGAATTTGTACAAGAAGAATTAAATGTAATGTATCGTCAGAATCGCAGTGAATCTGCCGCAGATAAAAACCGCAGGTACCACAAGTACCCATGCCTTCACCCATAGCCGCGTATAAATTCCCCGTACAACCAATGCCTATTCCCAATTTTAAATTTTCTCAACAACAATGGCAGCCTAATAATTTTAACAATGCTCCCGTACCCTAGGCCTGTAAGTATGCCGACACGCACGCAACAGATATTCCGCACGCAACCACCTAACTATAATCCACAACTGAATAGATTCCAACTCCCACCAAGAAACGATTCATATAATTCAGACCTCAAGCCTATGAGTGGTGTAAGCCACTACGTTACAAAGGAAAGACCCATGGGTGGTCAAATGTCTGGTCACGATTGGCGAAAATTCGGAAATCCGCCACCATCTAACTACTTTAAGACTAGGGAGATGAACGTGAACGAATTCGTGAACTATGGTGATGGTCATTGCTATTACTTTCCCGAGTACGCATATAACGAATCAAATGATTCTTACTATGGGGCTTACCCGGAGTATTACGACCCAGAACCGATAATTAACGTAATTAACGAGCTACCAAATTACGATTTAACTCAAGAGATCCCATCAGGATCTTACGTTGATCCCGAAATGCCTAGTACGAGCTCAGCACAGGAACAGGATTTTCCCAAGCAAGGGAAATCCGAAAATCCAAAATAGAATTGAATTTGCAGTCACAGAGACAGCTCCCGTACATACAAATTTCAAATCCATCTTTAAAATTTTTGATCGAAACGGATGCTATTCAGTCTTTTATTTGCCCGGAAGCTGTAGGTAAATTTTTTCACGAAATCCCGTTAAACTTTGATCCCTTCGAAGTAACAAACGTACACGCTACCACGCGTAACGATTATTGTATAACTTTGCCACGTTTTAGCAAATTTCGGGAAACAGAAAATATTAAATTGTTCATTTATAAATTTCATGACTTTTTCGACGGCCTTATCGGTTTAGATTTATTAGAAAATTGGGAAGCCAAAATTGATCTTAAAAATAAAAAATTATTCACTCGTAATTCTGTTACTCCAATTCATATGTATAATTCACGGAATATTAACTTTGCAAAAACGACGAGGCTAGTTAGAGACCCTATTAATTTGCAAGACGGAGACGCTTATATTGACGAACAGATTATTTCTAATTGCGTAGTAAATGAATGCTTAACCACCGTCAAAAATAATCGTGGTTTTCTTGAAATTACAAATCCAACCTCGCACGACTCAATATTTTCTATGGATCGCGCCGTTCATGCTTATAACGTCCAATGTACGAGCATCGAATAAATGACGTCACGCGAACGCGAAGTACTGTCACGCTTGCGTACAGACCATCTTAATATGGAAGAGCGCATTAACTTAGAGAATCTGTGTCAAAAATATGCAGACATATTGACGGAGAGGCTTTGACTTTTACAAATAAGATTAAACACAAGATTAGGACATCTGACGAGATGTCCCTTTTCACAAAAAGTTATCGCTACCCTTACATACACCGCGACGAGGTCAGGGATCAGATAGGAAAAATGCTAAGTCAGGGTATAATTAGACCATCGGAATCTGCCTGGAGATACTATTTGGATAGTACCAAAAAATCTGATGCCTCAGGAAAGACTAAATGGCGTTTAGTCGTAGGCTTTCGAAAATTAAATGAAAAAACTATTGACGACAAATATCCGATTCCCAACATTAATGACGTTTTGGATAAGCTAGGTAATTGCCAGTATTTTTCGACCCTCGATCTGGCTAGTGGTTTCTATCAGGTCGAGATGGACCCAGAAGATATACCCAAAACAGCATTTAACGTATTAATAGTACGTAATTTAACAGCATTACGAATTTTTACGCATGCCCATGGGCCTGAAAAACTCACCATCTATCTTCCGGCGGGTGATGGACAATGTCTTGAAGGATCTCCAAAACGTCATCTGCCTGGTTTACCTCGACGTCATAGTAGTTTTTAGCACCTCACTTCAAGAGCATATGATCAACCTCGAAAAGGTATTTTCGAGACTTAGAGAATCAAATTTCAAAGTCTAAATCAAATGGACAAGTCCGAATTTCTCAAACTGGAGACCGCCTATTTGGGGCATAGTATTTCCAAAGACAGCATCAAGCCAAACCCTGACAAGATTAGGGCTATTAAAAACTATCCAATGCCCAGAACCCCCAAAGAAATCAAGCAATTCCTAGGCCTAGTAGGATATTATGCAAAATTTATCCTGAACACTAAGCCATTTACACAATGCCTAATAAAAGGAAATAGAGTTGTTATTAATTCAGAATATACAGATTGCTTTGAAAAATGTAAAAACCTTTTAACTAATGATCCGATTTTGCAATACCCAAACTTTAATAAGGAGTTCATCTTAACTACCGATGCTTCTAACGTGGCTTTAGGCGCTATATTATCACAAGGCCCTGAAGGTGCAGATAAACCGATTTGTTACGCTTCACGCACGCTAAACGACAGCGAGTTAAATTATAGCACAATAGAGAAGGAGCTCCTGGCGATCGTTTGGGCAACAAAGCATTTCCGGCCCTACCTTTTTGGCCGCAAATTTAAAATCATTACCGACCATAAGCCACTGCAGGGTCATGCAGCTAAAAGAACCTAATGCGCGTCTAACCCAGATAAGCCTACTGTCCTATATTTAGGACAGTAGAAATAAAAAAATATCAGAATACCCTCTTTATCTAAGATTATTTAGTCTTATGATTTGCAGTAAGAAACGTGTCAGCTTTATTAGAAAAAATAAAAAGACAGTTATTTTAACAGTTTTTACCTTATATTTTACCTTATAAGTGTGTAATAAAAGTGCGTTGCAGACATGGCAAATGACAGGTATGTATAAAAAGTTATATTTTACTCGTGAGTTGTTTTTTTCTGTGTTAATATCTAGTTGATAACCTTAACTTTTGTACTAAATAAATATTCTAGCAAAATAATATAAATAAATTACGTATAACTTGTTACAAATACTAGCGTACTATATATAGGACAGTAGGATAATATACATGATTTTAGTACAATAATACAACTTTTTCTTTACAGACCGTTAGCTGCGCATGAAATTTTAGATGCTTTAGAAAATGTTTCTGATAATGAAGAAGATTATAGAGAACGACTGATATGTATTCTACCTCCTCCTGTTGATCCTGACTGTCTCACTGACGAAGATTCGGGTGAAGAAGATAATGTAACTTTGAATAATTTGCCACGAAACATTCTGCTTCAACCGGCTGAAGTAATGATTCAAGGGCAGATTATGGTGAGTGATACAGAAGAAGAACCTTCTGATTCTACAGGTCGAACTAAACGTAGGCGTACCTACGCATGGAGAAAACGGGACTTGGCAAAAAATCCCGTGAATTGGCCAGATGTTCAAGGCGCTTGCCAAGATAAGCGCCCAATTGAGTGGCTTGAAAACTTCTTAGATGAAGATGTTATTTCGTTGTTGGTGTCAGAGAGCAATAAATATGCTGTCAAAAAAGAATTTGCCTGGAGACATAACCACCGAAGATATGAAATGTTTCATCGGCATATTGTTGGTTAGTGGTTATTCATGGCTCCCCCGTAGAAGAATGTATTGGGAAAACTCCCCTGATACAAAGAATGAATTGATCAGCTCGGCTATGACTAGGGATAGATTCGACTTTATTTTTCGCCACCTTCATGTCAATGATAATCTGGATTTGCAAGACAAATACACAAAAGTACGCCCCCTAGTTACACTTCTAAATAAAAAGTTCTTAGAGTTTTCTCCTCTTGAAGAGCATTACAGTGTAGATGAGGCCATGATCCCCTACTATGGTAGACATGGCTGCAAACAGCACATAAAAGATAAACCTATTAGGTACGGGTTCAAAGCTTAGGTTGGTGCTACACGGTGAGGGTATGTTTTATGGATGGAACCATACCAAGGTGCTACAACTATGTGCAATCCAATATATAAAGAATTGGGGCTGGGTGCAAGCGTTGTTCTCACTTTTTGCGATGTGCTGATTTCACGTGGCTTCGACCTTCCTTACCACGTAGTTTTTGATAATTTTTTTACTGGGACGCCCTTGCTGGAAGAGATAACAAAGAAAGGCCTTCGTGGCACTGGGACGATTCGAGAAAACAGGACATCTAGTTGTCCTCTGATTACATCGAAGTTACTGAAAAAAAAGGAACGTGGTGCTGTCGATTACAGAACGACACATGACAACACGTTCATTATTGCTAAATGGCATGACAATAATATATTCAGTATTGCTTCTAATGCTGTAGGAATAAATCCTAAACAATCTGCCAAACGCTTCTCACAAAGTGAAAAGAGAAACATTGTCATAGAAGAACCACATATGGTGTCCATCTATAACAAATATATGGGAGGAGTGGATCGGTCTGATGAAAATATTTCACATTACCGAATTGGTATACGAGGTAAGAAATGGTACATGCCGTTGCTCACACACATGATTGATCTTGCCAAACATAATGCATGGCAGTTATATAAAATAAATCATGGAAAACTGGATCATCTTGGCTTTCGCAGAAGGGTAGCAATTGCTTTGATTGAATCAAACAGAAAAAATGCCAAAAGAGGGCCTAGCCGACCCTCCCATCATGAACATGCTGATAGTCGTAAAGACCAAATGAATCATCTGGTTATTCCTCAATCGAAGCAAACACGCTGTCGTCAATGTCACAAAAAATGTTTGACACGTTGCAAGAAATGTGATGTTGGAGTGTGTGTCAAGTGTTTTGAAACATATCATTCATAAATAGTGTTAATCTAGTAAATTACATATAACAATGGGTAATATAATCAATAGTTATCTAATAAACTACACTTTTTAATTACATTCTGTTTTGTCATAAATGGTCTTTTATTTCCTCTTATTATCCTACTGTCCTACATATAGGACGGCTGTTTCCCTGAAAGCCTTACACTTAATTTTTTTTTTCATAATTTTTTTTTATGTTGCATAAGATCTAATAAACTAAATAATGTAACTTTTTTTCAAAATTTTCAGAAAATTTTAGTTTCAGGCTTATCTGGATGGAAAGTTATCCGAGTATGATTTCACTGTAAAGTATAAAAGTGGCAAATCGAACACTAACGCTGATGCCCTTTCACGAGTCGAAATACATAATGAGGAAACGGATTCGATGATTGCTCTCGCGTCGAAACGACCACCTTCTGTGGAAAATTCGTCCACAGCATCCGCACATACCAGTAAGGAAAACCGTATTCTTGAAGTTCCTATTGTAGACCAGCCGCTTAACAAATTTCATAGGCAGATTGTTATCTCTGTGGTTGGCGACATAAAGAAACGCCCCGTGGCTTCCAAGACGTTTAACACTCATAACAGAATAGTTGTGCAAGTATCTAAATCAGATCTTGAGAATGACGTTGTAAATCTTATAAAGGAATACGTAATCCTTAAAGTTAAGACGGCCTTACTTATCAATCTGCCTTTAGCAATGTACGACATTATTCCAATCATACAAGAGAAGTTTAAAAATTCGGCCATGAATTTAGTGCTAACAAAAACTGAGGTTGAAAATGTAAATGACTATTTAAGGCAGCAGGAGATTATCAAAAATTATCACGACGGTAAAACTAACCACCGAGGTATAAATGAGTGTCATCTTGCCTTGTCTTGCCGTTATTACTGGCGAAAGATGCGAGATCAAATTACCAAATTTATCAATTATTGTACTATCTGTGGCCAAGCTAAGTACGATCGTAATCCCATCAAACCGCAATTTAACATCGTTCCTCCTGCTACCAAACCATTTGAAATTGTGCACATAGATTTGCTTTCTATACAAAATGAGAAATATTTAACTATCGTAAATGCGTTTTCCAAATACGCGCAGGCATACCATGTTCGCGATGCCACGACAATCAGTATCGTTCAAGCACTGTTAAATTTTTGCACTCATCATGGTTTACCTCTAACAATAGTATCAGAAAACGGCACAGAATTTGCCAATGAGATATTTAATGATTTTACTAATTTACACCGGATTAACCATCATATAATACTACCTCACTCCCCTAACGATAACGGCATAGTAGAAAGGTTCCACGCGACGATTTTGGAACATCTCAGAATCCTAAAATTACGCAATAAAAATGAGAATGCTATAAGCCTTATGCCGTACGCAATTTTAGCTTACAATAGCTCCATACACAGCTTTACCAAATGCAGACCTTTCGACATTATAACTGGGCATTTCGATCCGCGAGACCCCTTTGACGTAGATATGATAAAACATTTAACGCAGCAATACGTACAGAACCATAAGGATCAGATGAAGTTAATTTATGAAAGGGGAAATTAGCCTGGCTGACCGTACTAGCATCATAAATAACCGTAATAAAGATCGCGATCCCGAAATCGAATATCAGCCACATCAGCGTATTTTTGTTAAGAACCCTCTTGCGAGTCGTCAAAAGTTGGCCCCTAGGTATAGTCGTGACACAGTCTTGGCAGACTTACCTATACATATATACACCTCACGAAAACGCGGGCCTGTTGCCAAAAATCGTCTTAAAAGAATACCCAAAAGTGCCAAATTGTTACAGGATGCTACTGGTCCTGACTGCTCCTTCGATAGCATCCCACAGGATGAATCAATAGATAACACTTGAGAGCCTCGACGATGCCCCCGGACTTCTACTTTTTCGGCTTGGCGTAACAAGGCTCACTACACACTATCACACCTTTATACAACTCGAAGAATTAGATGATATTATTGATAAAATCTCGCAGTTACAGAATCAACTAATATATTTTAGACAAACTCTAAGAAACGATACTTATATGCTTTATGAGGCTCAAATAGAATTCCTATCCATCAAACTTAATAAGGTCTTAAACCAATTAGAAACCTTAAAACCCCATCGTATAAAGAGAGGTCTCACAGACGGACTCGGTTCAGTAATTAAGAGCGTTACTGGTAATTTAGATAATTCAGATGCCGTGAAGTATGATAATGCAATTAAAATCCTTCAGCAAAATAGTAACGTTATTTCTAATGAATTTAACAATCACGTAAGTCTTAGTAAAGAGTGGATGGTCCAGCATTCTAATGTGTTAGAAAAGTTAGTCGAGAATCAGGTACAAATAAATGAAAGGTTACAATTAATTTTAGATAGTAATAGTTATAAAGATTCTAGCCTACTGAAATATGCTAAATTTGCTCAGTATCTTGCTATTTTAACTGAAAATATTGACGAAATATTCAGTGAGCTAACTAGAATTGAAAACATCATAGCTTTTATTCACACTTCAACTTTACATCATTCCATGATTAGTATAGATATTTTAAATCATATGATTCAACGCTTAATTACTATCTATGGTAAGGAGCATGTATTGCAATTAGAACTTAGGGAATACGATGACATAATTAAACCAGGATACTATTACTCTGACAATAGGATAGTCATAATTTTTAATATACCTCTATTTACTAAGGATAGTTACAATCTCCCCCAATAAGTTTAAGCAGGCCCTCGTCCCTCCTTTTCTTTAATAGCAACCAACAGAAAAGGTTATGTGTATATAGAGGCTGAATGCCCGAAGTTTAAGGACTGGTACCTCTGTGGAGAGAAAATGGACCATCAGCTACGACAAGTTCCAGACTGTATCCAGAATCTTTTAATAAATCAAGCCATCGATAAGACCTGCGACGTTGCTACAATAACCCTATCAAGATCAGCTATGGAAGAATTAGACGAGAAACATTATATCCTGTCTTTCCCCAACGCAACGTGGATGCACTACCTATGTGGCAAAGAAAATTATAAATTCTCAGCGGTACCTACTTAGCAACTGTCCCTACGAGCTGCTCCTTGGACACACCCGACTTTACAATCACCAACACTAACGACGTAGTTAAAGGACAGCCGCTGAAAATAATGAAGCTGACAACTGAAATTGAGGAACCGCTCAAAGAAAAATCTCAGATTCATCTTAATTACATTGACTTAGGAAGGCTGCATGACACTAAGCACAGTGTGATAACGCAGCCAACTCTGGAAATAAAGCAAGCGTCGCCGGACTACACAGTATATCATACAACGATCCCGCTTTATATCATTCTATTAAGCGTACTCGCACTTACCATGCTGTTACTTATAAGACGAGGCGAAATATTCCGACGCAGATCTGAAAGATCACCCCCTAAAGATAAGATCTATGCAGTACCCGAGACATCTGAAAAGACCAAGCAGCATCCATCACTATTTTCTCAGATAAGTCTTCAAAAATAAGTGACGATCTGAGGGTATTATATCAAGCTCTTCCTAGTAATTTGCAATAAGCGATGACCTCGATACAGCACCTGTTGACACCGCTTACACGTGCCGCCACCAGACGCAACGTGATCACCGCCGCTGACACTGCACCCCGATTGACGTCAATGCGCGTTTACCGCGATTCAACATTTTATTTCATAAAATAAAATTCAAGCATTCTGTATCTAGCATCGATCAGGCATAGAGATTAAGTTTAATTGTAAAATTAGTTTTATTAAATTTATTTAAATAAATTTGGTTTTTTTTGGGTCTTCCGTCTGTGGTTACTATAATTCATTGTTTGCTTTTTATCAACAAATGTTATTAACAAAGGTGTTAAATTACCCTTAGATAAAAAAATTCAGAACACAAAAAAATTGTAACAAACGGAAATCACACGAAACCACTAAACAACAGTATTTTAAAGCAAAATTAAGAAATGCCAAATTAGAAAATAAATATTTAATAAATAAAAACAAAATGGAGATCAACAAATATAAAATAGAAATGCAAATTTTAAAATTGAAATTAAAGAGATTACAAGCTTCCACACAGAAAAAGAATTAGTTTATGTATTTTATGAATATTTTATTTTTTTATTCTTACATTTAGATTTAAGAATTTGAAGTTATACAATTTATTTGTTAAATAATTTATAAACAAAAGTGTATAATTTAAGATTTATTTGTGTATAATGGGTGATTTATGGATCTTGACAACAGTGCCACCTACCAAATCCAATTGTGAATTTAAACCATCCTGGGACTCATTTTGGAGGAGTTCAGTGATAAACACACATACAGAAGAATTATATTTATAAAGATTATGTAATGTTAAATAACCCCTGAGAGTGACTGATGACTTCCATTCTGTTTCTAGTTTTTTTATTATTATATTGTACAAAACACACTCATCTATTTATAGACTGTTATTATTAGTGATCATTTATCACTTACACACTTGCTTACCTAGCATCGTGATAAGACAGATAAGACAAAACCTCATGAAGGAGGCATGAAAGAGTTCAGCAGTGGACATAAAATAGCTTTCTAATTACTGTTACCTACTAACCATATACACTGTGATGTATATGAGCAAACTTTTGACTGATCATTGTTTTATTTGTTATTTTGTAAAAGATAGATATTAAAATAAAATGAAAAATTAACCAGAAAAATATGTATTTATTAATGACGTCCTCACTATAAAGTTTTGATTTATTTCAAGGCTGGGTTGTACCATAACTTCTTCCTCTACAGTAGCTAAAGGAATTTCGTCCTCAATTACATCATCCCGCCTTGAAATAGCAATATCGTGGAGTACTGCACATGCCACAATAATAGGTGGATGTTGGTAGTTTTCAGTCCTAACCTATTGTGGAGACAGGAAATCTTCTTTTAAGAACACCAAATAGCATTTCTATTCCAATACCGTTCACAAATCAGAACCATATAACCGTTCACAAATCAGAACGAGAAATCCATTTCTGGTTCTGATTTGTGAACGGTTATATGCTTCTTCAGCTTGTGTCCTTAGATTTAATATTGGGGTTAACAGATAGGGGCGACATGGATAACCACTATCACCCAGAAGTACCATAGGGGTAAAATCTCCTCGCTCTAGTTGGGCACATAACGGTGAGTCGTTAAAAATTGTGATATTATGTACCGCCCGGCCATCTTGCAATGATATTTCTTATACGCAATTTAGCATCACATACTACTTGTAGTCTAGGATCTACTATCAAGCTAATTTTCCGTGAGTAGCTTTATTTTGATGAGACGCCCAATAATTTCCTGTACGAAACTCTCGATTGTGGTAGCTAACAGAACTAACAAGGATAAAATATGTTGATTTGATGATTCTCAAATATTTGTTACTAACTGAATTTTTTTTTGTTAAATCTCAAGATAATTATCTAAATTATTCGAAAAAATATTTGTCCTACAAAACCTATGGTTTGATTAGAGTCCCCTCTATCCAATATGTATCGATAACGAGGTCATCATAAATGATTACTAACCGGCTGATTTTTTTTGTTTTTACTTAGTTAATATTTATATAATTTAACAGACATATTGTTCTACAAATTGCATGGTATGTTATGCCGGTCCTACGCTCAAAAGTAGTAGTACAGATCCTTGATGTAAAAATAATTACTATCAAGCTGAATCTTCGTGAATAGCTGCATTTCGATGAGTCGCCCAACAATTTTCTATGCGAAAATTCTCAATTGTGGTAGCTAACAGAAGTAGCAAGGATAAAATGTATTGATTTGATTATTTTCAAAAATTTAAAAGAAGTTAGAATAATTAATAATCGTCAATTTAAATTTAACAAAAAATTTAACAAAAAAAAATTTGTGTCGCTTGGGTTTCTGTATTTTGCTACTACAGCTGAGACACCGGTACGGCGGTACGCATACGCAGAGCATTGCTTACTCCGTATTAGGTATCCCACGTTAGTGTCGACCATAAGCCTGCAAACATTTTCTCAGTCGACCACGTATTTTATTTTCTTCTTCTGTCTTGAGAAATTATTTCAAGAAATGTTTTTTGTGCTGGAAAATAATTATGGAGTGTTTTTTGTGTAATTTGTTTTGTGAAAACCCTACTTTTCGAGAGAAAAGATAAAAAGGTCTTTACTGTTTTACTTTTCGAGAGAAAAGAGAAAAAGAGAGAAAGTCTTATGAAAGGTAAGTCGATCGAATATTTATTTACTTTATTTTTAAAATTATTGAACAATAATTTATTAAGTTCAAATCGAGCATCAGCATTGTAACATTCTATTGTAGCATTGTATTATTGTTAAATTCTTTAAACAATAATTTTTGATAGTATATTATATTTTACATATTTTCTTATTTAATTTTTTGTCATTTAAATTTATATTTTTGCATCACTATTTGACTAAATATTAATTTAATATGGAATAATTTTTTCAATATCGATGATGCTATGTGATATTTATGTAGATACTGTAATTATTTGCATGTTTCTCAAATAAACAATTTTTAATTTTTTTAATAATTTCTCATACACAGCACTGAGCCAGCTTCAACATCATCAGCGTCTCAATCTACTGGAATCATTGATTCCTCAATATCTTTAACGTCTGCTGAAAATGTAGAACCGGACCCATTGCCATGCACTTCACGGTTATTTAATTAAATATTTTTTTTATTTGTTAGTTATATAATTTATTTGTATTATATAATTTACTTAATTTTTTTCATGTTATTACAGAGTCAGATATTACGAGTGAGGAAAGTGAAATAGAAGATGACAGCAATGTTAGTAGCGAAGATTTATCAGATGAATCTGATGAATATTAACTTCTTTTTTTATATATATAAATACATAAATTTTTGTACCAAGTTTATTAAAAAATAAAGTTATTTGAATTTTAAAAAAGCTTTTTTTACTTTATCTTATTTTAGACTGTTAGACATTGAGCAAATGACCATAAATAGTAAATATAAAGTGCATATCTATGACGCGACAAAAGGAAGACTCATGTTTTGTTATCTATTTTAGAAAGTACTCTGTGATTCCATTACTCTACTCCCATTACGTACTAACTCTGTTTTTCATATTAATAAGAAAATTAAGTTTAAATAAATAATTAAGTGTCTTATTAAGTGTAATCCTTATAAATATATTTCACATACACAATAGTGGCGACGATATACGTGATTGAATCTACGCAAACTACAAAGAGATATATTAAAAGTGTGCCTCGCCTATTTAACCTCATTCTTGTGAAAAAAAGCCACGTGCACCCACCCTTTTTTTTCCTTCTATCCAGGGGTTCCATATCCTGTAACCCGCTTCACGCAATTCCATTTTCCTATCATAAAAATTCACAATGGAACAACAAATAACTGCAGTACTGAAGCAAATGATGGAAACAATGCGAGGTATGCAAACACAGCAAGCTAATTTGCAAAAGGCATTGCTTGAGCAAGGTACAAAGACAGTTAGTGGCATAAATTTACAACCATATGATGAAATAAATGAAAGCTTTTCGAGTTATTTACAAAGATTACATAATTACGTCACTTTAAAGGGAGTTACAGACGACACTACAAAATTACATATATTTTTAAATTGCAATGGTCCGAAATACTATCAAGTTTTAAAAAACATTACGGCACCAAGTAAACCTGAATCAAAAACTTACAATGAATTAGTGCAAATCTTAGGCAATCATATAGCCCCAGAGCCTGGGGAAGTGGCACAGCAACACAAGTTCTGTCTCAGAATACAGAATGAGTATGAATCAGTTGCAAACTATGTGGCACGGTTGAAAGAGATCGGAGGAAAATGCAATTTTATCTGCAACAACTGCAAGCAGTCTACTTTTGAGACTCAACTCCGGGTACAATTCATTCGAGGGCTGCGTAATGCTGAAATTAAGGAAAGACTACTCCAAGAACCATCAACCACAAAGTTTGATGATATTATGAGAATTGCAATAGCTATTGAAACATCCAAATCTGAAACTAAAGAAATGCGATCAGAAATACAGTCAAATATAAATAAAATTTCAGTAAAGAAGTATAAAAAGAATACATTTGCTAAGAATACACAAGAAGTTACAAATAAAAGTGTTAAGTGTTTTAGATGTGGAAAAAATAACCATACAGCGAACCAGTGTAGAATAAAAGACAAACTATACTGCAGGAAATGTAAAATAAAAGGACACACGCAATCAGTTTGTTTCAAGGAGCAAAAACAGATTCAAATAGAACTAGAGAGTAACTCTGAGCAGGAAGTCTATGAAATTAATAAATTACAGAACATACATGTACAGAGTGACAAATTCTACATATCTTTAACATTGAATGGGAAATTGCATAAATTAGAAATGGATACGGGTGCAGCAGTTACTACATGTTCGGCTGAATATTTCTACAAGAATTTTCCAAATTCAAAATTAATAAGTACTACAGTCAAGTTGAGAAAATACATCGGGGAAATTATAAAACCTCTGGGGACCTCAAAAAATTCAAATTTCATATAATAATAAAAAAATTATAGGAAGAATATTCATTATAGACAGGAAGGTAGACCCGGTAGTTGGAAGAGAATGGCTTAGAGAACTTAAGTTACAATTTAACCTTAACTCTATAAGTAAAGAAGAAAGAGATATAACAGATCAAGAATTTAGAGTAAAGCTTCACAATTTATTAGAAGAATATAAAGAATTATTTACAGAAGAAATTGGCAAAATTAACAATTTTCAAGCAGCATTTAAACTAAAGGAGGGAGCAGTACCAATATTTTTGAAACCTCGACCTGTACCATTTGCATTGAAAAATCAAGTAGAAGCAGAAATTGATAGATTGGAAAAAGCAGGCATTCTTGAAAAAGTCACTTACTCACAATGGGGTACACCTGTAGTCCCCGTAATTAAACAAAATGGTAAGGTACGTTTATGTGCAGACTATAGAGCAACTTTAAATAAAAATCTTGAAAATGATAAGTATCCTACTCCAAGAATAGAAGAAGTCTTTTCAAAATTGAGTGGTGGAAAGTACTTCTGTACACTTGATATTAATCAAGCATATCTACACATGTTAACCAGTGATGAGACAGCAGAGATGCAAGCCATCAGTACATGTAAGGGTACTTATAAAGTGAAAAGATTAATGTTTGGTGTTAAGGTAGCACCAAATATTTGGCAACGGTACATGGATCAAACGCTACACGTAATAGATGGTGTAGCCTGTTTTTTTGATGATATAGCTATACAGGGAAGAACATACATTCAATTGTTACAAAGAATCAGAACAGTTTGCGAGAAATTACAGAAATGTGGACTACATCTAAATTTAAAGAAGTGTCAATTTTTCCAAAAGTCAGTAACTTACCTGGGACACAATATTAATGAACATGGATTACATCCTACTCAAGATAAGATTAAAGATATCAAGAATATCCCACGGCCTACTGATGTATCATCTCTACGTACTTTTTTGGGAATGATCAATTATTATCAACAGTTCATTCCAAATCTAGCATTAAAGTTAAATCCACTTTACAACCTATTACAGAAAGATAAAGAGTTTATATGGACCAAAGAATGTGAGAAAATTTTCCAAGAGTTAAAAGATGAAATTTGTGGAGAAAAAGTGTTAATACCATTTCATGAGAGCTTGCCTGTTACCCTTGCTACAGACGCATCACCTACTGGATTTGGAGCGGTGTTATCACACATTATGCCAGACAAGACTGAACGACCAATAGCATTTGCATCAAAATCCCTAACGAAAGCTGAAAAAGGTTACAGCCAACTTGATAAAGAAGCAGCAGCGTTAATATGGGGACTAAAGAAGTTCTTGCAATACTGCTATGGAAGAAAAATTACATTGATTATTGACAATCAACCCTTGTCTAGAATTTTACATCCAGAAAAAGCTACACCACCTACCACAGCAATTAGGCTTGTGCACTATGCAAACTTCTTAGCAGGATTTGACTATGATATAAAACTCAGGAAGACTACAGAACATGCAAATGCATACTACTTTTCAAGATTAAATAAGTCTACGGAGGCAGAAAATGACAAACTAACAGATGATGATGTATTTTACTTAAATCAAATCTCAGAAATGCCAGTTACACTACAAGAAATTAGAGAAGCTACGAGAAAAACCCAGACTTACAAAAGCTCTACCTAGATATACAATCTGGTAGAAGGGACCCTAAGAGGCTTCATGAATTCTCTTTACAAAGCAACTGCATTTTTTATGGAACAAGAATTGTTATACCCAAACAATTACAACCCATTATCTTAGATGAACTACATACAGCGCATACAGGCATTGTGAAGATGAAAGCATTAGCAAGAAGCTATGTGTGGTCGAAGAATATAGACATTGAGCAAATGACCATAAATAGTAAATATAAAGTGCATATCTATGACGCGACAAAAGGAAGACTCATGTTTTGTTATCTATGCCATATATTCCATTTTAGAAAGTACTCTGTGATTCCATTACTCTACTCCCATTACGTACTAACTCTGTTTTTCATATTAATAAGAAAATTAAGTTTAAATAAATAATTAAGTGTCTTATTAAGTGTAATCCTTATAAATATATTTCACATACACAATACCAAGTTTATTAAAAAATAAAGTTATTTGAATTTTAAAAAAGCTTTTTTTTACTTTATCTTATTTTACAGATAGAAAAACGAAAAAATGACAATTCTTGTCGGACTAATAATACATACCTGTTTTCTTGTAGGACGATGTTTCATTTGGGCAGAGAACACACTAACCTACCATGTAATATTTTTGTCCTACAGTTAGTAATGAAAAAAATGGTCTTGTGGTGTTAACAACTTCTGAGCGTAGGACCAGGATAACGTACCACGCAATTTGTGGGACAATATGTCTATTAAATTATATAAATATTAACTAAGTATAAACAAAAAAAAATCAGCTGGTTAGTAACCATTTATGATGACCTCGTTATCGATACATATTGGATAGAGGGGACTCCTTAATCAAACCATAGATTTTGTAGGACAAATATTATTTCGAATAATTTAGATAATTATCTTGAGATTTAACAAAAAAAATCAGTTAGTTATAAATATTTGAGAATCATCAAATCAACATATTTTGTCCTTGCTACTTCTGTTAGCTACCACAATCGAGAGTTTCGTACAGGAAATTATTGGGCGTCTCATCAAAATAAAGCTACTGACAGAAAATTTGCTTGATAGTAATCACGTGCAAAAATGGGCGATGGATCCTGGACTATTGCACATTCAAGGAGAAGTAACCTTTTCTATTTCGGAAACTTTCAGATTGAGCTCCCCCTGTAGACATTTAATAACAATGAGTGACTTTATTTTTTAATGATATGACAATGTACACGTAAAAATATAGCTCATGATAGGAATAGGTGACTAGAGAATTAATTTTAATGTGCGTACTGTTAATATCACCCATCACTCTTGGAAATCCAGCAATCACATAAAAGTCATTTGCTACTTCTAAACGTTCCTCAGCAGGTGGCATATTAATATAACGAGATCTCATACTTGCTATATGTTCTGTAACCCTATGCACGATTCGATGCACACACGGTTGCTCAATATGGAATACATAGGTATGCCCCCTATAACTCGATGATAACTGGCTGTAGCGTAATAACGAAGTGTTATCAATATTTGATCCACGGACTGCAAAGATCTATTTCTTTTTGTCAAAGGTTTTATCTTGGTACCGAATACAGAATCCAAATGTAACACAGTTCCTTTTGAAACGCGGAACCGCGCACGAAATTCTTTGTCGTCATATTTATTGAAAGCGTCAAGCTTGATATCATTTTTTCGGCTTCTTGAAGGCGTTTCGTTGTCCGAAAAAGAAGATAACGACGAAACAGACATATTTAACACATAAAACACTTTTAAGAGATTTGAGAGACCTCGCTACCACACTTAATAATTACAAGTATTTAAATTAATTTGACGTTTGATTTGACATCTAAAACGCGTTGAGTGATGTTTCAGTAAATCAATTTTTAGTTGAGTAGGGATTTAAGCACAACTCAATTTGAGTCACACTTAAATTTAAGAGATGCTTAAAATTTAATTATGAGAATACGAATATAGAGTTTAGGAGCTGCTCAAATGTTTGAGAAGCCGTTAAATATTTGAGGGACGTTTGAGTATTCGGGCATTGGTCTACATCAATATTTCTCTTTTTCATAAGTCGTCCAGGTCGGTTGGATGTAAAACGATGAGCTTGCGTTATAGGTACACAAATAGGTTTGGTATGTTGTTGTGACGTAGAGATTACTGCTTGGCTCGAATTCGAAGCTTCTAGCTGCTATTCTCCCTCCTGAAGCATAAACACTGCTCTTGTTGTTGTTTCCACATCCATATGACGCCGAGAACCAGGTATAATGATTGCGAGTAACACCGAAATGAATTCAAAATGAAAAAAGTAGACGTTCGACTGTAACACTCAGTATGTGACTGAGGATAAAAGTGACTGAGAATTTGAGTAATAAACGTTTTTTGGATTACTTCATTTTTTTGTCTATCCACCATTGAATTCCTGACTTGAAACATTGACAACGTTAGATAAACATGTCAACAATACTTCGAAATATTTAGCTTCACTAATCTAATACACAATTTTTTTAGACAAAATTCGAGATTAACTTAGAGTGGGCCCTATTTTGTTTTGAGTAGTTTATATATGTATATATATATATATATATATATATATATATATATATATATATATATATATATATATATATATATATCCACGAAGTTAATTTGTGATCTGCCGCAGCACCGGATCTACCTCGTTCATTGTATTTGATATATTCTTTACGGAATTATACCCGTATTTATAAAGAAGTAATTACTTGTTGCTAAGTAATTTCTTAGTTAAGTCATTACTTAAGTTTAGAATTCTTAATTACAAAATCTCATTCTATAGTTGAGTAACACACGTTACTTACTTGAGCAAATGCAAAGTAACACTCTAACGCCGGGTGGTTGTTTCTGTGTTCATAAACATCGTTCTTCATTATTATAAACAATGTTTTGGCTTACTATCAAAGGTTTCGAAATAACCAACAATTCGAATGCATAAAATTCCCTATGTTAAAATTTACGAACGACGATTAACACGAATTTTATGACGCCGAAAATAAATATTCGTAAAAAATTTCGAAGTTAGATAACGTCTAAACTTTTAAAGTAAGGAGGTTTATTTAGCAGAAATTACAATACAGACACAATACAAATTACAAGCAGGCAATACAGGCAATATTATTAGGAATATTCACTCACCGGGGTGTCTCTTCTATGCTGTTGGGCACTATAGCTGCGACTTCTGGAACTTCTTCTGGGCAGACACTCTGGCTTTCTTGTCCGATGACGCGTCGGGAGAGAGTCGGTGCGCGACTATTTCTCACACGAGGTGAGGCGGGTTTCCTGGAGCTCGACTGCTTCCAGGCTAAAGCGGTTCTACTAGCGGTGTGGTTCCAACAACGAGCGCGGCGGGAAGAGCTCTTTAGGACACTATTATCCTAGGCGGTGTGGTTCCAACGACGAGCGCGGCGGGAAGAGAGTGCGCGTCGGTCGCACGTTCCTTTTATACCTTCGGTTGCGATGATTACGTGATATTCTAGAATCATCTTCTTTCCCCTCCCACCCCACCATTGTGTGATTGATGTGTCGATAGGAGGGTATGAATGATATCGTTTTGGAAAGGGATAACCGATTTGGCAGCCTACCGTCAAAATAAATAAATACGAATGGTTTTCCGCGCAACCATCTTCCCCGCCCTTGAAGGATTTCCTTCAAAAAATAACTAAAACAACTAGAGCTAAGATCAAACTAACAAAATAACTAACTAAGCTAAGATTACCTAAATTCAACTACAATTTCTAATCTAGAAAGCTAATTTAAATTATGGAAGAGGCAAGGGGCACAAACGGACAACAGGACGCAGGTAAGACCCAACCGTGGTCTTAACGCGAGCTACCCTAATTACTCCGTCGGAACCGGGAAAGACCTCTTCGACAATTCCTAACGGCCAATGAAGAGGCGGCGTATTCTCTTTGGTGAGCACAACTACAGTTCCTACAGCTAAAGGCTCAGTTGCTGTGTTCCATTTTTGCCGAGACTGCAAAGTATGCAAGTATTCCATCCTCCATCGTTTCCAAAACGATTGCACTAACCGGTCTAATAATTTGTGGCGTGCGGAAATGCTAAGTCTGTTCTCATCCATATCTACGGCGGGCAAATACTTTAAAGGCGTTAAATTCAAAAAATGTGCTGGAGTTAGAGCCAGCGGTTTCGAGGGGTCACTAGACAACGTACGACAAAGTGGGCGGCTATTTATTACGCATTCGATTTGAGCGAGCACCGTACTTAGCTCTTCGAAGGACAAAATTTGATCTCCTATTACTCGGTATAAGTGACTCTTTAGACTTTTAATATTAGTCTCCCAATTGCCCCCAAAATGACTCGCGGCTGGGACGTTCAGAGACGACTCAATGCGGTTCTCGGCTAGAATGTGAGTGAACTCCGAATTATAATACTTGCTAGCTAAGAGCTCATGTAGTTCTGATAAAATACGTTTTGCACCGACGTAGTTCGTACCGTTATCCGAATATATTTTTACTTACAGGGCCACGGCAGGATAGAAATCTTTTAAATGCACCCATAAAGCCTGCTGTGCTTAGATCACCAACGAGTTCTATATGCACCGCTCGAGTAGTTAGACATACGAAAATGCAGACGTAAGCCTTTGTGGATCTTATACCACGCCCGCGAGTGAGCGTGACCTTAAACGGACCAGCGAAATCAGACCCGGTGTGCGTAAAGGGCTTTACTGATTGTATTACTCTACAAGATCTAAGTTCCGCCATTTCCGGAAATGACGGCTTGGGGCGTGCCCGAAAGCAAGCTATACATCTGTGCACCCGATTGCGTATTAAACTACGTGCAGAAAGAATCCAATAATTCTGACGCAAGATCGATATCAGCAAGTCGGGGCCAGCGTGCGAATTCAATTTATGATGGTAATCCACTAATAAATTCATGATATGGTCTTTGCGCGGTAAAACTATAGGGTGCCCTTGGTCGAAACTCAACTGCGAGTTGGACAAGCGTCCACCTACCCTTACAATCCCATCCTGTAAAAATGGCTTAAGGCGTTGAAAGGCGCGACTACAAGCTCTATTCGATTGTAATCTTGTAATTTCTTCAGAGAAGTGTGCACGTTGAAGTTCACGTAATACTAGCGACTCGGCATAGTTGTAATCGGACGCTAAGACATACGAACGTCGCGGAAAAACCTTCGCGAATCGACAAACGTAAATTACGCTACGCAATAACTTCGACCAAGAGGACAAGCGGTTCGCCAAAGCAAGGATTGGAGAAACCTCGCTCGAAACGTTCGCCACTAGAGCGTGTCTCTTCTCTTCCGGCGGTTGTGACACTGACGAAGGTTCGAAATCGGTTATTGGCCATTGCGAGGGATCCAAGTGAACCCAAGAAGGTCCGTGGAACCAAAGCGGGTGGTCCATTATTTGCATCGGGGTGAGTCCACGGGATAGACAATCGGCAGGGTTTTCCGTACCGGACACGTGATAAAAGTTCCGCGTTTCTAACTCGTCTTGGATCTTGGCCACTCGGTTCGCGATAAACGTATCCCAACGGTGGGGTGAAGAATGAACCCAGCATAAGGCGACGGTGGAGTCGGAAAAGGCAAATATCCTTTCTATGTGAACTCTATCCCTACATGCGCTGATAACTGCGGTAATAAGCTTGGTGAGTACTAATATTGCGCAAAGCTCTAAGCGCGCCAGAGAGACAACCTTACGGGGGGGAGACTCTCGACTTAGAACTAATGAGGCTAATCGAATTTCTATCATTATTCTGCACGTAGAAATATACAACACCCCCGTAAGACTTCTCGCTGGCGTCTGCAAACCCAACGACCGTTATGACGCTATTTCTATCGACGTTTATATGACGCGGTATTTTAATTTCTCTTAGTAAAGGAAGTTCCTCTTAAAATGCTGCCACAACCGAACAATGCTGTCAGGCGGCGAATCATCCCAATCGCATTCAAATAACCAAAGTTGTTTAATCAAAAGCTTAGCGTATAATACCACCGGAGCTACGAAACCCATGACATCCCATAATCTAGCAACGCATGACAGTATTGTGCGCTTTGTGCATTTCTCTACGGGCGGATTTACCTTAAGGCTAAACACGTCGGACTCTGGTGACCAACACAGACCGAGCACCTTGTGTGTATCAGAATCGTCGAATTCCTTTATCGCCGAAAGACGGTGTGATAGTGGGATTGTATCTAAAACTGGACGCGAATTACTAGTCCACTTCACAAGATCGAATTGACCTGATTTCATGAGCTTTATAACCTCGGCGGTGGTTAGGGTGGCCTCCTTCACGCTATCGACCGAGTATACAAAATCATCCATATATAAACCGCTCTCAATTGCCCTCTTAGCTTTAGGGTAAGAGGGACCTTCATCGTGAGCGAGCTGTCTCACCGTGCGTAACGCATGAAATGGGCTCGACTTTAAACCAAAACAAACGCGGTTAAATTCAAACACCATTAGAGGTTCCTTTGGGTTGAAACGATATAAAATGCGTTGGAATCTACGGTCGCATTCACGGACCCCTATGCAAAGAAACATTTGGCGAATATCGGCGACTAGTGCTATACTAAACAAACGAAAATTGGCTATTATATTAAATAAACTGCCCTGTAAATTTTGCCCACTATAGAGGATATCGTTAAGCGACAGGTGAGTGCTAGTTTTAGCACTAGCGTCGAGCACTACACGTAACTTAGATGTAAGTTTGTCCTCCCTAATGACCCCGTGGTGTGGTATGAAATACGACGGTGTGTCTTCGTAGTTATCTAATTTCGAAGCCACGAGTGATATGTAACCTTCTCTTATATATTCGTTAATGACGCCGTCATAAGCTTCTTTTAACTGGGGTGAAGCGAGCATCCTACGCTCCAAGCTGTAGAAACGTTTTTCCGCCATTTGACGCGAATCGCCGAGAGATAAAACATCTCCTTTAAAGGGTAGCGCTACGCTATATCTACCGTCGCGATCACGAACGGTCGTGCGGACGTAAATTTCCTCGCATAATCTGTCATCTGAGCTAGCTATGGGTGGGACGTTCACCTCCTCCATCTCCCAAAATTTGCGGACTAACGACTCGAGCGGTTCGACAGCCATACCACAATAAGAGGTTGCCGAAATACTATCCATGATGGGGGCGGAGCCAATGATAACATAGCCCAATACGGTTTCCAGTGCGTAAGGCGCGGTATGCGAGGAGTTGCCCCTGACCTTATTGTTTAACAAAAGATGAGGGAAAAGCGATGCTCCAATGAGCATGTCTATGTTTCCAGGAACGGCGTAAGTGTCGTCCGCTAGAGTCAAATTTTTAAATACAATCATTGCCGAGGTGTAAACCGAAACGGTTGGCAGCCGTTCAGTGACCCTATCCACTACTAGTGCATTTATATCAAAGTTAACATTACGATCTATCCGAGAATAAAATTTTAAATTTATATATCCCTGGGTAGCTTTACTAGTACCTCCGATGCCTTTGACTACAGGACATGAAAGTGACCTATTTATTACTAAGCCTAAGCGCTGACAACATTGTCGCGTTATAAAGCTATTTTGGGCTCCGCTGTCCAGCAGTGCACGGACGCTTTGTTCGTTTCCACGCGAATCCCTAACCAAAATACGCGCCGTACCCAGTAACACGGTTGAAGGAGGTTGTGCTCCCATATTTGCCAATGAGCACAGAGCGACATCACCAGGTCGACCGCTAGAATCGTTGACTTTAGTAGGGGTGAATTCCTTGTCAGCTTTACTTGACGCCGCTATGTTGCTATTTTCAAAATGTAATAGCGTGTGATGTTTCCTGGCGCACTTGCTACATACGGAACTCGAATTGCATTTTGCAACTAAATGCTTATCACTTAAGCAGTTCAGACATAGGTTGTTTGTCTTTACTAAATTATAACGTTCGCTTGCTGAATATTTACGAAAAGTCGCACAATTGTATAAATTACCGTGTTTATCTTTACATACGACACAAGCATGCTGAAGTGATGCTGACGTAGCGGTTACGTAAGTTAACGACCCTGCTATTTTAGATGGTTGAGTCTGTCTACGGTCGACGCACCTTTTAATCTCCTGTTTAACGTTCGGAGAGCGCTGCATCACCTTTATTTGATCTCGCACGAACGATGCTAATGAATGAAAGGAAGGCATCTCCGAGCTACGATGCTCCATTTCAAACGCACGCACGGTGTCGGGGTCTAATTTCTTTAGTGCAATATGGAGAAACACCACGTCCATAAGGTCATTAAATTTCAAATTCTTAAGTGCAGCCACCGATGCCACAAATTTATCTAAAAATTGCTCTAAGCCGTTGATGTTCGCGGATGATATAGGTTTAAGATCGAATATCTGGTTCAAATATTCGGAAGCTAACATTCTCCTATCTTCATATTTAGTTTTAAGCGTTTCCAATATTAACAAGTAATTGTTTGCTGTAGGTGTAAAACCCGAGCAAATTGACTGTGCCCTGCCACTAAGTTTACTAATTAAATAATATAATTTTTCAGCGTCCGATAACGATGGGTTATTGTGTATATTGTTTTGAAAACTACTGAAGAAGAAGGGCCATGTCTTAATATCACCATTGAATACCGGAATATCTATTGGCGGCAACCTAATTGAGTCACGTGGACCTACCTGTATTTCCGGCTTCGCTTCGTTTTGAGATTGTAAGAATTTCGCCGTCCTTTTCACGCGAAACAACATATCTTCAAATGCTAGAAGCGGTTGGTAGTTCACTATGTATTTCGGGTCGATTTGTAATTCCAAATGATTAATTTGGTCTAATATTCTTTCGTAATCCGTCCGCAAAGAATCCACCGTTTCAATTTCATTCAAAAAAGTTTCCCGCACTGCTTCTACATTGATGTTCTTTATGTGATCACTAATACTTTGTATACGTGAAAAAAGTATGTCCCTCTTGGCATAAAGCGTTTTAATTTTAATTTCATTTCCACTAACTGCCATTTTAAATTATTATAATAAAGTTATATTAATCACAATTAATCTCACAACGCACAAATAATGGAGAATGGACACTCGTATGCCGTATTACGTAATTAAATCGAACACCTGTTACAGCGAGTCGAGGTCGCGTGTCGCTCGCTAAACTCAATATTTTTTATCAAAATTGTCGGGTAAGCGTACAAAACGGTTGCTATTACACTGTTTCAATTATTTAAGCGACTAATAAGCTTTAAATTTAAACCAAATACAAACACTATTTTAATGAATAATTCTGGGAGTACCTAATTTTACCTAAAATTTTAAATTCGAATACTATTTAAGTCTATTCCATAAATTAGAGTGCGTTATCTAAATAATTAATCTAATAATTCGACCAGAAAATGGTTGAACGACTACTAAACACCAGTCCAAATCCTGCCGAAGTGACCATAAAATGGTGGAGCGTCGAGCCTAAGGTCGCCGAAGTCTAATTCCCCGGTCGAACCTTAAAACCTATTACGCGAGCTATTAACCTAAGTGGACTGTATCTACTGCTAATGTTTGCACGCGGTACAATGCACTCGCTCTTCCCTAAAACGAACTATTATTTGCCAAATCGATGAAAGGAATCCTGCTTGATTAGGAGAAAACAACCATGGACGCGACTTCGGGAGAGAGGCGGTGCGCGACTATTTCTCACACGAGGTGAGCCGGGTTTCCTGGAGCTCGACTGCTTCCAGGCTAAAGCGGTTCTACTAGCGGTGTGGTTCCAACAACGAGCGCCGCGGGAAGAGCTCTTTAGGACACTATTATCCTGGCGGTGGTTCCAAGACGAACGTGGCGGGCGCGCGTCGGCCGCGCGTGCTTTTTATTCCTTCGGTTGCGATGATTGCGTGATATTCTAGAATCATCTTCTTTCCCCTCCCACCCCACCACCCCGATGTGTCGATAGGAGGGTATGGATGTTATCGTTTTGGAAAGGGATAAACGATTTGGCAAGCCTACCGTCAAATAAATAAATACGAATGGTTTTCCGCGCAACCATCTCCCCCCGCCCTTGAAGGATTTCCTTCAAAAAATAACTAAAACAACTAGGGCTAAGATCAAACTAACAAAATAACTAACTAACGCTAAGATTACCTAAATTCAACTACAATTTCTAATCTAGAAAGCTAATTTAAATTATGGAAGAGGCAAGGGGCACAAACGGACAACAGGACGCAGGTAAGACCCAACCGTGGTCTTAAAGCGAGCTACCCTAATTACTCCGTCGGAACCGGGAAAGACCTCTTCGACAATTCCTAACGGCCAATGGAGAGGCGGCGTATTCTCTTTGGTGAGCACAACTACAGTTCCTACAGCTAAAGGCTCAGTTGCTGTGTTCCATTTCTGTCGAGACTGCAAAGTATGCAAGTATTCCATCCTCCATCGTTTCCAAAACGATTGCACTAACCGGTCTAATAATTTGTGGCGTGCGGAAATGCTAAGTCTGTTCTCATCCATATCTGCGGCGGGCAAATACTTTAAAGGCGTTAAATTCAAAAAATGTGCTGGAGTTAGAGCCAGCGGCTCCGAGGGGTCATAGACAACGTACGACAAAGTGGGCGGCTATTTATTACGCACTCAATTTGAGCGAGCGCAGTACTTAGCTCTTCGAAGGACAAAATTTGATCTCCTATTACTCGGTATAAGTGAATCTTTAGACTTTTAATATTAGTCTCCCAATTGCCCCCAAAATGACTCGCGGCTGGGACGTTCAGAGACCACTCAATGCGGTTCTCGGCTAGGATGTGAGCGAACTCCGAATTATAATACTTGCTAGCTAAGAGCTCATGTAGTTCTGATAAAATACGTTTTGCACCGACGTAGTTCGTACCGTTATCCGAATATAATTTACTTACAGGGCCACGGCGGGATAGAAATCTTTTAAATGCACCCATAAAGCCTGCTGTGCTTAGATCACCAACGAGTTCTATATGCACCGCTCTTGTAGTTAGACATACGAAAGTGCAGACGTAAGCCTTTGTGGATGCTATACCACGCCCGCGAGTGAGCGTGACCTTAAACGGACCAGCGAAATCAGACCCGGTGTGCGTAAAGGGCTTTACTGATTGTATTACTCTACAAGATCTAAGTTCCGCCATTTTCCGGAAATGACGGCTTGGGAGCGTGCCCGAAAGCAAGCTATACATCTGTGCACCCGATTGCGTATTAAACTACGTGCAGAAAGAATCCAATAATTCTGACGCAAGATCGACATCAGCAAGTCGGGGGCAGCGTGCGAATTCAATTTATGATGGTAATCGACTAATAAATTCATGATATGGTCTTTACGCGGTAAAACTATAAGGTGTTGTTGGTCGAAACTCAACTGCGAGTTGGACAAGCGTCCACCTACCCCTACAATCCCATCCTGTAAAAATGGCTTAAGGCGTTGAAAGGCGCGACTACAAGCTCTATTCGATTTTAATCTTGTAATTTCTTCAGAGAAGTGCGCACGTTGAAGTTCACGTAATACTAGCGACTCGGCATAGTTGTAATCGGAGGCTAAGACATACCAACGTCGCGGTAAAAGCTTCGCGAATCGACAAACGTAAATTACGCTACGCAATAATTTCGACCAAGAGGACAAGCGGTTCGCCAAAGCAAGGATTGGAGAAACCTCGCTCGAAACGTTCGCCACTAGAGGTGTCTCTTCTCTTCCGGCGGTTGTAACACTGACGAAGGTTCGAAATCGGTTATTGGCCATTGCGAGGGATCCAAGTGAACCCAAGAAGGTCCGTGGAACCAAAGCGGGTGGTCCATTATTTGCATCGGGGTGAGTCCACGGGATAGACAATCGGCAGGGTTTTCCGTACCGGACACGTGATAAAAGTTCTGCGTTTCTAACTCGCCTTGGATCTTGGCCACTCGGTTCGCGATAAACGTATCCCAACGGTGGGGTGAAGAATGAACCCAGCATAAGGCGACGGTGGAGTTGGAAAAGGCAAATATCCTTTCTATGTGAACTCTATCCCAAATATCCTTTCTATGTGAACTCTATCCCTACATGCGCTGATAACTGCGGTAATAAGCTTGGTGAGTACTAATATTGCGCAAAGCTCTAAGCGCGCCAGAGAGACAACCTTACGGGGGGATACTCTCGACTTAGAGCTAATGAGGCTAATCGAATTTCTACCATTATTCTGAACGTGGAAATATACAAGGCCCCCGTAAGCCTTCTCGCTGGCGTCTGCAAACCCAACGACCGTTATGACGCTATTTCTATCAACGTTTATGTGACGCGGTATTTTAATTTCTCTTAGTAAAGAAAGTTCCTCTCTAAAACGCTGCCACAACCGAACAATGCTGTCAGGCGGCGAGTCATCCCAATCGCATTCAAATAACCAAAGTTGTTTAATCAAAAGTTTAGCGTATAATACCATCGGAGCTACGAAACCCATGACATCCCATAATCTAGCAACGCATGACAGTATTGTGCGCTTTGTGCACTTCTCTACGGGCGGATTTACCTTAAGGCTAAACACGTTGGACTCTGGTGACCAACACAGACCGAGCACCTTGTGTGTATCAGAATCGTCGAATTCCTTTATCGCCGAAAGACGGTGTGATAGTGGGATTGTATCTAAAACCGGACGCGAATTACTAGTCCACTTGACAAGATCGAATTGACCTGATTTCATGAGCCTTATAACCTCGGCGGTGGTTTGGGTGGCCTCCTTCACGCTATCGACCGAATATACAAAATCATCCATATATAATCCACTTTCAATTGCTCTCTTAGCTTTAGGGTAAGAGGGACCTTCATCGTGAGCGAGCTGTCTCACCGTGCGTAACGCATGAAATGGGCTCGACTTTAAACCAAAACAAACGCGGTTAAATTCAAACACCATTAGAGGTTCCTTTGGGTTGAAACGATATAAAATGCGTTGGAATCTACGGTCGCATTCACGGACCCCTATGCAAAGAAACATTTGGCGAATATCGGCGGACAGTGCTATACTTAACAAACGAAAATTGGCTATTATATTAAATAAACTGCCCTGTAAATTTTGCCCACTATAGAGGATATCGTTAAGCGACAGGTGAGTGCTAGTTTTAGCACTAGCGTCGAGCACTACACGTAACTTAGATGTAAGTTTGTCCTCCCTAATGACCCCGTGGTGTGGTATGAAATACGACGGTGTGTCTTCGTAGTTATCTAATTTCGAAGCCACAAGTGATATGTAACCTTCTCTTATATATTCGTTAATGACGCCGTCATAAGCTTCTTTTAACTGGGGTGAAGCAAGCATCCTACGCTCCAAGCTGTAGAAACGTTTTTCCGCCATTTGACGCGAATCGCCGAGAGATAAAACATCTCCTTTAAAGGGTAGCGCTACACTATATCTACCGTCGCGATCACGAACGGTCGTGCGGACGTAAATTTCCTCGCATAATCTGTCATCTGAGCTAGCTATGGGTGGGACGTTCACCTCCTCCATCTCCCAAAATTTGCGGACTAACGACTCGAGCGGTTCGACAGCCATACCACAATAAGAGGTTGCCGAAATACTATCCATGATGGGGGCGGAGCCAATGATGACGTAGCCCAAGACGGTTTCCAGTGCGTAAGGCGCGGTATGCGAGGAGTTGCCCCTGACCTTATTGTTTAACAATAGATGAGGGAAAAGCGATGCTCCAATGAGCATGTCTATGTTTCCAGGAACGGCGTAAGTGTCGTCTGCTAGAGTCAAATTTTTAAATTCAATCATTGCCGAGGTGTCAACCGAAACGGTTGGCAGCCGTTCAGTGACCCTATCCACTACTAGTGCATTTATATCAAAGTTAACATTACGATCTATCCGAGAATAAAATTTTAAATTTATATATCCCTGGGTAGCTTTACTAGTACCTCCGATGCCTTTGACTACGGGACATGAAAGTGACCTATTTATTACTAAGCCTAAGCGCTGACAACATTGTCGCGTTATAAAGCTATTTTGGGCTCCGCTGTCCAGCAGTGCACGGACGCTTTGTTCGTTTCCACGCGAATCCCTAACCAAAATACGTGCCGTACCCAGTAACACGGTTGAAGGAGGTTGTGCTCCCATATTTGCCAATGAGCACAGAGCGACATCACCAGGTCGACCGCTAGAATCGTTGACTTTAGTAGGGGTGAATTCCTTGTCCGCTTTACTTGACGCCGATATGTTGCTATTTTCAAAATGTAATAGCGTGTGATGTTTCCTGGCGCACTTGCTACATACGGAACTCGAATTGCATTTTGCAACTAAATGCTTATCGCTTAAGCAGTTCAGACATAGGTTGTTTGTCTTTACTAATTTATAACGTTCGCTTGGTGAATATTTACGAAAAGTCGCACAATTGTATAAATTACCGTGTTTATCTTTACATATGATACAGACATGCTGAAGTGGTGCCGACGTAGCGGTTACGTACTGTTACATCCCTATTTACACTGTCACATCACTATTTGTTAAAGTAAAATGCTGACTTGCAATTATTGCTGGTTTATTCAAATACAATATTAAAAATCAGCAATAATTTTGCTATAAATACGCAAGACTTTCCTAAATTCGTCCAGTTGGTTATTCTTCAGCTAAACTGCTCCCCAGCTACGGACCTGGTTCTTGCCTGCCGGCTGGCTATCAGTGAAAGCTGAGAATACACTCCGGGTCTACTCTGCCCTTCGCCAGGGCTATCGCGGACAATCTAAAATTTGGTGTCAGAAGAAAAGGGATTTCTGAAGTCCCTCGGGTCGCCTACTCCTGACGACGACCAGCTCCACACAGAAATCGGTCCAGACTCGCGATCCTGAACTAGCAAGTTGGCCACCTGCTGTCCCTGCCTGTCTTCCTGACGCTGTAAAAGGCCGCCGCCAACCCTAGTCATCGCAGACAACGTGTCAGCATCGCTCCATTGTGCGTGAGGGTTTTCTGCCCAGCACCGAGTTATTGGCTGCACAAAAAACTAATATTTCTACACAAAATACATCGCGACACTTGGTTTGAGCGTTGACCCGTACCAACCGCAAACGCTGCACATCACTTCCATCACTTCCGCCACATCGCCGCACCGTCACCCGACACCGACGTCACCGAGCCGCCGCTGTTTCCATGAAATCGCTGTATCTACTAATAATACTGCGAGTATTGTTTATTCGATTTATGTTGATTTATTTTTGTCATTTGCATTATTTTGCGTGTGGATATTTTATAATATACTTATATTATACTCTTAATTTCCTACTCCGTTTCACGTAATTAATTAAATTAATTCTTTAAAATGGTTAATGAAGGTGGTAAACTTGAAAAGAAAATCGTTCAGTCGTGTTCAAGTTTGCAGACTGTAGGCATAGAGGAATTAAATTTTTCAATCGTCACTAAATTTATTAAGGCATTCGATGACGATAGGAATAAATTATCACCATTTATTAGAAATTGCGAAAATGCTTTAAACCTAGATACTGCGTCGCAACAAAGTATCTTATTCAAATACATAATTTCCCAACTAGAAGGCAAGGCTGAGTCCGACTGCTCTCTTAAAATTTTTGAAACCTGGTCCGAGTTGAAACAATTTTTAAAATCCACATTTGGTGAAACCAAACATAGGGATCACTTACTTTTAGACTTACAAAGTTGCAAACAAAAATCGAACGAGTCTGTCACACAGTATAGTTTACGAATAGAAACATACCTCACACGTTTACAGACGGACATTACACATTCCACTAGGGACCCTGGTGAATTAAGAGGTAGAATCGCCAGTACAGAAGACTTGGCGCTACATACCTTTTTTACTGGGCTTACCTAGCCACATTTCAAATATCGTAAGGTGTCGTAATCCTACCTCTTTACAAGAAGCTATAAATCTCGCTATCCAAGAAGAAAAATTACAAAATTATATTCAATCTACTAGATCTTCCGAATATAGACCAAAGTGTAAACTTTGCGGCAAGTTAGGTCATTCAGAAAAAACATGTTTTTTAAATCGCCAACGTCATATTAACAACTTTCAAAATGAAATCCCAAATCAGGCTCAACCTTCTATGCCTTTAAACTCGCAAAATTAACTTTTGTAGATATTGTAAAAACATGGGTCATGATATATCTCAATGTCGTAAACGCCAATTTAACAACTCTCGTAAAAGTAATAACTCTACCAATCAATTTCAAAACGAGTACATAATCTCACACCAATAAGCGATTTTGATAATAAATTTGATAATCCAAACTCTGAACTAGATGAAAATTTAAACTAAATAAGGTTCCGGTTACGCGTCGTACGGAATCTTCAACTCAAACCGACGCTTTTGATTTCTTATCGAGACAATCTCTCAATACTAAATCCACTGAATTTAATACTAATCCTACTAAATCCTCTGAATCTAACACTAAACCTAGAAAATCCACTGTATCTAATACAAAATCTACTAAATCCTCTAAATCGAATACCATGTATATTAAATCTAATAAATCTACTGAATCTAATACTATACCTACCAAATCCAATCAATACTCTACTCCTATGTCTAATAAGTCTACTAAATCTACTAAATCAAATACTCCTACTAAATCTTCAAAGTACAATGCATCTATGTTACCTACCATGTCATACAATGAAAATAACAATTGCCCACCAAAAAATAACAATTTAAATGATGTTTCTGATTCGTATTCTAATTTATTTGAAATAAATTATAACAATAAAATACATTTGCCTCATGTGTATATTAAATCTAAATATTCTGATAAGTTACTAGTTCTTTTAGTTGATTCCGGTGCAGGTGTATCACTAATAAAACAATCCTCAATGCAAATTCAATCAAAATTAGTTTCAGAAATTGTTCAGTTTAAAGGAATCGACAAAAATACGGAATACTTAAAAAGTCTTGGTCACTTTCAATTAGATTTTATATTTCCAAATAATGACGTTATTTTCGGCAAATTTCATTTAATACCAGATTGTGTCGATGTAGAATTTGATGGCATTATAGGTAACGATTATCTCAAGTCTCATGATTCTAAAATAGATTACAGGAATAAGATTTTAGACATAAAAGATCATGTTCTACAAATTCATTTTTCCAAACCAGTATACTATTCCAGCACGTTCTGAAATGATTGTAGAATGCTATGTTCTAAATCCCGAAGTAACTACTGGATATATCGATAAGTCTGAAATTCAGAAAGGTGTGTTTTTATCTAGTTGTCTCGTTACACTTAAACAAAACAATCATGTCACTGTATCAATCCTTAACACTAATACTGAAGATGTCAAAATAAAATCTCTTTGCGTAGTTCTAAACCCTTGTGACTTCTTAGATGATTATTTACATAATATTAACACTCTAAATCTTTCTAATCCCATCAATCAAAATACTATATCAAATAGATCCTGTGAAGTTAAGAAACAAATACGAACTTCACATCTTAATTCTGAAGAATCAAAAGCCTTATTTGACTTATGCTCTGCATATCCCGATCTGTTCTATTTAGAAGGAGACACTCTTACTTGTACCAGTACCTTGGAACACAAAATTGAAACTACTAATTCACAGCCAATTTACGTCAAAACTTATAGATATCCTGAATGTCATAAAGAGGAAGTTAATAAACAGATACAAAAGATGCTCGATCAAAATATAATCAAACCTTCAAATTCCCCCTGGTCTTCTCCCATTTGGGTAGTTCCTAAGAAACAAGACGCTTCTGGTCAAAAGAAATGGCGTATAGTCGTAGATTATAGGAAATTAAACGACGTCACTGTCGGAGACGCTTATCCTATTCCTAATATCACTGACATCCTGGATCAGTTAGGTCATAGCAAGTACTTTACTACATTGGACCTGGTGTCAGGTTTCCATCAGATTCGCATGGATCCAGAAGATGCCCCTAAAACAGCTTTTTCTGTTCCTAATGGTCATTTTGAGTACACTAGGATGCCTTTTTGGTTAAAAAAATGCGCCAGCCACGTTTCAAAGATTTATGAATACAGTTCTCGCTGGTCTTCAAGGTCTCCACTGCTTCATATACCCTGATGATGTAATTATATACTCTCACTGCCTCTCTTCACACATAGAAAAACTTAAATTAGTCTTCGATGCTCTCAGAAAACACAATCTTAAGTTACAACCAGATAAATGCGAAGTTCTACGACGAGAAGTTGCGTATCTCGGTCATATCATCACTGATAAAGGCGTCTCTCCAAACCCTGATAAAGTCAAGGCCGTATCCAAGTATCCAACACCCAGAAATCCAAAGGAAATAAAATCATTTCTCGGGCTAATAGGATACTATCGAAAATTCATAAAAGATTTCTCCAAAATTACTAAACCCCAACTTCACTACTTCGTAAAGATGCTTCTTTCAATTGGACTCAAGATCAAGAAAATGCTTTTAATACTCTTAAATCAATGTTATCTAGTGCTCCTATTCTTCAATATCCTGATTTTTCTAAAGAATTCATTCTTACTACTGACGCTTCTAACTATGCTCTAGGTGCAATACTTTCACAAGGAAAAATTGGCGAAGATCTTCCAATCGCATTATTATTTTATTTTATTAATATATTAGGCATATGCCTCTCGAACCCTCAATAGAGCCGAAGGTAATTATAGCACTACAGAAAAGGAACTTTTAGCTATTTTATTTGGTGTGAAAACCTTCCGACCCTATCTTTATGGACGCAAATTTAAAATTGTGACTGATCATCGCCCTCTCGTTTGGTTATTTAATTGCAAAGACCCTAGCAGTAAATTAGTTCGATGGAGACTTAGTTAGAAGAATATGATTATGAAATTGTTTATAAATCTGGGAAAACTAACCTCAACGCTGATGCACTATCTCGCCCTCCTATAATATATCCTATCAATGACATAGATCTTACTAACGATATTACATATGCCAAATTTCTTCGATCTCGTTCTAATCCTATGGTATATAGTACTGAAATCCGTGAGTTTAATCAAAATCTGTTAAGAACACCCTGCTCTACAATCGCTTATCCTACTTCAATTGATCTAGACTCATCTAATCCTTACTGTGAAGAAATTATTAACCTCCTAGACGATAAAGAATCTTTTATAAATTCCGAGAAAGAACTATATTCACTAAAGGATAGTAAGGTTAATAATAAATTATATATCCATATGTTTACTAAAATTCATCACTATGATTCTTGTACTTATAGAGAATTATTTAAGGTGTTAAACTGTCTCCGAAATGAATTAATTATATTCCATCCTGATGTAAAAGAAATTTCTATGTCTGATTTCTCCAATCCATCTGACAAACTAGAATTTATTATAATTTACGAAATCATATCTTTTATTTTTCATAACACACATATTAAAATTAATATCTACCACAATAAACTCATTTATCCTACGATTTTAAGAGATAATCAGGACTCTCCCATTGGTGGACATATTTGTTCCACACGTTTGTATAACAAACTCAAAGATTCTTTTTATTGGAAAGTTATGAAGAATGATATTGAATCATATGTTAGGCGGTGTCCACAGTGCCAACAAAATAAAGCTTTACGTGCTTGCAATAAAGCTCCGATGGAGATAACTTCTACATGCCAGGAACCTCTCCAAAGAATAGCAACTGATATTGTTGGCCCTTTACCCGAATCAGGTCTGGAAAAATACAAATACATAGTAACGTTTCAGGATGATTTAACAAAATAATCCATGGCTTACCCTATTACTAATTCAACAGCTGAACAAACAGCTGACTGTTTGATAAAATTTATTTCTCATTTTGGTATTCCTAAGACTCTTTTATCCGACCAAGGTGTTCATTTTATTGCCGAAGTATACAAACAAATAACGTCTCTTTTCAAAATAAAACATCTTTTTTCCACTCCATACCATCCTCAAACTAATGGCGCTCCAGAAAGAAGTCACGCCACATTGAAAGAATATTTGAAATCTTACGTGAACGACAATCAAGATGATTGGCATAAATATCTCCCAACTGCTCTTGTATCTTACAATTCGTCTGTTCATTCTTCTACTAATTTTACACCACATGAATTACTATTTGGTTGTAAACCAAACCTGCCAAGTTCCATTTATGATATCGAACCAACAGTCACATACCCTGATTATATAAAAACTTTGAAACAAAAGCTTATAAATACTAGAAACATAGCCAGAGAAAATATCCGCCGTAGTAAAGAGAATTCCGAAATTTATTATGATAAAAATACTAGAAATATTACTTATAACGTCGGAGATATGGTATATTTAAAGCAACATCATAGATTACGCAAAGCCCTTTCTAGCATTTGGAAAGGCCCATATAGAATTATTAAAGTACATAATAATAATAACGTTACTCTTTTAATTAATCGTAAACATGTTAGACATCATTTTGATGAAATTAAACCAGCCCATGATAATTCCCTTCCAGGGCCGTCGCGCCAGGACTCCTGGCAGGACCAAACATGATCACACCAATAATTAACAATCCAGGTCTTTTCTACGATCCGATTGGTGCACTGAAATATTATAATAATCATTGGAAAATAGTTACATATTCTGATCTATCTTATATACAGCCTCATATAGAAACATTACAAAGAATTCTTGAAACATGTAAACAAATCTGTAATACACATCAATCTACTAAACTCAAAACTGATTGCTGGAACATCCTAAGTCCTTTAGAAAGTCTTTTTATCAATGTTCAAAATAATTACATCTCTTTATCCCATTTAACTAATGCTAATACTACTCACAAATTTCGAGAGTGTGAGCAAAGTAAAGTACCACCAGGGAGCGACCATAGTGTGTACAGCATAGTAGAAGAAGTAGGTATAATTATTAACTTTGTTTATAAAATAAAGCATTAGCAGCTTTTCTATTACATTATTATTATTTTCAGGCAGCACCTGTAATAATTTGTGAAGTTAAAAATTCATATGACAGTGATGGATGCCTATTAAGTTCACTTGGAGAGGAGTAAGTGAAATCCAGTGATTGCACAATACGAGTATAACTTTATATCATTTAAAAAAATATGAGCTAAATCATCTAAACATTCAATTCAAACGATCTCTTTGAAATATGTATCTACCTACGGATAAACATGGAGCCCAAAAGCTTTTATGCTATAGTGTATACTTTGACATAACTTGATTATTTCAAATCACAATGAACCAAACAAAAATCACCTCACTGAAGATACGCAGTACATTCACCAACGAACTGCTAACTCAAGTTATAAATAACACAGGTAATACATATTATAAAGAAAGAAAAAACTTCCTTTCAATAGCTAATATTCAAAATACTGTTCGTGTGTATTTTACATGTTATAACACATATTTTTTGGTATAGGTGGTCCAATCTTGAAACAACTATTTGGTTCTCTAGACGAAGATGACGCTAACGCTTTTACTGATGCGATTAATGCGGTTCAGGACGATCAAAGACACCTAGCTTCAATTATGAAAAAAAATATTCACTTAATAACTTCTACCATTCCATCTTTTAACAATACTATTGCCAAACTTAACGAAAACGAAAATATTCTTAATAGCAATATTCGAAATTTAGGCAAAATTTTAGACACTGTTTCAGCTAATACCAATAAGTTAGAAATAATATCACATTTATCAATGACTTTTAGTGCCTTAGAAAGTTCATTAATGATACTTAACCTTGAAGATCTAATCAATGATCTAATATTTGGGAAACAGAATGTAGTTCATCCATCAGTGCTAAGTCCAATACAGTTGTATAACGAACTGAATTCGAAAAGTAATGATATCCTTTCTACATAGTTTGCCTTTACATTTATCTCTTGAGAATATTCATACAATAATAGATGTCGCAGAAATATCTTCATTTATCAACGAAAATAAACTAATATTTGCCATTAGAATTCCTCTAGTTACTTTTGTAGATTATAATTTATATCACATATATGCTTTACCAACTCCACACGACATTCAAAATCCAAATACTTTTGCATTAATAAATCCATCCGCATAATTTCTAGCTGTGACAAAGGATAAATTAACATATTCCGCGTTACAAGACTTAAGTGAGTGCAAAGTGATAAATAATAACTACTATTTGTGTAAACTAGGAAATATACAATATAGTGTAGGAAATCCTATTTGTGAAGTGAGTATTTTAACTGAACATGTGAAAGGAATACCAGAATCTTGTAATTATAAGATTATATTAGGTGAAATAGATTTATGGCAAAGACTTAGTAATAATAGATGGATATATGTCCAATCAGATATATCTAAGATATCTATAACTTGTGATGATAAAATGAATGACTATAATATTGTTGGGACAGGTATTTTAGACTTACCTAAATATTGTAAAGATTATCATAAGCTACTATAGTTTGTTCCGTCTCAAGAATTCGAAATCAAATTCTATGTTCCTAATCCAAATTTTAATATTATAGAAGACGATTGTTGTTCTAAAGCTACTGTAAATCAAACATTACCATATTTAACTCCTATTAAACTATCTCATGTGAATCTTGATTCGTTACAATATGCTTCATATAAATGAAATCAAAACGAAGCAGAACTAACTAAAATCGAAAACCAACCTTACCATATTAAGTACAGCTATTATTATAGTATAATTACTACCCTATTATCTGTCTCTGTATTTGGACATTTTTCTTATAAATTGTATAAATGTCTCTGTTTTAATAATCGAAGAAACAGTACATCAGCGCTTCTGTCATTTGGTACAGCAGCAGTTAGCTGAAATAGGGACCTAATTTGACTTCACAAAATCCATTTTATTTTTTATTGTAATATTTCGTGTTTTTTTGTTTATCTTTGTGATTTCAAATAAAGTTTTCTTTCTTTCTTTCTTTCTACATCCTGTTGTATTAAAATTGTCAATACCTGTATGACTAAACCTCATACAAATATTCGTGCAAGGTCTAATATTGAAATGGCCAATACAAATTATGATACAGAAAGTACTGATTCTAATATAAGTACACCAAGGCGAAACCTTGAGTTATTGTAAAACTTAAATGTACAATGTAATTATCACTTTTTCATTGTATTAGTATTATATTTCATTAGTCTTAAGTTAAATGTTCTCAAATTTATATTTCTTAATTTCTATATCGTTAGTTGGATTATACTCACATACTTCTTCTCTATTCCGTATGTTCCGTTTTAAAGGGGGGAGATGTTACATCCCTATTTACACTGTCACATCACTATTTGTTAAAGTAAAATGCTGACTTGCAATTATTGCTGGTTTATTCAAATACAATATTAAAAATCAGCAATAATTTTGCTATAAATACGCAAGACTTTCCTAAATACGTCCAGTTGGTTATTCTTCAGCTAAGAATACACTCCGGGTCTACTCTGCCCTTCGACTGGGCTATCGCGCTGTTATAATCCAAGTCGCGTATAATTTTTATGTAATAGTAGAAATTCTGTGTCCGAACTTGTGTATGAGTAAAACTTTTAATTAATAAATAGTTGTCGAAATTTCAGTACTGTTTTTTTTTATAAGTGCTGGACCCTGCTGTTTTAGATGGTTGAGTCTGTCTACGGTCGACGCATTTTTTAATTTCTTGTTTAACGTGCGGGGAGCGCTGCATAACCTTTATTTGATCTCGCACAAACGATGCTAATAAATGAAAAGAAGGCATCTCCGAGCTACGATGCTCCATTTCAAACGCACGCACGGTGTCGGGGTCTAATTTCTTTAGTGCAATATGGGAAAACACCACGTCCATAAGGTCATTAAATTTCAAATTCTTAAGTGCAGCCACCGATGCCACAAATTTATCTAAAAACTGCTCTAAGCCGTTGATGTTCGCGGATGATATAGGTTTAAGATCGAATATCTGGTTCAAATATTCGGAAGCTAACATTCTCCTATCTTCATATTTAGTTTTAAGCGTTTCGAATATTAACAAGTAATTGTTTGCTGTAGGTGTAAAACTCGAGCAAATTGACTGTGCCCTGCCACTAAGTTTACTAATTAAATATATAATTTTTCAGCGTCCGATAACGATGGGTTATTATGTATATTGTTTTGAAAACTACTGAAGAAGAAGGACCATGTCTTAATATCCCCATTGAATACCGGAATATCTATTGGTGGCAACCTAATTGAGTCACGTGGGCGTACCTGTGTTTCCGGCTTAGCTTCGTTTTGAGATGGAGACTGTAAGAGTTTCGCCGTTCTTTTCACGCGACACAACATATCTTCAAATGCCAGAAGCGGTTGGTAGTTCACTATATATTTCGGGTCGATTTGTAATTCCAAATGATTAATTTGGTCTAATATTCTTTCGTAATCCGTCCGCAAAGAATCCACCGTTTCAATTTCATTTAAGAAAGTTTCCCGCACTGCATCTACATTAATGTTCTTTATGTGATCACTAATACTTTGTATACGTGAAAAAAGTATGTCCCTTTTGGCGTAAATCGTTTTAATTTTGATTTCATTTCCACTAACTGCCATTTTAAATTATTATAATAAAATTATATTAATCACAATTAATCGCACAACGCTGGAGGATGGACATTCGCGCCGTATTACGTCATTAAATTGAACACAATTGAGTCATTAAATTGAACACCTGTTACAGCGAGCCGAGGTGACGCGCGTCGCTCGCTAAACTCAATATATTTTTATCAAATTGTCGGGTAAGCGTACGAAACGGTTGCTATTACACTGTTTCAATTAATTAAGCGACTAATAAGCTTTAAATTTAAACCAAATACAAACATTATTTAAATGAATAATTCTATTTGCGAGTAACTAACCAAAATTTAAATTTAAACTAAGCGAATACTATTAAAATCTATTCCATAAATTAGAGTGCATTGTCTAAGTAATTAATCCAATAATTCGACCAGAAAATGGTTGAACGACTACTAAACACCAGTCCAAATCCTGCCGAAGTGACCATAAAATGATGGAGCGACGAGCCTAAGGCTACCGAAGTCCAATTCCCCGGTCGAGCCTTAAAACCTATTACGCGAGATATTAACCAAAGTGGACTGTATATGCGAAATGATTCTACGTTTACATAAAATGGCGACTATATCACGCGGTTTCCCATACAATGCACTCGCTCTTCCCTAAAACGAACTATTATTTGCCAAATCTATGAAAGGAATCCTGCTTGGTTAGGAGAAAATAAAATTAGAGCGGATTAACTATTAAACACTATTATATCAAGCAGGAACTATTAGGAATGTTCACTCACCGGGGTGTTGCTTCTATGCGGCTTGGGCACTATATTGCTGCGACTTCTGGAAGACACTCTGGGTAGACTCTCTGGAGAGAGGCGGTGCGCGACTATATCTCACACGAGGTGAGGCGGGTTTCCTGGAGTTCGACTGCTTCAGGCTAAGCGGTTATACTAGCGGTGCGCGTGGGCAAGAGCTCTTTAGGACACTATTATCCTAGGCGGTGTGGTTCCAACGACGAGCGCGGCGGGAAGAGAGGCGGTGTGGTTCCAACGACGAGCGCGGCGGGAAGAGGGCGCGCGTCGGCCGCGCGTGCCTTTTTATTCCTTCGGTTGCGATGATTGCGTAATATTCTAGAATTATCTTCTTTCTCCTCCCACCCCACCACCCCGATGTGTCGATAGGAGGGTATGAATGATATCGTTTGGAAAAGGATAAACGATTTGGCAAACCTACCGTCAAATAAATAAATACGAATGGTTCTCCGCGCAACCACTGTTCAAATGGTTATTTATTCGATATATATATATATATATATATATATATATATATATATATATATATATATATATATATATTTGAAAAAATCAATTTCTATCTCCTCTAATATAATATTATTATCTATATTGTCTACAACAGTAAAAAACCGTTCCAATGCTATCCAAAGTTTCCATTTTTTATCCAAAATAACCTCAAAGTAGTGCTTAAGTAAAGGAAATGGTGACTATTACTTGGCTGAGTATTCTAACTTTTGACAGTTCTAACATGGAGCAATTACTTAACTATCGAATACAAATCGTTATTTAAGTAATTACTTTTACTCAAGTAATTACTTTTACTTGTTTATAAATACGGGTGTTAGTCCCTTAAGTTGCTCCATTTTTTTAATGGCGGGAATCGCTATATCCATTTTCGATCCAACTTCTTTTCCGAAACATCTCGATTATTGTAATTTTTTGAATGTTTATCCCACAGGGTTGGCCTATTAAAAACAAAATTAATCAATTTTTCGATGTCCATAGTCGTTTAGGTGTATAAGAACACAGACAGAAACAACAGAATAAATAAAGAACTTTAAATCAAACTATAAATACATTTAATTTTCTCTGTAGACGCCGGCAGTTTGGCGAGAAATCCCAACAAGTTCGGATCGGCCGTTTTCGTGCATCATCGGACGATGGCGGTCGTGTTTATGTACGCGTTCTCTTTGTTTTACAAGTGTTTGATTCGATCGTCCGAGTTCGGCCGTCGTTGCCCGAGCAAACTTCGGCCGATGACGGATTAGGTGTACGCGAGCCGTTGATTGGCCTTTTTTCGTGCGTCGTCGGACATTGCAATCGTGTTGGTGTAAGCGCTCTCTTTGTTTTACAAGTGTTTGATTCGATCGACCGAGTTCGGCCATCGTCGCCCGAGCAAACTTCGGCCGATGACGGATTAGGTGTACGCGAACCGTAAGACTTACTAATTTAGCAGAATGTAGTAAACATCCCATAATCTTAAGCAATAAGAACAGTCTTAGTGTCCTAGTGAAGGCAACTTTACTGGCCCTTTTCAAGTTCTCATGTCAAAATACAAAGGCGCTAAGACTCACAAGGCCTATATATCAATTTTCATCTCTATGTTTAACAAGGTCATACACCTAGAATTGGTGGGAGACATGACGTCAGAAGCATTTATTGGAGCATTTAGACGATTTGTTGCAAGGGAAGAAAAATATATTCATTTATACAGTGATTAGGGCAGAAATTTTGTTGGAGCCAATAAAGAATTAATGCAAGCGTGGAAGGAGACTTGTATAGAATTTACTGGTCACATTGCAGAACGTCTTGTTTCCGAAGGCACACAATGGCATTTTATACATGCTTATAGTCCTAATTTCGGCCTTTAGGAAGCAGGCGTTAAATCAATAAAATATCACCTTAAATGAATTTTGTCGACTAATTTAATGTTTGAAGAGATGACCACCCTCTTGTGCCCAATTGAGGCTTGTCTCAATTCACATCCTTTTTGTCTGGTGGACGAATCAGATACAGATCAAATTAAGCCTCTTACACCTAGATATTTTTGAATTGGAGAAGCTCTAATTACTATTCTCTCTCCAAGTTTAAAGGAAGTTAAAGTGCATTATTTAACACGATAGCAACATACACAAAAAATATTGCATTATTTCTGGTCACGGTGGCTAGCAGAATGCCTTTCCAGGCTACAATAAAGACTGAAGTGGTTAAAACAAAGGAAGGTTCTGGAGACAGGAGACATCGTATTAATCAAGTCGGACAATCTTTCGGGGAAATGGGCTCTAGGACGAGTGACAGACAAACACCCTGGCCTAGATGGAGTAACCACTATTAACACCGTACACTCTTGTACAGTGTAAACAGTGGTGATAGTGTTGTTAAAAGAACTATAACAAAATTATGTTTACTACCTATTGATCCTCAACCATAAATTTATGTTCATGTTGCAATTATAAAAGCATGGAATAGGTTTTCTTTTTATAAGAAATAATTTCATAATGTAAACTCAATTTTTATCTTCTTTTTTTTGATAAAGGACGTAGTAGTCCTTTGGTGGGCCGTATGTTTATTTACTCGAACATACGTACATACATTTATATACGGAAACATAACATACGTATACCATTCCTAATCCATGCTTAGTGTTTTAAAGGCTAATTGTTTGCTTTATAAGGTCAGTCAAAATAAATCGTTACTAAAGAACACACGTCTCTTGCTGTTAATTTCAAGTAAATGGAACAGTGTACCTTAACTACATTTAAATATGTTTTTTTTTTCAAATCCGGCTCGAAGTACCAAATAGTACACCCAGAATTTTACGAAGAACTCATATATTATTGATGAATTATGAAACATGATACTTAAAATAATGTAGGTAATAAGAATTAATAACGATCATACTTTTTTTTCTGTAAGAGATGCCTAACCCAGTTAAAAATATGCACAAATGAAAAAGAAAACTACGGAATGCGCTTTACGTTATTGTAGTAATAAATACGAAACAGTATAAAAAAGGCAAAATTAGCGAAAAGCTCAGCATGATAAAGCAAGAATTACCCCAAAGACGGTAAAAAATGCTGAGAAAGGAAAAATAAATGCGGTATCTAAACTTCTTAAGAAAAATCACGAACGCAATGAGAAAAAAATAACATTTCATAACAGATTAGAAGCCTTTAGAAAAAAACGTTAACGGAAATTAAAACAAATTGACGAATAAAATCGAGCATTTCAGGAAATTATAGTCATAGTCATTGTTTAGGCCTAATTTTAACGTTTGGCAACTTGCGTCGGCGCTCGGGTCGAGCGGGAAACGAACCTGACGGCGGAGGCGCGGGGGGTGCGGGCAGGTGCGGCAGACGGCCGCGCCGGCGTCAGCGTTTTGGGCCACTTGCCGCAGAGCGTGGAACTGAGTAGTTGCGCGTCGTGTTAATAGCTTAGTCGCCCGCTGCCCTGACGCCTATACTTCGCGAACCTGAGTTGTTTGCAACGCGGCCCGGTGATATTGCATTTTTCACAAATGTCGAGTTTGTTGTAACGCGCGTTCGGTTAAATCTTGTTGGAATTTATTGGATTAACCTAATGATAATTGACTTGACTCCAATTAACAAGTGAGCAACGAGTATAATTTCCGAGACTCTTAAATTTTTGTGACGGACTGCCACTTCGATAACGGTTTTGAAACCACTCCCAGCTCAATACGTAACATTTTGGTAGGAGTAGCGTAGTCTCCCAGCGCAATACGTAAGTTGGTAGCAAGATAGCGGTTGTAACCACGTGGCTGCTGGTTGTGTTTGTTGCAATACGTAATAATAATTTGTTTTATTCGCTTGTTATTTGTTAGCATAGGATCGGTGTATAGAACCGTGTAGTAACCGTATTTTTTGAGTTTTTTATTTACTTTATCTGGTCGCTTACTTTGTTAAGTGTTAGACTTGAGCCACGCCCGTAAGCCGTGGTGGTAAGGAATTATTGTACTCTCGTTATAATAATCGTGAGGACGAACCGTAATTGTACTAATTAAATTAATTGCGTAGTATAATTTACTGATTGGATAAATAGTATTTTGTATTGTATTATTTTTATTGTGATAATTAAACTAATTGTGTAAAGTAATTTGTACTAAATTTAAATTAAAGTAATTTGTACGGTGATAATCGTACCTTGTAATGATGCCTTCACACCGGTCACCGACGCTTCGCTTACAAGCGGAACTGCGCTGGGCTGCGAATGCTCACAGCTTGATAGGGAGACCAGATAGAATCCATAGCTTGGAAAAGCGGCTCGAGCAAGTCATGGCCCGAAGGGCCGTAGTGGAGGAGGCATGCTCCGAGATTATGGCTTCGGGAGCGGAACAGGGAGTCCTAGACTCCTGTCTTTCCGACTATGAGCAATTTTTTGCTCTCACGGATGACCTGATTGAGGCAGGGGCCAAGCAGGCTAGTGACGCGCGTGAAGCTCGGCTGGGTGTCCTGCTCGAGTCCCCTCGGAAGCAGCCCACTCACCCGGAGCTGTTGGGACGACTTCCCACTCTGGACCTGCCAAGGTTCTCCGGGGTCCTCTCCGAGTGGTTAACGTTTGTGGGACTTTTTGACAGCCTAGTGGATGCCCGGAGGGATTTAACACCAAGCCAGAAGATGGCGTATCTCCTGGCCTCATTAGAGGGGGAGGCCTTGGGCGTCGTCGGCCATTTGAAGGTGTCGGACGACGCCTACCTGAACGCTCGGGACCTCCTTGCCGGAAGGTATGCCAACGTACGGCGAATTGCGGACGAGCACGTCAAACTCCTGTTGAACCTCCCGCTGTTAAAGGACCGGGCCCGACTACGACCGGACATCGTAAATCCGGTCTTGGTGGCCTGCAACTCGTTGAGACGGCTGGATTTGCCGGTGGACGAATGGTCCTTTTTGTTGCTCCATATTGTGCTGTCCCGCCTACCTCTCGATCTTCGACTCCATTTTGAGGAGAGGTACGGCGGAGACGGCGCCTCCTATATTCCTCCCTTCAGGGATCTGCTGCGGTTCTTGGAGGAGCAGTGCCGGCAGATCGAAAACGCAGCGGGCACCGCCGAAGATCTGCGGACTGCTAACCGAACCGTGACCAGGGAAAGGCGAAACCCCCGGCCAAGTCGTTGTCAACCCCCTTCAGACCGAGTAGTGCTCCTGCGGGAGGGCGCCCCCCTCCTATCATCTTATAGTGGCCTAGTGGTCAGGAAGGCGCCCCCCTGCTCCTATTGTAGAGCAGCAGAACACCGGGTGACGTCGTGCCCTAAATTATTAGGCAAGCCTGCCTCAGCGAGACGAACCATCGCCAGGGAGCGCCGCTGGTGCTATTCATGTTTAGAAAGGCACCTCCAACGAGACTGCCCGCACCAGCTGCCCTGTCCGCACTGCCAGGGCAATCACCACGCCGTTTTGTGCCTGGGCGCGAACGGCTCTTTCTCTCGGGGCTCTGCCGGGCCCTCATCCCCCACGGGCGGGGGCGCCCAGCCACCCCCCCTGACAGGTGACGCTCGTCGCTCTTCTACCGACGACCCTGCCCCTGGGTTTGGAGGGGGGTTCCTCTTACGACCAGTCGGGGGGTCGTTCCCCCAGGGGCGGGGGGTTCGTCACCCCCCCTCGGAGGGTCGAGAGGGACTTCACGGCCACTCAGCGGTCAGCGAGATCCTTCTCACCCCCATTAGCAGAGAGGCCGCGACTGGAGTACCACCCCCCCCCTTTTGGTCGGTCCCGCTACTACGGGCTCCCTGAGACCTCGAAGCTGTCCAGGGCCTCCAGGCCAAGGTTCCCAGAAGCCCCCGGGTCGGCCCGTTCTGCGAATTTCTTCCACGGGCCAGTGAGATGCCGCCGGCATTCCGCTTTCCGGACCCCCCGGCTTGAGTGCCGGTCCGACGAAGGCAGCTCCAGCTAGGAAACTGCCGCCCTAGCTCCCACCACGGCCGCCTTCACTGATCCTTTAAGCCGTCCGCAGTCCACCTGTCAAACTGTTCTATTGCCGACGGCCGCCGTGAAGGTGTACAACCCGAGTGGCGACTGCTTAACTGTTCGCGCTCTATTGGATTCAGGTTCACAACGCTGTGTGGCCTCCACTCGGTTGGTGGGAAGACTAGGGCTCCCCTGGAGCTCTAAATCATGTCCAATGGTAGGTATTGGAGGTGCAGAGCCTCCTGCTCCTAGGGGACAAGCAAGGCTGGTGTTTGGTCCTGCAAGCGAACACCTCCACATCTTAGTTAAGGTAAATGTCCTCGATGATATTGTAGGCTTTCTCCCTAATGCCCGTATAAATGATAGTGCGGTTTGTTGTACGTCTGGCTTGAGACCGGCAGACCCTCAATGGTCCCAACCTGGGCCTATAGATTTGTTGCTGGGGGCCGACGTGCTGGGGTTCATCCTGTTAGGCGAGATACGAGCCCTACAGCCCGATGGCTTGTCAGCCGTGTCCACTGTATTTGGGCACAGTTTCTTTGGACCGGTTCTGTGGTCTCCACCGCATCAGGCAGCCGACCCGCTCCCTGTGGCGGGCGTGTCTCTTTCGGACGTCGTCCAGCGGTTCTGGGAAATTGAGGAGCCGCCACACGCGCCTCGAGTCAACCCTCTAGACCGTGAGTGCGAGTTGTTCTACCAGAACAATACCGGCCGCCGTGTCGACGGTCGCTTTGTCACCCGCTTACCCTTTCTTGACTCACGGCCTCCTTTGGGCCAATCTCGGACCATGGCCGAAAAGAGGTTGCTTTCTATGGAGCGCCGTATGCGTCGCGACACAGCCTTTCGCGACAAGTATGTCGAGTTCATGCGCGAATATCAAGAGCTGGGTCACATGTCACCTTCTCATTTCGACTGGCGATCACATGAACACTACTTCCTCCCCCACCACGCGGTTTTGAAGTCCCCTGGGAGTAAGATTCGGGTGGTTTTCGACGGCTCCGCCCCCCTCGTCCAATGGGGTGTCCCTGAACCAGTGTCTCCACTCTGGTCCTAAATTGATCAAGGACATATCCGACATTTTGACCCACTTCCGTCGGCATCAAGTTGTTTTTGTAGCCGACATTCGGATGATGTTTCGACAATCAGTGGTCCACCGTGATGACCGTCGATATCAGCTGATCCTGTGGCGCGAGAAGCCCAGCGATCCGATACAAGTGTTCGAGTTGAACACCACCACCTATGGACTCCGATCCAGCCCGTATGTCGCCATGCGAACCCTCCTCGAACTCGCTGAGAGAGAGCGCCTAAGATACGCTCGGGGGGCTTCTATTTTGGAGACCTCGGTCTACATGGACGATATTTGTACGGGTGCCTCCACCGTCGAGGAGGCTCTCGTATTGCGAGACGAATTGATTGCCATCCTGAAGTCGGGAGGTTATGAGCTGCGCAAATGGTTGTCGAACTCCCCTCATATTTTGAAGGACCTCCCAGGAGAGGATCAACAAGACCCTCATCTATTCGAGCACCCTGACAATCCTAATTTGTTGACTGTGCTTGGCATTCAATATCAGCCTGTTCAGGATACCTTCACGTATCGAGTCAAGCTCGGTCCCCCCCCTAAATCATGGACCAAGCGCTCTGTGTTGTCAACTGTAGCTCGCACCTTCGATCCTAATGGTTGGATTACTCCGGTCATCTTTTTGGCTAAGTGCTTCCTTCAAAAACTCTGGATATCCGGGTTGGGCTGGGACGACCCTATAAGCGGTGCTCTCTTGCGAGAGTGGCTCTCAATTGTGTCCTCCCTTCCAGACATCGACCGGGTCTCCATGTCAAGGTGCTTCCTCCCTCCAGGGAAATGCAGGGTTACCCTGCACGGATTTTGCGACGCCTCTGAGAAGGGTTATGCTGCTGTTGTATATTTGCGGACGGTGAGCTCTTCTGGCCATACTTCCGTCCATCTCGTACTTGCTAAAAGCAAAGTGGCTCCCATTAGGTCCCGCTTAACTATTCCTAAGTTGGAACTGTCTGGAGCTGCTCTTCTCACGCGACTGCTCAACCACGTTCACTCCTCCTTGAAGTCGGTAATCGACATTACGGACGTCTACGCTTGGTCGGACAGTGAGATAGTACTTTGTTGGCTCCGAGCGGCACCTCACAATCTTGAGGTCTTCGTGTCGAACCGCGTGTCCCAAATCCAGAATTCTGTCACTTGTCTAACGTGGAGACATGTCCCAGGGGAGTTGAATCCAGCAGACTGTGCTTCTCGTGGCTGTGAAGCCTCCTACTTGGTTGATCACCCGCTGTGGTGGGGGCCCGGCTGGTTAACTGAGTTTCAGGCGTTCTGGCCCCAGAACAAATACTCTGAACCAATTGAATTGCCTGGCCTACGAGCCCGAGTAGGAGTGGTCCAGGATAAGCCCACTCGTGATCTCTCCTTACTAGAACGGTACAGCTCTCTCGACAAGCTCTTGGGAGTGACTGCTTGGTTGCGTCGATTTGTCCGCAACTCGAGAGACCCATCTAACCGAATATCTGATTCCGCCTTGTCCCCTAACGAGCGGCGCGAAGCCTTGATGCATTGGACCCGTATGATCCAAGCGGAGCATTTCGAGCTCGTGATTGATACCTTGAAGCGGGGCTTAGTTGTCAAGGGTGCGCTGGCCCGCCTGAACCCCTTCCTGGATGACTCGGGGATGCTTCGCGTGGGCGGACGTTTGAAAAATTCTCAACTGCCGTACGAGGCTCGACACCCTCTCCTGCTCCCCAAGGACGGCGCCTTTGTTCGGTTGCTGGTAACTCACTACCATGTTCAGAATGCCCACGCTGGGTGCAACGCTCTTTCGGCTATTTTGCAGCGGGAGTTTTGGATTTTGGCGGGTCGACGCACCATTCGGAGCGTCATCTTTAAGTGCATATCTTGTTATAAGTTGAAGGCCCCCATATCACAGCCGATGATGGGCGACTTACCACCCGACCGCGTCAGGGCCATCCGACCATTCGCGGGAGTCGGAACTGACTTCGCTGGCCCCTTCCTCGTCAAGTCCTCTAACCTTCGTAACGCGCGTGCTCATAAGGCCTATCTGTGCGTTTTCGTGTGCCTCTCCACTAAGGCTGTTCACTTAGAACTTGTAAGTGCCCTTAGCACGGAGGCCTTTTTATCCACACTGGGTCGCTTCGTATCGCGTCGCGGTTTACCGGACCTGATCCGGTCGGATTGCGGAACGAATTATAAGGGTACTGATAGGTATTTGAAGGAGGTCGTTGAATTTCTGTCTAGCAACAGGACCTATTTAACTACTGCGATGTCCAAGAAGGGCATCCAGTGGAAATTCGACCCTCCGGCTTGCCCACACTGGGGCGGTATTTTTGAGGCGGTGGTGAAGGTTGCAAAGACGCATCTCCGTCGCGTTATTGGCGAAACTATTTTGACATTTGAAGAGCTTGCCACTGTATTCTGTAAAATTGAAGCAGTCCTCAACTCTCGGCTCCTCTGTCCTCTCTCGTCCGATCCGAATGATTTAGAGGTTCTAACCCCTGGCCACTTCCTGATAGGCCAGCCGCTTAACGCCCTGCCCGAGTACCCCTTCCGGGAAATAATCTCTTCGCGGTTGAGCAGATTTGACATGCTGCAACAAATAACTCAGAGGTTTTGGCACCGATGGTCTCTGGAGTACCTACATCTTTTGCAGCAGCGCGTTAAGTGGTCTGACAAGACGGACCCCCCTCGGGTTGGAGACCTCGTGTTAGTTAAAGAACCTAACGCCTCGCCCTTGTATTGGCGCCGTGGGCGCATTGTCAAGTTGTCGTATGGACCGGATGGGATGCCTAGGGTGGCCGAGGTTTTGGTTGGAGATTCGGTTTTGCAACGTGCCGTCTCTACCCTATCCCGTTTGCCAATTTACTCGCGGACCTAGATCCTCATGTCCGGGACGGGGGCTTGTTTAGGCGGTATTTTAACGTTTGGCAACTTGCGTCGGCGCTCGGGTCGAGCGGGAAACGAACCTGACGGCGGAGGCGCGGGGGGGTGCGGGCAGGTGCGGCAGACGGCCGCGCCGGCGTCAGCGTTTTGGGCCACTTGCCGCAGAGCGTGGAACTGAGTAGTTGCGCGTCGTGTTAATAGCTTAGTCGCCCGCTGCCCTGACGCCTATACTTCGCGAACCTGAGTTGTTTGCAACGCGGCCCGGTGATATTGCATTTTTCACAAATGTCGGGTTTGTTGTAACGCGCGTTCGGTTAAATCTTGTTGGAATTTATTGGATTAACCTAATGATAATTGACTTGACTCCAATTAACAAGTGAGCAACGAGTATAATTTCCGAGACTCTTAAATTTTTGTGACGGACTGCCACTTCGATATAAAGAATAGAGGTGAAGCCTTGGGATCGGCGGTTCTGCAACCAGCGGGAAGTCAGGTTACATAATATAACACAACACAACACAATCCAGCACGCACACACTTACACCTGAATCTTCCTAGGGTTGACCCTACTTCGAAGAAATAGGTAAGTTTTGTTTGGTTCCCTTTTTTACCGCTAACGTGTAATATTCCACAAGCCATTTAGGCCGACCTCCTGTTACTCGTCGAGTGGAACCCCTGATGGGCCCGGGTCCCACGACCTTTGCCCGGGTAACTAGAGGCCGTAACAGTCATAGTCTTTATTGCAATTATAGAAAAACATCAATAAATCACTACAATACATAAAGAACAAGACTACTATACTATGAATTTAAACGAATATTACGCCTCGAGAAAACAGATAGTGAAAAGGAAGATTCTGTAATACAATGTTTTATCGAAATCACAAAAGGAAGTAAAAAATTGTAAATAGCAAAATAGTGAATAAATGCAAATAAAAAATAAACTTAAACATATTCTTTGGCTCAAAACTAACATTATAAACAACACGGACAAAAAAATAAGGAAAAAATATTTAAAAACAATCAGTAAATTTTATGATAAAGATGATAATAGTCGAGCAACGGTAGCAAAAAAGAGTAACAAACTAAAAATAAAATAAAACTACACAGAAGATATCTATTGCCTATTATAAAAACTTACTTACTTACTTATCTTCACGCACAGTCCCTAACGGGGTAGCCAGAGAGAACAGATCCTTACATACATACCTCTTTCGCTTCTTTCAGGTTCATTAACTTCTTCATACATGCACGTCTAGGTATCCGAGTACTCTTGACCTCTTCGAGCAATTTGCTCACATGGTCTTCGAAAGTTAGTCTCGGTCTACCTCGACACCTTTTAATATTTACTTTCGCTCTATATTTTCTTTACCATTCGGTCTTCACTCAGTCGCTCAATGTGCCCAAACCATCGGAGTACGCCCCTATCAATTTTTGTAATAAGGTCATCTTTCAATCCCGCCATATTGCGAATCTCTTCGTTTCGCTTTCGGTCGGCTATGGTAACGCCGCACATTTTACGAAGAAATCGCATCTCCACTGCATTCAACTTGCTTTTATACTTCTTCTGGCATACCCAGGTTTCGCTGCCATATAACAAAGGCGGCACCAACACTGCGTTATGTATTGCAAGGCGTACACTCTTCACTACGCCTTGCCTTTTGACTAACGCATTCAGGGCACCATTGACTTTGTTCCCGGCAGCGACAAGCCTGTCCACATCTAAATCAAATCTTCCATCCCGGCTTAAAGCACTCCCCATGTATACTATTTCATTTATCTGTTCTAGACATTCCTGATTTACCCATATTTCGCATTTCGTTCTCTCTTCGTCCTTTTCAAATACCAGAACCTTAGTTTTATTAGCTTTCAAACAGAGACCTTTAATTTCACATTCCTCTTTCATACACGTGACTAATGCCTGCAGTTCTGCTTCTGATGGTGCAATAAGCACTGCATCATCAACATACAGCAGATAATTAACTTTAATGTCACCCAATTTCACACCCAAACAGCTATTTTTCAGCTTCTGTAAACAGCTGTTGAGATACAGTATGAACAGCCAGGAAGACATAACAAAACCCTGTTTTACGCCCGCTTGGACGCTAAACATGGATGACAGGTCATGCCCTACCCGCACACAGGCTTTACAGTCATAGTAAAGTGACTGTACAGCCCTTACAATCGACCATTCACACCATATTCCGGCAACAGTTACCACATTTTATTCCTTATAACCTTATCAAATGCTTTCTGCAGATCCACAAAAGCACAGAAAATCTTCTGGTTAACACTCAGAAGCTTCTCCGTGCTGTTGCTGAAGGTACTCCGGGTTTAACAATGACATCGGGACGTCAGTCATCTCAGTCCCCCGTGACCATGGGTGCTGGACAGCGTCCGAAACGTCGGGAATTAAAAATAATAGTAAAATAAACGCGATAAAATCCGTAAAAGTAGTTTTAATCAAAATCTAGAACTTCTCTTACATTCTCCCAAAACTCCTCCAGCTCAGCTCTGGACGACGAAGCTACCGGCGCATAAACAGCCAAAAGGAATAACTTCGTCAGTCCCAGTTTAAAGCGAACCCAGAGAAGTCTTGAGTTCACAACCTTGTATTCAGTCATAAGATCGACCAACCGGGACGACAACAGCACCCCCACTCCCTGGCAGGCGTTCTCCCTCTCCGGGACTCCGGACCATGTAGCTAACGTCCCGCCAGGGAGCTCTTCAGTACCACTGCCTTTCCGTTTGGTCTCCGACATACACACGACATCTAATTCTCTTTCTTTCATTATTTCGATCAACTCACCCTCTAAAATTCCACGTGCCAACTCTGCACTCCGTCCTCCACCTTCCGCCGTGTCGGGCTGTGCCTGACGGGTGGCGGTACCCATCGCCGCTTTGCGCGCTGCATTCCACACCAACGGGGACGAGCTGGTGTGCGTCGCCTTAGGGGGACGCCCTAACTCTCGTTTGCATGGGTGCGCAGCTGTGTAGAATTGCAGCCCTGAAAAGAGCTGGCAAGGGTCGCGACGAGCACGCTTCTACAATGACCCCCTTCTATAATGAATTATAAAAACTGGATGAAAAATAACTTCCTGAAGGTGGAAAGGTTACGTTAAGCACATTTAAAAAATATAGATCATTTAATATACTCAAACTTAAAATTTCAGACCATGACACATGTGCTTGTGTAAAACACTAAAATATGGAATTTATGGTAAAGAAATTTAAGCATCCTTGAAAGCGATGACCTCAATTGTATAAAGTCGAAACTGGTTTGTGACCTATCGTCTAAGACTTTTGTGTAAATCTTGTAAAGACAATATCATTACTGCTAATGAAAGTGATTTAACTCTAAATGATAAAATTGTATGGTCTGTGTGAATGCCAAAGAGGGAAATAAAAAGACATCAAACGAAATGGAAAACGCGGAAAGAGAATGATCTCTACACGGACAAGTCTTTATCAATGTAACTAATTCAGATATGAAATAATTTCTAAATCACTCATAGTACGTTTTCACAACAGAAAAAAAACTAAAAAAACTGTTAAGAAACAACTTTTCTTCTCTTATACTTACCAAAAACAATTAAATCTAGTAATATTAAATGAAAAAATAATCTATTAGTTCCGAGATTTAACAAAAGATATTTTAACTTAAAACAATTTGATAGACTACAATTTCATAAATTAGATTCGAAGTTTAAATCTTTTTTTCTGCCAAAAAATCATTAGATGTCGCAATAACAGAGGATGTTGATTCAAACACAAACTCGGTAGCAATTACTTCTGGAATTAATAAAAACAGTGGTTTTAAAAATTTAAAGGTGCCCTGTAGCATTGTAGCTAAAAATAGTAAAATATGAGTTCCAAAGAAGTTAGGCAGAATAAACAAATGAAAGACTCCAAATGGAAACAACAAACATGTCTCTGATATAATCAGAGAGTGTCACTCTCAACTGTCTCTCAGCTGTCAACCTGAAATAAAAGGAAATTTCTTGAATTTGAAAGAAAATTCTGTAGTCAGAACCGACAAAATTGACAAAGAGTTTGAGGAAATAGAAATGGGTTAAACAGATTTGGATAGTTAAAATGTACGAGAATAAAAAGACTAAAGACTGTGAAGAAAGCTGCAACCCAAATTTAACTAATTTAATTTAAATATTAATTTAATTTAATTTTTTTCTTTTGCGGCAGTTTAAAATCATATATAGGACATCCAGTACGTACTGTTATACCCTGTATTTGTTAGCCTTATTCTGCACTGCCTCCTAATAATGTTGACTTGGGCTTAAGGTTCAGCGAGTATTGCAGTGGAGCATTTCGGCCACTTTAGTCTGCTTCCATCTTCGAACCTGCTCAGTTGTCTACGGACCTAAGTTAATTTCTAACCAGTTTACAATATTTAATCCATTTATATTTAATTAAAGGGCAATGCCCATTTTCGGCCATGGAACGCCCAACAATGTGCATTTGTTAAAAAAATATATCTTTATTTATGGTTATTAATCGCGTAGCACACAGCAGCATAAAGCTACTATTTCACGCTGGTATTCTGTGAGAGCGTGGTTCTTCCCCGGTCGAGCCGACTCTTTCATGCTACAACTATACTTCTAATATAACTGCAGCATGGCTCTACCACGTATAACACACATACATAGTTATTGTCACTATGTATGTTTGTTATCGCAAAATGTAGTTAATCACAAAAGAGACATACTCGCAGTGCTGATGGAACTGTTACAACCAGGTAAAAACATTGTGCTTTTAAATAATTAGTTAGCAGTGTACTGTGTGATGTATGATCTAAGCTTTGTTGTTCTGGGTGCAATACATTACTCACTTCAGATTGCAACGAGGACGGACGAGATGTTTCAGATGGTTCCCGTTCTGCAGTTGAACGTGATGCTGTTCTATCAGTTCATTATTGCCAGCAATTATAATATACACAGCATGACAACGGCAACTGAAATAATGTTAAATACAAAAAATGAAGTCAAAGTGAAAAAATAAAAATAAAATAGATTTGTTTATTTCAAACTCAAATATAAATAAAATATTTATCAAGTTAAATGTTACTGCAAAAGGACGGATTCAATGCCCTATATTATTTAATAAGTAAGGCCTGACAGACTACCAGCAGTCCAAAAACAATGTAAAATCAACTGTCTCCATTCTTGGTAGTTGATAAAAATGGTCAATCTCATAAATAAGCTAGTATGTTTGTGAGCTATAGCTAGTGCAGATGTGAAAAAATAAAACAAGTTCTTGAGTTGATATCCAATAGTGTAAAAACATGTATAATTATCAGATATGAGGACCACATTTAATAAATTGAAAAATGTTGAACATCTTACCTTATCTTACCTCACGAAGCGCAAATTGTTCCTCACGTGGAGAATCGAACCCAAACAATATGTGTGATCTTATTCTCATAAGTGTCAGTGCCACAGCTAGGGACCCGACTTGGGCAAAGCTACTCAGGTGTGAGTCAAACCAAGACGCAGAGAGCGCCATTGAGAATAGCGTCCCACCAAACAACCATCGCAGAAACGCAATGCTGCAGAACGCAACAAGCATCAATACGACTATCGTCGGGCGTACACCATCCCAAGGTCCCTCATACATTCCAGTAGACATCACCACCCGCATACCTCCATCGACCAGAACCACAAGAGTGCGTCGAATCAGGCGCAACACACCCGCAGATCCATCACAAGATGCAATACCGCAAGTAGCAGTAAGTGTCAATGCAACTATCATACGGATGGCGCCCCCTCAAAACACACCCACATGATCCCTATCGACTTTGGTACCAAGTTTGTATTGTTGTTATATAAAAAATATCACCAACGTATCATAGTAGCACGCTACCAAGACGCCAATGAACAAAACTCCACGTATCATAGCGCTAATGCACTAAGACATGATGTTGAGTATGCCTGTTACACTTAAAAGTGCTACCAAACACACTCATCATCCCAATCCGAAAGATAGACGACGCATCGCTATGCTCTACGACGCCGCCCACAAACGGTATGGATGTGCGATGTCCACGGGAAAGCCGTATTGCTACAACAAACCCGCTTACCACCAGCACTAAGGTGATATGTCTAGGACACATCGGTTAGCGAGTCCAAGTTTACCTCGGACTAATTGCTCGTGAAGCAGCATACACGCCACCATAATATTCCTTTTCAAGTCCCTAATAAGGACTAGTCATTTTGCTACAGTACTAGGAGCAGTCAGTCACCCGACCACCCCATACAATGCTTATGCATCAAGGAGACCTTCTATAACACGTTAAACGCCATTATAGAAAAAAGTTTTTTGTAAAAAAAAAACTTGTAATTTATGTATTTAATCAAGATATGTATGTATACTGTTTTTCATAAGAATCTGCCATAGGGTTCCGTAAATATAACAAAAAAAACCCTTGAGGTCACCGGTGCCCCCCATGGCGCTATAAAGTAATAAAAATAGTTTCCGTTACGAAGGCGCCACGCCGGTCACCGCGTCGGCCACCCACCCGCTCAGTACTGCGCTAGCGCCCGTGAAGAGAAAAGAGTGTTCTATGTTGCTGTAATACTTTGCGTCAAGTACTTAATTAGTGTGATATTGTGTGCAGTGAACTTGAATATTATGAACATTGCAATAAATAATTAAAAATGGAAATATTTAGCAGTAAAAATTTTGAAGAAATACAGGTGGACATGGAAGATTTTGATTTTACACAGGAAGATTTGCGGGCATTAACATTACTCGAGACTAGCATTATACAGCAGAATGAACAAGATAATCAATCAGATCTAGAGTTGTCGGATTCAAACGAAGAACAGTTGCATATACCGAAAAAACGAAGACGTTTAATCATCCAAAGCGACAGTGAGAGTGAGTCTGATTCCGTTCGAAATTATGTGACAGCCAATATTACCGCCTCAGATCGTGTGTCAAAGAAATGGTCACGCCCTAGGCGTCAACAACCATCTATTATACCATTTACCGAAACTTCAGGTATGAACAAAGAATTTTCTACTATATTAAAAGAAGCAGACCCGGGAGCTTTTTATAGTCTTTTAGTGTCTGATGAAATTTTCGATATGATTGTAGAGCAGACCAACTTATTCGCCTTACAATCCTGCGAATCGAGAAATGTAAAACCTTCATCAAGATCTCATGCTTGGAAGCCAACAGACAGACATGAAATTAAACGTTTCTTTGGACTTATCCTATACATGGGTCTTGTGAGACTCCCAAAGTTAAGCTATTACTGGAGCAAAGATAAAATCTTAGGACAGACATTTCCACGTACCGTCATGAGCCGCAATAGATTCGAAATAATCCTACAGTACCTACATTTTAGTGATAATGAAACCGCAAATAAATCTGATCGAATCTCTAAGATAAGACCGATTATAGATATGGTCAATAATACGTTTCAAAAGTATTATTCACCGAAAGAAGACATCTGTGTCGACGAAAGTCAGTTTCCATTCAGAGGGCGGATTGTATTTAGACAATACAATAAAAGTAAACGCCATAAATATGGTTTAAAGCTATTCAAACTATGTACTATTCCCGGGTACACCTGCAAATTTTCGTTGTATGGCGGTAAAAATATCGATACCGTAAATACTACGCCTACATCAGTGGTAATGTCTCTTTGTAGCCAAATATTAAACAAAGGCCACACTTTGGCAACTGATAATTGGTACACCAGCTTAGAGTTGGCTTACAATTTACTGGAACATCAAACGCACTTGATTGGGACTATTAGGAAAAACCGAAGAGGTTTACCTAAGGATGTAGTAGAAGCCAAACTTCAAAAGGGAGAGTTCATGGCCATGGAAAACGAGGATGGTATAACAATTTTAAAATGGAAAGATAAGCGGGACGTGATGATGCTTTCTACTAAACATTCTGATAAAATGTCAACAATCGCCAAAAAGGGCAAACAGATTACTAAGCCGAAAGTGATTTTAGATTATAATAAGTCAAAAGGATCTGTCGATATGAGCGACCAAATGTCGTCGTATTCTTCTCCCTTACGTAAAACTATTAAGTGGTACCAGAAACTTGGTATTGAGATTTTGTTGAATACTGCCGTAGTAAATGCATGGATTATGTTTACCGAAACTAGGAACACAAAAATGTCAATCGTAGAGTTTCGGAAATCTCTAGTAGACTATCTAACAAGTTCGTCAGATTCTCAGCAGACTGAGTCAGGAGTAACGGTATCAAGACCCAAACGTTTGAAGCACGAGTTGCTAACAAAAACTGGGACAGTGAGAAATACTAGACGATTTTGTGTACACTGTTACAAAGATATGGTAAAGCAGTTTGGACGAAAATTGGCGAAAAATAAAGCTAAAAAAGGTTAATACTTTTTGCGCTCAATGTGATGGAAACCCACATATCTGTTTATCCTGTTTTAATAAGATCCATCGTTATGTTTAGTTCTTTCTAGTCAATTATTGATTTAATTTTTTCTGATTGCATTTTTATTTCAATGGTAATTTTTGTAGCATTTCCTGGATTTTTTCCTGTGTAAGAAGACATTTTTTTTTTAATTTGAAGTTTATATTGTTTGTTTTATATTTTTAATAATGTGCATTGTAATAGCTTTAAGATTTAATGTGATTAAAAGTCATGTATCATGAAATTAGTCGCTTTTTTATTTTATCTTAAGGATATTGTACACATTTCCTAAATTTTTCTAAGTAGCCACGTCCCCTTGAAAAGGATTACTCTATAGCGCCAAAGCGGTCACTCGCATACACGAAATGTACGACACGCGTGACCGGCGGCCCAAAAATACATTTCGAATATGCCTCTCGCTTGAGGTCACCGGTGACCCCCATGGCGCAATAAAGTAAACCAGATGAGGTCACCGGTGACCCCCATGGCGTTCAACGTGATAATATTGCTTTTGTATCATAGACCTTACTTTCATAAGTCATTCATATATAGGACTCGAACCCACGACCCTACTATTGTAATGAAAATTCATCATAGAGACCTTCTATAATATTGCTTTTGTATCATAGATCTTACTTTCACAAGTCATTAATATATAGGGTTCGAACCCACGACCCTACTATTGTAATGCAAATTCATCATAGAGACCTTCTATAGTATTGCTTTTGTATCATTGAGTTTATTATCATAAGTCCCTAATATAGGACTAGTCATTGTGCTACAGTACTTCAAGCAGTCGGGCTCCCGACCACCCCATATATATGTACAACTGCAGGCATGTATCTCCGGCAGCTCCTCCATACAAGACATCTATACATGAACTCCTTCCACAACTTAGACAATTTTTCTAGTTATCTTATAAACGTCATTTATCTTTACTTTTATAATATTATCAACTTGTATTTTTATTGTTTATCATGTATTAAATATTTTTACAAGTTTTTATAATAAATTTATTTATTATGGAAGACAATATTTTTGCCTTTAATTTACTATGTTATTGGTCTAATGTCTGAAATGTATTTATATTCAATTTATGCTTATTAATGTAATTGATGGGGATTCGCGGGTAGCTTGGTCGGCTGTCAAGTGCTTGTGTCCCGTATTAAAAATTATTTTAAATATAAAACAGCATTTTTAAATAAGTAAACAAGTATATTTAAGAACAATTTTAGTAGTGTTATAAGATACATTAGTAGAATAAAGTGAAAACAGTGGTCGTTGGTTGTTACAGTGCAAAATAGTGATCAGCTGTTCGTAACAAGATCAGCTGTTCGTAACAAGATCAGCTGTTTGTCATTAAACCGTATTGCAAATTGCTGCTATAAACATTTAAGTTATTTAACAAACCTTAAATAGTTAAATGTAAACAAGGTAAATAGTATATAGTAAATCGCTAATTATTAAACATTCTTATAATTATACATATTGTGACGGCCCAATATTATTATTAATAATTAAATTCAATATAAAGGGGCGTCAAAAATAGTCTTAAAAGATATATATTAAACAATAAAATTACATTAATAACCATAAAGTTAATATAAATACATTTCAGACATTAGACCAATAACATAGTAAATTAAAGGCAAAATATTATCTTCCATAATAAATAAATTTATTAAAAACTTGAAAAAATATTTAAAATAAGATAATTAATAGAAATACAAGTCGAAAATATTATAAAAATAAAGATAAATAACAGTTATAAGATAATTAGAAAATTGTTGAAAATTGTCTAAGTTTTGGAAGGAGTTCATGTATAAAAGAAAATTTTCCTAAGTTGTTGAAGGAGTTCGTGTATAAAAGAAATTTCCCAAGTTGTGGAAGGAGTTCACGTATAAAAGAAAAGTTTCCTAAGTTATGGAAGGTGTTCATGTATAGATGTCTTGTATAGAGGAGCTGCCGGAGATACATACCTGCAGTTGTACATATATATGGGGTGGTCGGGAGCCCGACTGCCTGAAGTACTGTAGCACAATGACTAGTCCTATATTAGGGACTTATGATAATAAACTCAATTATACAAAAACAATACTATAGAAGGTCTCTATGATGAATATGCATTACAATAGTAGGGTCGTGGGTTCGAACCCTATATATTAATGACTTATGAAAGTAAGGTCTATGATACAAAAGCAATACTATAGAAGGTCTATATGATTAATATGCATTATAATAGTGGGGTAGTGGGTTCGAACCCTATATATTAATGACTTATGAAAGTAAGGTCTATGATACAAAAGCAATACTAAGGAAGGTCTCTATGATTAATATGCATTACAATAGTAGGGTAGTGGGTTCGCATCCTATATATTAACGACTTATGAAAGTAAGGTCTATGATACAAAAGCAATACTATAGAAGGTCTCTATGATTAATATGCATTACAATAGTAGGGTAGTGGGTTCGCATCCTATATATGAATGACTTATGAAAGTAAGGTCTATGATACAAAAGCAATACTATAGAAGGTCTCCATTATGAATTTGCATTACAATAGTAGGATTGTGGGTTCGAACCCTATATAGGAATGACTTATGAAAGTAAGGTCTATGATACAAACGCAATATTATAGAAGGTCTCCTTGATGCATAAGCATTGTATGGGGTGGTCGGGTGACTGACTGCTCCTAGTACTGTAGCAAAATGACTAGTCCTTATTAGGGACTTGAAAAGGAATATTATGGTGGCGTGTGTGCTGCTTCACGAGCAATTGGTCCGAGGTAAACTTGGACTCGCTAACCGATGTGTCCTAGACATATCATCTTAGTGCCGGTGGTAAGCGGGTTTGTTGTAGCAATACGGCTTTCCCGTGGAATTCGCAAACCCATACCGTTTGTGGGCGACGTCGTTGCGCATAGCGATGTGTCGTCTGTCTTTCGGATTGGGATGATGAGTGTGTTTGGTAGCACTTTTAAGTGTAGCAGGCATACTCAACTTCATGTCTTAGTGCATTAACGCTATGATACGTGGAGTTTTGTTCATTGGCGTCTTAGTAGCGTGCTACTATGATACGTTGGTGATATTTTTTATATAACAACAATACACAAACTTTGTTACCAAAGTCGATAGGGGTCATGTGGGTGTGTTGTGAGGGTGCGCCATCCGTATGATAGTTGCATTGATGCTTACTGCTACTTGCGGTATTGCGTCTTGTGATGGATCTGCGAGTGTGCTGCGCCTGATTCGACGCATTCCTGTGGTTCTGGTCGATGGAGGTATACAATTAACATCTAAGTGCCGGTGGTAAGCGGGTTTGTTGTAGCAATACAGCTTTCCCGTGGACATCGCACACCCATACCGTTTGTGGGCGACGTCGTTGCGCATAGCGATGTGTCGTCTATCTTTCGGATTGGGATGATGAGTGTGTTTCGTAGCACTTTTAAGTGTAACAGGTATACTCAACTTCATGTCTTAGTGCATTAGCGCTATGATACGTGGAGTTTTGTTCATTGGCGTCTTAGTAGCGTGCTACTATGATACGTTGGTGATATTTTTTATATAACAACAATAAAAACTTTGTTACCAAAATCGATAGGAGTCATGTGGGTGTGTTGTGAGGGGCCGCCATCCGTTTGATAGTTGCATTGATGCTTACTGCTACTTGCGGTATTGCGTCTTGTGATGGATCTGCAGGTGTGCTGCGCCTGATTCGACGCTCTCTTGTGGTTCTGGTCGATGGAGGTATGCGGGTGGTGATGTCTGCTGGGATGTATGGGGGACCTTGGGATGGTGTAAGCCCGACGATAGTCGTATTGATGCTTGTTGCGTTCTGCAGCATTGCGTCTCTGCGATGGTTGTTTGGTGGGACGCTATTCTCAATGGCGCTCTCTGCGTCTTGGTTTGACTCACACCTGAGTAGCTTTGCCCAAGTCAGGTCCCTTCATTACGGGGCTGCAAACTGTCTGCCCTCCACGATGTTTTATATAACAACATAATAATTTATCTCTGTAACTTTCCCACCTTTGAATGATTGAAGGCAACTTGTTGGTGGGTGAGACAAACATGATCGAAAATGCATTTACTCAACGTCAGTGACACAAAACCTTTCTGATGGCAAATTATTACTAACAACTTATAACTGCCTTTTGGTTATATCTGCCGTTGTATTGGTTGGTGGAGCATATGTGTCGACCTCATGCAGGTGGTAGCTGGATTCTTTCGTATTCTGTATTGCGTTTACACGCATTGACATGCGCGACTTCGGTCGATGTTTGTGCTCACGCACTAACAAGGGGCCAAGCCTCTTTTACTGGTTCGCCAGTTATTTTGCTGTGGACTACGGTCCAGTTCTCGAATTAACGTTCTCTTCGGGGGGAGTGCTTCAAAATGGTTGGCGTTCACCGCGCACGGCGTGTGTGGAGCCGTGTGCCTCCCCTACATTTTTTTCAATAAATGTAGGAGAGCGAAGCCCTTGTATCGGGTATTTTGTATTAAAGACGCGTCAACAGATTTGACAGCATACAGGCAACTGAACAGACAGATCTCCAAATGCATGCGGCGAGACTTACGCAACTTTAATACTGCTCGTATTAAAGACGCGATCGAGCGGAACCAGGGCTCCAACGTCTTTGCCAGAGATCTGTCTGCCAGAAAGAGCCAACTGTCAAAGCTGAAGGCTGAGTGTGGCAGCATCGTTTCCGAGACACCTGAGATTTTGAGTGAGATTGAGAGGTTCTATGGGCAGCTGTACACATCATCGTTGGAGCCACACGCAAGTGTGAGTAACGATCCAAGAGCAAGTCTTACCCGACACTATTCCGATGATATCCCGGACGTCATTCTGAGCGAGATTAGAATGGCTCTCCAGCACCTTAAAAACGGCAGGGCCAGGGAGGATGGAATTACAGCGGAGCTTCTGAAAGCGGGTGGAACACCGGTACTTGAAATCCTTAAGAAGCTCTTCAATTCCGTCCTCCATGGTGGCACTACTCCGGAGGCGTGGAGCAGAAGTGCGGTGGTCTTGTTCTTTAAGAAAGGCGACAACGCTCTCTTGAAGAACTACAGACCGATTTCCCTTCTGAGCCGCGTCTACGTGCTGTTTTCGAGAGTCATTACGAGTCGTCTCGCACGCAGACTCGACGACTTCCAGCCTCCCGAACAAGCCGGTTTCCGAAAAGACTTCAGTACCATAGACCACATACATACCCTGCGGCAGATTGTACAGAAGACCGAAGAGTACAATCTGCCACTTTGACTGGCGTATGTGGACTATGAGAAAGCCTTTGATTCCGTCGAAATTTGGGCGGTGCTACAGTCCCTTCAGCGGTGCCAAGTTGACTGTCGGTATATCGAAGTGCTGAAGTGTTTGTACAGTAGGGCTACTATGGCTATCCGACTACAGAACCAGAGTTCGAAACCTATCCAACTGCAGAGAGGTGTAAGACAGGGTGACGTTATATCCCCGAAATTCTTCACCGCTGCGTTGGAAGACGTTTTCAAGCTACTGGACTGGAAAGAATACGGTATTAACATCAATGGCGAGTACATCACTCACCTGCGATTTGCTGACGATACAGTCCTTATGGCAGAATTGCTGGAGGACCTTAGCACTATGCTCAATGACCTCAATGGTGTCTCCCAACGAATAGGTCTTAAGATGAACATGGACAAAACAAAGATCATGTTTAATGTCCATGTCACACCTATGTCGGTAGTTGTTGGGAGCACTATGCTCGAAGTTGTTGACGAGTACGTTTACTTGGGACAAATGGTCCGACTAGGTAAGTCCAACTTCAACCGAGAGGTAAATCGACGGATTCAACTCGGCTGGGCAGCGTTCGGGAAATAACGACACATCTTCTCGTCAGGTATACCTCAATCTCTGAAAACTAAAGTGTACAACCAGTGCGTGTTGCCAGTGATGACTTACGGATCAGAGACGTGGTCCTTCACTGCTGGCCGCATGATGACGCTCAAGGTCGCTCAGCGTGCTATTGAGAGGGCTATGCTCGGAGTTTCTCTGCGAGATAGACTCAGAAATGAGGATATCCGCAGTAAAACCAGAGTGACCGACATAGCCCAACGGATTAGTAAGCTGAAGGGGCAATGGACCGGTCACATAGCTCGAAGAACCGATAACCGATGGGGAAGAAAGGTTCTCGAGTGGCAGCCTCGTGCCAGTGGGCGTAGTGCTGGGCGGCCCCTCACTAGATGGAGTGACGACCTGGTAAGACATGCAGGAAGTCGAAGGATGCGGGTGGCTCGGGACCGTGTTTTGTGGCATTACTTGGGGGAGACCTATGTTCAGCGGTGGACTTGTGTGGGGCTGTAATGATGATGCTCCCAATTTTGGTGGATTATGGGAGGCAGGGGTATCTACAAAACATCATTTAAAAAGAATTGTAGGAAATTCAACCCTCATATTCGAGGAAATGACCACACTCCTCAATCAGGTAGAGGCATGCTTAAATTCTAGGCCTTTAACGGTTGTAAATACTGGTAATCCAGGAGATCCGGTCCCTTTAACTCCTGGTCATTTTTAGTCGGGGGGAAGCATTAGTAGGTGTAGCTGATGCCAACTATGAAAATGTCAATATTAGTCCCTTGAGTAGGTGGCATCTAGTACAAAGAATGTTTCAGCATTTTTGGTGTAGGTGGTCCCAGGAATATCTTACATCTTATTTACACCGTCATAAATAGACTTTGCAGCATCCTGAGCCCCAAATCGGGGATGTCGTCTTAATAAAGGAAGATGATTTACCTCCTGCTCACCGGTTGCTAGGTCGAATATTACAAAAACATCCCGGCCCCGATAATATAACTCGAGTGGTCACATTAAAAACTAAAAAATCTGTAATTAAACGGCCAACATCCCGTTTATGTATACTACCTATATCAGATTAATAAGTAAAAGTAAATGTATGAAATTGGAATTGTAGTTTCTGTTTGTAACAAATTGAAGATTTTTTGCGTTATTTATTTATTTTTTGTTTTTATTTAAAATTGTATTAAGCTTATGGTACTATTGTAGTGTGTTGCTTTAGTTATATTAAGAAGATTGTATTTCTCATCTCGCCTAATTTTTGTGTATTTAGAATAATAATAGTTTTATGTTAATCTTTTGTTATTGTTACTTTACTTTAGAATTGAAGGACATATCTTTGATAATGTCCTTGGAGGGCAGAATGTTCACGATTCGTATGTAATCAGACCAATATAAAGTGTTTTAATTTTATTTGTGAACAATAGATGTCGCTAGTAGTAGATTACCTCGCGATATGGTTCGATGTATATTAATTGCATAAGGCGTTTTGTGTGCTTTATAAAAAAGTGAAGGATATTGGAAGAAAGTAATGCATACACCTAATCGAGATATCTGTTGGTTTTATTTAAAAAGTACAAATACGCCCGTACGTAGCAATAGCCCGCTACGTACGACCGTATTCACAAACGACATCCTCAAAATCGGTAAATTGGAAATAAAATTGCATTTCGTTAATCCATTTTATATTATTCCACCACACACCGAAACTGTCATTGAATGTTCGGTTTGCGATACCAATCTTAAAGATGGCCTTATCACGGACCAACACATATCAGAAAACTTGCTTATATCCAATTGTATCGTAAAAATCAAAGAAAACAAACGCGTTTATTTAACTATAGCCAATACTTCAGTTTCCTGTCAATCTAAATCCAAATTCAAATCTTAAAGTTACACCCTTACACTCTGACGCAATTCAAGTGAACACTAACTACTCTAACACAACTAAAAGAACAAATGACGTAATAAACTCATTAAGAATAGAGCATTTGAATCAAGAAGAGTCCAACGCCCTCACCGAACTTTGTTCGGTCCCTTGTGGAAGGTATTTTGTATAAAAATATTGTGAGCCTTTTCCAAGCGGGAAAGGATAATTAATAATAAATTAATAATGCAAACCTCATACAAGTGGAATAGGGACGTTTTATGTTCTTAACCTTTCTCGAGCTCTGTCTTCGTGAACGGGGTTAACTTAGCTTATAAGGCACTACCAACATCTTTCAATTGTTCTAGTGAATATTCATTCTTCCAAAAGACACCTAAAAGAACTAAGTTACTAAACAAATACAACGTAAATAAGGGTCCTAACTAAGACGATCACGCCAAAATATTATAAACGGCCTATTATTAAACCTTTTGAAAGAACATTTAGAAAGATCAAAAAATATTTTATTTATATATCACATATATATAATTTTATTATAAAGGGGAACTAATTATATTCAATATCATACATATTTATATAGAGGGGGTGGAGCGTTACAGTGGCATTAGCTCATCCATGCGTGACCGCAACGCCTTCATAAGCGCCGAGTTTTGTGGTAGATCTGCTGTCAAACTGTTGCGTGCTTAAATTTTTTGTTATTTTCCTGAAAAATACGACGAGAAATTAGGTATTGTGGTACACTAGGCATTGCCGTAAATAACTAATCATGCCCTCGAGTTACATTAAACAGTATAGTGCAAAAATAAACAAAAATTAGCCTGGATTGACCATTCTCAGTTTAGTAACCAACTTTTTTCATAGATTTTGTATGATGTATTATGTACAAGACGATTTTTTGAAAGATTGCTAAAACCTGTGTCAGTTGAAAAATGACACAGGTTTCAGGTTTTGTAAGGTTAGTAAACATAGAGACGCACGCATGCGATCAGTGATGTTGAAGTTTCGATAGTATTTTGTACAATTTTCGTGTGTATTGACCAATAGCATCAAAATTTCGTAGATTTTTTACGACTATAGGCTTCATTAATGTCTGAGACCTGATACGTATAAATGAATAGTTGAAGGCGTGCTGCATCAACATCAACACGTATAAACACCTTACATATAAAGTTATTTACACGTCACATAACAACTTTGTTGAATTACGATAATTATAACATACACATATATATATATATATATATATATATATATATATATATATATATATATATATATATATATATATATCGCTCCTTGGAAATTCCAATATTAATGACTAAATTTGAATCCAAGGATTTTTTTATTCCTAAGAAATAGCTCGTGACATTACGGCTTTAATAATGTATTGGGGTTAGCTATAGATATCCAGTACTTGAATGTTTAAATACTTTAGACTAGGAGGCTTGTTAGAGTTAAGCCTATATATAAGAGTTAACCTATTACACTATTTTTAGATGTCAGAAATGCGTTTTGAATTAATTACGATAAAAACAAATTTCACTAAAAATTCCTTATCATCAACATCATCATTACAGCCCTTCACAGGTCCACTGCTGAACATAGGCCTCCCCCAAGGTACGCCACAAAGCACGGTCCTGAGCCACCTGCATCCATCGACTTCTTGCGTGTCTTACCAGGCGACCCCCAACTAGATAGAGTGTTACCAGGAATTGCTTATAACGAAACGCAAATATGTCAATTTGTTCTCATATTATGTGGTATGTCAAGTACTTGATTTTTTAATTTTGTTTTCAATTTAGGAGGTTTGTACGTAAAGTAGTTGATGTTTTAATTTTGTTTTCAATTTAGGAGGTTTGTCACGGTTAAGCTCGAACATTTTACACTGTTTTTGGATTTCGGAAATGGCTTTTGAATTAAATACGATAAACATAAATTTCACCAAAATATGCATAATATAACGATACGCAAATATGTCAATTTGTTTTTAACACAGATACACTCAAAAAAAGTTAATCACTCGGAAGCATACAATCCGTTTGTGGCTGAAGACGGGACTTATATACAACAAATTGAGTCACAGTGGACAGCAGTCAAAAGGTATATATATATATATATATATATTTTTTTTTTTTGATGAAAGGAGAACCATCAAGTGTATGGTGCATCGTCCCACTACCAATAGCGATGAGCTATATATCATTGAAAAGCTCTTTTGATGTTCTTTAATTGTCTATACGCCAGTTAATCTCTAAACATTGTGTAAAAAAATGGGTGCGATTGAGTTTGTCAAGAGTAGCTGTGCAAAACGTTTTACAGTGAGTGAAATTTGAGAGAAAAGGAATTGACTTGTGTGTTGTAACATTTTCGCATAACTACATCCAATTAATACAGGGTATGCTATGGGAAATTTCAAACTTTTTGAATTAAAAGATAACGGTTGGCGGGAGAGGGATGGAGCGAGGTGCGGGGATTATTATTCGACCGATACCATCTATCAGCAGTTTTAAGAATCTTTCAGCAACAATGTAGTATTATTGTACTCTGTGGCATCAACGATTAATTTTTGATCTCTTCTTCCTATAAGACTGCATACAATGAAGAGGTCAAGCTGTATCTCAATAACGTCTTAATCGAATGAGATGACTCTTGCGTCACATTTTAGTTTAGAGTAACAGCTATAAAACAGTACAGGTTTCATTGAAATCCTTTCAGTCGTTCCCACGAGATGACAAAAAATTTTCAGGACAGACCGACATAGTTTCTAAAAATGATTGGTTCTTGTTTTTTTTCTATCTGATTTTTTTTCCTACAGACATTTCAACCTCTACGATTTTACTATAGTATAGATATAGAGATTTCTTGTTAATTTCTCAACAGGACTCTACTACTGCTCTGATTAATATTTTTATTAATATGTTTCAGATTCAGCAAATGTGAAAAAATAAACTGTCGTATTACAAAAAAGTTAGACATCTGTTCAACACGTGTTTATCAAATGAGTTACTACAAAAGAGTTTTTAACGGTGGTTTATGGATAGGCACGGCTTAGACGTTGTTTAAAGGGCATTGCCCACTCTTCATAGACATTTCGGCCATGGGTGCCCACATATAAAAGCATATAGATATGATAATATACAATTAAAAGAATGAAATGGTTAAGAAATTGGTTTAAAAAAAGTCGGGAATTTTAAGATATAAAAGTTTTTATTTTCACAAATACAGTTTTTTAACAACTAATTTTACCAATTTTATCGCGTTTAATTTCTTTGATTTTTAATTCCCGACGTTTCGGGTGCTTTCCAGCACACATGGTCATGGGGGATTGAGGTGACTGGTGTACCGAAATCAGTGTTAACTTGGAGTAACTTCAGCTTTTTAATAACTATTTATGGACCGATATACGCAGAATGAACTTACTGTCTTGAAGTCTTGCGTGGTGTGCTTGGGTTTAGTTTTAATTTTATTAATTACAGGGTCCCAAACAGGTGGGAGTACCCAGCTTCCTTCTCTATTGAAATTAGAATGTTTTTAATTTCAATAGCCTCACATATCATCCTTGGCAGGAATCGATGTTCTTTCGCGAGGATTTGTGGTCTATCAAATCTGATATTATATGTATCTTCTTCAGCGGCTTGTAGAATGTTCTAATAGGAGCTCGCTTCAAGATGTAGCCAATCTTGTCCGTAACATCTCTGAAATATGGTAGTACAGCAGGCACATGCTCGACTGTGCCCGACTTCACTCGGTCACTGTGACATAGGTGCGGGACCCGAAGCTTGTTGTCGTGCAGAACTTGCTTGACCAGGTGTTTGCGCTCACAGATCCCTTGTGCTCTCTGTAACAAAGAGTTGCCCACGGTAGCTAACTGTGAAGGATGATGGTGAGATTCACCGTTTAAATATGGGTTTGTATGGGACTTTTTTCTATATACAGTGTAACCTATGGTGTTAATAAAATTTCGTATGACTAACACATCTGGGAATGCTAAGGAATTATTTGCCTCTAATATAATATCATAATCACTGAATGGAATTTAGCACAGAGTGGTAACAATGGATAAAATCCATTGGTTTTTTTTGCGCCCGAAGCAATTGGAAAGGGCTACCCTTTATGAAGGGAGGCGGAAAATGCATTACGCATACCACGATAGCCGATCTATCGTGATTATGAGGGACTCACTACCTACCGGGGGAACCTAAGTGATACCCTCTAAAACCGCCTTTGGGGACTGGCTGTTTAAGCTTCTTATGCCGTATCGGAAGCGACCCTCTTTTGGGAAAAGAGGGCGCAGGAAAAATTCATAATTTCCTCCCCAATAAGCTAGCAGGACCTGTCAGCAGATTCCCAGCACTCCTACTGTGGTGGTAGTGGGGGGGAAGGCCTTAATAGGCAGACTTGTTGTCATAATGAGATGTGTTCCAAGGGTTTGGGTATGAAAGGGAAAGTCACATTCATACCCAAACCAGGTAGGAGTGTATACGAAAATCCTAAATCCTAGAGACCCATTAGCCTCACATCCTTTCTCCTAAACACTAATGTGTGTAAGGGAATTAAGGGGGTCGACGCAAATTAACTTAATTATTATTATATTATAGGAATTATATATAACTTTTTATTATTGCTTGCCTTTAATAATCACATTATTCCTGCCCACACGCAAAATACACGCTTAGACGTGGAGTTGCGGAAAACAGCCCGTCGTAAACTAACTAACTAATATCATAATCAAGTTTTGATCAGATCTTTAATTTATTTTATGATTTTTTTACAGGATAGCGTGACAACCGAGCGCACAGTACATCTGATGGTAAGTGGTTGCTGTGGCCCATAGACATCAACATCTATCCTCGATTACGAATCAAAATACAGATGCGTTGCCACCCGTGAGGACTAGGATGGAATGCCTCGTTGCCAGGGTCTCTGGTTCTCTACACTCCCTATCCGAAACACAGCAGCATTAAGCTACTATTTTACGCTGGTACTCTGTGAGAGCGTGGTCCTTCCCCTGGTAGAGCCGACCCATTCGTGCTACAACTATAACTGCAGCATGACCCTACCACGTACGAAGAATCTTATCTTATATATACAATCTTATACAACATTTGTATCATACACAATCAATACATTATCCAGGAATTGAGCAGGAGGCGAAATATTAAATTGATGCCGTGCCCAACCCAAATACCAAATTACTGTCATAACATGGGCACAGCATCCTACCGTTCGACGGCCGACAATACAATTGCAACAATACTTTTTAATTGCACTTCTACCAGAATCATTGCCACTAATTAAAATATATATAAAATATACTTTACGACTGATGTGTCGACTTGTGATTCTAGCCCTAAGTAAAGAGCAGCTAGGGCTAAAGTTTATTCCTTCCGTAATGCTGCTCCTGTGGTTGTTACATAGTTCTATCCGATAGCATCCATTAAACCTAATATGCTCACCATAATAGGAGCGAGCTTGCTTTAATTGGTATGTGCCACAAGCAATGAATATTAAATCATTGTAAGTTAAAACAGGAAATTCCCTAACATTTTCAGAGTCTACATTTATATTTCTAAAGTCTGCCCTAGCTCTATTTAGATTTCGTTCCCTAACATACACAGACAAATCATTATTTGTCTCCATATTTTGGTGAACTATTTCAAGTATTTGAGCCGCATCATCCCTGTCCCTTATTTTAGTGTAGAATTTGTTAATTAGAGCAGAAGCCACAGCAAAGTCTATCATCAAATGTTTAGAAGCCCTGTTAAAATAATTTTGGCGAAATATTTTAAATTGAGTTTTAAAAATGTCATTCACCACCTCGACTACCCATCGACACATAGTCACGGCTCTGGACTTATTACCTTCTCTAGTCGTTAACTGAGATTCACCATCGGGTGGAGACAAAGGTACATGAACCTGATAACCACAATGTTCTAAAAGAGGCAATGAATCCCTAAAGCCTCTATCTAGGATGAATACATCTCCAGATTCAAAATATTGCCTTAATGAACTGGATTCATTGCCAAATTAATTTTTTATGATATCCGCATCTGAGGTTGTTGCAGGATCAAGGCCTAAAACATCTATGATGTAACCATCACTACACACAAAAAGGAAAGGCTTTATAAGATTGCTATATTTATGTAATGAGTAAGTTTTTTTCTGATATAAATAATTGGAACTTTTTTCTATGTATATATATGTACCATCGGCAATTATGACAGGCCTCCTATTTTCTCCCCCATAAAGTCCATTTGGAATGAGAAGATTTCTTTGAGCTATTTCTGCTCGGGATATATGATTTATGCCCAAATTCATAGGAACAAAATCCTGATTAATTATTTCGCGGGCCATATTTATAAGCCGCTCTAATGTGCTTCTTGGCATGATTAAAACTACTTTCCCCCCGGGGAGGAGTCCCCCGTGACCATGGGTGCTGGAAAGCGCCCGAAACGTCGGGAATTAAAAATAAAAGTAATTAAAAGCAAAAATAAACGCGATAAAATCCGTAAAAGTAGTTTTAATCATGTGTAGTGTTCGCGTAAATATAAGAAATCATTGTGCTTCTTGGCACTTGCAATAATGCTGACATGCGTTCGTCACTATCTCCTATTCTTAACTTCATTAAATATGCAGCAAGTGCAAAACAACCCCTATGTTTACTTGACACTCTAGGAACTACAGACAGAATTTGTTGGTGTTGTGCCCTTGATAAGCCTAGATAATAATGTACAGTGTGCTCAGGCATACTGTCAATATTTTCAAAGTCTATATGATTATGCATATTATCTTTCAATAATGTAGCAAAATCTTCAATTTGTGCTGCACTAAATGTTTTAATAGGATTATATATTGATTCTAAAAGTAAATCCCAAGAGTTACTATTTAAATGGTAGTTACAGATTCTACATTCTGGAGGTACATAGTAATTGTAATCGCAAAAAAGACGTACCCGCAACGCTGTTGGAACAATGAGTCGATTGGAGTCGTTACAACCAGGAAAAAAACATTGATTTTGTGTTAGTGGTGCTCTTACATAATTAGGCAGCAGTATACTATGTGATATATGATCTAAGCTTTGTTGATCTGGGTGCAATACATTACCGACTTCAGATTGCAACGAGGATGAACTAGATGATTCAGATGGTTCCCGTTCTGCAGTTAAATGTGATGCTGCGCTATCAAACCTTCGCCAACAATTATGACACACACGAGATGACGATGGCAACTGAAATAATATTAAATACAAAAGTGAAAAAGTGAACAAAATAAAAATAAAATAGATTTGTTTCCTTTAAACTCAAATACATATAAAATATTTATCAAGTTAATTGTTACTGCACAAAAGCAGATTTAATGGCCCATATTATTTAATAATTAAGCACTTAAAAAGTACCAGTAGTCCAAAAACAATGAAAAACAATTGTCTCATTACTTGGTAGTTGGTAAAAACGGTAGCACTCTACCTGGTGGTGACAAGCTAATCTTATCGCCATGTTATAAATAAGCTTGTATGTTTGTCAGATATAGTTTGTGTGGATGTAATCAGAGTAAAAACATGTATCACTATCAGATATGAGCACACACACTTAATAAATTAAAAAATGTTGAACACGTACCTCACGTGGTGCATTTTGATGGGCAATTTCATTCCTTATGAGTTCCTCACGTGGAGAATCAGACCCAAACAATGTGTGTGATCTTATTCTCAAAAGTGACTTGCCACAGCTGATACATACATGTCAATGACTAATAATTGGTGAATTTTCCTGTTCGCTAGTTGGATGTCGTGTTTGATTCCAGGCTGCAGTCCAACATGCGTGGCATACTACACTATCACTCGAAACTTGTACCTAATAAAGAAGCCATAATTATTATATCTATTGATATAATTATAAGATAACTCAGTTAATAAGCATTGCTGCAATTGTAGAATGAAGAAAAGGAAGACATGACACATGATTGTAACTATTTACCTGCTGTGGTCGAACCCATTCTTGTATAAGATTTCGCAGTTCTGGAATTTCCAACAAATGCCTTCGTGTTTTCGCTGTATTTAAACAACAATTTACACAGCGAAAATGTCCTCTTGAATGAGTTACCGAGGGCTGGGAAGAAGTCTGGCCGGCGTGGAAGCTGGGATCATTGTTAACAGTGGATATCGAGTCCAAGGTTTGGTGCAGGGGTTATTGAAGGAAGCGGGTGCGGGGTCCTGTTCAGGCCGTGGTCAGTAGAATGGGAAAAAATGTCAGAGTCCAATTATAACGCTTGTTCGTTAGTTCGATAACAAATTCACAAAAATAAAAACAAACAAAATAACACGCAAATGAATTCTACATGTGACTATTTATATATATGACTATAGTTTTGAACTGAATTGTGATTTCATTCTGTGACAGGGCTTAGCTGTCAGACTCGATGTTGCCACTTAACTGACATAAAATCGATGAAAGGATATCGATTTTTATTCGATTAATAATATCGTTAAAAAAACAATCTTTGAGGCGCTTTAAGTTCTGCAGGCTTTTTAAAATATATTTTCCTTTATTTATTTAAATGCTATTTGAAATATATTTTTAGGAACAGTTAAATTGTGCAGTTGCGTTTTGTTAAGCTTTAACCTTTTGAGCTCCACGCCAAAAACGCATTACCGTGTCCTGTACGCCAAAGCGCCAAAACAAAATAGTGTTACAAATTCACATTGTTGGGCGTTCCATGGCCGAAAATGGGCAATGCCCTTTAAACAGCCGAAAATCCTTGTTTAACTAGTGTCTAACCTATCTTTTACGTCAGTTCAGTATTTTTATTTAACATGGATATAATTGATATTGTTGATTAATTCGATGAAGACGACATGGATAACTATGCGGAAATGTTCCGAGAAAGTAATACGGTTCGTGTGAGGGTTAATCCGTTTGAAAATTATGACGACATCAAATTTAAGAAAAAATATAGGTTCAGCAAACTTTTTGCTAGAAAAATATTAGATCTTGTGAAAGACGATATACCGAGTGATTCTCGTGGTAACACAATAGATCCAGCAGTGCAAGTGGCTTGTGCATTACGGTACTGGGCTCATCATCAAGTAAGTTCGATTCATACAAAATTAAACTATGCTTACGTGTGGCGACGGTAGAGAAGAATAGCTTCACACATCATTCTGTATGTTTACCTATTATTTGCAATTTTATTTCAGATTCAAGATGACAGTGGAGATATGCATGGGATTTCTCAGCAATCAGTGAGCAAAATCGCTCATAAAGTTGGGAAAGCGTTAGCTAAAAAAGTTCATTTATTCATTAACATGCCCACTACACTAGAAGATCAACAGGAAACCATCAGAAGATTTAGAAGTATATGTAATTTCCCTTCGGTGATAGGGGCTATAGACTGCACGCATATACGAGTCAAAAGGGTAGGTGGCGATATGAGTGAAGCCTATGTGAACAGAAAGGATTACTATTCTATCAACGTGCAAGTTGTCTGTGATTCAAACTTGAAAATCGGAGACATAGTTGCACGTTGGAGAGGAAGTGCTCACGACTTTCAATTTTTCAACGAAAGCATAATAAAAAAACGCTTTGAACGTGGCGATTTTCATGGAAGATTACTTGGGAATAGTGGATATGCATGTACTGCATATCTCTTTACACTTTTGCTTAATCCTAGTAATGACAAAGCGGAAGCTTACAATAGAGCTTACATTAGAACAAGGAATACAGTGGAGAGATGTTTTGGCTTGTGGAAACAAAGATTCAGATGCCTATTAAGAGGCATGTTTATGAAACTAAGCACAGCGAAAACCACAATTGTAGCATTAGCAGTGCTATAAAACATAGCGACTGATATGAATGAAGAAATTGATATAGTTCGGTATGTTCGTCAGCGGCACAGGCCACAGACTGAGAGATCTACAGTTAGAGGAGCAATTATTAGACAGCGTTTTATCAACCAAAATTTTTAATATAAGAAACAAAAATTAAAAAAATGTAAAATTAGTCCTTATATTCTAGTTTTTTTTAACAATTCTAATTCAAATTTCTTTTTGTCTTTTCTAATAATAATATGTCAATTTCCAGTTTATGCCGCAACTGCTGATCAGCTATTTCTTGTTCTTGAAATTTTATTTTTAATTTATGTTCTTCTTCCAACACTGCTATAGCCCGTTCCTTAAATTCTATATTGCTTCTTAATAAAGCTTCCTTGCCAGCCCTGTAACAGACATGATTTACTTATTTAATTAAAAACCGTTAGGCTCAACCAGATGTTAGGTAACTATTTACTAAGTAGATAGTACCATTTTAGTGTCCGTGTGTAATGTATGGTATTTATGAGAAAATAAATGATTTATACATTTATTTATTTTTATTATATATTATTTTATACATACAATCATGCCTTTTTCCTCATAATTCTCCTAATAATGGTTGTTCATAGATACAACAGCAGTGTCACATGTACATGTACAAAACATGAAAATATAGTAAAGTAGATCATAAAAATTATATACAATTAATCTACTTACAACTTGTTTGTTTTCTTTTCCCTATTTTGTTTCTTATCCACCTTTGAAGGAAACACCATTTGTGTTTTTCTGCTGCATTTAGGGATCTTGCTATCAATCTGAGTGAATAATGATTTTCATTAAGTTTTATTTATAATCTATACATATAATAAATCTGTAGAAAAGTCGTGTCTGTAATTCTATTATTTTTTGAAAAAAAACAAGTCCAGGGGACTAAACAAGCGGTACTGAAACCAAATTAGTAGTTTTTAGAATTTTTGTCTGTCTGTCTGTCTGTCTGTCTGTCTGTGTATTCCGGATTCACTCATAAACTACAAGACGGATTTACATGAAATTTTGTAAGTGGGTAGTTAAGAACCCGGGGCAATTTATACGCTACTTTTTATCCGATTACGGAGCATCAAAAAAAGAAGGTTGTTTTTTTACCTTTCTTTGGAGTTAATTTTATAATAAGTGCATAAAATATCATTAGTCTTAAGGTAGATTACATAAAGTTCTTAATTTGTAATGTATATTTATAACTGAAGCTTAATATACTATGTTAACCGTTGAAACTTAGTTTAAAACTTCACCGACTACGTTGTATGTTTATAAGACAGTGCCATCTATTATTAAAATGCAAAAAGTGTTACGTTTTCCCTTCAGGCACTAATAAATTATTTATTATACATATTAAAGTTTTATTAAAAAATATAAACATTTATAGAAGCTTTTTATATGTATGTATTGCTTTTAAATTTTGTCTATCGTTATGAAAATCAAGTTTAATTTAAATACATAATAGCGCCATTTAAGAAAAAAGTAAGTTACAATGACGGCATCCACACCTTTTTCTGCCACCAGTGTGGCGCCACTTGTGAAGGTGAAGTGAGGTATAATATTTGACAGATATCAGGGCGGGGAAGTTAATTTGTTCGAAAAATGTAAAGGTTAATGTTTCTTTCTGTACTGTTGCTATATTTTATATTTTTAAAATTAAAAATACATAATATTCATGAAAGTAGAAAAATTTTAAAAAAGTTAAAAATGTGCAAAAAATTAAACAGCAAACCACTGACTCATTGTTTTGTGTATTAGTATAATACTCTAGAAACTGATAAACTTTTATTAAAAACTTACTTCTCCATTAAATGACATTGTGTAACAAAAAACTTTATCTCAGTGTCAACTAGCGACATCTGGTGAGCAGAAAATTATTAGCCCTCATTAAACAGTATGGTTCTCTAACTACGTCACTTCACGGCGACTATTTAAATTGTATATATTATTTGTATAAATACATAATAAACAATTATAATTTTTAGTTAGGTCCTTTTCTATCCTATAATAGGAATATAACTATTTTTTTTTATGAAATATATATTGGTACAATGATAATTGTTTTATTTCACTATTTTCCGTTACGTTCCGTTAGATGTCATTGCTGAACATCTACCTCGCGTAGGTAAGATTTTTCGTGAGTTTTCTTAATGACACATTATTTTATATCTACTCAATATGATAATTTGTAAAAGTTGTTATATTTGTGATAATACTGTGTGCTAAGTTTTCTATTCTTTTACCTTTCATGACATCATATTACGGATTTCTGATATTTTGTCTTACGATACGGAATTAGTTGTTTGGATTTTTTAGACTGTAATAATATATTAAATTTAAATTAAATTAAATTGAATTAAATAATATTATTATTGTAGTCTAAGGTTAAGTGATCACTAAATTGTTACATACGTGATTACATTTTCGGATAAGGATTTTAGTTTGTGTTTTGGTTGTTGAATAAATTTTAAATAATGCCGCAAAAAAAGAAAAAGTAGTCTTTCTCAATACACTAAAAAGGGCTAAAAGGATGAGACAAGTTCGATCGCAAGAGACAAATGAGGACCGTGAGCACCGTTTAGCTTACAATAGAGAACAAACTGCGGAATCTCGGGCATCAGAGTCCAGTTTTAATAATGAAACGCGCTTAGCTACAGATCGCGAACGTCACGCGTTGTCTCGCGCTTCGGAAACATTAACAAATTACTCTCAGCGTTTAAAAGTAGATCGTGAACGTCATATCGAGTCTCGAGCTTTAGAGACGTTTACGGAGCATTCAGAAAGGTTGACTGCAGACCGTGAACGTCATGCTGAAAGTCGCGCTTCAGAAACGTTTACGCAATATTCAGACCGCTTGACAGCAGACCGTGAGCGTCATGCTGAGTTTCGCGCTTCGGAAACATTTACGGAGTGTTCAGAACGGTTGACTGCAGACCGTGAACGTCATGCTGAGTCTCGCGCTTCAGAAACGTTTACTCAATATTCGGAACGCTTGACTGCAAACCGTGAGCGTCATGCTGAGTCTCGCGCTTCAGAAACGTTTACGCAATATTCAGACCGCTTGACAGCAGACCGTGAGCGTCATGCTGAGTTTCGCGCTTCGGAAACATTTACGGAGTGTTCAGAACGGTTGACTGCAGACCGTGAACGTCATGCTGAGTCTCGCGCTTCAGAAACGTTTACTCAATATTCGGAACGCTTGACTGCAAACCGTGAGCGTCATGCTGAGTCTCGCGCTTCAGAAACGTTTACTCAATATTCGGAACGCTTGACTGCAGATCGTGAGCGTCATGTCGAGTCTCGCGCTTCGGAAACATTTACGGAGTGTTCAGAACGGTTGACTGCAGACCGTGAAAGTCATGCTGAGTCTCGCGCTTCAGAAACGCTAACTCAATATTCGGAACGCTTGACTGCAGACCGGGAACGTCATGCAAGATCACGTGCTTCGGAATCATTTACTCAATATGAAGCGAGGTTAGCAGCAGATAGGGAGAGCCGTTCGGTAAGTAGGACACATGAAACCCAGCAGGAGCATGACTTACGCTTAGAATTGGCAAGGGGATATTATGAAAATTCGCTTCAACACCGTAACGAACTTTTGTCTTTACAAAGGGAAAGAGTGCAAGCAATTAGGAGTAACGAGACAGAGAGTGAACGTGCAATTCGGTTACAAGCTGATCGTATTCGTACTTTTATAAATCGTTCACCCACCTTTACTCCGCCATCTATGGACAGAGAGAACTACACTGATCTCCCTTGGGTTGATAAAGAAAATAGTGGTTTTACCTACACTTTTAATATTGACTATAGTGAATTTGCCGAGATCGGAAGAATGATTCGCACTTGTAGTCATTGTCAATCACTTAAGTGGTCTAAACAATCAAACGGGTTTTGCTGTTCAGCTGGCAAGGTACAATTGGAAATATTTCAAGAGCCCCCAGAACCTCTTAAATCGCTACTTAATGGGGACCATCCACATTCCAAGCAGTTTTTAGACAATATCCGTTCATACAATGGGGCATTCCAGATGACTTCTTTCGGGGCCAAGCAAGTGGTACATGGAACATTTATGCCTACTTTTAAAGTGCAGGGGCAAGTCTACCACTTAATTGGTTCGCTTTTGCCTGAGACAGAACCAAAGTTTTTACAAATATATTTCGTTTCTGATTACCATGAACAAGCCAATATAAGGAGGCAGAATTTCCCAAATTTAAACGCTAATGTTATCTCAGAGCTTCAGGGCATGCTTCATCAGGTCAACCCTTATGTATCCAATTTCAAAGCTGTACTAGAGTCGATCCCTCAAGATGAATACAATAATTATAAGTTTGTTATTAGCGCGGATAAGCGACCTTTAGTGCAACATTCCGGCCGTTATAATTCTCCATCCACCAATGAAGTGGCAGTTGTCCTGGTGGATCAGCAATGCGACAAGCGCGACATTATAGTACGCACGCGTGATGACCGCCTGCAACGAATTAGTGAGACTCATCGTTCTTACGACTCCTTACAATACCCACTTATTTACTGTCGCGGTGAAGATGGTTACAACTTTACGGTTTATCAAGTTGACCCCGCTACAGGAGCACCTCGGTTAGACAGAAAAGTTTCGGCTCTGCAATTTTATTGTTATCTCATGCAAATAAGACAACGTCGTTTTGTATATTTACAACGATTTCGTGGCTTATTTAACCAGTTTATTGTTGATATGTACGCAAAAGTTGAAACAGAGCGTTTAGTATTCATTCGTACTCATCAGAGACAGTTGCGTGCCGAAAATTATGTGGATCTTCATGATGCAGTACAGGGAGATACACACATAGAAAATTTAGGACGTTTAGTTATATTGCCTTCCAGCTTTATCGGGAGTCCCCGAAATATGAATGAACGCGTTCAAGACTCATTCTGTTATGTTCGCAAGTATGGTAGGCCAGATCTTTTCATAACAATAACTACTAACCCTAAATGGATCGAGATTTCTCAAGAGCTGCTAGAAGGTCAAGCATCGTACGATCGACACGATTTAATTAGTCGAGTTTTTTATTTAAAGTTAAAGTTGTTAATCAACTTATTAACCAAGCAAAACGTTTTTGGCGCTACGTCATGCTATACATACAACGTGGAATGGCAAAAAAGAGGGCTGCCCCACGCTCACATTCTTCTATGGTTATTACAAAAAATTCGTCCTAATGACGTTGATAATATAATAAGTGCAGAATTACCAAATCCCACAAATGATCCTATTTTACACCAAATTGTTAAAACACAGATGATACACGGGCCTTGCGGTGCATTAAATAATAATTCTCCGTGCATGAAGGATGGACAATGTACGAAAAAATATCCTAGACCCCCTTTAAGAGAAACAATCACTGGTGAAGATGGTTATCCCAAATATCGGCGGCGTGCTCCACAGTATGGAGGATTCACCACAAAATTGAGAATGTTTGGACAAGATGTAGAAGTAGATAACAGGTGGGTAGTGCCGTACTCACCTGTGCTATCGAGAACTTTCCAAACCCATATAAACGTAGAAATGTGTAACAGTGTTGAATCAATTAAATACATTTTTAAGTATGTAAATAAAGGGACGGATCATAGTTTTCAAACAAATTTGCAGAAGTCCGACGTACCCCAATCCATGTAATGGAGAATGAGCTGTCTCCCACCACTCGGACACGAATATGAAAACTGGTATAAAGTTTTCACAGATGGATCTAAGTACAAAACCAGAGAAGGCAGCAGCGACAACATGCAACTATTTTGGATCCATACTCAGAATGAGTATAAAATTTAACATTGATTCAGAAATTTCGATTATACATACTAAATTGATTGCTATATCTGAATCTCTCTCTCTCTCTCTCTCTCTGCCACATATTAATTCAATACCATTTTGTCAATTTGACTGATGAAATTTTCTATAGGATTCGGCTGTGCCTTTCAAGTGAGAGGTGAACAGATTGCCTATGATATAATAAAATAAATCTTAAAATTGCAATCTCAAAACAAAAAGGTTATTATTCAAAGGTTGCCACCTCATATATAGATAAGAGGAAATGAGGTTGTTGACCTGTTACCAAAATATTCAGATGTAGACGGGATTCTGTTATAGTGTAACTCCTAAAAGTTCATTGCAGAGTGTTATGACAAGAACATTTTGATGAAAGATCATGGGTTTTTGGGATGTTTAGAAATCTTCTCATTTCTATAATAAGACTTTTATTGCTTTTACAGCCTAGTCTTACAGATAAATTGTCATCGGAAAAACAGTTTTTAGTATCCTTCGATGCATCTCCAAATATTTTATTATAGAATGGGTAGCAAGATTCCTTCTAGTAGTTGAGTTTTCTTTGTGTTACTCACGCAGTGATTTCAAGTAGCATCTGAATATTCTTTAATCAAGTTATTACATATAACTGTCAGTCTGTTGAAGAGTATCTGGTATTGAACAATTCAGCCACAAATAACCTGTAATTTGTGAATAGATAATTGTCCACTGAAAAGAAACTAAATAAAACCTATTCTTAGATTACATATTCCATCGAACAAATTTGCTTTTTTAATGAAAAAAGGCCCAACACCAAATCGTGACATATGCGGAATAGTTGAAAATTTCCAACATATTTTAATGGAATGTGTCCTAAATTTATTTAGAATGTTTATTATTGTTATTCATTTAGAATGTTTTGGTAGTGATTGGAATTTTCACATTGCCACTTCGAACAATATTTTGACTTAACCAATGTCGAAGGAGGTTGCTGGTCAAGCTAGCAGACTTATTTCTGTGTAGAGAATAGGTGTGACTATTTATAGTTACACTTATTCCTCAGGTGTGATTATTTATAGTTGTGTTTATTGCACATAACTATTGTTACTTTAATACATTTTGTATTTGATTGTAGTAATTAAGTAATTAAAGTCAGAACGGGATAATGTAGTTGCTTAGCGACTAAGTCCTTTATAACAATAAATTAAAAAAAGTCTACAACAAGATAAAATAATAACTGTTTGAAATGAATAGTCACTGTTCTAAAATGTTTTTAAGTATAGTCAAATAATTTATTTTGCAACAAGCACTAAAAGTGTCACTTAAGTCTTTGTATGTATAGCAACTTTGTAATTTTCTGATATTTAAGTAAACAATTTTAAGACATTATCAACCAATATTTGTTAGTCTTATGTCAGTAACTTCTTTACGTCATCATTGTTTCTCCGAATAAGAAAGTATCTTAAATAACTTATGAATAATTTTATTATTTTATAATCTATTTATTTTAAGAAAATATTTTGCCTTATTTTACAATGTTTGTGTCATTCCATTACATTCGTCTACTACAGCATATAAAAGTCCACTGCTGAAAATAGGCATCCACCATAGATTGCCTCAAGGAGAGATTTTGATACGAATTATAACTAGTCAAAGTTTTCTTAATTTTGTCACTCACTGACTGACTGATCATCAAAACTCTAAGGCACTTCTAGCAGACATAGAATCTTCACATTTAGAATATAATTAGTGTTTAGTGTATAAATCAAGTAAAAATTTAAATATTTTGCAATTTTGGTCCAGTTTTCTAGATACCTTAACTGCATAAGTGACTTTGTAATCCCGTATAAATAAGAGGTTACAAAATAACATTTGCAGTAAATTAATCACTGTACCTGTATATGTATAATATAATGGAATAATAGGTGCAGACAGGTACTTTGTTGGTATCCAAGAAGTAGATGGTACCGGAAAGGAAAAAAGTAGGGCTACGTACAAAAAGAAATGAGATGCCATCAAAAACACAACGTGTAAAACAAACCAAGTCTCGTAACTCGGTTCTTCTACCGTTAAAAGTTACCGTTAATTTATTCAGTCCTTACTTACTTACTTAGAGTCCTTCTGTCTTAAGTTATTAAGTAATTAGCCAACCTAACAACATCTTATGTTGGCCATATCAATATTAAAAACCTTTTATGTTTTAAATAAATAGATTGACTTGGCAATCACACTAAACAATCTAATTTAATGTCATATGTATTATTTGCTAGATACATTGTGTTTTCATGTTCTTAAAAAAACTATATAGTAAACCACACAATGTGCTACCATAAAATTTGTTTCCAGATTACAATGAACCACCATCCATCTACAAATATTTTAAAATGATAGGACAAACAACAGTGTCTACATCATGACAAAACTGGTAAATATAATTGTAAAAATCATAAAAATCTTCATAAATTCTTCACAAATAGTATATTATTATGTTCAGTTAATTACCTGTTATTTCCCCGAAACTCTTCACCGCTGCATTGGAAGACGTTTTCAAGCTACTGGACTGAAAGGGATACGGTATTAACATCAATGACGAGTACCTCACTCACCTTCTATTTGCCGACGATATAGTCCTTATGGCAGAATCGCTGGAGGACTTAAGCACTATGCTCAATGACCTCAATAGTGCCTCCCAACTGATAGGTCTTAATATGAACATGGAGAAAACAAAGATCATGTTTAACGTCCATGTCACACCTATGCCGGTAGTTGTTGGGAGCACTCATCTCGAAGTTGTTGACAAGTACGTTTACCTGGGACAAATAGACCGACTAGGTAAGTCCAACTTCGACCGAGAGATCAATCGACGGATTCAACTAGGCTGGGCAGCGTTCGGGAAATTACGACGCATCTTCATCTTCTCTTCGCATCAGCTATGGAGAGGGCTATGCTCGGAGTTTCTCTGTATGATAAACTTAGAAATGAGAATATCCGCAGTAGAACCAGAGTGACCGATATAGCCCAACGGATTAGTAAGCTGAAGTGGAAATGGGCCGGCCATATAGCTCGAAGAACCGACAACCGTTGGGGAACAAAGGTTCTCGAGTGGCAGCCTCGTACCGATAGGCGAAGTGTAGGGCGACCCCCCACTAGATGGAGTGACGAATTGGTAAGACATGCAGGAAGTCGATGGATGCAGGTGGCTCAGGACCGTGCTTTGTGGCATACCTTGGGGGAGGCCTATGTTCAGCAGTGGACTTGTGAAGGGCTGTAATGATGATGATGATGAATTACCCGATGTTTTTATTGTTAGGTTGCAAATCGGCAAGAATCGAAATAATATTGCTCGCTAATATTTGGTGAAGTTTTGATAGAGCCAAGTCTTACATATGATAAATACGAGTACAATGAAAATATCTATGGACTAGTAGAGTAACTGTCAACTCAGAGTCACAGATACTAAAAGATATTCCTCATTCGAAGTGCTGTACACAAATGGCAACAGCCTATTACCTTTTATTTTTGTCAGGAACTATACCTGCACTTATATAAAAAAATATAATAGAGAGCAAGAAGAGAATAATAACTGGATTAGTTCCTGTGGCTCTGGTATCAGATCAGGGAACATCAATTCAGTCAGCCGTAAATAAGTTGAAGGAAGATAAAAAAAAAAATATTGGCAAATGAAAATACTGGTAAGATAATCAAATGAAAGGTTTAAAGCCACAAATTAAAGTTCTTAATAAATTGCAAAAATTATTAGTAATGTATTTTTATACTTTTGATTGCCTATTAACCAAATTTTTGTTTTCATTTTAGACGACACAACCATAATAAGAAGTCAAAAGATTAATATCATATTTGATCCTCCTCACCTCATTAAAGGTCTAAGAAATAATTTTGGGAAAACATGAAAATGGGATGATATTGTAGATGTTTATTTAACAGACTGCAAACATGCAGAAATACGTTTGCTGCATAAGCTAAATGATGAACATGTCATTACTCAGAAAATAAAAAAATAAAGGTAAGCCTACCGATGTAAGAAAATAAATATATACACACAATAGAATACAGCTTTACAGCTTTGGAATAAAGCCAAATTAATTAATATTAACATTTGGTTTTTCAGGTGAGAAACTGCAGTCGTGTGTAAAGTAAGACTGTTGCAGGAGTCTTGGCATACACATCACAATTTTGTAAGTCTGTTGATCTAAATATTATTTTATTTTAATTTAAAATAAGGGGGAATCTATCAAACTTTACAAAAAAAGCTTTTATATTGACTGATTTATAAAGTCCTACATCCAGCAGAGGATGTAAATGTAGAAAGCTCATATTTATTTTACTTTTTTATACTTTTTTTGCATATGTCGCACCGCCTCTGTGGGTAGTCGGAATTATTGTAAACAACGCGTGCACCGCACACCTGCGCATTGCACCTGCAGTGGCGCTCATGTAGCTACTATTCTCGATTGTATAAAATGGACGGAGCGGCCGCCGTTAAAGGAGTTATGGCCAGGGCCAGTCAACTTCCTAATAAAAGATTGGTACCGGGAGATGACCTTGGGGGGCTTTAAGGAAGCGAGATGGATTAATATCTATCTCCCTCGCACTTTATGTTATCTTGCCATGAAAGAAATATTATTTTAAATGACACATCATTTTAATAATTTTTTTATTTAATAATTATAATACTTTATCATATAATATATTTCGTTAAACATATATTTATTACGTCTTTATTGAAGTAACAAAATGTATGAATATGAAACTGCATACTATAATAAAAAGGCAAGTTATGGCAACGGTAAATAAACAAAATTACAAATGGGCAAATCCCTTGCACTTGCGGTTGTGTTCTTGTTTATTTGTGTTGCAAATTAAGTTTATATTTTGATATTAACTTATTTCTTACATTACTAACGTTGAGTTGAACATCCCGTTCCTCCGTTTTAGTGTTTAGAGTGAGAAGAGACTCAAACCAAGTGCTGTGCATTGTGCTAAAGAGACTGAGACTCAATTTTATCTTTCATCATGAAAGAAAACGAAAGGAAATGTTACAAGTGTGGATGTTCTCCTGCTCATGATCGTAACATCACCTTGCATCGTTTTCCTAAGCCTGGGAGAACAAATAGCTTACGGTACGTATGCTAAATAGCTTTTTGGTTACTGATTAAATCAGTTTTAAAATATTTAAATTTGAACCACTGAATTAATAAAGTAACAGAAATAAAAATTATTATGGGCCGCATCGGCTAATAAAACCTAAGATACATATTAAGCGATTTAAAAACGTGTGCAAATAATAATTATGCAGAACAGCATGAGGTGTATCACATGGAAATCATAACATAATAAAGTAGTTATAGATGTATTGGTATACACAGAAATAACATGTGGAATAATATTTATATATGTATACAATACAATCACATTGTTTGAAAGGAACAATCTCTTGTATTGCACTCTTCTTCCAAGCATGTTTTTAGCACCTCAGTAGTATATTATTATCTAATTGTATTTTTTCAGATGTGAATTATGGGCGAAGTACTGTTTACCTCATGACTCTTGGTGGTCACCAGAATTTCAAAACAAGCTTCATTATAAGCATTTAATGTTGTGCACTAAACATTTTAAGAAATCATCATTCATTGATAATTTTGGAAAGAGGCTAGTCAAATCTGCAGTACCTGATGAGGAATGTGATAAGGTTAGTTAATCTTTCTTTTGTTACTATCTACATTTTTTTCTTTTGTGTGGCTTTTCTCATACTACAGTGAAAATATTTTCTAGTTAACAAACGGTGGTAACAGATTGAGTGGTGATTTATAAGGGTATGCGACGTAACCTACCATTACTTCTCAACCATAAAAAAACAAAAGATATAAACTTTAAAAAAAATATATAGGATGGTGGTGGTAATGGGTTAAAGCAACATTCATTAATAAAAACAAGTTGTATTTAATGTTTATAAATTTATAAGGCTGTTTGAAATTTAGAGATTGGTTGATCAATGCTGGGATACATGATATAAATAATGATTTGATAATCTCTAATTTTCAGATCACATTATATAATAATAATAATAATATAGCTCCATTTATCTTGAGGGCTCCATAGCATATGACCTATCCATCTCCACTTCATTTGGTCTATCTTGGTGAGAATATCTGTCACACCTGTTCTTGTTCTTATGTGTGTGTTTCTTTGCTTATCTATTTTTCTGATTCTTAGCATGCTCCTTTCCATGGCTCTATGACAATGTTCGAGCATATCTCTGTGCTGCTTAGAAAGTGCCCAAGTTTCGCAGCCATAAGTAAGTAGTGGTGGCAATGGGTTAAAGCAACATTCATTAATAAAAACAAGTTGTATTTAATGTTTATAAATTTATAAGGCTGTTTGAAATTTAGAGATTGGTTGATCAATGCTGGGATACATGATATAAATAATGATTTGATAATCTCTAATTTTCAGATCACATTATATAATAATAATAATAATAATAATAATATTAAGGCGTAGGGAATTGACGACCCCATCGCCCGCTGACGAAACAGTTAAGTGACAAAACTGCTACGTCGGTGCAGTCAGTCAGCGCCTTGCCAAGAGGTGTGAGCGCCGTGCCTCGGCAGTACTCAGGGTGCAAAGGCCCGTTTGTGCTTACGGCCGTACAATGATACAATAAAACGGTGCCGGGCCTGGGCGTCTCCCGCTAATTGGCGCCCAAAAATGGATGATGGATAAGATTGGAAAACGTATAGGGCCGCTGCCTGGGGGGTCGCCGGGGCGCGTCTGGAGCTGGCGCTGGACGCGGCAGCATGCGGGCCGCCAGCCGAGCGCGAGGAGCTGCAAGATCACCTAGCAGCCCCCCGCATCCATCATCCCCACCAGACGGCTTGATGTCGGCAGGGTCCTCTCGGACTCGGCAAGCGGCATCCGCCGCTGGTGGAGTGCGCCGCATGCGTTGGACAAGGGATATGAACGCAAACGCAATGCGGGCGTACTATAGGGCGAAAGGGGAAGAAACTGCGGGGATAGCGTATCGGGCTCGGATGCATTGCTTTTTTGCTGAGCTGGAGCCGTCTATTCCCGTCACGGAACAAAACCTGGCAGACCGAGTTCGGTACATCATGCGCTCGAAAATATTCGATGATGCCGAGCTCGAACGACTACGACGTGAGGCCATTCCCTCATCGAATGAATTGGCTACGGCTGGGGATGAGGCTCCTCAGGCGACAGACCAGCTGCCACGAGTAGAAGCCGCCATGGATCTTCCAGTTGTGGGTGATTCAGACGATGATGAAATGGTCTCCCACGAACTAGAGCAAATGAGGAGTATATTGGAAGAGGCGATTTTAGAAACGCGCAGCATGCCTCTCGAAAATCGACCGCGACTTCCCCCGCATACCCCTAAGCAAGCGAAATCGGGCTGTCGTGAGGGCTCTTAACCCAATGCTGGTAACCTATTTGGAAGCCGGCCGGGACCTTTGCGAGACGGACTCAGTTCTTTTTGGCGCCGCAGTGGCAGCTTGCCGTATTATTGGCGCCAAACTTCCCATGGCTGGACGCGCTACTAAACAAAGTAGCGCCATCCCAGCCTGGAGAAAAAGAATTGAGGACCGTATCGCAAAGGCAAGGGCCCTTATCAGCAGACTGATAAGCTTCAGGTCGGGTAATAATAGACCGAGGGTTGTGCGCACCGTTAGAATGGCGTTTGCTGGGACAAATATCAGTTTGTCCCAGCCGGATATCACGCAGAAACTAACGGAGCGCATAGACGACCTGAAGCAAAAGATTGCTGCTTGGGGGAAGCGGATTCACCGATTTACCGAGAGGTCAAGGCGGTTCAACCAGAATCGTCTCTTCCAGAGTGATCAGAAGAGGCTCTACAAATCATTGGAGCGACCAGAGGTATGTGGAGCGGGCCCAGGACCGGATCAGGCTAACACTGTCGCATTTTGGCGTGGCCTGTGGTCAGAGCCCGTAAACCACAGCGAGGGCCCTTGGACGGAAGTTGTGGCGAGTCAGTGTGCGAGTATTACGCCCATGGACCCCGTCATCATAACGCCGGATGACGTAGCTGAGGCGGTCCGTAGAGCCCCGAACTGGAAAAGTCCGGGACTCGACTGACTGCATCACTACTGGCTGAAGGGGTTCATGGTGTGTCACGCTGTGCTCGCCCGTCAGTTTCAAGAGGCTCTCAACCAGAAGTCGCTCCCTAGCCTCTTCACTACTGGGATCACTCATTTGGTTCCTAAAGACCAGGTTACCACAGACCCGAGCAAATACCGCCCCATTACGTGTCTACCCACCATATATAAGACACTGACATCCATTTTGAGCGCGAGAATCACTCGTCACCTGGAGCTAAATCAGGTGATGTCACGCGCTCAAAATGGATGTCGGGGCGGTGGTCGTGGAACTAAGGAACCACTCCTCATTGACGCGGTCATTGGCAAAGTGGTGAAACGCAACCGTCGGAACTTCTCCGCCGCCTGGATAGACTACAGAAAGGCATTCGACTCGGTGCCCCATACATGGCTAAAGAGAGTCCTCGAGCTGTACAAGATAGACTGTACAGTGAGAGACTTCCTCGAGCTGTGTATGGGGCAGTGGAGTACGATCCTTTGTCATCTGGGTGAGCGGATGATGGCTGCGGAGAACCACATAAGGATAAGAAGGGGTATCTTCCAGGGCGATTGTCTGAGTCCAATCTGGTTCTGCCTCTCCCTGAACCCTCTCAGTACCTTACTGGAGGGATCCGGGAGAGGATTTCAGCTACGGAAAGGAGGGACAAAAGTGACCCACCTTTTTCTATATGGACGACCTTAAGTTATTCGCCTCCAGTCGCTCCCATCTTGTGGAATTGCTAAAAATCACTTGTGAGTTTAGCAGTTCCATTGGAATGGAGCTGGGGACGGATAAGTGTGCGGTCCTCCATGTTGAGAGGGGAAGGGTTGCTAACTCTGAGGGCATAGATTTATCTATGCCCGTCAACTTAAGGACCCTTTCCGAGGCTGAAACATACCGATACCTGGGTATGTCACAGAACATCGGTATCGATGAGGCTGGTGTGAAACAGTCAGTTTGCGACGTGTTTTATGCACGCTTGACCAAAGTGCTTAATAGCCTTTTGTCCGGTGTGAATAAGACACACGCATATAACGGTTGGGTCATGCCTGTCCTTATGTATACCTTTGGCATACTCAGGTGGACTCAGACTGAACTTAACGCCCTGGATAGAAAAGTCCGCACTACCATGACGTCCCATAGGATGCATCATCCGAGATCGTCGGTAATGAGGCTGTACTTGCCGCGAAAGCATGGTGGGCGTGGCTTTCTAAGCGCGCTCACTATGCATAATCGTGAAGTGTGCAGCCTCCGTCATTACTTCCTGGCGAGATCGGATGATCCATTCTATAATGACGTCATTTCTAGTGATAAAGGGCTTACCCCTCTATCCTTGGCCAACGAGCAATGGCAGGACCCAGCAGTGCTTAGCATTTCCGACCGGGAGACCGTATGGAAGGAGAAGGAGCTCCACGGGAGGTACTACAGGGTTCTACATGAGCCCTTCGTAGATACAGTCGCCTCCCTCAACTGGCTACGTTTCGGTGACCTCTTCGGGGAAACCGAGGGTTTTGTCTGTGCAATACAGGATCAGGTTATTAAGACCAACAACTATCGGAGATACATCCTAAAGGATGGCACCGTCGACGTCTGTCGAGCTTGTCGCCATCCCGGGGAGTCACTTAGACATATCATCTCCGGTTGTTCGGCGCTTTCTAACTCCGAGTACTTGCACAGGCACAACCTAGTAGCCAGAATTCTACACCAGGCGCTCGCTCTGAAATACGGTCTCGTGGACCGGAAATTGCCGTATTACAAGTACTTGCCGGAAGCCGTGCTCGAAAATGACCGCGCCAGGCTCTACTGGGACCGGGCCATCATCACAGACAGGACTATTCTTGCAAATAAGCCTGATATTGTGCTGATGGACCGGGCACATTCAAGGATATTTTTGGTCGACATTACCATTCCGTATGACGAGAACCTCGTGAAAGCCGAAACAGATAAGCAAACAAAATATCTGGACCTGGCTCACGAGGTGACCGACATGTGGGGTGGTCTGCCGACCGAAATTATTCCTGTAGTCGTCTCTGCAAACGGGCTAATCCCAGTCAGCCTCTCGGGTCATCTGAGGCGACTGGGACTCCGTGACGGACCGCTCCGGGCTCAAATGCAGAAGGCAGTGGTCCTCGATACCGCCCGCATCGTCCGTCGGTTTCTTTCCCTTTCCCCCTAACCCTCGGCCGTTTGGTCTCCCCTGCCGAGGGCTTCCATCTGGTTGGATCTTTATTTATTTGTGTATTTTTTTGTATTTATTTTATTTTATTGATATTTATGTATATTTATCTTTTCATTTTAATTTATAATTATATATTTATAGAAACCAACCAGATGAGAAAACTATACAGATACCCCAAAAATAATAATATAGCTCCATTTATCTTGAGGGCTCCATAGCATATGACCTATCCATCTCCACTTCATTTGGTCTATCTTGGTGAGAATATCTGTCACACCTGTTCTTGTTCTTATGTATGTGTTTCTTTGCTTATCTATTTTTCTGATTCTTAGCATGCTCCTTTCCATGGCTCTTTGACAATGTTCGAGCATATCTCGGTGCTGCTTAGAAAGTGCCCAAGTTTCGCAGCCATAAGTAAGTAGTGGTGGTAATGGGTTAAAGCAACATTCATTAATAAAAACAAGTTGTATTTAATGTTTATAAATTTATAAGGCTGTTTGTAATTTAGAGATAGGTGGATCAATGCTGGGATACATGATATAAATAATGATTTGATAATCTCTAATTTTCAGATCACATTAGCTGACCTTAATTTGGAACAAAGGAATGTCATTCAACATATTGCGGGTCCATCAACTACTAAACAACCACTGTCTGAAAATATTCAGAAGACTATAACTGTTCCAAATGTATTTGAGCCGGTTGCGGGTCCGTCAAAATGTATACAACCCTTGTATGAGAATGTGCATTATAAGACCATTCCTGACAAAACTAGTGCTATTCCCCAAGTAACTGAGAATATCAACCCTGTTGCTGCTGCAAATCCATCCACGAAAAACAAAAAGGATAAAGATATGTTGATAAAAATGAAATATCATCTGAGAAAAATTAACAGGCTTCAAAAAACTATAGAGCATCTCAAGAATGAAGCATTTCTCAAAGTATTGAGCAAAATGATTCAGTAAATGAAATATTAAAATGTAAAATATCCCCCTCTTTTGCATTATTTTTGCAAGGAGAATTGCAAAACAATAAAAAAAATTAAAAGGTCGAAGATGGAACTTGGACTCCAAAATAATAGCAGTAAGACTGTATAAAAGGTCACCTAGGTGTTACAAATTATTAAGAAGGATGATTTGCCTGCCAACACCTAGTTCATTAAAAGCGTTATTAAGCAAGTTTCACATGAAAGTTGGTATTAATGACCAAAATTTTAATGTTTTGAAAAAAACAATAAAGCAACAGACTCTCTCAGACAATGAGTATATCCTTATGTTTGATGAGATGTCAATAAAAAAAGAATTTGTTTTACAACAAAAAGGAGGACATAATTGAGGGTTATCTAGGCCATGCATTGCAGGGCAGGCCACCACAAATGGCAACACATGCCCTCGTGTTCATGAATGGCGGAATCCGTAAAAAGCTGAAACAACCATGCTTCATTCTTTAGATGCTTTACAGTTTTTGAAGCCTGTTAATTTTTCTCAGATGATATTTCATTTTTATTAACATATCTTTATCCTTTGTGTTTTTCGTTGATGGATTTGCAGCAGGTAGTGCTAATTAATGACATGAAAATGTTGACTTATTATTTTTTAATGCAGTCAATAACAATAATATAACGAAAATAATTTCTACAAATTTAATATTATTGGTGGCATCCATAATATAATCAGGTTATTGGAGTTTAGATATAATATTGCAAAGCTATTGCCTTGTTTGTAGAATGTGAAGGTAAATAATGTTTTCTTGTTAGAAAAAAGTGTTTATATTAAATTGTCTAATCTTTTTTATATAAAACTAATGTACCTTTACCTTCCATTTTGCTTAAATGTCATGTTACATATGCCGTTTACTTAATAGATGAAGTGATGAACTAATTAGCTATAAACTAATAATCATTGACACGTGTTTCAGCGAAGTTACGAGAATGCTTATTTCCTATACTTCGCTAAAATACGCCTACCTCTTAAAAATAGACTATTCTGCTTTACATAACTACTTAACTATTAAATCGATATTTAGTTAAGAGCTGTTGAGAACTGTTTACATGCATAAAGATAAATTAGTTAATTACTACGTCACTTACGTCCATCAATGTACCAACGGTTTTTCTATGTACCAATGTGGACAAGTATGTAATGTAAATAAAAATTATGTATTTCAAAAACCACTTTTATTTGAAAAATAGTTCCTTTTTTTATATTAAAATGATTGCTAATCGTTTCAAAAGTGGTTTATGAATGTAAAGTACTATAATTTACAAATAACTTTGTGCTTTTGTTTTCGTTTTAATTTAGCAATATATATCATTGAAACGAAAAACTACATTTATGTATGACGAGAACCTCGTGAAAACCGAAACAGATAAGCAAACAAAATATCTGGACCTGGCTCACGAGGTGACCGACATGTGGGGTGGTCTGCCGACCGAAATTATTCCTGTAGTCGTCTCTGCAAACGGGCTAATCCCAGTCAGCCTCTCGGGTCATCTGAGGCGACTGGGACTCCGTGACGGACCGCTCCGGGCTCAAATGCAGAAGGCAGTGGTCCTCGATACCGCCCGCATCGTCCGTCGGTTTCTTTCCCTTTCCCCCTAACCCTCGGCCGTTTGGTCTCCCCTGCCGAGGGCTTCCATCTGGTTGGATCTTTATTTATTTGTGTATTTTTTTTGTATTTATTTTATTTTATTGATATTTATGTATATTTATCTTTTCATTTTAATTTATAATTATATATTTATAGATCCCAACCAGATGAGAAAACTATATAGATACCCCACACATAATAATATAGCTCCATTTATCTTGAGGGCTCCATAGCATATGACCTATCCATCTCCACTTCATTTGGTCTATCTTGGTGAGAATATCTGTCACACCTGTTCTTGTTCTTATGTATGTGTTTCTTTGCTTATCTATTTTTCTGATTCTTAGCATGCTCCTTTCCATGGCTCTTTGACAATGTTCGAGCATATCTCGGTGCTGCTTAGAAAGTGCCCAAGTTTCGCAGCCATAAGTAAGTAGTGGTGGTAATGGGTTAAAGCAACATTCATTAATAAAAACAAGTTGTATTTAATGTTTATAAATTTATAAGGCTGTTTGTAATTTAGAGATAGGTTGATCAATGCTGGGATACATGATATAAATAATGATTTGATAATCTCTAATTTTCAGATCACATTAGCTGACCTTAATTTGGAACAAAGGAATGTCATTCAACATATTGCGGGTCCATCAACTACTAAACAACCACTGTCTGAAAATATTCAGAAGACTATAACTGTTCCAAATGTATTTGAGCCGGTTGCGGGTCCGTCAAAATGTATACAACCCTTGTATGAGAATGTGCATTATAAGACCATTCCTGACAAAACTAGTGCTATTCCCCAAGTAACTGAGAATATCAACCCTGTTGCTGCTGCAAATCCATCCACGAAAAACAAAAAGGATAAAGATATGTTGATAAAAATGAAATATCATCTGAGAAAAATTAACAGGCTTCAAAAAACTATAGAGCATCTCAAGAATGAAGCATTTCTCAAAGTATTGAGCAAAAATGATTCAGTAAATGAAATATTAAAATGTAAAATATCCCCCTCTTTTGCATTATTTTTGCAAGGAGAATTGCAAAACAATAAAAAAAATTAAAAGGTCGAAGATGGAACTTGGACTCCAAAATAATAGCAGTAAGACTGTATAAAAGGTCACCTAGGTGTTACAAATTATTAAGAAGGATGATTTGCCTGCCAACACCTAGTTCATTAAAAGCGTTATTAAGCAAGTTTCACATGAAAGTTGGTATTAATGACCAAAATTTTAATGTTTTGAAAAAAACAATAAAGCAACAGACTCTCTCAGACAATGAGTATATCCTTATGTTTGATGAGATGTCAATAAAAAAGAATTTGTTTTACAACAAAAAGGAGGACATAATTGAGGGTTATCTAGGCCATGCATTGCAGGGCAGGCCACCACAAATGGCAACACATGCCCTCGTGTTCATGAATGGCGGAATCCGTAAAAAGCTGAAACAACCATGCTTCATTCTTTAGATGCTTTACAGTTTTTGAAGCCTGTTAATTTTTCTCAGATGATATTTCATTTTTATTAACATATCTTTATCCTTTGTGTTTTTCGTTGATGGATTTGCAGCAGGTAGTGCTAATTAATGACATGAAAATGTTGACTTATTATTTTTTAATGCAGTCAATAACAATAATATAACGAAAATAATTTCTACAAATTTAATATTATTGGTGGCATCCATAATATAATCAGGTTATTGGAGTTTAGATATAATATTGCAAAGCTATTGCCTTGTTTGTAGAATGTGAAGGTAAATAATGTTTTCTTGTTAGAAAAAAGTGTTTATATTAAATTGTCTAATCTTTTTTTATATAAAACTAATGTACCTTTACCTTCCATTTTGCTTAAATGTCATGTTACATATGCCGTTTACTTAATAGGTGAAGTGATGAACTAATTAGCTATAAACTAATAATCATTGACACGTGTTTTAGCGAAGTTACGAGAATGCTTATTTCCTATACTTCGCTAAAATACGCCTACCTCTTAAAAATAGACTATTCTGCTTTACATAACTACTTAACTATTAAATCGATATTTAGTTAAGAGCTGTTGAGAACTGTTTACATGCATAAAGATAAATTAGTTAATTACTACGTCACTTACGTCCATCAATGTACCAACGGTTTTTCTATGTACCAATGTGGACAAGTATGTAATGTAAATAAAAATTATGTATTTCAAAAACCACTTTTATTTGAAAAATAGTTCCTTTTTTATATTAAAATGATTGCTAATCGTTTCAAAAGTGGTTTATGAATGTAAAGTACCATAATTTACAAATAACTTTGTGCTTTTGTTTTCGTTTTAATTTAGCAATATATATCATTGAAACGAAAAACTACAAGCGATATCTATCTATATGGTATTTTAGATTCTTAAGCCATTTTTGAAACGATACTACCAAGACGCCAACTAAAAAAAAATCAGGTTTCAAAATTCCCGCGCAAAAAGTTTTAGTGGGGCATGACAGAGATGGCGTGCATTATGGGTGCCATTTTCTTTGTTTGAGGTTGACATTCTTCCCGCCTAAGGGTATTAGTGTTCTGTGGTTATGGCTCTGGCGTGGCACGGTTCACTTGTATCCCGCTGCTACTCATCCTAGACTATTCGGATAACTAATTCGTGGAAACGAATTAATTATTATTATAAGCTATTAAATTATTCTCAGTACAATTTATAGTTGACCTATGATCCATGTATTTTGTGATTGTAAATTAATTCTATTTAACTACCTTCCTACACATACAATATTATATTACATAAACACTGCTAACAAACTGTATAATAAATGTACAATTAGTGGCCGTCAACATACATATATAAAAAATACTAAACATCCTGGGTTCGAATCCCGGGTCGGGCCAAAAATTAATTATTGAGTTTTTCTCTCAAGAAATCCTCAGTTGCCGTCTGGAGTCAAGAAGTTGGCGGTGTCTTACCCCCATGCCTCGGAAAGCTCGTAAAGGCGTTGGTCCTACGCCTGATCTCTTTCCGGTCGTGTCAGTTTACTGTTCGTTCGGATTGAGATTGAGGAAACAGAGAGTGCACCTGTACTTGCGCATAGACTGAGGCAATATAATCCTGTTCTGCGCCGATGGCTAGTCTCCGTTGAGGCAGGTCACCATGACCAAAACTCGATCTGTAGGACATTATTATAAAGAATATAACATACTGTGACTGCCCAATATTATTATTAATAATTAAATTCAATATAAAGGGGCGTCAAAAATAGTCTTAAAAGATATATATTAAACAATAAAATTACATTAATAACCATAAAGTTAATATAAGTTTGATATAAATACATTTCAGACATTAGACCAATAACATAGTAAATTAAAGGCAAAATATTGTCTTTCATAATAAATAAATTTATTAAAAACTTGAAAAAATATTTAAAATAAGATAATTAATAGAAATACAAGTCGAAAATATTATAAAAATAAAGATAAATAACATTTATAAGATAATTAGAAAATTTGTTGAAAATTGTCTAAGTCGTGGAAGGAGTTCATGTATAAAAAAAAATTTCCTAAGTTGTTGAAGGAGTTCGTGTATAAAAGAAATTTCCTAAGTTGTGGAAGGAGTTCACGTATAAAAGAAAAGTTTCCTAAGTTATGGAAGGTGTTCATGTATAGATGTCTTGTATAGAGGAGCTGCCGGAGATACATACCTGCAGTTGTACATATATATGGGGTGGTCGGGAGCCCGACTGCCTGAAGTACTGTAGCACAATGACTACTGCCATATTAGGGACTTATGATAATAAACTCAATGATACAAAAGCAATACTATAGAAGGTCTCCATGATGAATTTGCATTACAATAATATATAATAATATATAATAAGTAAGGTCGTGGGTTCGAACCCTATATATTAATGACTTATGAAAGTAAGGTCTATGATACAAAACCAATACTATAGAAGGTCTCTATGATTAATATGCATTACAATAGTAGGGTCGTGGGTTCGAACCCTATATATTAATGACTTATGAAAGTAAGGTCTATGATACAAAAGCAATATTATAGGAGGTCTACTTGACGCATAAGCATTGTATGGAGTGGTCGGGTGACCGACTGCTCCTAGTACTGTAGCAAAATGACTAGTCCTTATTAGGGACTTGAAAAGGAATATTATGGTGGCGTGTATGCTGCTTCACGAGCAATTGGTCCGAGGTAAACTTGGGCTCGCTAACAGATGTGTCCTAGACATATCATCTTAGTGCTGGTGGTAAGCGGGTTTGTTGTAGCAATACGGCTTTTTCGTGGACATCGCACACCCATACCGTTTGTGGGCGACGTCGTAGCGCATAGCGATGTGTCGTCTATCTTTCGGATTGGGATGAGTGTGTTTGGTAGCACTTTTAAGTGTAACCAGCATACTGAACTTCATGTCTTAGTGCATTAGCGCTATGATACGTGGAGTTTTGTCCACTGGCGTCTTAGTGGCGTGCTACTATGATACGTTGGTGATATTTTTTATATAACAACAATAAAAACTTTGTTACCAAAATCGATAGGGGTCATGTGGGTGTGTTGTGAGGGGGCGCCATCCGTATGATAGTTGCATTGATGCTTACTGCTACTTGCGGTATGGCGTCTTGTGATGGATCTGCGAGTGTGCTGCGCCTGATTCGACACATTCTTGTGGTTCTGGTCGATGGAGGTAAACAAATAAGATCTTAGTGCCGGTGCTAAGCGGGTTTGTTGTAGCAATACGGTTTTCCCGTGGACATCGCACTCCCATACCGTTTGTGAGCGGCGTAGTAGCGCATAGCGATGCGTCGTCTATATTTCAGATTGGGATGATGAGTGTGTTTGGTAGCACTTTTAAGTGTAACAGGCATACTCAACTTCATGTCTTAGTGCATTAGCGCTATGATACGTGGAGTTCTGTTCATTGGCGTCTTAGTAGCGTGCTACTATGATACGTTGGTGATATTTTTTATATAACAACAATAAAAACTTTGTTACCAAAATTGATAGGGGCCATGTGGGTGTGTTGTGAGAGGGCGCCATCCGTACGATAGTTGCATTGATGCTTACTGCTACTTGCGGTATTGCGTCTTGTGATGGATCTGCGGGTGTGCTGCGCCTGATTCGACGCATTCTTGTAGTTCTGGTCGATGGAGGTATGCGGGTGGTGATGTCTGCTGGGATGTATGGGGGACCTTGGGATGGTGTAAGCCCGACGATAGTCGTATTGATGCTTGTTGCGTTCTGCAGCATTGCGTCTCTGCGATGGTTGTTTGGTGGGACGCTATTCTCAATGGCGCTCTCTGCGTCTTGGTTTGACTCACACCTGAGTAGCTTTGCCCAAGTCGGGTCCCTTCATTACGGGGCTGCAGACTGTCTGCCCTCCACGATGTTTTATATAACAACATAGCATATATATGTAACTTTCCCACCTTTGAATGATTGAAGGCAACTTGTTGGTGGGTGAGACAAACATGATCGAAAATGCATTTACTCAACGTCAGTGACACAAACCCTTTCTGATGGCGAATTATTACTTTTATCTTATAACTGCCTTTTGGCTATATCTGCCGTTGTATTGGTTGGTGGAGCATATGTGTCGACCTCATGCGGGTGGTAGCTGGCGGGAGGATCTGAGGAGACTCTCAAGGCTGCGGCCGAAAGCCGCACAACGTGGGACCCCATTCCCTTGAGGTGAGCGGTAGACTCATGACACGCTCTGCGGCTAGAGCCGTGCTGATCATGCAATTGGTGGTGATGCCATACACTAACATCACGTCTGCAGGAGCGGCGGTCTGGCAGGTGGTGGCGCTCACGGAGGGTTTACGGCCAGTGTGCCTATTTGCCTAAACCGTGTGACGTACATTCACTGTGGCTGGACTCGTTCGTATTCTTTTTGGCGTTTACACGCATTGACATGCGCGACTTCGGTCGATGTTTGTGCTTACGCACTAACAAGGGACCAAGCCTCTTTTACTGGTTCGCCAGTTATTTTGCTGTGGACTACGGTTCAGTTCCCGAATTAGCGTTCCCTTCGGGGGAGTGCATCAAAATGATTGGCGCTCACCGTGCACGGCGTGTGTGGGGCCGTGTGCTTCCCCTACATTTTTTATTAAATGTAGGAGAGCGAAGCCCTTGTATCGGGTATTTTGTATAAATATATTTTGAACCTTTTCCGAGCGGGAAGGGATAAATATTATTAAATTAATAATGTAAACCTGATACAAGTGGAATTGGGACGTTTTATGTCTTAACCTTTCTCGAGCCCTGTCTTCGTGAACGGGGTTTACTTAGCTTATAAGGCACTACCAACAGCTTTCTCTATTGCTCTAGCGAATATTCATTCTTGCAAAAGACACCTAAAAGAACTAAGTTACTAAACAAATTCAACGTAAATAAGGGTCCTAACCAAGTCGATCACGCCAAAATATTACAAACGGCCTATTATTAAACCTTTAGAAAGATCAAAACATATTTTATTAATCTTGGTCACAAATATATATAATTATTATGTAAAGGGGAATATAATACATTTAGTATTTAATATATAATTATTATTATGAGAGGGGGGAAGCGTTACAATACCTTGAATAAACCAACTTGGTTAGCCTCGAGCACAGGCGCAGATTAGCCAGCCTCTCGGTATTCTATAGGATACATTTCGCAGAGTGTACGCAGGAATTGCACGCTTTAATTCCTCCCTCTCCTTTTCACCATCGGATGACCAGGCGGTCGGCGGGTCTTCACCACTTTGTTGTTGATATTCCACGCACTAGAACCAAATGGTTTACTTGGAATTTTTTAATGCGAACAGCAAAGGAGTGGAATAATTTGCCAGCGTCTATCTTTCCGTCCGAATACAATCTGGGCGTCTTCAAGGCAAGAGTGAATAGGGTTTTGTTGCGCTAAGACAGTGCGATTTACCATCTAAGGCTGCATCACCACTTACCACCAGGTGGGATTGTGGTCAAGCACTGGCTTATAAAAAGTTAAAAAAGAAATATATAAGAATAAAAGAGTAACAAATAACATTAATTTGGGGTTTCTATGACTAACATTATATTTATTTTTATTTTACAGCCCACTAAGCTGATGGAAAACCTGTAAACTCGACGTCAAAAAATATTTACATCAGAAGCTTTGTCATTTTTCGAGGACTTATTTGATTTATCTAAGGGAGCAGATCTTAAACGAAAAACAAAGGGAAGCCTTTGTGGCCGTGGAAGGAAAAGGGGAGATTTCTCGCCGGGCAAAGTGTTCTGCCCGGGGAGCGGCCAAAGCTCCGTGTGATAGTTCGGAGATGTTCTATATATACTGTTTATGATTCGGAATATTGATAGCGTGATTTAAGCTTCGGTGTATTTCGCTTGTGGCGCGACGACAGCGCCGCTACATCACCCCTCTGCTCAGACCGGAGGTCGATAGTGCAGTCTTGTTGTCGACGAATGTGCAAGTGCCAGGAGATTGCCTTGTAGTCTGCGGTGAGTCGAGAAGAAGGCAAGTAATCTGCGAGAGTGCCGTGAAGCAGAGGCAAGCAGTAAGACTCAGAGCCATGCTGAACACTGTAGCGCAGAGTGTAGCTTGAAGGAACAGGAAGCATTATTATTCCAGTGCTGCGATGAACCTTGTGAAGCTAGATGGCTTGCAGGATATGAAGACTGCAGACGATATCTGCTCGGGAGCGAATGGGTGGGGTATTTTATGACGATGATGATGCTTGAAATTTCCGAAGGTTGTTGGTTGCGTGTTCAGATCACGCCGGCGTCACTATTGTGGCCATGGAAGGAAAAAGGGAGATCTCCCGCCGGGCAAAGTGTTCTGCCCGGGGTTGTGGCGCGACGACAGCGTTGCTACACCTTTAAGGCAAGCTGTAACAAACTCATCGGAGCACGAAACCCTTTGGACTAATTCCTTAAAAAATATGAAGAAATGAGATTTATTAATAAAGGGGGCAAGGAGTGTATTGTGTCCTCTAAAAAAATTATGTTGTGACATTAAAAAGTTTAATTAGCGCTTCTTTAAAGAAGCGTTTAAAAATTATGCACCCAAGTTACTTAAATTCTGACACAATTTAAAACTTTTTTGATCAAGTGCGGGCATATAGTTTAAGAAGCAATGACCCAAATTGTCAAACATTTAAAAATATATTTCGCTCCTTGTTAGTTAGCAGATTTATTAATTTCCATTCAGAAAGTTATAATTGTTAGAAGACGTTGCGAGAACAAATAATAAAATTAAAAAAGTATTAGAGGCACCACAAGTGTTTTGCACACAAAACCCAGATATCTCTGTCAACCTCTAAAGTAATAATCTCTCCCCAAGACATGGAAAATATTCAAAAATAAGCTCGAAAGAAAGACTCGGTGTACGCGTGTGCACGATGCATATAACGCGGGAAGGGTTGTGAAAAAACGTTTTAAAATAATTAACTGTAATAATTATATAAAAGGTTTAACTTAAAATAATGAGTCGTCAGTTCACCTATGGATTTCTCACAGAGAGTACAGATACTTAAAATAAAAACAAAAATCAACGTATCCCTCAGAATATGCAGTATTATTTGGAAGTGAAACCAAATTCTTACGAAATTTCAAAAAAAAAGCAAATGGAAATTGAATCCAAATATTCGTTTGATTTCTTAACATGCCGGAGTCATAAACAAGCTCTTCTAGAATATTTTGTCTCAATAACGATAAAATAATGTATATGGAACTGGTGTAACGTAGTTATTAAAATCTAAAAAGAATTTGATACTGCGAGATTAAAATAACGTAACCAATTGCCGCAAATGCTAGACAAAGCTTATAAATAATTTCAAAAGAAAAAAAAATAAAAACTTTAATAACGAATAGTTCTAAAGATTTTAAAATTGTCACTTTTTAATGATGAATAGCTGTTAAGTGAACGTAATTAGGCTTTATCAATAGTGTACTTTTGTCTCATACCTACAAAATTTAAAAGTAACGAAAATAGGCTTTATGAATAATGTACTTTTGCTAATACCTCAAAATTAGAACAAATGTCAAACTAAACTACCGGTTCCGTATTGGCCGGTTTACATTATTCCAGTACAGCGATCCAGTCCAGTACTGGATTGCTTACTGGAAAAATGTAAACCGGCACTGGAATAAACTGAATCCAGTAAGCATTCCAGTCCAGTAACTGGATTCACGGTCTACTTTTGAATCCAATGCGATCAATCCAGTGCAAATGAAATAATATAGACGGCCAATCCAGTGCTATTCCAGTGCTGACAAAGTACACACGTGTTGGTTGTTTTTGCGGACTTTTTTTTGCGAAGAAAAAGGATTTGACAATGGTGAAGAAGTTATCTGAAGACGAAACTGTAAAGTTTGTCACTATATACAGAGAAAATCCGTGTTTATGGGATAAACATCAGAACATTATAAAAACAAAGCTATGCGCCAAACTGCTTTGCAAAATCTGTGCATGGTATGGAAATTGAAGGATTCACATTGAAAGATGTGAAAAACAAAATAAAAAGTATTCGTTCGACATACTACCTTGAACTAGACAAGATTAAGAAGTCATCCACATCTGGTGCTAGTGGCAATGTTTATCAAACCAAAGTTAAATGGTTCGCCGAAATCAATTCAACCAACCTCGGCACATCCCGATGAGGAGGTGGAGGAAATGTATGAGGATATTTCCAGAGCCATGCATTCCTCCAAAACCCACTACACGGTGTTGATGGGAGACTTCAAAGCTAAACTAGGCACAAGAGAAAGCGGTAAGCTGAAGGTAGGGAAATTTGGAGCAGGGCAACGGAACCGAAGGGGCCAGCAGCTCGCCGACTTTATGAAGAAAGAGGGGCTCTTTATGATGAACACTTTCTTCCAGAAGCGGCCCCACAGAAAGTGGACCTGGTCGAGCCCCGACCCCGGAGACTGAGTGTGGCAACATCGTTTCCGGGACACCTGAGATTCTGAGTGAGATTGAGTGGTTCTATGGGCAGCTGTACACATCATCGTTGGAGCCACACGCAAGTGTGAGTAACGATCCAAGAGCAAGTCTTATCCGACACTATTCCGATGATATCCCGGACGTCAGTCTGAGCGAGATTAGAATGGCTCTCCACCACCTTAAAAACGGCAAGGCCCCGGGCGAGGATGGAATTACAGCGAAGCTTCTAAAAGCGGGTGGAACACCGGTACTTGAAGTCCTTAAGAAGCTCTTCAATTCAGTCCTCCATGATGGCACTACTCCGGAGGCGTGGAGCAGAAGTGCGGTGGTCTTGTTCTTTAAGAAAGGCAACAACGCTCTCTTGAAGAACTACAGACCGATTTCCCTTCTGAGCCGCGTCTACTTGCTGTTTTCGAGAGTCATTACGAATCGTCTCGCACGCAGACTCGACGACTTCCAGCCTCCCGACGGTTTCCGAAAAGGCTGCAGTACCATAAACCACATACATATCCTGCGGCAGATTGTACAGAAGACCGAAGAGTACAATCTGTCACTTTGCCTGGCATATGTGGACTATGAGAAAACCTTTGATTTCGTCGAAATTTGGGCGGTGCTACAATCCCTTCAGCGGTGCCAAGTTGACTGTCGGTATATCGAAGTTCTGAAGTGTTTGTACAGTAGGGCTACGATGGCTATCCGAGTGCAGAACCGGAGTTCGAAACCTATCCAACTGCAGAGAGGTGTAAGACAGGGTGATGTTATATCCCCGAAACTCTTCTCCGCTGCGTTGGAAGACGTTTTCAAGCTACTGGACTGGAAATGATACGGTATTAACATCAATGGCGAGTACATCACTCACCTTCGATTTGCCGACGATATAGTCCTTATGGCAGAATCGCTGGAGGACCTTAGTACTATGCTCGATGGCCTCAATGGTGTCTCCCAACGGATAGGTCTTAATATGAATATGGACAAAACAAAGATCATGTTTAATGTCCATGTCACACCTATGCCGGTAGTTGTTGGGAGCACTATGCTCGAAGTTGTTGACGAGTACGTTTACCTGGGACAAATAGTCCGACTAGGTAAGTCCAACTTCGACCGAGAGGTCAATCGACGGATTCAACTCGGCTGGGCAGCGTTCGGGAAATTACGACACATCTTCTCGTCAGATATACCTCAATCTCTGAAAACTAAAGTGTATAACCAGTGCGTGTTGCCAGTGATGGCTTACGGATCTGAGACGTGGTCCTTCACTGCCGGCCGTATGAGGACGCTCAAGGTCACTCAGCGATCTATAGAGAGGGCTATGCTCGGAGTTTCTCTGAGTGATAGACTCAGAAATGAGGATATCCGCAGTAAAACCAGAGTAACCGACAAAGCCCAACGGATTAGTAAGCTGAAGTGGCAATGGGCCGGCCATTTAGCTGAAGAACCGATAACCGATGGGGAAGAAAGGTTCTCGAGTGGCAGCCTCGTACCGGTGGGCGTAGTGTAGGACGACCCCCCACTGGATGGAGTTCAGGAAGTCGATCGATGCAGGTGGCTCAGGACCGTGCTTTGTGGCATTACTTGGGGGAGGCCTATGTTTAGCAGTGGACTCGTGAAGGGCTGTAATGCTGATGATGATGATGACAAAATAATTAGTAAATTGAGTTCTTTTTTCCCTGGCATGTGTTGCTGAGTTGTTACTGCCCTGCTGTACGATACTATCTAAAGAGGTTATTTCAGATCTTCACGTTCCATTAATCAAGTGATGGTCGTCGTAATCTTCATGGTCTACACAAGTAGTAGTCATATAATTGCTTGACTTTTTTCTCAACCAATTATGTAGAGAGTAAGCTGCATACACAATGTGATCCACAGTATGTAACTTAGTTGAAATAGCTTTTTCGAAAATTCTGAATCGACTTACTAATATTCCAAAAGCGTTTTCTACAATGCGTCTAGCACGGGGCAGCCCGTAATTAAATATTTTTGGTCAAAAGTTAAATTAGCCCCAGGATATGGTTTCATTAAGTATGTTTTTAGTGGAAATGCTGCATCAGCCACAATCCATCTTCTGGAATAAAACTGCCATTTTCTAATTCAGTAAAAATGGAACAGTTTTTGAAAATACCACCATCCGAAGCGCTTTCATTTGCGCCCACATTGATATACGTAAAACAGTAACTTTGATCCGCATCCACAGTACCAAGATATAGAATATACGAAATACACACAAATTAATGACTGGCAAAAACATATAAATAAAGATAAAAATGCACTACATATAATACATATAAACATATGTTCACTGAGGAAACGTTTTGACCAATTAATAGCACTCATAAAAAATTGCATAGACAGCATAGACGTTATTTGTCTAACAGAAGTTAATGTAAAAAACGACGAGTTAAATTTATACAACATAGAAGGATATAACTTATACTCAAGGACTAGAGAAAACAAAAGAGGTGGTATAGTGATTTATATCAAAGAAAATATTTCTTTTCAAATACATAGTACAAGTAGTAGCCATTGTGAAATGATACACGGCATGCTGAAAGTACGAAACTACGATCTTGATATTATAGTGATATATAGACCGCCTCACACAAACAAACAACTGTTTGTAAAAGAACTGGAACGAGTAATTCAACGAGTGCCGATTAGTCGGGATATAATCATGTTCGGTGATTACAATATTGATATTTTGGAAGATAAATTGGACCATATCGCCTGTAGTTATCTTAATATGTTATCATCACGAGGATTACAGTGTGGAATTCAAGACATAACCCGCGAGGCAGTGAGTGCGAAGCGACGGACGGCCACTTGCATCGATCATGTGTTCGTTAGAACTGAGAGCGCGTCAGAGGTGCAAGCGTATTTACTTACGAGTCCATTAGCTGATCATTACCTAACGGGACTCACCGCTGTTATAGGTAAGCGTATGCCGCAAAATGTATGCAAAACAAGTTTGAATAACAAAGCGATTGAGAAGAAGTTAGGTGAACAATATTGGAATGAGCTTTTAAATTATGATGACCCTATCAGTTTATATAGTAGAATCAAAACAATTTTTTGTAATATATATGACTCAGCGCAAATAAAAATACAGTTGAAAAAAAAGGGAAAATCAACCCTGGGTTAGTAAGTCGTTATTAAATATGATTGAAATTAAAGACAGTTTGTTCAGAAAGTGGAAATCAAACCCTAGTAATAATAATTCTAGATTAGAGTATACTAGATACAGAAATAAAGTACAAAAGTTAATAAATAAAGCCAAAAACGATTATAAAAAGAAAGAAATAATTAATTGTAAGGGGGATATGCGCAAAATTTGGGGAAAAATAAACCAGTGGCTCGGGAAAAATAAAACATCAGTTGATACTATTATTGAAAGATATGTAAAAAATTAAAAATCTATGAAAACAATCTGTAATAAGTTTTGCGAAACGTTTACTGACGAAATTGATAATATTAAACACAAGTGTAACCAAACCTTTTTAAAAAGAAAAGAATACATAGACGAGTGTAACGTGAGCTTCCGATATAAAATGGTTATCAGCTGATGATGTGATAAAAGTTATAGACAAACTAAGCTGCAACAAGTCATCGGGGTCAGATCGAATTAGAGTTCAGGATTTAAAATTTATTAAAAAAGTCATTAGTCCTATTATAGCGAATTTTATTAATATGTGTATTAAAAAAAGTGTTTACCCAGAAGAACTAAAAAAAGCGATAATCAGACCTGTCTATAAGCAGGGATCGCATCAAGAATACACAAACTATAGACACATCGCCATACTTAATGTAATCAATAAAATTACCGAAAAAATTGTTGTCAAACAAGAATTCTTAGAAAATAATGATGTTATTACAGATTTACAATATGGATTTAGGCCAAAAAGAAGCACAGACATGGCTTTAGTTAAATTTACAGACGACGTGAATAACGCTCTTAATGACCAAAACCTAGTAGGTGTTATTTTTATCGATTTTAAAACAGCTTTTGACACACTGGACCACGATGGCTTGTTGACAAACTTATGGTTCCGCAACTATTTAAAGGACAGAACGTTAGAAGTCTAGAAACTAGTAGTGACCTTGGTAAAATCAAATATGGAGTCCCAACCGGCTCAGTATTCGGTCCAGTAGGGTACATCATTCATGTAAATGGAATGAGTAAAGTAAAACGATCATGTGAAATGTATATGTATGCTGATGACACTTGCCTAATGTACTCGTACAAAGATCCAAAGACGATACAAATAGTTATGCAAAAAGACTTAGACAACATTGTTAAATGGGCGCATGATAATGGTATTATAATTAATATAAGCAAAACTAAATTTATGTTAATATCTTCGCCATACAATCGACAAAAGCATGCCGACATTGTAATTAAAGGGCATACCTACGATTGTTTCCACAGAAATAACAATGTAAATAACTGTAAATGTCTGAAGTTAGAACAAGTCTCATGCTACAAATACCTAGGACTAACTATAGATACCAGTTTTGTATGGAGTATACATGTTCAGCAAATCTGTAACAAATTACGTAGTGTATTGGGTAAATTGTACCACCTGAAATTTAGGCTAGGCAGAAGTATGTTACATATGCTGTACTATGCGCTTGCGGATACAACTATAGATTACGGGTTGGGTAGCTATGGACTTACGTTCCCAGTGTATTTAAATAAAATCAAAGAACTACAAACAAGATTGTTAAAGATACTAGTAGATAATAAAGTGAAAAGTGCGTGTAATAAAGAATATAATAAACTTTTCAAAATTTGTAAAATTGTACCTGTAGACAAAAAAGTGAAAATAAAGTTGATAATGGAACAGTATAATAAAAATGAGTTTAAAGTAGAAAGAGAACATGGCTACCTAACTCGTCAATCCACTAGAAAAGGAAAATATGTAGTACCTAAAATTAAAAATTACTTCGGTATGCGCACGATTATATATCCCACAATTACATAACGAGCTGCCGCCGGATTTGCTTAGTAAAGTAATCTCAAAAAATCATTTAAAAAATATCCTAAGAAAACATTATCTATCATTGTGTCCATAAAGGTACGCCACAGGCCACGAGTAACGTACTGTTAAAACTAGCAGTCTATATGCGATGTGTGCTGTTTGAGTATGTGTTGAATTAGTGTATATGTGTATATACAGTATGTATATAAAAAAAAAAAAAAAAAATAATGAACCAATTTTAATATTTGGCTGATGTGGACCTCATAACAAACTTTGTACTAAATATGTATAGATAAAATAATAAAATAGATTTTGGGAGATATTAGTATATGTATAAGAAATTATACTTCAGATTATATGTATAAACATAAGCATGTAAGACGAGAACTACTGCCGACAAACTGTAATGCAGTTTGGCAGATAAAAATGTTAAAAACGTTTATTGTATAATAGGAAGAAAATAAATTAAAAAAAAAGTAATCATGGTCAACAAGAGCCATCAATACTATGCTGTTTTCTTTTTTCATAATTAAAGTTCGTACTTCCATATTCATAGGAGCCAGTAATTTTTATATGTTTTCCGTCTAACGCTCCGTAGCACAAAGGAAAATTCCACTTATTCCGAAAGCCTTCCTCGACTTGTTTCCATTGTTCCTCACTGGTTATCTGCAAAAATAAAGTAAAAATATTTTATTTTCAGGAAAATACTGATGATGCTCAAAATAAAGAAAATACTGACAATACTCATACTAGTGACCAATGTGGGAACCCTACCCATACAAACCCAGAACCAAGTCTATCAGAACCGCGAAAGAAAAGAAGTAAAATTTCACAGCTGTCTACAATAGTCAGTAGCATGAAAGATATGCAATACGATTTATCCAAATCAGAAACAGTGGAAGATTAATTCGACATCTTCGGGAAACACATTGCGAAGCAATTAAGAACCCTTTCTTCAGTACAGGCTATCCTAGGCCAAGATGAAATTCAGAGTGTGATAACAAAATGTCGACTACACGATTTGAAATACGGAAATATGACAGTGAATAGTCCTAAATATTCTGCAAACACACATGCCAGTCACAATTCGTCAAGACCAAGTAACAATTATGCGCCAAGACCAAGTACGAGTAGTAGTACTTATATGTCATTAAATAGTCCAGCGTCTGTTGATACACAAACCACTGAGGACTCGTTAAATGTAGTAAGCGATGACCCAGAATACTATGTACTATATACAATCATGAATGCTTTCAATAATGCTTAATCGTCATAGATACGATACTTAATAAAAAATATTACCTTGATGTGGTCTTTTAATGCCCTTTTTATTTCTTGACAGACTTCTGATATAATTTTTGATATAGTTGGTTTTGGCAATCGAAACATACGACTGAGGCTTCTGTAACTATCTCCAGTAGTTAAAAAAGAAAGAGTGACTTCTAATTTTATTTTTGCGGGTATAGCATATCTGAACAACGAATTTTTACGCAGGATATTAATCGAAACTAATAATAACAGTTCTTCAAAGTTTTCTGCTGTCATTTTCAGTAAAGTAAAAGTAAAGTTACAGCCTATATACGTCCCACTGCTGAGCACAGGCCTCCTCTCATTTCTGAGAGGGTTTTAGGGCAAGGAAGTGTCCACCGCGCTGCCCCAATGCGTGTCGGCGAACTTCACATGTCTTCAAAATATATTTTTTTCTTATTTCACTGACATGCAGGTTTCCTCACGATGATTTCCTTCACCGCCGAGCACGTGGTAAATCAGCACTTAAAATTGTAATTAACAGTTTCATTGGTGCCGGCGGGGATCGAACCCGGTTTGCTCGCGTACTGTGAAATTTACAGGGAGCGCTAACCATCTGAGCTACCACAGCTCTTTTCAGTGCCAGTCTATATTCATTGGGATCTTCTACCTTCAGTTGTTGCAAAAGCATTACTGACCCTGCTTTTTGATCTCTTTCGCTGATCCAATTTCTCACCCAAATCCGTTCCTTTTTTATATTTCCTTATCAACCTCATTAATAACTTCTTGTAGCAAGAGTGATTAAGCACGTTTGAAACATTTTCGAAACTGATCTCTTCTTGAAATCATTGTCACTGTAGTGTTCACACTTCAACGGCTTCTAAATAACTGGAATAATGTAGACGTTACAGATCCAGTCCAGCGCTGGACTGGAATCTCGCTATATGACTGGACTGGAATAATGTAAACCGGCCATATTGGTTGTTCTAAGATTCTTGTCTGATGCGTAGTTAGTACTTTTAGTAGTCTGTGCAGTCGATGTATTGGTAGAGGAGGATCCATTCCTTGGCCTGCAAGAAGTTTTGAGTCGATGCATGATACAAGCGTCTTGGAATATTACGTTTGGGGTCATATGAAATCGTTAGTTTACGATGTCTCTCTTGTACCATTGATTGAGGAGCTGAGGCAGCGAACTATCAGTGCGGCAAATAAAATTTAGACAACTTTAACAAGTAAAATATCAAAAACGGAATTAAGAAAAAGAATGCGTTTTTGTGTATGGAACAGAGGGAACCATGTTGAGCATGAATTATAAAAAAATAATTTGCATTCCAGGGTGAGGCCTTTGCCCGGCAGTGGGATGTGACCAGCTAACTAAGTTTTATCTGCATTAACTGATAAACTATTATCCCTATACCAGTTATTTATGGTGATTAGGGCTTAAATCAAATCAAATGAGTTTATTTTGTGAACATAGGTTATTTTACAGATCTCAATATATACGAGGGTTGATCCAAAAGTAATGATAATGAAAATAAAACACGGTAATTAAAGTTAAAATAATAATTTATTTTTTCTACATACCTAACAAATCAATACATTTAGTCCACCTTTTTTCTAAACCCAGGATTACCTTTGAAAAAAATTCTTTATCTTGACGCTCCCAAAACGCTTCAACAGCGGCCATTACTTCGCTATCGTCTTCGAATTTCTTGCCTCGAAGGAGTTCCTTGAGCCGAGAAAAGAGGTAGAAGTCACTAGGAGCTAGATCTGGCGAATAGGGAGCGTGTTCGAGTAGTTCGAATCCCGTTTCTTGAATGGCAGCCATCGCAACTGCGGCTTTGTGAGCCGGTGCGTTGTCTTGGTGAAACAGCACTCCAGCTCGCAGTTTGCCGCGTCTTTTTTCCTTAATGGCCTCCCGTAATCTTCTTATTTGGTCTGCGTAGTAAGAGCCCGTAATAGTGGATCCCTTTTCCAAATATTCCACCATAATTATGCCTTGAGCGTCCCAAAAAATAGATGCCATAACCTTTCCCGCCGAACTTGAAACTTTGAATTTCTTTGGCGTCGGTGAGGAGGCTCGCGTCCAAGTCATCGATTGTTGTTTCATTTCAGGATCAAAATGGTGGATCCAGGTCTCTTCCATAGTCACAAAACGGAACAAATAATTTTCTTGATCTGCTTGGAACTTTTCGAGATTGACCCTCGAAATGTCAACTCGATTTTTCTTTTGCTCGTCGGTTAACATTCTGGGTACCCAACGCGCAGAAATCTTTTTCATATGGAACTCGGTCGCAAGGATTCTTTGAACGCTGCCATATGAGATCCCTGTGACCTCAGCTACATACCTGATGGTCACTCTTCGATCTGCCAACACAACGTCGTCGAATTTTTTCACGTTGTCTTCAGTGAGGGACGTGGATGGGCGTCTTCCGCGATGTTCATCTTCAGTGGATGTTCTGCCTAGTTTAAACTTCTTGGCCCAGCGTGCAACTGTAGAATATGGAGGAGTAGAGTCCCCCAATGTTTCCACTAAGTCACTGTGTATGTCTTTTAAAGACATTTTTTTCAAACAGAGGTACTTGATGACAGCTCTAATTTCGTTTTTCTCCATGTTGATGTTATCTCTTTGACAGTTCGTATTCAAATGAATGTATCTCGCGTAAATCGTGATCTATTTATATGATTTTTTTAGGCTGACGTAGTGAGTATATAAGCAAGCAAAAAAAAATTTTTTTTGGATTTTTATGCGGACCTGAAGTAACCGATTATCGTTACTTTTGGATCACCCCTCGTACATAGTAAAATACAAGGTAGGTTCTCTATGTCTACAAAATTGTATACAAAATATAAAAATAATAATCGCTTAACATTTTTTTCTCTTCTAACGTCAGTTCTAATTTACATAATTAAATAATGTATTAATAATAAGAAAATTTTAAAGATAATAAAGGTATAGTACAATATAGCATATAATAATTGTCATCATATTGTCTAATTGTCATCTAGTATTAATTGGCACATGTCATGATAGGTATGTATTAAATGTAGTATTTTAATGTTAAAATGTGTCGTTAAGGAATTCATCTAAAGAATAATATGCTTTTCATTTAGTAGATAAAAAAGTTAACGTTTATAAATATTAATGTTTTCACAATCTCTAATGTACTTAGGTATTTTGTTATATAGTTTTGTTGCCATTGCATATATACTCTTTTGTAATAAAACAGTTGTACTTGGTACTAAATGAAGCTTATCTGAGCGACGTTGACTTTCTACGAATTTGTACATGTAATATTACGTTTTAAAAAAATGCTTGTTTCATAAATGTATAATGAGGTGAATGTTAGAATTTTTAATTTTTGAAAATGCGGCTTACACGTGTTGGTGCTTTTTAAACTACAGATCGCACGTAGATATTTTTTTTGTTCAATGAATACTTCGCGAATATTGGGTGCATTGCCCCAAAATATAACGCCATATCTCAGGATTGAGGCGACATAGCCATGGTATGCTGCTAATAGTGTTCTCTGGTTTGCAATTTTTCCCAACATATAAAGAACGTATGCAAATTGGTGCAATTTTTACAAATATAATCAATTTGAATTTTCCACGACATATCATTGTCTATAAGTAGCCCCAAAAATGTTTTAACCTTTGTTTCTTTTTCTTCTTGACCCATATATTTAATGTGTAGATTTATTGAGGTGCTTTTTTATTTGAAATGTCATTATTTTCGTTTTGTCCAGATTAATTTTTATTTTGTTTTCTTTCAACCAGTCAATAATTGATATAAGGCTCTTTGTATGATTGACGATAAAGTACTTTGGCAAAAGCCCCTCGCAATGATCACAAGGTCATCAGCATAACCCAGTTTGTCAATGCAAGAAGTGGTGACAAAACACCTCCTTGTGGGCAGCCTCTTGTAGTTGCAATATATTGTCATAGAGATAGACAGATATATAAATGAACCGCTTATTCAAAGAAATGATGATCCATTAATGTGGTATGATAACCATAAATATATTTATCCAAGATTGTATACATTAATGCGGCGTAGATTGTGTATTATGGCCTGCAGCTGTAATTTATAACACAGTCTAAGTTATTTTTAATTACATAATTCAATGTTTTGATGAAAGATGTAATTAGACGATTTTGTCTTTACATGTACGATAATACCTCTGTAAACTTTGTAACAAAGAAAACTAACAATACGTAGACGATTTTAGAATATTATGCACGCCAAATTTTTCAGTGTTTTTTTTTCTTTTTGTTATTTGACATTCTGATGGAACTCGTTAATTAAAAATATTAAAATTTATGATATTTCCTTCTGTTATTTTCTAATGTAGACAGACAGTTCTAGTTTGAGTGTTGATAATGAATGCTTGCTATCATTGATAAAAAAAATTTGATTACAGCCAATACTTTTATTGATGAATTTTTAAAACGCCTTACCTCGATATATTAAAAAAAAACTTAATTTATTTTTTTTTTCAAAAATTATTCACTTTTCTCTGGGACTTTATGGTCTAGTTCATCAGTAATACCCTCCCCTACAACCTCCTAGCAGGAATAGGTCAAATAATCAGTAAGCCTGTGGATGCCTGAAACTGACATCTGCCGGAAAATCACGACAGTCTTGTTCACATATTTCAATCGTCGTCGCGAACAACTGCTGAGCAACAACGTTTGTCATTACTCTCCGTGTTTTTCAATAAAATTTATAGTAAAACGTTGCAAAGTGCTAAATAAATTATAGAGTAGTTTTCATGACTGTAAAGTGACCTTCAAAACAAGATATAGTTTGTTCCATTCTGACCTTAAATTGAAGAGAAAACAGCGTATTTATCTATAAAATATTTCGTCGACCCTAACCTACCTCACATAACATAACTTGAATCGTGCAAGCAAAACAGCTCTTGTTGCGGCTGCCTGCGCGCATTGTATCAACTACGTCAAACGGCCCACCTACCAAGGTACTAACGATACTTAATTGATACGAAAATAAATATTATTTATTTTTGTTTACATTCTAATCGATAATACTTTGGAATTTGCACTATTATGCTGCGTTCACCATCCAAGCCATTCTCATCTAACCCTGATTTGGGCACAGAAAATGATACACTACAAAATGTGTCACTGCAGAAACGCAAACAACCTGTGAGTTAACGGAAACTTTAAAGCAATTTACACATGTGATCAAAATATGCTCAAAGATTTGGGAGAAGATTTAAATAATAAAATATCAAACATTAGTGAGAATATCGCTGAAATGCGGTCCGACTTGGATACACTATCTGTCACCACGAAGGACATATAGGGAGAACTTGCATCTGTACGTCATGACCATACTAATTTAAAACAGAAATTACACCTAATAGAGAACAAGCATGTTAACTTACAAAGAGATGTATTGGAGATCCAGAATGCACCGGGCTTTAATTGTAACATGAATGACAAATTGGGACAACGCGTTGAAAAGTTGACTGATGACTGATTGTGTAAAAAATAATAAAACCACCGAAATCATATCTTCTCTTAAGTCGAAAATTGAAGCTTTGGAGCAGCATGCTAGGAGCTGTAACATTGAGATATGTGGTATCTCAGAAAAAAGGGATGAAAACTTGATGGAACTAGTGGCAAATATTGGTAAAAATATAAATCTATCTATCAGCAGAGAGATATCCTTACTATTTATCGTGTTCCACAAGCGCAAACCCATAAAAATCGACCAAAAATATTATTGTAAAGGTTTCATCACGAATATTAAGAGACAACATACTGAGTACGTTTTGCAAGGCTAAGGGTGTTACAACCAATGATATTGGCATTTCTGGTATACCCAAGTTGGTTTTTATGAATGAGCTTTTAAGATTGGAAAAGAAGAAGCTCTTTCGTGACTGCCGTAAAACGGCATAGAAAGAGAACTATCAATACGTTTGGATTAAGCACGCTACTATTCTTGTACGGGAATCCAACAACCATGCGGCTATCGCTATACGAAGTCAGGGAGACATCTCTAAGATTAAAGCCGGTTCTAGTAAGAAAATTAGCGATATTTCCAAATAGTTTAGCATGTACTTACTATCCCAAAAAAGTGTTTTTTTCTTTTTTCTAATTTCAAGTTTATATTTATTTTTTGTCGTAGCTCATTTCTGTTGATATGGTGTATCATTCGGATCTGACAAGATTAAGTGTATGTGCAGTCGAATTGTTAATAAAGTTATTTCATCTCCTTATTAAAGTTGGGAGTGTATACAATCATCTATTATGTAAAATATCATATTGTACGGGGTTTGTATTCATTATTCATTTTATATGCCTAAATGTGACGTTTTCATATCATTGCATGGTAACATTAATTTATTATTCTGACTATAAGAACGGTTAACATAATGTGTTATTATCAAAACTGCAGAGGTATTCGTACTAAGCTACATACGTTGTATATGAATATTTTATCTCATGCATATGACCATATTATTCTGACGAAAACTTGGTTAATACCAGAAATTGATAATAGCGAATTCATAGATCATCGTTTTACAGTTTACCGTTGTGATCGCAATCGAAGTGTTACTGGCAAGAGAGACGGGGGTGGTGTCTTGATTACACTTCTGAAAACCTATGCCTATAATTCCGTGGTATCAGAACACTTTGTTGGATAGTATTGAGAATGTGTGCGTTTGCCTTCCTAGCTCATGTGGCTTTAAGCGTCATTGTTGCTGCAATCCATGTATCTCCTAAAACTTAATTTGATACATATTCTGCAAATTTAGAGCTATTAACAACATTTCTTGAAGACACCTCCGTAGTAGGTTTTTCATTTCTTGGTGATAATAATTTACCTGAGATCACATAGGTTCCTAAAGATAGATATATTGGAGCCTCGAAATGTAGTGAATTGTCACCGCTATCTATACAACTTTCTAACTCCATGTCGCTTCTTAATGCTAGTCAGTATAATTTCACTAAAAACATTCAAAGTAATATATAATATACTAGGTTTATTGATTTCCAATATTGAATTTAGTATCACTCCGCTTACGAATACTCTTTTACCTAGGGACAATCATCACCTGCCGTTTAGTATTAATTTCATATTTAATACCATACCATTACCTACTATGCGTCGACAACCTATTTTAAAGTACAACTTCCACATTTTAATTATGAGTTTATAATTGAAGATTTGGAAAAACTGGACTGGTCTACATTGCTTAACCCTTAACTTGGTAACGTATCTAATAATGCACATATTCTAAAAAAAACTAATTTTGAAATATTTTAGCAGAGTTAGGCTAAAATTATATTTTATTTAGTTTATGAAATCATTCTATTCGGCAGTAAAAATATTATTTATTACGTCTGGCTACATTTGAATTAAGTAGATCGCAAAATGGTGAAGCATGCGTGTGCGTCTTCGAGTTATATGGTAAGAGTCGATTAAAATCCTATCAAAATATTGTTGTTACGACAGATATATGTGATAATTATGTAATTGAATGTATATTGTGTTGGTAGTGCAAAAGATTTTGATCGAAAAGTAATATTTTCTATCTAAAATATTACTGTCAATGTTCATGTATCTACAAATGCACATCGCCAAGATCCTGTACTATGACCTGACTTTTGAAATGTGCACTATAGGACACATTGCCAAACTTACAGCACTAGAGATTACATTTTACTGTGAGCATTTTCAGATTAATTACCAATTACGAAACGTTATTTAAATCGAATTTATGGTGTCTAATGTACATAATGGTTTGTTTACTTTTTAGGCCTGTACGAAACTTACAAAGTAAAGACGACTACTGGGAGATATTAGTATCGGCCGAAAATGCGACGGTTTGTTGAGACGAGTTTGTTGAGTAATTTGTTTACGTCCAGTGATGTTGCTTCTCCAAACAATGTGATATTCCCAGCGACACCTTCACCGATCTCTTCAATAGCTAATAGCTCTACATATATATTATTCTTTCCATTACCATCAAATGCTACTCGATCCAGAAAAAGAGATTACCTAGTCAAAAACACTGTAGTTAAAGAAAAATCTTGAAGTTAAGTGAATAATTGCAAGATTTAAGTACACTGCTGAAATCAGTGATAAAATATTCACCAAACCTGCTGAAACAAAATCATCGTTAGAATACGACAAACTTTATTTTCAGAGGATATATTTGAATTGATATTTCGAGAAAGTAATTTATATCTTATGCAAATAAAGGGCACGCCCATGAATTTGACTTTGGATGAAGTAAATGATTTTATTGCTATTAATATGGTCGTGGGTGTCGTGTACGTTCGCTAGCTTGTACGGATTATTGGTCTAAAGCTCTCAGATACAGAAAAATAGCAGACATCATGACACTGAGAATATTTCAACTGATCCGACGATATTTGCATTTTGTGGAGGCTTTAGGTGACGATGGGGATCGTTATTACAAAATAAGACCTGTGTTAGAAGAAATTCGCCAAAATTTCATAAATATTGAAGAGGAAGACCGGTTCAGTGTGGACGAAATGATGGTGCCGTATAAAGGTACGAGAGCGGGTACCCGCAAACAGTACATCAAAAATAAGCCTCGAAAATGGGGATTTAAAATATGCAGCAGGAATATCTGGAATGGTGTATGATTTTTTGCTTTATTGGCGAGAAGACACTTTTCGATTTCATCAATTCAATGAAGAAGAAAACAGTATGGGATTGGAAGCTCAAGTTGTCATAGCTTTGAGCAAAACAATCAAAGAGCCTGCTTGTTAAGCGATTTATTTTAATGATTTTTTTATCTCTATAGAATTAGTTTATCACCTGAGAAATGAGTACGGGATATTCTCCTTGGGAACAGTGAGAGCAAATCGTTTGCATGGAGGAGACAAAAAGCTTCCTCCTGATAAAATTTTGGAAAAACGAGGCCGCAGAGCTTTTTCGCAAATTACTTCAAATGAAAGAAAAGTAAGTAAAGTTTTAGACTAAGCAAATAGTTGTAGTCACTTACATTTTTTATTTTCATGTGTCTTTTTGTAATTTGAATTATGTAATATTTTTGTCATAGTATATCGCTTTATTATTTTTATTTTTTAATTATCTCTAGGTATGTGATAACTGTGTGACTGTGATGGTCAAAAAATAATTATAACAAAGTAGTTGAAGTTCTGTTCCTACTATAAGTTGAAGACTGTGATTTTAAATTTGTTGATAAAGATATTATATGTTTAGAACAGTAAATACATAAATTATTCTATAAATATATATATATATATATATATATATATTATTTACTACCTACCCAGCAATGTATCCTATAGTGCACATGGATTTTCAAAGATCAATTTCTGGCTACTTGGTAGTGTGCATTATTAGATACATGGTATAAAACCAAAACTAAATTTGGCAGATTTTTTTATTTATTTTTTTGTTGTCCATTTAGCACCTATCAACCCAAATATATGACAGAAATATAAAAATAATGACATCATAAAGTTTGCCAAGTTAAGGGTTAATATGAATGCTGTCGAAGAGGCAGTTGCAATTTTCTATAATGTAGTTTTAAATATAATCGATAAGCATACCCAACCAGCATCCTCCAGATCTGCAAGATATCCGCTGTGGTTTACATCTTCCCTAATTCACATCGCAAAGAACAAACATAAATCATGGGTTAGATGGAAAAAAATATAAAACTGCATCCGATTATGAACAGTTCTCAATTTATAAGCAACGTTTCACATTGGCAGCTCGTAAATGTTTCTCTAGATATATTAGCTCAATTGAAAATAGTATTCAAAATAATGTTAAACATTTTTGGTCTTTCGTTACGAATTACAAAAAACCGTCTTGTGTTCCCTCGCACGTGTTATAATGGTTTTGTAACCGGTGAACCTGATATGATCTGTGACTTATTCTCTAAGTTTTTCTACTCATTATATGAGCCTTCAACTTTGTCTATTGAAAATTTGTCTGAGCCCTCGACATCTGTTCCTAATAATATTCATTTATGCGATCTATACTTTAGATAAAGTAAGGTTCTCAGAGAACCTCAGTCTTTAGACCCGTCAAAAGGTTCTGGCCCAGATGAACTTCCAGCTCTCTTTCTAGTTAAAGCTGCTGTTAGTGTTTGTAAGCGTCTGTGTATTATTTATAATCAATGTATTGCAGCTGGGATCTTTCCTGAGATCTGGAAAAGGGCAAACATAGTGCATGTACATAAAACATTAACCGCTCCAGGCATAAGGTGGAGAATTATAGACCAACCTCTATTATGTCTGCCTTGTCGAAGCGTTTTTGGAAAGACTGGTTCATAATAAAGTTAATCCAGTTATACATGATAGCATTTTGAAACAACAACATGGCTTCGTAAAGGGAAGATCCACTATCACTAATCTCATGATCCATGTACCCTTTTTTGGTGATATGGACAGTAATGCTCAAACGGATGCTATATATACCGACTTTCGAAAAGCCTTCGACAAGGTAGAACATGAACTGCTTTTAAAGGAAATTGCCTGTAATGGCATACGGGGTAATCTTATTTTAAGTTTAGGGGATGAAATCGCGATTATAACTATGTACGGATCACCATCATATAAAAATATTGATAAGTTCTGCGATGGTCTCGAAAATTGCTTCTTCAATCAGTTATACTAATAGGAGATATTAATATAAATATAGCTTCAGATAGTTCTGGTCCAAATCCGTAACAGCTACATTGACTTAACTGCATCTCATGGTCTACTTCCAACGCATGTTATTCCGACGCGTATAACTAGTTGTCTTGATCACGTGATGCTAAGATCAAATCGATGCTCTAAAATGTTTATTCTTGATTCACTCATAAATGATCATGCACCGACTATAATTGTTAGAGGGTAAAATTAAAAGAAATCAAGCCAAAGCTACCATCAGGAAAATTGATTACTCAGGTTCAGTCCAGGAATTATCTGTTACAGACTTTAACGCTGTATATAACGCTGAAAACGCAAATTTAGCAGCAGTTTCGCTAATTTATGTAATATCTACAACAATATCTATAATGATTACTTTGTTGACTGACATATTCCATCTTTCGGAGTTTCAATTCTAGCGTTACATCTGTAATATACTTAACACTTTTTAGTGACTTTTTTAACTCTTTTGTTTTTTTACGTTGCTATTTAGATTTAGACGGATACTTTTTATCACACACCACTTATACCATAGATAGTATGTGGAATAAAATATACAGTTGCATAGTTATTAACGGCAATCTCTCCTAGGCCACCTTTATAAATATGTTTTTATTTTATTTTATTCAAAGTGGAACAGCTAACAGCTACATTATATATATTACATACAGAGAGTACAGTAACTTAAAATACGCAATAATGCAGCCCACAGTGCTCTTCACAGATTACTTCTTGGGATAGATAATTAAGACGCTAGGAGACCTGCAGTTGTACAAAAGGTATTATACAAATGTCAAAGTATGGTCAACAATGATATAATAACGTAACTAAGATAACAAAATTATTATTTGGAAAGTGTCTTGTATAAAAGACCACGAAACTTTTCCTTTGAGCATGTAAAAATGTATATATGCTCAAAGGTCTCATTATATGTGGCAACCATACGCCGAATCGGTGAACGAATACCGGTATTGGATCGACAGGTACTTACGGCAAAGAGTTTACCCGCACGTACCCGTCGTCTATGGACAGTTCTGGGAACTACATAACATAACAAATTATTTAACTCAATACTGTCAAATTTGCATCTTACTATATGAAACAATGTCATAGCCACCAATTCTAATTCTAATTTTTGGTCTAGAGTGGAGGGTTAGAAGCTTGTATCTACTGAGTAACTGGTCATATGGTAAATAAGGTTTATGACATCTATAATGTATTACACGTAGAAACCGGCGTTAAACATTTACAATTTTGTGTATATATTTATTATAATAAGGATTCCAAATGGGCACAGCATATTCAAGTTCAGAGCACACTAGGGTTTTATATAAACAAAGATATGAAGAGGTCCGTTGGAAGTCGCGAGTTGATCTTATAATAAATCCATATAGTTTGTACCCTTTGTTTACAATTCGTTCAATATGTAAGTCTAAGCACAGTTTTGAATCAAACAGTATACCGAGTATAATATAGTCTCCCATAAAATCCACTTAAGCCAAAGGAACGTTACACAGTGAGTACGAAAATTTAATAACATTCTTGTTTTTAGTAAAACTGAGATATTTACACTTCGGAATACCTAACGGAAGGTTACTTTTGTAATAATAGTCTATATAGGTCCTCTTGGAGAAGAATGCAGTCTTTTCTAGTACGGATAGATTTATAAACTTTAAGATATACTTCTAGATTGTATGCAGAAGATACAATAAAAATTTTGAGTTGAGAAAACAGTTACTTATGTCATTAATAAACATTATAAATAATAAAGGCCCGAAAATAGATCCTTGAGGTACACCGGAGGTAACCATCGTAACATTAGAGTGGTATCCATTGATTACAACCCTTTGACAACGGTTAGTGATATAAGAAACAAACCATCGTAACAAATTACCCCGAATGCCATTGTAAGCTATTCGATTCAGTAACATTTCGTGGTCCACCTTATCGAAGGCCTTTCGAAAGTCTGTATATACTGCATCGACCTGTACGCGATCATAAACATTTTCAAATAAATAGCTGGAATATAATAATAGATTGGTGGTTGTTGATCGACGTTTAACGATACCATGCTGTTGCTGTATAATGATATTGTGTAGTATGGGATATATTTCGTTATGCACAAGTCTCTCGAAAAGCTACGATAAAGTGGACAAAATTGATATCGGGCGATATTGATCTACACTACGTTTAGATCCGCTCTTGTGTACAGGTGTGATGTTAGCAGGTTTTCATACTATGGGCGTAACAACACCTTCAGTAATGCATTTATTATAGATGATAGTTAGGGGTTTACATATAACAATGACGGTATTTCTTAGAAAATAAGCAGATAGACCATCAGGGCCTGGCCCCTTAGATGGATCCAAGGATTTCAGCTCTTTTAATATCTTTTCTACCTCAAAATGAAGATTAATAATAGAAGTGTCATGGGATGCTGAATCGGCAGGTGGTCTCCACTGCAAAAGTGATGGTGATTCGTAAACGGAAGAGAAGAATTTAGAAAACATGTTTCATATTGTCTGTGGATCACTTGAAACATCATCATTATATTCAACCTTAGCTGGTATTGCAGGTTTGTCACGACGATTAGAGATGTATACCCAAAAATACTTAATATTTTTGCGTATGCAATCCTCGACAGATCCTATACATTTAGAAAAACATTTATTACACATATCCTTAAATAACTTTCCATACTGGGAAAACATGTCATAATCTAATATGTTGTTATATTTCTTCCATTCCACCCATGCTTTACGTTTTTTTCTAAATGTGCTAATAAGAGATTTCGAAAACCAGACCGGAAAAGCGGAGGTTCTGGAGCCAACAAACGGCGTGTGTTGTTTGATAATTTCGTCAATTATTCCATAAAATGCGCTAAGTGCTTCTTCAGATCCCAGTGGAGTAAGTATTTAATTCCAGTCAGTGGACTGTATTTTGCGGTTGATTTGCAGTCGGATCTGTAGTCGGACTTATAAAAATTGTACCTTTGAAGCGTCCGCCTTTTCATTGGAACACTATCAACATTGAGAGCTATATCACAAACAAAGGGTGGATGATATGCATCAACAGGAAGTAGGGGACTTAAAGCGGCCGATATCTTACACGAGCGGTTTGATACGCATATATCAAGTATTTTATTTTTGGTATTCACTACGTAGTTGTATTGTGCAGCATCTAGAAATTAGATTAAATTATATAATAGGTTAAAGGTAACGGATGAGCCCACTTCACTGCCATGTAATGCGTCTGTGGTTCCTCGTGTCCAAATTACATCTGGGAGATTATAGTCGCCCAAAATATAGAAACAATCCAAATTAGGATCACACAGTACCTCTTGTAAAGTTTCAAAGTAAAGTTCGTATACGGTAGAAGGTGTTTTGGGGGGTATGTAAGCAGCACTGAAGACATGGCGCTTTGAGGATTGCTTACTAGGGACTTCGATAATGACATGTTCGAACGGAAATGCAAGCACCACCTGGACAAGAGCATCAAGCAATATCTGAAAAATCTCCAAGACGATACCAACAGCAGCCGCGAAAAAAGAAAGGCAAACGAGTTTCAAGATGACATTATTAACATTTTAAAGGAACCGGAAAATAGGCACTTGTCTATTTTTTTAAGGGAATTCTACCGTCTCTGGAAACATTGGAAGAGAACAAAACACTTATTTTCCAAACTCGTGTTCTCCAAACTTTAACAGACTTACTTCAACCTGCATATTAAAGCTACCCACCTGATAGTTCCTCCTATCAGCCTAGCAATTAGCAGAGCTACACAGGCTATCAAACTCAACATTTTGCAAACCAAACACCACTGCCAAGTCCACATTTATCACGAACAATCATCAAATGCAAACCAAACACCAATTTCACTTTTATCACACGAACAATCATCAAACGCAAGGGAAGATCAAATTAATTCACCTAGTGATAATTATTCTACCTATAGCGCTTTGTCGACGGAAGAAGAGTTTGATTTTACATAATATTAATTACTATTAATCGGCTATTAATCACACAATTGATTTTTCGCAAAAAAAAAACAATTAAAATGTCAATAAATAAATAAATTTTGTTTTACTTTACCTGATAGTCCCAGCATTTCCAAAGGCATAACAGGAATTCTTCCCTTGTACGATCGTTTTTGTAGGCATGGTGATAGTAAACTCAAAGGTACTCAAGAATATAGCTCAGCATCAGCTCAACTTTTAGAATATTTACTCAAAAGTAAAGTAAATATTTACTTTAAAGAAACAAATAAGGAACACGAGATTGACAAATATTTTGCGAGCATTGCAACAACAGTAAAAAAAATTAATACTTATAACCAATCTGTCCTGAAATCTAGAATATTCAACATGGTCTCTGAATTTGAATTGCAAGAAATTCAGGAACAACCTCGTTTCTTTGCTGATTCTTCACGACACAATACTTACATTGAAAGACCTTCGGGTTATAAATACATGTCAAAAATAAAATCCATACGACATTTGTGCACAGACAGACACTATGTTTTGCCGGAACTAGTGAAAGGTGTTGCATCGATTTTAAAATATCTATAAATGCTGAATATATCTACAGCTTTGTTTTATATGTACTATTATTCAACTGTGCACTATTTTAACTTATAATACCGATGAATACTACTAGAAAATCGCTTTCAGTTTGTTTTTAGGTTATTGTTAGATTCACATTTTTTGTTAATTTCTCAGGACTCCGTTTAGATGCAGTAAAACTAACAATATTATTGTAATCTACGAATTATAAGAATCGACATGCATTTCATTGAGAATCCTTAAAATTTGTAGTGGGCCCATTCTACATACAAAAATTAATTGTCTCCTTTGGTATGTGCTTGGATCGTTTAGAAAACTTTTATAATTATGTTTTTGATTTTTCCCAAAACTATATAAAAATCCCAATGGAATTTAGCAGGCACAGGGACGATAGATTGATCGTTACTATTTTCAATATTTTTCAAATAAATATGAACGAATTTACTAAATAAACTTACTTTCACATATTTTATCGTCACGGGAATTGTTTCTGCTGGTGTTAATTTGCTTTTTTTATAGTATAGGGTGACAAACGAGCACACAGTCCACCTGATGGTAAGTGGTTGCTGCGGCCCATAGACATCTACATAAATATCCTCGATTACAAAACAAAATGCAGATGCGTTGTCTCCCGTGAGGACTAAGATGGAATGCCTCATTTCAATTAAAAAGGGTCTCCGGTACTTTACACTCACCATACGAAATACAGCAGCAATACTCAGCATACGAAATACACTATTTCATGCTGGTATTCTGTGAGAGCGTGGTCCTTCCCCGGTTGAGCCGACCCATTCATGCTACAACTATACCAGTAATATAGCTGCAGCATAGCTCTACTACGTTTAAAACGAACTTGCTGCTTTTTTGTCTGAATCTGAAACTTGTCTGAATTTTATATTTTGCTTTGTTACGTCTTTTTCAATAAATGATAATATGTAGTCAAATAAGTACCCATCCGTACGAAAGTATATGAAGAATTTTTCTTCGTCATCTAATAAGTGTCTCTGGATCTGCCAAAACTCTCCTTATGTACGTCTTGCCTTGCCAAAATCTTCGTCTGTTGTTTTTTGAGCTTCTATCTTCATCGTCAAGTCCAATAGTAATAATTGCTAGTTCGTGCGTTGTGAATCGAGAGATAGCAAAAATACGAGTTGAATTAATGGAAACTGAACACGAACTGTGTCTATCGCGAAAAGCGAAAGCCGTCGGCGCGTGGACAGCTGGGTGTCTGCTAGCTGTCGCCGCGTGGACTGCTGGGTGACACCTAGCTGTCGCCTTAGTTCAGGGCGGTATTGGGTAGGAGCGGTGTTGGAGCAGAGTCGTGTAAGTGGGCTAAGTCCTTCACGCCTATTCAAGCAGACAGCATCCAGCGGTCGGAGCTACGCTACATCTCCGGCTCAGCAACGCCTGCCTGCCTACCTGTGAGCCCGTTCCTATTATATCCTATTTATTCCACTCAATTTGTGCAAATAGTATAGCTAGTTTTTTCTAAAGTATACACTACTTATTAACTATCACCTAATTTCATTTCTTAAGAGCTTATTTCGGGTTATTTATTCATAAATTATTCCCTAAAGCCATTATAAGCGCTAAAATTACTTTTACTTACAGCTAGAACATATAAAAGTTGCATCAAATTTTGCAAGAAATGCTTTATACTACGCAACTTTCATTACGCTAAAGTTCACTAAATAGGTAGGCACTGTAAGTCATTAGTTCAATAAAATTTCCTACACATAATTACCGAATAAATTAATTAATTTTAAACATTTAATTTGTATTTTACGCATTCGCGCCTACTTCTGTTCCTTAACTACAAGTTGCTCTCAACTTTTTTATGCGCTAATCGCCTCTCGCTGTTAATTATTAACTGTTGTGTATTAGATATTTAGCATTATTACAATTCTATTACAGTGTAGCGGCGCGTGCCCAAGGCAACCATTTTTGACGTCACTCTTTGTCTCCGCGGCTACCTGAGCTCCGCACGGTGGCCGTTGCTCGTGCACCGATTCAGATAGCCACGAATGGGTTCATCGACCGCACCAGAATAATATCAAGATAAGCGAGGAGCGTACCGTATTGATATTTTTTTACTAATTGTTCATTTATTTATTTAATTATTTTAAATCTAAGTATTAGAATAGATATTTTCATCCAATGAAGTCTAAAAACGATAACGTTAGAATTTTGAAGGACCAAATTACTAAACGTAGTAACATTAAAGGTCGTTTAACTAGGTTTAAAAATTATATCGATGAAGTACAAACCTAAGATAGTTTATCTGACTTAGATATACGAAAAATTGAGATGATATTATCTAGATCTTATCCAAAGAGTTCGACGAGTTGCAGGCACCAATCGAGTCGTTACAGGTCCATAGAATCCGAGTTCACTTTATGCGAAGCTGCGAACAAGATTTCTACCACTATATAGCCCTTGCAAAAACTATATTAGCAAATCATTCACCATCCAATCTTAACGAGTCTAATTCAACTGACCACATTTGATATAGTCAGGGTTTTATGGGGTTCAAGTTACCTGTTATTAAAATTTCAAACTTAAATGGTACCTACTATAAATAGCTTGAGTTTAAAAAAACTTTTAATTAGCTAATTCACAGCAATAATAAAAAAATATTTACAAATTTCATTATCTCAATTCTTATCTGGAAGGAGAAGCTGCTCGCGTTATTAGTAATTTAGAAGTTAGAGATAAAAACTATATATAAGCCTGGAAACTTTTGTGCGAACGCTATGATAATAAGCGTTAATTAATTAATAACCACCTAACAACTTTATTTAATTTTGAAAGCGTACGAGAGACCGAGTCATTGCGGTATACAATAGATCACGTCACGAAAAACTTACGCGCTCTCAATACGCTTGGATTACCTACTGACAAGTGGGACCTCTTAATAATTTACATGGTCACAGCAAAATTAGACAAGAGCACTATTTAGAAATGGGAAGAGCATAGGAATACGTTGTCAGAGATTCCTACTCTTAACGAGTTTTTCACATAAAAAATCGAGCGGATATTTTAGAGACTGTTAGCCATAGTAAGCAAGATAAACTTTCTAATTCTAATAATAATATTAAACAATTTGCTGTTTCGAACAAGGCTCAAATGAAATCATTTTTGTCGACATCAAATAGCGATTTGAAACTTAAATATAACTGCCTAGTCTGTAGAGAAAATCATCGCTTATTTGAGGGTGCTACATTTAATGCTAAGTCACCCGAAGAAAGGCAGCTTACTGTAACATCGTTAGGTTTGTGCGTCAATTGTTTGAGACCCGGGCACAATGTTGAGAAATGTACTCTTCCAGGGCACTGTCGTTCTTGTAAAAAACGACATAATACATAGCTACATATAAAACCCGAATCTAGTTTGTCAACTGAAGTCACCTATCGTTATGTCCGCCTTCAGGGCCGGATTAACCCATAAGCAAACTAAGCAGCTGCTTAGGGCCCCCGTAAAATTGGGGCCCCGAAAATCAGGCGTTTATTTTTTCCAAGTATCAAAAAGAAATTTTAAGTCAAAACAACATTTCAATTTCCATGAAATGACAAGTAAAAAGTACAAGGAATGAGCAGAGGAAAGTCTCCCGGTCATGACGGGCTTAGTACCGAGCACCTGAGATATGCGGGGGTGCATTTACCGAGGGTCCTGTCCCTGTTTTTCAATATGTGCATCAGCCTCTCGTACTTACCAGCTGATCTAATGAAAACTACTGTCGTGCCCATAGTGAAGAACGGGACAGGAGATATCTCGGATAAGGGAAACTATCGCCCAATCTCCCTCGCTACTGCGATAGCTAAGATATTGGACAGTCTGCTTGACTCTGGCTTACAAAATTACTTAAACCTGCATGATGCGCAGTTCGGGTTCTGGCCCGGACTGTCCACTGAAAGCGCAATTTTGAGCCTCAAGCATACTGTCCAATACTACACAGACAGGAGGACGCCTGTTTACGCCTGTTTTCTGGACCTCTCCAAAGCCTTCGATCTCGTTTCATATGATGTGCTTTGGAGGAAGATGGAAGACAGGGGTATTCCAGCGGAGATGATTAATATTTTTCGGTATTGGTATGCAAACCAGACCAAATTATGTTAAATGGTCAAACAGTCTCTCCGAGTCATACAGATTGGAGTGCGGAGTGAGACAGGGAGGGTTATCGTCTCCAAAGCTCTTCAACCTGTATGTTAACGATCTCTTGTTGGAGCTCAGTAGCATGCGTGTTGGATGCCGCGTGGGTGGTGTTAGTATCAATAGCATTAGCTATGCGGATGACATGGTGTGGCTGAGTCCCACTGCGAATGCGATCGGAAAAATGTTGAAGGTCTGCGAGACTTACGCTGCCTCGCATGGTCTTGTATACAAGACATATAAAAGTGAATACATGGTCTTTAGGGTAGCCTGCAAGTATCCCGAATCTATCCCTGCAATAGTATTAAATGGATCGGAACTAAAGCGGGTTTATCAATTTAAATACCTAGGGCATATTCTTGCTGATGACCTTAAGGATGATTTAGATATAGAGAGGGAGCGTAGGGCTTTGGCGGTACGCCGCAATATGCTGGCCCGTAGATTTGCTCGCTGTTCAGATCAGGTTAAAATAACCTTATTCAAAGCGTATTGCCAGGGTCTGTACACGGGTGGTCCGTGGATTGGGTATGCCAAAAAATCGTTAAACACCCTGCGCGTCCAGTACAATAACGTTTTCAGGATGATGTTGGCACTTCCCCGCTTTTGTAGTGCCACTGGTATGTTTGCACAAACCTGAACTGACGGTTTTCATGCCATAGTTCGGAAAAAAGTAGCGTCACTAATGAGAAGGATACGGAGAAGTGAAAACAGCATACTAAGAATAGTGGCAGAGGATCCGCATGCGCCTATTGTAAGGCACTTTGTGCGAATGATGACTTATACAATGGATAATAATTCTTCCAAGTGTCGACCGCACGGAGTGCCTCTTAGGTACATGACAAATTAGAATTTGATTTGGAATTATTTTTTTCTGATTTGGTATGATCTAATCTCGATTCAATTTGACTAAGTTAGATTTAATTTATTTCTAGATATATTATAATTTTATTTTATTTCTAAATATAATATAATATAAATTAACTTAATTTGTTTTTCAAAATACTAACACTTAGTTTTTAAGCATTAATGTAATACTAACCCATGGACCTTTGTTGTCTGAAATAAATGAATTTTGAATTTGAAAGGAGACAATCAATTTTTGTATGGAGAATGGGCCCACCACAAATTTTCGCGTCACGCAATTAAATGCATTTATTCCTTATAATCAATAGATTTTAATAGTAATATTAGTTTTACCACATCTAAATGGAAAACTGAGAAATTAACAATTAAAATATGAATTTTAAAATAACCTAGAAATAAACTAAAACCTATTTATAGTAGTTTTTACCGGTATTTTAAGTTAAAATAGTCACTGTTGAATAATAGTTCATATAAAACCAAGTTGTAGGTACATTCAGCATTTACAGGTACTTCGATAGTAAAATCCATGGAAAATCTTTTTAGTAGTTACTGCATAATATAGTGCCTGTCTGTGTACAAATGTAGTATGAATACTATTTTTTACATATATTGATTGTGAGTGTACTTTCCAAATACCATTAAAATAATATGATTAAATTCAAGATGACTAAGGTATAATACGTCCATTTATATTTATAATATTACCAACACACGTTATATAGTAAGAAAGATTTTTTTTTCTGTGAGGGTAGGTCAATTGAGTAGTACACATTTTAGACATCTTAGATTTAAATATATTTTAAAAATAGTTACAGTTTGAATTTCATGTTTATTATTTATATGTAATAAATTACTACCTACCAGCTTTTATTTCCAAGTATTTTCTCTAACATCACTGCACTTTACAACTACTTTCACCATGGAAGCACTAAAAGGTTCACTTATGGAGATGTCAAAGTCATTCCAAAGTCAAATGGATAACTTTCAGCGGGAACTACAACAATCAAGTTCTGCTGCCACAACTTCATCTTGTCTACCAGGTGATTTTAATGCTTTTAGAAAATTCATCTTGGCTGCTTTAACATCTTTGCATAACCAAGTAGATCTTTTGGGAAGAGAACTGGATCGTAGTGAAATGCGTCGCCGCAGAAAGATGATCCTACTCCATGGAGTTCCTGAAGAAAAAATCTGAGGATACTACCGCCGTCATAAGTACACTTATCAGCACTAAACTCCTAGTCCCAGGTTTTAGTAAAACATCCATAAGCCGTTGTCATCGTCTGGGACGCCCTTCTGATAAATCTTCCAGGCCTGTAGTTGTCAAATTCAGCGATACTGTGATGCGAGACAAGGTTTGGTACTCCAAAACCAAACTTAAGGGCACAGGTATAACCCAGTCTGCGTTTCTAACAAGGAGGCGCCATAGTGTTTTTCTAGAAGCTAGGCGAAGATATGGCATCACCAAATGTTGGACCAGGGATGGAGTTATCAATATCTTTACTCCAGATGGCACAAGGCACCAACTTGAGACCTTGTCTGAGCTTGACGCATTATGCAACGGGTCAACTTCTGCTTCACCCGTTTATCCTATTGTGGTTGAGGCAAATAAGGCCCCCGAAGATAAAGGTGCACCACAGCGTACTAAGAGGGCCGGTAAAAAATTAACCTTTTCGTAAATAATTTTATTTTATATTTTATTAATTTTTGTAATTCTGTTATAACTTTTCTCTGGACTTCATATTTTAGTTTTCTTTTTATCATTATATCTTCATTACTTTTCCTTGTTAATTGTAGATTAGATAGTAAAATGTACCTAATGATTAATAATCTCTCTTTGGAATGTTTATTGTTTATTATTTAGTGTTATAATTTTTCTTGTATGTTGGTAATTGTTATTGTAATCTTTCTTTGGAATGTTTAGTATTAGTGATAAAAGTATATTGTAAGGTAGATAATTGCTAGTTAACGTACTGTAACTTTGACACTTTGACTCATCTGACATTAACATCTCTCACTTTTGTGTCTACGGTATGTTAACGTTCCGTTTCTTCACTTATTGTTAAGTGAATTAAACATTTCTTTCCATAATGCTGGCAGGTAGTTTACTGATGACTTATTTATTTTTGAATTATTTATTTTATAATTATATATATTATAATACATACATATAATAATACATATTTACTTAGTTTTACATATATTTAGTAATCAGATATAATTTAATATGATTTCTTCAGATGATAGTGTTCGGAGTTCCAATTCCTTCGCCTTTGATTCTGCCTCTGATGGATTAAGCAGTATTGACAGCTTTGAAAGTATTGAACCCTTAAATATTATGTTAGATTCAACTTTTTCTGAATCTAACAAAAACTTTAACGCTATTCACATAAATGCTCAAAGTATTCCTGCTCATTACCCCGACATATTGTCAAGTTTTAATAGCAAAAACATACACGCTATCCTTGTTTCGGAGTCGTGGTTAAAACAATGTCTTCCATCAACTTCCTACTCGCTTAAAGGTTTTCATTTGATTCGTAACGACCGTACCGATCGGGGCGGTGGTGGTGTTGCTATTTATCTGCGCTCACATATACTAGGTATTAAAAATGTAGACGAATGATTACATAACTTAAAAATACAGTGACGGGAAGTGAAAGCAGCACGCTTATAATTAGCAGTAGTAATTGTTGATACCACTCTGGAAATGGCAAGGGTTACAGGTGCAGGTATAGGGGGTGGTTGTGGGATGTTACCGATGTCTTCTATATTCACGGATTGTAACTCCATATCCCTGTTCTCATTTTGTTGTCTCAGTCTCCATACAGCTCTGGAAGCATTGATTGCATAATCGTTCTAAACTATCCACCTGAAAAAAGTTTTTTTTATCAACTATCAGAATGAACTATAGTTTTACAGTGTCTACTCTAAATATTAATAATATTTATTATTGTTCTATTTATTTCAATCTTTCTAACACTAAATAGTTTTAATATCTTTTAAGAATTATAAATATTAGCATGCAATTGTTTCCCTTCATAATAATTTTGTGGCACTACTTATTTAAAAAGAAATAAAAAATATATCACATATCAGACAAGAAGTAATTATTTTAATATTATAACATTATTTGACTAAGCCCAAGTTCTTTCAAATTTCAGATAACATTGAATGGTTGAATTGAAAGTAAGTTGTCGAAATAAAAACACTATTTATAATTTATAATATTTATTTATTGATATTATTATTATCAACTACCGTACTGTATTTATATTAGTAAAATGGTTTTGCCACGAAACACTACCCTCATTATTGAAATATTTGAGATATTGTTCTCGAACATGTCTAGCAACGGTTTGACTTTGACCTTGATTTGTTACTTGTAAATTTAACAATTCATTGTTGACTCTGTAGCCTATATTAATTGTTCCATCATCCAGATTTTCAATATCCACACCAACTCTGATATATTCATTACATTTTCGACGTAAAAATTTATGTAATATATATGACGCCATTACTATTTTATCAATGGTTTGCAAGTCTAAATTGATTGAAGTTTTGAAATTCGAAATCGATTGACTAATATACTAAAGACGTTTTCAATAATGCGACGGGCTCTTGTTAAGCCTGTAATTGAATATTCTTTGTTGAGGGCTTAAATATTTACCTGGCAAAAGGTTTTATTAAGTCTGGGCGTAAAGAAAAGGCGTTATCCCCCACGAAGACTTATGGCAAAATAGTTTCACTATTTATTATCCTTACTACCTTAGGAATATTTAACGATCCTGAGTACAGTTTCTCATAAAATATACTTCTATTAATGACTCCACCATCAGATATTCGACCATTAGTTCCTATATCCACCATTATAAATTCATAATTTGCATTTGCTATTGCTAATAAAACAATGCTGAAATCCTTTTTATAGTTAAAATAGTATGACTCACTATTAGCTGGTGGCACAATTTTTACATGTTTCCCGTCTATAGCTCCTAAGCAATGAGGAAATTGCCACCCTTCTTCGAAGGTTTTTGCTATGTCGATCCATTCTTTTTCAGTTACAGGAAACTGTAAAAAAATTGATACTTATATTAATTAATATTTTTAAATTCAGGTACCTATCGATGAAGATTTAGAAGGAAATAGAAATATTGATGAAGATTCTGATTTATTTTCGGAGTCAACGCAATCACCCGCTCCCTCAACAGCATCTACAAAGACATCTCTCGGTACTAATAAAAAAAGAGGCCAAAAGATATTCTTAGTAAAATTAATGCCCATCTCAGCGAACCTACTCCGATAGACCGCTGGAAACATACAGCAAAATCATGGGCTGGTATCTTAAAGAGTTTAGCAACTAATCAACAATTTTTGCGGAGAAATTAATCAACGAAGTTTTGTTTGAAGCACGAATGAATTCTCTTTGTCGTCAAAGTCGTATTAATGTTAATAAAAATAATACACAATTCGTTTCTCAATATGAAAATGTTTAAAGTGTCCATAATTCAAATGTTAATGATGATGATACTTTTTCACAAAGCCCAAGATTTGATAGATCCCGTGAGTGGCCAACTAATTTACGTTCCCCAGCAGATGAACAATCAGCTATCAGAAATTGTAGAAACCCAGTTGCCCAACTCCAAAACATCATCTCAAAGTGTTACTATGTATTATAATCATTTTAAACCATAAAGTGTTTATTGTTAGCGGATAATAAAAATACATACTTGCCAACAAAGTTGTTTAAAATGTACCTTGAAAGACTTACCTTTAAATATTCTTCTTGTAATGTAGCTATGATCACATCACATGTTTCTGGAATGATCTTGCTTAGAGCTTGCTTAGATACTGTATTGCAAGTCCTGATAAGTACGTCCAGTTGCTAGAAATCGCAATGTAGCTGATAATCGTTCGTGAGCTGTTATCGCTTTTCTCATGCACGTATCCTGTTTTGTTAGCATTCAACAGAGACAACAAATGTTGATATTGTGACGGCCCAATATTATTATTAATAATTAAATTCAATATAAAGGGGCATCAAAAATAATATATATATATATATATATATATATATATATATATATATATATATATATATAATTACATTAATAAACTTAAAGTTAATATAAATATATTTCACACATTAGACCAATAACATAGTAAATTAAAGGCAAAAATATTGTCTTTCATAACAAATAAATGTATTTTACTTGGAAAAATATTTAAAATAAGATACATAATAGAAAAACAAGTCGAAAATATTATAAAAATAAAGATAAATAACATTTATAAGATAATTAGAAAAGGGAGATGCCCATTTTTGGCCATAGAACGCCCAACAATGTGCATTTGTTAAAAAATATATCTTTATTTATGGTTATTAATCGCAGTATCCATTTATCCTAAAAATATGGGAATATTTTTGCACAAATTAAAAGTACCGAAAAGATACAAATAAAATTAGGTAAATACGTAATTCATTAGTTTGTGTAAAATAAAAAATGTTGCCAATCACAAAAATCATTAAAAAAATCGATTTCCCTTTTCCGATCGACTACTTACGGTATCATTATTACAATGCTTGACCGATTTTGAAATTCTTTCACCACTAGATTGTTATGTATAATTATAGATGTCTAATATAGGATGAATTTTATTATAGAGAGCGCTACTTTCAATGTATATGTTTTTTTGGCTAATCTCGAAAATTACTTGACCGATTTTGAAAATTATTATTATACCATTACATTGCTAATGAGCGCGTTATTTGTGTGATAAAATTATATAAGTAGAATAATTATCTGAGAGCTGCATAGCAAAAATATGGTTCCTGATATATTATGCCTTAGTGAAACTTTTATAGAAGCAGGTAGCGAAAAAAATCTTCGATTACATGGTTTTGATCTTGCTGCCTCTTATTGTAGAAAAAACAAAACAAAAAGGGGTGGTGTGTGCATATTGGCCAAAAAGGGTTTATGCGTTAAGGTACTTGAGGAAGTTAATAGTATAGGTTAGGACCATTACCTCAAATGTTGTGGTATTCAGATTGTTAAATACAATATTAAAGTTATTTGTCTATATAGAGTTTCAAGAAGTAACATACATGATCTAGACTTGTTCTTTGAAAATCTAGAATACCTCTTTTTCAAAACCATAAATAAAAGTACTAAGACTAAGTTCGTATTTGTTGGTGATTTTAATATTAATATAATGGAAAATAATAAAATCACCGAAAAGTTGCATAATCTCTTAAAAAAATTTAATCTAACGTCACATATCAATCAACCTACTAGGTTGAACTTCTGTCTTGACCTTATCCTTAGTAATGTGAATAATGCTACTGCAGAGTTATTACCACTTGCTCTATCGGATCATGACATGGCTCAAATGCTACACGTTCCTGTATCAAACAAAGAAATACCACTCCTAAAGTACTATATTTTAAAACGAAAATATTGTAAAGAAAATGTTAATAAATTTAAATACTGTATATCGAGATTAACGTTTTCTGATGTCTTTAATGAATCAAATTTGAATGTAGCTTTCCAAAACTTCTTTGATACTTTTATGTTATTTTATGAGCTATGCTTTCCTAAAATTAGGATATGTATTAATAATAAAGTTCGTCGACCTAAGTGGATATCAAAAGGACTGAGGAAAAGCTGTACAATGAAGAGTAAACTTAGGTTTAACTACTATAAAGTAAAATCGAACCAGAATAAAATAAAGTATATGATCTATTCCGCTGTACTAAGACGTTGTATAAATCAAGCGCAAAAACTTAATAATGATAAATATATTGAGCAATCGAAAAATAAATGTCGTGCTTCCTGGAATATAATAAAAAAATCAGACTTGTTGCTTAAATAATAATTTAATTCAAAAAGTTTGTATAAATAACAATTATTTGACAGATCCTCAACAAATTGCTGAAGCCTTCAACAACCACTTTATTGAATCAACAAATATCAATAATAACAGTAATCAGTGCCAAAACACTAATAGTCTAAGAGTATGTAATAGCATGTATTTAGAAATGTATACTGTTGATGAAGTATTGAAATTAATACAAACATTAAATAATACGAAGTCGGAAGGTTTTGATCGTATTTCAACGGATGTTATTAAAAGTTGTTGTACGGTTTTAGGTAGAGTATTAACTTACCTAATAAACCTGTCATTTAAAAAAACTACTTTTCCTAGTATCTTAAAAAAGTCAGTTGTTAAGCCGATACATAAAAAGGGTGACTCTAAAAATTTAAATAATTATAGACCGATTAGTATAGTCTCAGTTTTATCTAAAATATTTGAAAAGGCAATGGCTAAACGGATTGTAGACTTTACGATGAAATATAATTTAATTAAAAGTGAGCAATATGGCTTTCAAAATAATAAATCTACAAGCCTTGCTGGATATGATCTTGTTGATGCAATTGTTAAGGCTATAAATAATAAGGTAAGAGTTACAGCTATCTTTTATGATATGTCGAAGGCCTTTGACTTTGTATCCCACAAAATACTCTTACAAAAACTTGATAATTTGGGGTTTCGAGGCCCTGTCCTAGATTGGATTGCTAGCTATCTAAGAAATAGGATACAATTTGTAGAATTAACAAATATTGATAATTCACAGACATTAACTTCTTATAAATCCAGTGATAGATTAAATTCATTTGGAGTTCCACAAGGTTCCGTATTAGGGCCAATTCTTTTCCTTTTATATATAAATGACTTACCTGACTCAACTTTATACAAATGTATTTTATTTGCTGATGATATTTCAGTTATTGTGACATCTAAAAAAGACATTGACATTGACATCTATGAATCTAATATTAATAATACTATTGACAATAATTCAAAGTGGGCGACATATAATAATTCATGCATTAACGTAGAAAAGACATGTTATATTCAATTTAGTAATTATGGAACATTGAATAATAATCTTAATATATATTGCAATGGACAATCTGTTACTACTAATATGTTACTAAAATGTTAGGGAATTTCCTGTTTTAACGACTTAATATTAATTGCTTGTGGCACATACCAATTAAAGCAAGCTCACTCCCATTATGGTGAGCACATAAGATTTAATGGTTGCTACCGGATAGAACTCTGTAATAACAACAGGAGCAGCATTTTGGAAGGAATAAACTTTAGCCCTAGCTGATCTTTACTTAGTGTCGTAAAGTGTATTTTATATATATTTTAATTAGTGGCAATGGTTCTGGTAGAAGTGCATTTAAAAAGTATTGTTGCAATTGTTTTGTCGGCTGTCGAACAGTATGATGCTGTGCCCATGTTATGACATTAATATGGTATTTGAGTTGAGCACGGCATCAAACTTATATTTTGCCTCCTGCTCAATTCCTGGATAATGTATTGATGTATAAATTAGAGGCAAATAATTCCTTAGCTTTCCTAGATGCGTTAGTCATCCAAAATCCTAACAACACCATAGGTCACCCTGTGTATAGAAAACAATGAATCTCACTATCATCCTTCACAAGTTAGCTACCGTTAGCAAATCTTTGTTACAGAGAGCACAAGGGATCTGTGACAGCATACATCTGGCTGTCGAGCTTCAATACGTCAAGCAGGTTCTGCACGTCAACAAGCTTCGGGTCCCGCACCTACGTCACAGTGACCGAGTGAAGTCGGCTACAGTCAAGCATGTGCAGTACTACCATATGTCAGGGGTGTCACAGACTAGATCGGCTACATCTTGAAGCGAGCTTCTATTAGAACATTCTACAAGCCTCTGAAGAAGATTAGTGAGTTCTTACCATCAATCAAGTGTCATATTCTTCTAAAAGGTGCAGGAGTGTACACCCTTGATTGTGAATGTGGTCTCTCATATATAGTGCAAACAAAACGAACAATTAAAACCCGCGTAAAAGAACATATAGCTGACGTGAAGCATTAAATTTCAGGGAAGTTTGCAGTTTGTGATCATATCCTAGACGGCCCCAACCAGATAGACATAAATCAGATTTGATAGACCACAAATCCTCTCGAAGGAACATCAATTCCTATCAAGGATGATACGTGAGACTATTGAAATAAAAAAATCCTTATTTAAATAGAGAAGGAGGCTTGGTACTACCACCTGCTTGGGACCCTTTAATTAATGAAATTAAAACTAAACCCAAGCATACCACTGCAAGACTTCAAGACACAGTAAGTTCATTCTGTAGATCGGACCATAAATAAAAATTAAAAATCTGAAAGTATTCCAGGTTAACACTGACATTGGGACGTCAGGCACCTCAGTCCGCCGTAACCATGGGTGCTGAAAAGCACCCGATACGTCTGGAATTAAAAATCAAAGAAATAAAACGCGATAAAATTGATAAAAGTAGTTGTTAAAAAAAACTGTATTTTTGAAAATAAAAACTTATATATCTTTAAAATCCCGTCTTTTTTTAAAGCAATTCCTTTACCATTTCATTCTTTTAATTGCATATTATCATATCTATATACTTTTATATGAGGGCACCCACGGCCGATGTGTCTATGAAGAGTGGGAGTGTGGAGTTCCTTTGTTAAAAATGGTCAAGTCTTGGAAGGAGTTCACGTATAAAAGAAAATTTTCCTAAGTTATGGAAGGTGTTCATGTATAGATGTCTTGTATGGAGGAGCTGCCGGAGATACATACTGCAGTTGTACATATATATGGGGTGGTCGGGAGCCCGACTGCTTGAAGTACTGTAGCACAATGACTAGTCCTATATTAGGGACTTATGATATTAATTAAACTCAATGATACAAAATCTCCATGATGAATTTGCATTACAATAGTGGGGTCGTGGGTTGAAGTTCCATATATTAAAGACTTATGAAAGTAAGGTCTATGATACAAAAGCAATACTATAGAAGGTCTCTATGATGAATTTGCATTACAATAGTAGGGTCGTGGGTTCGAGCCCTATATATGAATGACTTATAAAAGTAAGGTCTATGATACAAAAGTATTATTATAGATGGTCTCCTTGATGCATAAGCATTGTATAGGGTGGTTGGGTGACCGACTGCTCCTAATACTGTAGCAAAATGACTAGTCCTTATTAGGGACTTGAAAAGGAATATTATGGTGGCGTGTATGCTGCTTCACGAGCAATTGGTCCGAGGTAAACTTGGGCTCGCTAACCGATGTGTCCTAGACATATCATTTTAGTGCCGGTGGTAAGTGGGTTTGTTGTAGCAATACGGCTTTCCCGTGGACATCGCACACCCATACCGTTTGTGGGCGACGTCGTAGCGCATAGCGATGCGTCGTATATGTTTCGGATTGGGATGACGAAAAAAAAGTTACCACACACAATCTGTCGGCGTTACAATCCACCTGAACTTAAAGATGCAGGCAAAATTGTACAAGATGCTCTTGCTATATTAAAGTCAACCATAATTGGAAAGAATCCTATTTCGACCAAAATGATGGTTATGACCTATATGGTAAAGACATTACCTAAAGTTGACAGATTACTTTTCATGTACGAAATAGACGGCATATTCCTATGCCACCAACAAATTAGTAGAGATCGATACAATAGATTTTTTAAATAGACCAGCTCATTCTACATCTACTGCGTATAGGAAACCTAGCGCATCACGCTCAACATATTCAGAACACAAATCTCAGCCTCCAACTACTGCGTTATATATGGGAGATCTAGTTCATCTCTCTTATTCAATTTTTTCCGAATATACAATAAATAATTCACCATCTCCAGTCACTCATAATCCTGACTATAATACATATAATGGTTCGAAAGTTATGGTAACATGAAGTTGTAGACCCTCCAGTCATTGACATTCATGATGACAGCAGAAACACTGGTTCTAGACTCCATATGAAGTGACAAAAGATTCACATACTGAATTTGTAAATGTAATTAATAAACAGGGGTGAGCCCATTAACGCCCTCTGTACTTGCTTGAGTACACCTCGCTATGTCGATATTTGATGTACTTTGGCATTTGTTTCAATCGAACTAATTATTTTGAAACTAGATGACTCTAGTAGACTATAAAATCAATCGTTTTGACAGTAACGCGTAAACTAATGTCAAAAATTTTATTTCGTGAAATTTTTTTGGAAACGTTTTGGATAAATTTTGGATTTTAACGTGCAATAATACTTTGTTATTGCTTGTCAAATTGTATTTTAAATAAATATTTATTAAATCTGCCATATTACGATGGTTTACACCTCTGTACACAGACAGGTACAATGGGCATAGCATATGTTATTTTTACTTTTTTTACAGTTGTACTCCAAAACCAGTAAATGGCGAACCGCTGCGTTTTTTCGAATCAAAATAACTACTCGAAGCTTGAGGAAGCACTAGAATCGATACTGGCTGGTGAAGATCAAGATGTAGAGTATGATGTAGTGTTATTACCGCCAGATCCTGCTACCGTAAGTGACGAAGAAAAGGGTAATGAAGACGACATAGTTTCTTCAACACTTCCAAGGGATGATTATGATGTTTCGGACTGAAATGACAGTGACGATGAGCCCCTATCAAACACGGCTGGGACCGCAGAACACTCTAGAAATAAGCGGCCTAGAAACCAACGCGAGCAGCCCGAAGTACCTGTTTGGAGGAAAACTTTACCCCAATACAGTGCTGTTTATGATGCTACAGATACATTACAAAACCGACAACAAAGTATAATAGAAAGCCTAAAAGATTATAGTCCAGTTATGCTGTTTGAAAAAATGTTTGATGACGATGTAATGTATCCCATAATAAATAACAGTTTGTTGTACGCTGGTCGAAATAATAAGCACAATTTTCAGCTGGATATCTCTGTCTTGAAAAGATTATTGGCTATATTGATTCTTACTGGCTACCATCAACTACCATCTGAACGTGCGTATTGGAGTTTAGATAAAGACCTGGGCATTCAGTTAGTGGCGAGTTGCATGTCTCGAAATAAATTTACAGATATAAAGCGATACTTACACCTTGTTGATAATTCTTTAGCAAATAATACAACCGACAGGATGTTCAAAGTGAGACCGTTATGCGCTTTGATTCAGCGAAACTTTTTGTCAGTGGGGAGTTTTCCACGAAAATTTATCTGTGGACGAGTCTATGATAAAATATTTCGGTCGTCATCCAGCTAAACAATTTATTAGAGGAAAACCCGTACAGTTCAGATACAAAAACCGGGTCGTAACTAGTTCAGACGGTTACTGCTATACTTTTGATATTTACTGTGGCAAATCTGCAGACGCTTCGTCGGATAGTCTTGGCGCAAGAGTGGTAAAAACTTTACTCGCAAAAATGCCCATACAAGATAGTAAAGAACATATCGTGTATTTTGATAACTTTTTCACGAATTACTAATTACTGCATGATTTGCGTCTTCAAGGAACTAGAGCGACTGGTATAATTCGTGTTAATATAACAAAAACATTTGATAGTATAGTTGAACTTTTTTCTTTTGCTTATTTAAACTTCAAAAACTTAAAACTTTTTATTGACAATCAAAAAAGTAAGTCTGAATTCCTAGAAATTATATTATTTTATGCTGAATTTGGAGCTACTGCCGCGTTTAAAAGTAAAAGATTTAATATATTACGCAAGATATATGGCGAACAAAATTACTTAATTGACTGTAAGGATGATGTAACTAAATTAATTCAGAATTTACTTATACATTATGAATCTATCACAGAACAGACATTTTGCGTGAGATGTAAATGTTCTGAAACAAAAAAAAATCATTATTAAACGTGAACGCTACATTAATATGGAATAATGGCTTTGATTTTCTGGAAGAAAGTATTTTGAGTGATATTGAAAATGAAGTTTTTCTGTAAAAAATGTAAAGAACACGTAATCGGTCGAAGACTAAATTTCGATTCATACTTATGTTTGAACGTGAGTCATTTTTACGAAAAATTACTTTCTTCTAAAACAGATAAACAACAAACATTTTCAAGAAGTAATTTGAGAGAAATCGCTATATGTTTAAATATTAGGGATAAAAAATATTTACTGGCTGGAGTGATTGAATTCCAACCATCGATTATACCAGATGGTGTTGGACATTATATAGCTTATACTAGGACAATTCAAAACAAATGGACCGAAATAAATGATTTAAAACCGACTCCAACAGTTTTAAAAAGTAAACTACCAGATCTTCGAATTGTTTTATTATTTTATGCCTTAGTGTAAAAAAGATATGTTTAATATTTACTTGATTATATTGTTTTGTTAACTGTGTATAAGATTTTACGTAATTAAATATTTTTGCAGAAAAATATTCTTGTTATTATTTTTTTAACATGATTATATTTCTAAATTACATTAAAATCATTATATAATAAGTAATGATATTAGAGTAAGAAGTATCAGGGGGGAATGGCGGGCTTGTATGGGAGTTTCGTACCGCTAATAAAATTTCGTGTTTTAGGATATTTTTTGGTTTTAACCCCTTGTCTGTGCGTCGACCAGCAGTCGGCACGTCAAATTATTTGCGCGTCTTTGAGCCGACCAGCAGTCGGCATCGTTTCCTGTTTATGTTTTCGCGCTCTTTACGACGGAACTACGATGCGTTTTTTAGGTGCGACACTTGAAATCATAGACTAATAATATATACTCAGTGTCAAACTGCTTTACTGTTACTCTTTGCTCCGTAAAAAAAAATATCGGCACTTCAAATTGGACGCTGTCAAACCAACCGACTCCGGTTTTGTCACGCCTTTGATAAGTTTTCTTGAATCAAATTTGTTGTGATTTGAAGGAGAAACCATGGAAAGGTAAGTACTTTCACATTTTTATTACTGGGAAACATATAATTTTGCTAATTTAATTGTAAAAACCAGGCCAAACCAACGACATAGCCGTCTAACGAACTATGAACGTACTTTTATTTCTGCAATATTTGGTCTAAAAAGTGAATAAAACCGTAATGTTTTGGAGAATTTAAGCTACTAATGTAATTAATTTGCAATGGATGACAATGGTAAACGTGTATTTAGCTTTGAAAACTTTAATTTTGGGTCTAAATACGTGAAGGTTATTTCTTTACCGTCAGTCGGCAGGGGCACAGACAGGATTTTGGCAGTTGATGACGTCATAACGGCGGCATGTCGGGCATGCTAGAAATTATAGATACGCTTTTGTATTTTCTGTTTGAAGTTATTTTTAAATATTTTGCATGTAATGTTACATCACTTTTAATTGCATAAACATTTAGTTACTGTGCAGATATAGTGGAAGTTGCATACTTTTTTGTAGTATGTCATTTCTGTATGCTTTGTATGGTGTGCAATAAAGAATATTAAATAAATAAAATAAATAAATATAAAATATGGGAGCGAAAAAACTTAGCAGAATTTTTGTAATTTTTTATTTTTTATGTTTGCATCATGTAGAGGGCGCATATACTAACACTTTTTGTCGTAAAAAGTTTTGGGCTTGGATGAACCTGAGCAAAGATATTTAGGTATTTGAAGTACCAAGTAGGTACCAAGATAAAAATACAGCATTTTTGTTTCTTTTTTTCTTTTTTTCTTCGTTTGCGTCGTGTCGGGGGGGCACCCAAACAAACAATTTTTTCCTGAACAATTTTGGACTTAGACGGCCTGGGCCGAGATAAAGGCATTTGAAGAGCGTCCAAGCCCAAAATTGTTTGGGACAAAAAAGTGTTTGTTGCACGATGATAAATTTAAAAATAAATAATTTTATTTTTAACTTTGACAACCAATTTTTTTTTCAAAAAATTTCTCCAAAAAATAATATTTACATATTTTCTAGACGTCTTATAGTAAGTTAAAAAAGTTACGCATGGACATTACTAAATTAGCTCTAAGGGCACCTTTTGCATTCATGTCTCGCGTATCTCTTGCATTTTTGTGTTTATTTTCTCTTTGGTTTGCATGCTTTTTGTTTTTGCTTTTTTCTTTAAAGAGGTGGACGTGGTCGTGCTCGTGGCCGTGGGCGTGGGCGTGGTGCGTACGCTGGTGGTGAAGGGGCGCATGCGCACACTGGTGGTGAAGGGGCGCATGCGCACACTGGTGGTGAAGGGGCGCATGCGCACACTGGTGGTGCGCGGACGCGTGGTGGGCCCACTAGCGGTGCTGGCCACACCGAAAGGCCTTCTGCTGTTGATCCGTAATAACAAATTTAACAACTAACAAGTTTCTTCGTTTTTTTTTTAGCAACATTAATATTCTGCATTAATATTTTAGAGTTTACTGTGGCATGGTGGGGGGAGTTGCCGGTGGGGAGGCCTCTAGAGCGGCCGCTGACTCAGCGGCGACCTCGAGTACTGCCTGCCGCAAGGCGAGGGTAAGCACTTCGAAGTTGGTTTTGTTACTCGATTCACGTGCAGGGCATTGAATTTAACTTTCTTTTTTAGTCCCGTGCCGGTGTCGTTGTGGTCGTCCATGGACCTCCTCACCGGCAACCACCCGACCCAGCCGCTGAGCCCTCAGGAGGACCGAGCTGCAGCGGCCCAACCAGCAGTAGTTGATATGGAGCTTTGCTCAGTTCCTTCACCTGCTTTGTAAGTTTTTACTTATATTCATATTTTGAAGCTAAACTTTTCGTAACTGGTCATAAAATAACGTATTTTTAACACTATTTATGTTTTACAGACACGTTGAAGTTGGAGGGAGTGGAACCTCCACACCTAATCGGACTCCAACGTCCCGAAAGCGAAATGCGTAAGTTTTTCCTTTATTGCTTTATTAAATATTGATAGTATTTGACTTTGAACTGTTAACTGTTCGAATATAACTATTACGATAGAAATCAAAAAACAACATTATTTTTTTCAGATCGGACCACAATGACATGGGGGCTAAACGGCGTCTGTGAGTGCCTATTAATAAATATATATTCTATGTGCAGAAGTGTCTACTTAATATTTTGATTCTTAATAATTTATTTTCTTCTTTTAGAATTACTTCCTCGTCATCTTCGTCGCGTCCTCTAAGGGATATTGAAATATCCAACGCCCTTAATTATGGTAAGGGAAAATAGTTTTGCTTTAGCTGCTAATAAAAATACAAATAAAACCCGTACTGTGTTCTATAAACATCAGCTCTCATGTTACTGATTCTGTTACATAAGTAGTAACTTAATACAGTCAATTATTTTTAGAATAATTGACTGTGTGTTGTGTGAATAAGTTACTACTTATGTAACAGATTATTTAAAAAAAAAAACGTAAATTATTACAGTCGGCCAATGTGGTTATTTTATCTTATATTTTACAGGCAGCGACGAGGACTCCGAAGAAGATGGCGAAGAAGAAATTGGACTCCAATCCACCATAGTCCCCAGGGTGGTACAAATGTTCGCGGCATCGGAGGATGAGGGTGAAGGTGGGGAAGTAGACGCATTTATTTCTTTTTCCTGGCCTCCGACATCCAATGATCACCCACCTGTCCCTAACTCTTCCGGTCCCATTCCTTCCACATCCCATGTTCCTGATTATTCTGTTCCGCCTTCCTTACCTACCCATACTCCCTCGTCCCCATCCTGTCCCATGTCGGAGCCAGGAAATAAATTTGATTTTAAATGGAGGGGGTTCCCGCAACCTCAAACTCCTCCTGAGCTGAGGAGGGAACCGTTCTCCCAGATAAACTGTGGGCCCACGGTTCCATATGCGAGCCCATATGACGCATTTACTGCCATATGGGATCGCGATATAATGGAACACATTGCCATGGAGACGAATCGATATGCACAACAGCTTGCAACGGTCATGCTGGTGGACGGTTCGCTCTGTCCGAGCAGCCGCATCACCAAATGGAAAGACACCGACGTAAGTGAATTGCACGTGTATTTCGCTATAATCCTCGCTACCGGGATTGTGGTGAAATCACGTCTCGAGGAGTACTGGAACAGCACGCTGGACATTTTCAGTACCCCCGGGTTCACTGCGGCGATGACGTATGACCGCTTCATGCTGTTGAGCAAATGTCTCCACTTTCAGGATAATGACGGTTGCGATCCTGAACTGATGACACGGGCTCAGGCCAAGTTGTTTAAGGTGCAGCCAATTTTGGATCACCTTAACAACAAATTCCAACAATTATATGTTTTGGGTCAAAATGTGTCTGTGGATGAAAGTCTGACCATGTGGAAGGGTTGGTTAGATATTAACCAATTCATCCGCAACAAAGCAGCTACAGTAGGAATTAAAACATACGAGGTGTGTGGAGTCCCAGACTGGTTACTTGTGACGCTTTGAAGTCCACGCAGGCCATAATACCTCCTCAGACCCACAAGAGGACAGTCCAGTTTCTGGGAAAGTGCCAGCTCTTGTGCTCAGACTTTTAAATGGTCCTGAGCATAAGGGCCACACGATTTGGATGGATAATTTCTACAATTCTCCCGCGCTTGCGCGAGAATTGAAAGTTCGGGGGTTTGACTGCGTGGGGGACCTTACGAACGAATCGTCAGTTTGTTCCCATTGAGCTGACGAATCTTACGAAAAAAGACATGGCGATAGGTCAGGTGAACGGTTGCACTTCGGGGGATGTGGACCTCATCGTATACCGGGACAAAAACCGTGTGGCATTTGTCTCGACATACCATGGGCTAGCAACCGCGATGTGCGGCGATACACACAAGCCCACCGTCATACCAGACTATAATGTCTGTATGGGGGGGGGTTGATCGCAAAGACCAGATGCTCGCCATGTACCCCATTGAAAGAAGGCGGAACAAAATCTGGTACAAAAAGTTTTTCAGGAAGCTCTTGAATGCTAGTGTTCTAAATGCCTACATACTCCACAAGGCACACCGCTCAATTTCTCACCGAAATTTTCGCCAAACTTTGGTGAGGGAATTGTTGGCAGCACACACACCACCAGCACCTACCCGTGCACTGCCGAACACCTGGCATTTTCCGGGGCAATACGATCTGCTCCCGGGAACAACACGGAACGAGCACCAGAGGCGTAGTTGTTCAGTTTGCAAAAAGCGAACATCAAGCTTTTGCAAAGCCTGCAACGTGCCCCTGTGTGTGTTTGGTTGCTTTGAGTCATATCACACTTCACAGTAAACTACACAAAAACACTGTCTTACACACAAGGTATTTAGGCACTAGTATTGAAGGTCTATCTGAAAAACACTTGTACTTGAGCACACAGTCCACCTGATGGTAAGTGGATACATCGTCACCCCTGAGGACTAAGATGGAATGCCTCCTTTTCAGTAAAAAAGGGTATGCCGCTATTTTAATGGGAAGGTTAAAGTAGGTAGGTGTTACCATCCAAATCGTAATGGGAAATTTGGAAAACAAAAAGCTGCACATTTATATACTATAGTTTGTATATGTATGTATGTATGTGCGTATGTATGTATGTGCGTATGTATGTATGTAGTGCCTCAGATAGAGGGTTATGTTTTTGTGATAAATTTGTTTCTAACGAGTTATAATATGTATGTTTGTCTTTTGAAATTTTGGCTCATCATAAAATTGTTGGAACCTAGGTCCGTGTCATTCATTCAAATTGCAAACGTCATTATACTGATAAGGGATCGTACGAAAATTAGGGACGCAATGAAGGGGGGGGGGTTGCTCAACCTAATTTTCAGTACGTTTCCTTGGCATTTTGTAACATATGTATATATATGTCCATGATCGGTAGCCATGTACATATATATACATATATTATGTGTATATTGTACATATTTGTACATATCGAACAATGGTAAATTATGACCAACCATGCTTGGGTATCAACATGCTGCCTAAACCTTCACCTTCAACCTACAAGCCGCCGGTTCATTTTACCTCTTGCTGTGATTCGTGAACAAAGCATGATTTAAAAATTATGTCATATTAAGTAGTATCCCAAGTGATTGTCATTATTAGACCCGTTATGTTTACTAAAATGTTTCAAAATAATGAGGGTTACAAAAATCACCTAGTCATTATCTTGTTGAAGACAAGTCGTATCCACACTTTGCTAGCATGTATGAGGCTAAAATGTTTAGATATTTACTACTTTCATGAGCTTGATGTTTGAAATATTTCTTAGAAACAACTTGTTTTTTTTTGTTTAATTGATTACTAAATTTAATGTATATCTTGAAACAATAATTTCTTTTCCATTTGTAAGTAGATATTATCCAAAATAGACATGTTTTTAGAGGTACTAATTTTGGTGTCAAATTACATACCATCTTTGTTCCACTCATACTCAAATTTATATTGAATGTAACATGATTCTTTTATTTATATTTGTAGCTTATAAGCTTAAGTTGCTGCAAACAAAAGGTCTTTGTCCCATTCGCTCAGGGTCATTTTAGATAACAAGAAATGTGAGACCCTTTTTTTGTTTACTTTAAGTGGAAGTATTTTTTGTGTCAACTTTGTAAACATGTGTTGTGTGAAAAAAATGTATAGGACCTTGTTAATTTTGGTTTGTATTGTAAACTTAGATATGTAATGTGTTAATTAAAATTAGTTTCAGTTTAATTATTGTTTTATTTTATACAAATTATCAAGAAATACAATAAAATTTTCTGTACCCCATATTAAGTAGTAATGTTTCTATGGCAAATAACTACCAATATGCTAAATATGTAAAGATATATACAAAATAGGTAATTAAAACCAATATTTTAATTGTAAGCGTACAGCCTTTAAAAAAATCGAGGAAATCCAACTTTAAAAAAAAACATATGCTTATAATATCCCTGTCTGTGCGCTTGCCGACGGTCGGCATCACAGATACGCAAAATGGCGGAAACATTAGTCACACTGTTTAGAGGTTAATTGGTAGTTAGTAGGATAGACAAATCCCTTTTAAATTCTTAAGACTTTTAGAACTTGGGACATAAAAGTTAGAACCAGTTTTATTTTTTATGATTATCTACATAGACCATAGACTAATATATAATATTACGTCGTAGACATTATAGTGTTCCAATTTTATTTTATTTAACTGGCTTTACGGCTTTGCGTTCTAGCCCTTCTGAGATATTTTCTTTTGCAATCTTCGTTTTTATATATTTTTTTCATCACAATATGCTGATGCGTCACTTTTTGCGTTACAGTTTTTGGAAGATTATATAAACATTAAACCACTTGTTTCGTCATTTTCTCTAATAGTTCACAAGCGCAGACAATTCACAAAATCGCATCACTTTTACAAATCAAAATCTACTTCAAACCATTATTCTAGCAACAAAACAGAAGCGACAATCCGTCGTTGGCCAAACCTCTCCTAATGTACCTATGTACATCGTTACATATAGGCAAATAAACATTGTTTTTCTGATAAAGTAAATATTCTATATTGCTTTTCGCTACTCTGTAGTGCTTTACTAACCATTTTTTTATAGAATATGGGTGAAAATGGAACAGACAGTCCACGTGATGGTTAGTAGAGGCTGTGGCCCATAGACGTCTACATTTATCCTCGATTTAGAATCAAAATTCAGATGCGTTGTCACCACTGAGGACTAGGATCGAATGCCTCGTTTACACTGGTACTCTGTGGAGCTTTGTTCTTCCCCGGTCGAGCCGACTCTTCGTGTTACAACTGTAATGTTGCAAAAGCGTGGTTCTACCATTACGCAGATAGATTGAGTTGAGGATCGGTATCTACTCAGCGTTGTGAATTAGGAGATACCTATATTCAGCAGCGAACTGCAACAATTTGATAATAATGAAGTTCTGATGGGGTTTTGAGTGTAGGTAAATAAAAATATTTTGTTTTTTAAGTTCATTTATTTTATTGTACTTATAATTAAATAATTCTTTATAAAACTTCATCTAAGAAGGGGGCAGGCTGGGTAATACCCTCATGGCGAGCGTGGCGTAGGTACCAAATAATACACATAACTAGTGAGTAGCATCCCAAAGTTCTTAAACCTACAATGCAGTTACAGCAATAAATTCTGATTGCGTTCCGCCCAATCATGTTTGTTTTTGTTTTAAACCATCTATTTGAGTTATCATTTTGAGGTTAGTTCTATGGGATTTTCTTTTTGATTTTTTCTCAAGAACGGTGCATTACCTTTTAATGTGAGTGGTATTATTATAATCGGGGACCAAACCTCTACCAAATAAAACACCTTACTCCCCCAAATTCCTGCCAAACGATTCTAAATTTCAACCATGTGCCTTCTTATTCGGGACAAGCGAACACTGCAATTTACACATTGCAGACTCGCCATCTAAAATCATTCCTATCATTAAATCGTTAAACATTATGATTTTAAACAACATTTAATGCATTCTTATATATAATATGTAAGTGTTCAATTATTATAATTCAATTATGAATATTGTTATTTCTATTTCTATATAATTAATTAACATTTCGATATTTCTCTTATATTACATATGGCAACTTCTAGTAACATAATTGCGTTTAGTTTATGCTTATATTACGTTTATTTATTAAAATATTTTTATTGATATTGTTAATTAATCCCATGTTCTAAAAATATAAAACTCACACGAAAATTAATGGCTTAGTTGTCTTAATATCTGGTACAAATTCAATAAAAAAACAACGAAAAAAAAAGTATGCGGTACTAAATCTGCCGTTCCCCTGCGTGAATACAAAGGCACTTATATTCACGCGGCGTGGATTTATCACAAATTTTTACGGTTGAGGGCAAATCTCAATAAGATTTAATTATAGTACCTATAAATATATAAAAAAACACATACCTACTCAATGATCTTGCCATAAAAAGGAATCAATATAATCAAATAAAATTGAATTTCGGAGTTTTAGCTTTAATAATAACATTAACTTGCTTAAGGTTATACATAATTTGCAATAAATTACTTAACAAGATCCAAATTAAAATGTATAACTTCATAGAGCTATTTATTAATAATTAATGATTAAATTACAGGAAATATAAATAAAATATGAACAAAAAATGACTTACAGGTTGTACAAAAATATTAAATTTTGCCAGTTGCACATGAGTAACGAGTTGAATCAATCACATGCGCACAAGTGACATACTTCTTGCCGCCTATGACGTCATAATTTAAAATGTAATAATAATTTTAATAACCGATAAATAAAAGATATATTATTACAAAAATTAAAAGAGCGTTCGGTAAGAAGTTTGTTAGAAATAAAATTAAAAAAAGTGCATTAGCCTACGAACATTAGGCAAAAATAATTTTGTACACTAAGTTATTAATAACTAATCCAATAATTAAGTAATAGTGTAAGCCATTGCGGATTTGAATTGAACTAATTATAAGCAATTAAGAAAAATTATTTATTTCAAGAAAAGTTAGATGGTTCTAAGGATAATAGGCAGAAAAAATTTTGTATTTTTAATTATTAATAATTAATTAAATCATTAATTGATAGTGCCAGCGATTGCGGATTTGAAATGAGCAATAAGTGAGCAATTTTTTGCACCTATTCAACATTATGATCGGTTAAGGAAAATATTTTTTTACATTTAATTATTAATTACTAATTAAATAATTAGTAAATAGTTTGAGCAATTGCGTATTACGGTTAGGCATTTTGTGAGCAATTAGGAGTACTTATTCATTTTTAAAAAAAGTTCTTTGGTTTTACGGCAATAAGAATTTTGTATTTTTAATTATTAATAACTAATAAAATAATTGATAAATATTGTGAGCAATTGCAGATTTGAAATGAACAATTAGTGAGCAATTTTGTGCACCTATTAAATATTATGATCGGTTAAGGAAATTTTTTTTACTTTTAATTATTAATTACTAATTAAATAATTAGTAAATAGTTTGAGCACTTGCGTATTACGGTTGGGCATTTTCTGAGCAATTAGGTATACTTATTCATTTTTAAAAAAGTTCTTTGGTTTTAAGGCAATAACAATTTTGTATTTTTAATTATTAATAACTAATAAAATAATTGATAAATATTGTGAGCAATTGCAGATTTGAAATGAGCAATTAGTGAGCAATTTTGTGCACCTAATAAATATTATGATCGGTTAAGGAAAAAAAATTGTATTTTAATTATTAATTACCAATTAAATATTTAGTAAATAGTTTGAGCAATTGCGTATTACGGTTAGGCATTTTGTGAGCAATTAGGAGTACTTATTCATTTTTGAAAAAGTTCTTTGGTTTTTTGGAAATAACAATTTTATATTTTTAATTATTAATAACTATTAAAATAATTGATAAATATTGTGAGCAACTGCAGATTTGAAATTAACAATTAGTGAGCAATTTTGTGCACCTATTCAATATTCTGATTGGTTAAGGAATAAAAAAATTTGTACTTTTAATTATTAATTACTAATTAAATAATTAGTAAATAGTTTGAGCAATTGCGTATTACGGTTAGGCATTTTGTGAGCAATTAGGAGTACTTATTCATTTTTAAAAAAGTTCTTTGGTTTTAAGGTAAAAACAATTTTGTATTTTTAATTATTAATAACTAATAAAATAATTGATAAATATTGTGAGTAATTGCAGATTTGAAATGAGCAATTAGTGAGCAATTTTGTGCACCAATTCAATATTATGATCGGTATAGGTAAAAATTTTTTACATTTAATTATTAATTACTAATTAAATAATTAGTAAATAGTTTGAACAATTGCGTATTACGGTTAGGCATTTTGTGAGCAATAAGGAGTACTTATTCATTTTTTTATTCATTTTTTAATTTTTAATTAAATAATGAATTAATAGTGTGATCAAATACGGTTTTGAATTAAGCATTTCTTGAGCAATTAATGGTATTTATTCGTTTTTAGAAAAGTTCATTGGTTTTAAGTATAATAGGGAAAAAATATTTTGTATTTTTAATTATTAATAACTAATAAAATAATTCATTAATAGTGTGAGCAAATGCGGATTTGAATTGAGCAATTAGTGAGCAATTTAGTTCACTTATTCATTTATCTGAGCGGTTATACTTCCAAGCCAGCTTCTTTGTGGTTACCTGAGTAGGGTCTGCATGAATATAATATTTTTTCACTTTGTATTTAATGTTAAATGAAAAAATTGCTTAATATTAATAATATATTAACAATTCTTCTTCTTCTTCTTCCTAGCAGAAATAAGAATGGCTTGTTTTTTTGGCAAAAAATAATCCACCTTTTAACATTGCTGGTTAGTATACTTGCAGCTTGGTCTACAAATGCATTATTTAATAAATGTAGGCTATGTTTTGTTGTATTTCATACAAAACAAAATAATTTTAATTTGTTGTGAATGAATTTAATTTAATTTTTATTCAATTTAATTTTTAATTTAAATTAATTTTGACACTATAGGTATTTAAATAATATTATTGTTCTGGTGACCTAAAGAAACTTATTTATACTTATTTAAAATGTTTGCTCGGATTCAGAAATAGTCAAAGAAATTACATCCGAAAAAACTAAGGCACAAGCCATTGTTACAAATATAACAGGAAAATTATCTCACAGTGAATTAGTTAAGACTTTACAAACTTAAAAAAATTTTTGATCGTTCATGAAAGCACAGGCAAATCAACGACAAAACCCTTGGCGCTCATTGCCATAACAGCAGTAGATTTCAATGTGGAAGATAATATTTTATGTTTAATACCAATTGTAGAGGGCACTGCCTCAGCATTACATAATGAATACAAAGAATACTTTGATAATGAAAACATTCCTTACAAAGAGAACATGATTGGGTTTGCAGCTGATGGTGCATATACTATGTTTCATTCACACCATTCATTGTCCTCCCTATTTGCAAATGAGATCCCACATTTATTCATGATGAAGTGCATTTGCCATTCGTTTCATTTGTGTGCTTCTTATTGCAAAACTTTTCATTTTAACCACCCTAAACGGAAAAATATCTTTTCCGTTTAGGGTGGTTTAAATTTATCAATTCAATATTAACCATGAGAACTTGCAGTATGTTTTCAATATTCATCAAACAGTTCATCAAAATTCAAGTACAACTATGATTGAAAAGTTTACAAAAATGATTACAAAATAGCTAAAGGAATATTTATTTCAGGTCAATCCATCACTGACTATTATAATGATCATATATACTGTAAAAGAAGGCAAGGTACGGAGAAGTAGCTCTTGCAATAATTAAAAAGCCAAAATATAGTAAAGAATACATGCTGGGTAAATATTTGTTATTTTTTTTTAAATATTAGTTGACATATTATGTACAAATGCCACATGTTTATCTGGGACAAATTGTCCTATTAAGTAAGTCCAATTTTAACCGAAAGATCAATGGATCTAACTCAGCTGGGAAGCATTTAAAGATTAACACATCTCTTCACATAAACCTCAAAACTTGAAAACAAGATCTACTAGTGCATGTTGCCATTGATGACACATGGATCTGAGATGTGGTCCTCCATTGCTGGCCTTATAAGCTCAAGATCACTCAGTGAGCTATAGAGAGTTCTAATGATGACGAAAATGTATTATTTTTATTATAGATTTATATATTTAACTAGCTATTTCCCGCAACTTCGCCCGCGTGTACTCGTAATTTAGGGTTTTAGTTTTTTTTGCGCGGAACCCTAATACTTTTTCTGAAATAAAAGTAGCCTAAGTTACTCCCTATAACATCAGCTATCTGCCAGTGTAAGTCCCGTAAAAATCGGCCAAGCCGTTTCGGGGATTAGCCGGAACAAACAGACGTACAGACAGACCAAATTTTAAAAATTGTATTTTCTCATAAGTACCAGATATTCTTTCATGTGCATTTAATAAAAAGCTGTTATTTTGACATTACAAACAGACACATCAATTTTATTTATTTGTATTGATAAGTATTATATTAATATTATACTTTTTTATTATACTTTTTTTGGTGGGTAGGTGTTAAGTGTATTGACATATTTAAAATTGTTCCTGAGATTTTAATGTTAAAATATAGCAAATCTAGGACAATCAAGTATATAAATGTACCTGTAAGTACATAAATCCACCAGCATTGTTAACTAATAATTAGTTTTTCACTGCACAACTTAAAACTTATATTTGCCACTTTACTGTCACCTGATATTGACCTTTGAATAATCTTTAATTGAATATTCATAGTGGATTTGCTTAAAGCCAGCAATACATGTTGGCCGAGCGAAGGCGAGTACCAACGTATAGACACCCCATTGGCCTAGCCTCGCCATTACTCGTCGACGCTTGCCTAGCTGGCCGAGTGCAGGCGAGCGCCAACGTGTATAAGGTTCGTTTGGCGTGCCTTGCCGCCACTCGGGATCGCTCGCTACGGCTCGTTCGCTTCGGAACGGTGTCGGTTTTTCTGCACAAATCAAAGGCGCTCGTTTATAATAATAATAATAATAATAATAAGGGCTGTCGTGAGGGCTCTGAACCCAATGCTGGTGACCTATTTGGAAGCCAGCCGGGACCTTTGCGAGACGGACTCAATTCTTTTTGGCGCCGCCCTGGCAGTCTGCCGTATCATAGGCGCCAAGGTTTCCACGGCTGGACGCGCTACTGGCCATAGTAGCGCTATCCCAGCATGGAGAAGAAGAATTGAGGAACGTATCGCAAAGGCTAGAGCTCTCATCGGCAGACTGATATGCTTCAGATCAGGCAAAAACAGGCCAAAAGTTGTGCGCACCGTCAGGATGGCGTTTGCTGGGACAAATGTCAGTTTGTCCCAGCCGGATATAACGCAAAAACTGACGGAGCGCATAGATGATCTGAAGCAGAGAATCGCTGCTTGGGGAAAGCGGATTCGGCGATATACCGAGAGGTCGACACGGTTCAACCAGAATCGTCTCCTCCAGAGTGAACAGAACAGGCTCTATGAATCATTGGAGCGACCAATGGTAATTGGAACGGGTCCAGCACCGAATCAGGCCGACACTGTAGCATTCTGGCGCGGCCTGTGGTCAGAGCCCGTAAACCACAGCGAGGGCCCTTGGACGGAAGTTGTGGCGAGTCAGTGTGCGGGTATTACGCCCATGGACCCCGTCATCATAACGCCGGATGACGTAGATGAGCCGGTCCGTAGGGCCCCGAACTGGAAAAGTCCGGGGCTTGACGGGCTGCATCACTACTGGCTGAAGGGGTTCATGGTGTGTCACTCTGTGCTCGCCCGACAGTTTCAAGAGGCTCTCAACCAGAAGTCGCTCCCAAGCCTCTTCACTACTGGGATCACTCATTTGGTTCCTAAAGACCAGGGTACCACAGACCCAAGCAAATACCGCCCCATCACGTGTCTACCGACCATATACAAGACACTAACATCCATTTTGAGCGCGAGAATCACTTGTCACCTGGACTCAAATCAGGTGATGTCGCGCGCTCAAAATGGATGTCGGGGCGGTGGTCGTGGAACCAAGGAACCACTCCTCATTGACGCGGTCATTGGCAAAGTGGTGAAACGCAACCGTCGGAACTTCTCCGCCGCCTGGATAGACTACAGAAAGGCATTCGACTCGGTGCCCCATACATGGCTAAAGAGAGTCCTCGAGCTGTACAAGATAGACTGTACAGTTAGAGACTTCCTCGAGCAGTGTATGGGGCAGTGGAGTACGATCCTTTGTCATCTGGGCGAGCGGATGATGGCTGCGGAGAACCACATAAGGATAAGAAGGGGTCATCTTCCAGGGCGATTGTCTGAGTCCAATCTGGTTCTGCCTCTCTCTGAACCCTCTCAGTACCTTACTGGAGGGCTCCGGGAGGGGATTTCAGCTACGGAAAGGAGGGACAAAAGTGACCCACCTTTTCTATATGGATGACCTCAAGTTATTCGCCTCCAGTCGCTCCCATCTTATGGAATTGCTAAACATCACTTGTGAATTTAGCAATTCCATTGGAATGGAGCTTGGGACGGATAAGTGTGCGGTCCTCCATGTTGAAAGGGGAAGGGTTGCTAACTCTGAGGGCGTAGACTTATCTATGCCCGTCAACTTAAGGACCCTTTCCGAGGCTGAAACATACCGATACCTGGGTATGTCACAAAACATCGGTATCGATGAGACTGGTATGAAACAGTCAGTTTGCGACGTGTTTTATGCACGCTTGACCAAAGTGCTTAACAGCCTTTTGTCCGGTGTGAATAAGGCACACGCATATAACGGCTGGGTCATGCCTGTCCTCATGTATACCTTTGGCATACTCAGGTGGACTCAGACTGAACTTAACGCCCTGGATAGAAAAGTCCGCACTACCACGACGTCCCATAGGATGCATCATCCGAGATCGTCGGTAATGAGGCTGTACTTGCCGCGGAAGCATGATGGTCGTGGCTTCTGAGCGCGCTCACCATGCATAATCGCGAAGTGTGCAGCCTCCGTGATTACTTCCTGGCGAGATCGGATGATCCATTCTATAAGGACGTCATTTCTTGTGATAAAGGACTTACCCCTCTATTCTTAGCCAACGAGCAATGGCAAGACCCGGCAGTGCAGAGCATTTCCGACCGGGAGACCGTATGGAAGGAGAAGGAGCTCCACGGGAGGTTCTACAAGGCTCTACATGAGCCTTTCGTAGACACAGTAGCCTCCCTCTACTGGCTACGCTTTGGTGATCTCTTCGGGGAAACCGAGGGTTTTGTCTGTGCAATACAGGATCAGGTTATTAAGACCAACAACTATCGGAGATACATCCTAAAGGGTGGCACCGTCGACATCTGTCGAGCTTGTCGCCATCCCGGTGAGTCACTTAGGCATGCTATCTCCGGTTGTTCGGCGCTTTCTAACTCTGAGTACTTGCACAGGCACAACGTAGTAGCCAGAATTTTACACCAGGAGCTCGCTCTGAAATACGGTCTCGTGGATCGGAAATTGCCGTATTACAAGTACTTGGCGGAAGCCGTGCTCGAAAATGATCGCGCCAGGCTCTATTGGGACCGGGCCATCATCACAGACAGGACTATTCTTGCGAGTAAGCCTGATATTGTGCTGGTGGACCGGGCACAGTCAAGGATATTTTTGGTCGACATTACCATTCCGTATGACGAGAACCTCGTGAAAGCCGAAACAGACAAGCAAACAAAATATCTGGACCTGGCTCACGAGGTGACCGACATGTGGGGTGGTCTGCCGACCGAAATTATTCCTGTAGTCGTCTCTGCAAAAAGGGCTAATCCCAGTCAGCTTCTCGGGTCATCTGAGGCGGCTGGGACTACGTGGCGGACCGCTCCAGGTTCAAATGCAGAAGGCGGTGCTCCTCGATACCGCCCGCATCGTCCGCCGGTTTCTTTCCCTTTGCCCCTAACCCTCGGCCGTTTGGTCTCCCCTGCCGAGGGCCTCCATCTGGTTGGGCTTTTATTTATTTATGTACTTTTGTATTTATTTTATATTATTGATATTTATGTATATTTATCTTTTCATTTTCATTTAAAATTATATATTTATAGCACCCAACCAGATGAGAAAACTATATAGATACCCCACAATAATAATAAAAAAAGGCGTAGGGAATTGACGACACCATCGCCCGCTGACGTAACAGTTAAGTGACAAAACTGCTACGTCAACGCAGTCAGTGAGCGCCTTGCGAGAAGTGTGAGCGCCGTGCCTCGGCAGAATTTAGGGTGCAGAGGCCCGTTTGTGCTTATGGCTACACACGAAACGGTGCCGGGCCTGGGCGTCTCCGGTTAATGGACGCCCAAATAATGGATGATGGATAAGAAGATAGTGCGCAAAGGGCCGCTGCCTGGGGGTCGCCGGGGCGCGTCTGGAGCTGGCGCTGGACGCGGCAGCACGCGGGCCGCCAGCCGAGCGCAAGGAGCTGCACGGTCACCTAGCAGCCCCCCGCATCCATCATCCACACCAGAAGGCTTGGTGTCGGCTGGGTCTTCTCGGACTCAGCAAGCGGCACCCGCCGCTGGTGGAGCACGTCGCACGCGTTGGTCACAAGTAATGAATGCAAACGCACTGCGGGCGTACTTTAGGGCAAAAGGGGAAGAAACTGGATGTTTGGCGTATCGGGCTAGGATGCATCGTCTTTTTGCTGAGCTGGAGCCATCTTTAACCGTCACAGAGCAAAACCTGGCAGACCGAGTTCGGTATATCTTGCGCTCAAATATATTTGATGTCGCCGAACTCGAACGGCTACGACGTGAGGCTGTTCCCTCGTCGGATGAGAATGCTACGGCTGAGGATGCGGCGCCACAAATGGTAGAGCAACCCGCAAACGTGGATGCCGCCGTGAATACCCCAGTTGTGGTTGATTCAAACGATGATGGAACAGTCGATTGTGGAAACGCGCAGTACGCCTCTCGAAAATCGATCGCGACTTCCCCCGCATAGCCCTAAGCAAGCGGAATCGGGCTGTCGTGAGAGCTCTGAACCCAATGCTGGTGACCTATTTGGAAGCCAGCCGGGACCTTTGCGAGACGGACTCAATTCTTTTTGGCGCCGCGCTGGCGGTCTGCCGTATCATAGGCGCCAAGGTTTCCACGGCTGGACGCGCTACTGGCTATAGTAGCGCTATCCCAGCATGGAGAAGAAGAATTGAGGAACGTATCGCAAAGGCTAGAGCTCTTATCGGCAGACTGATATGCTTCAGATCAGGCAAAAACAGGCCAAGAATTGTGCGCACCGTCAGGATGGCGTTTGCTGGGACAAATGTCAGTTTGTCCCAGCCGGATATAACTCAAAAACTGACGGAGCGCATAGATGATCTGAAGCAGAGAATCGCTGGTTTGGGGAAAGCGGATTCGGCGATATACCGAGAGGTCGACGCGGTTCAACCAGAATCGTCTCTTCCAGAGTGATCAGAAGAGGCTCTATGAATCATTGGAGCGACCAATGGTAAGTGGAACGGGTCCAGCACCGAATCAGGCCGACACTGTAGCATTCTGGCGCGGCCTGTGGTCAGAGCCCGTAAACCACAGCGAGGGCCCTTGGACGGAAGTTGTGGCGAGTCAGTGTGCGGGTATTACGCCCATGGACCCCGTCATCATAACGCCGGATGACGTAGCTGAGGCGGTCTGTAGGGCCCCGAACTAGAAAAGGGGGCTTGACGGGCTGCATCACTACTGGCTGAAGGGGTTCATGGGGTGTCACTCTGTGCTCGCCCGACAGTTTCAAGAGGCTCTCAACCAAAAGTCGCTCCCAAACCTCTTCACTACTGGGATCACTCATTTGGTTCCTAAAGACCAGGGTATCACAGACCCGAGCAAATACCGCCCCATCACGTGTCTACCGACCATATACAAGACACTAACATCCATTTTGAGCGCGAGAATCACTTGTCACCTGGACTCAAATCAGGTGATGTCGCGCGCTCAAAATGGATGTCGGGGCGGTGGTCGTGGAACCAAGGAACCACTCCTCATTGACGCGATCATTGGCAAAGTGGTGAAACGCAACCGTCGGAACTTCTCCGCCGCCTGGATAGACTACAGAAAGGCATTCGACTCGGTGCCCCATACATGGCTAAAGAGAGTCCTCGAGCTGTACAAGATAGACTGTACAGTTAGAGACTTCCTCGAGCAGTGTATGGGGCAGTGGAGTACGATCCTTTGTCATCTGGGCGAGCGGATGATGGCTGCGGAGAACCACATAAGGATAAGAAGGGGTATCTTCCAGGGCGATTGTCTGAGTCCAATCTGGTTCTGCCTCTCTCTGAACCCTCTCAGTACCTTACTGGAGGGCTCCGGGAGGGGATTTCAGCTACGGAAAGGAGGGACAAAAGTGACCCACCTTTTCTATATGGATGACCTCAAGTTATTCGCCTCCAGTCGCTCCCATCTTATGGAATTGCTAAACATCACTTGTGAATTTAGCAATTCCATTGGAATGGAGCTTGGGACGGATAAGTGTGCGGTCCTCCATGTTGAAAGGGGAAGGGTTGCTAACTCTGAGGGCGTAGACTTATCTATGCCCGTCAACTTAAGGACCCTTTCCGAGGCTGAAACATACCGATACCTGGGTATGTCACAAAACATCGGTATCGATGAGACTGGTATGAAACAGTCAGTTTGCGACGTGTTTTATGCACGCTTGACCAAAGTGCTTAACAGCCTTTTGTCCGGTGTGAATAAGGCACACGCATATAACGGCTGGGTCATGCCTGTCCTCATGTATACCTTTGGCATACTCAGGTGGACTCAGACTGAACTTAACGCCCTGGATAGAAAAGTCCGCACTACCACGACGTCCCATAGGATGCATCATCCGAGATCGTCGGTAATGAGGCTGTACTTGCCGCGGAAGCATGATGGTCGTGGCTTCTGAGCGCGCTCACCATGCATAATCGCGAAGTGTGCAGCCTCCGTGATTACTTCCTGGCGAGATCGGATGATCCATTCTATAAGGACGTCATTTCTTGTGATAAAGGACTTACCCCCTCTATTCTTAGCCAACGAGCAATGGCAAGACCCGGCAGTGCAGAGCATTTCCGACCGGGAGACCGTATGGAAGGAGAAGGAGCTCCACGGGAGGTTCTACAAGGCTCTACATGAGCCTTTCGTAGACACAGTAGCCTCCCTCTACTGGCTACGCTTTGGTGATCTCTTCGGGGAAACCGAGGGTTTTGTCTGTGCAATACAGGATCAGGTTATTAAGACCAACAACTATCGGAGATACATCCTAAAGGGTGGCACCGTCGACATCTGTCGAGCTTGTCGCCATCCCGGTGAGTCACTTAGGCATGCTATCTCCGGTTGTTCGGCGCTTTCTAACTCTGAGTACTTGCACAGGCACAACGTAGTAGCCAGAATTTTACACCAGGAGCTCGCTCTGAAATACGGTCTCGTGGATCGGAAATTGCCGTATTACAAGTACTTGGCGGAAGCCGTGCTCGAAAATGATCGCGCCAGGCTCTATTGGGACCGGGCCATCATCACAGACAGGACTATTCTTGCGAGTAAGCCTGATATTGTGCTGATGGACCGGGCACAGTCAAGGATATTTTTGGTCGACATTACCATTCCGTATGACGAGAACCTCGTGAAAGCCGAAACAGACAAGCAAACAAAATATCTGGACCTGGCTCACGAGGTGACCGACATGTGGGGTGGTCTGCCGACCGAAATTATTCCTGTAGTCGTCTCTGCAAACGGGCTAATCCCAGTCAGCCTCTCGGGTCATCTGAGGCGGCTGGGACTACGTGGCGGACCGCTCCAGGTTCAAATGCAGAAGGCGGTGCTCCTCGATACCGCCCGCATCGTCCGCCGGTTTCTTTCCCTTTGCCCCCTAACCCTCGGCCGTTTGGTCTCCCCTGCCGAGGGCCTCCATCTGGTTGGGCTTTTATTTATTTATGTACTTTTATATTTATTTTATGTTATTGATATTTATGTATATTTATCTTTTCATTTTCATTTATAATTATATATTTATAGAACCCAACCAGATGGGAGAACTATATAGATGCCCCACAATAATAATAATAATAATTTTATTTCAGACCATGGTCCATATATTGTTAGTAATGTTGTTAGTAACAATAGTGGCTTAAAACTATGTTAGTATTGTAAGTAATTACACATTATTTTAATCCTATGACTACGCCCACCCAGTGATTCTGTATGGGACAGTCATATCTTACAGATATCGCTCTCAGGATGCTGTTATTACTGTTTCGTAAGCGTTGCAAGAGTGAGGCTGTTTTCTTTCGAATGATCGCTGAAAAAGTGTCAGTACGCGCTTGTGCAAACATACCTGATGCACTGCAATGCCACGGCAGCCGCAACAACATCCTGAAAGCGTTATTATACTGTACGCGCAGAGCATTGATAGCTCGACGCGTATATGTCACCCACAGGGCACTAGAGTAAAATGATTGACAAAACGCTTTGAACAGCGTTATTTTAACTGTATCAAGTTTATGTTCGGCAAGTCGTGTCCACATGTTGGCGGCCATGTCAGTTACAGCTTGGTGTCCGTCCCAGTGATATATTGTTTATGTGATTAAATTGCAACTTTAAAATCCTATATAAAAAAGTACTCTGCGTTTAAATAATTTCGACAATGTCACTCTGTACTAACGAGGACACCTTTAAGTTTTTGGAAATATACAAAAATGAACCCGTTATTTGGAACCCCAAAGACTTACACCACAAAGATAAAAAGAAAGTGAGTATTATTCAATTATTTTGTTTTATTTAAGTGTTTGTTTTTCCCTCAAATTCTTATATATAATATCAAATTTAAATACAAATTTCGTCTTGTTAAGAGTAGCTATATCATATCTACGAGTATCATAAGTAGCCTAGGCAAATATATTAAGTATGTGGTAAATAAAGCTTTAAAATTGTATTGCCTGTAATAAACAGCTGATATGTCAATCAACCAATAAATTACACCTCATGTAAGTTTGGAATAACATTGTTTAATACACAATTCATTTATTGTACTCCACATCTCCACGAGTTATTTAGGTGAATTATAATTATGTGGACCCTGTTAGGCTTAAGTTTATTATGTCTCCTGGTTCTTTTAAAAAAAAATGTGTTTTAAGATAATAATTTATTAGCAGTATGGATATATTGGAAGATAATATAGGATTTATGCCTTTTGAGAAGAGAAAAGTTAGAATTTCTGAATTTATTAATTTATTATTATTTCTTTTTTAGGTGCATGATGCTTGGGTAAGGATCTCCAATGAAATGGAGATTTCTATTCCTGATCTCAAAAGAAAGAAAGAAGCTTTAATGGCCACATTTAGACAACACTTAAAAAGAAAAAGGCTTCAGTATCTTCTGGATGTGGTTATGAAGACGTATATAAACCCATTTGGGTATTTTATGATGTCATGGAGTCGTTTCTGGGAGATGTATATGAATGTTCCAGTAAAATGGATACATTGCTAATTACCTAACTTAATCAATTAAAATAAAATACAGCACAGTTCACACAAAATGTATTTATTTCACACTTAAATCTATAGAATTACTAGAAGTAATACAAACATATAAGATATAAACTATGATGCTAGTTTTATCATATTTTTTAATAATTTTAAACAAGATCATTCGAATTAATCAGTCTATTAATCAATTTTTTATACTTAATGTTTATAATTAATGTTTTAGCAAAATAATATGCAAAATTTGATCTTACTTCTGTTGAATTTCTTGGATTTCTGCGGGGTATAGCTTGTAAGGGAAAGAAAACAGAATGATCTGTTCGTCTCCAAGAGCCAGGTACAATTAACTCGCCGTTAACATATCTATCTATGGTTCCATCTGAAGTGTATATTATATCCCGAGATGTTTTACTTTTTCGAAGAAAGTTATGTAAAAGAACACATGTAATTGTTACAATGGATGCTTTTTCTACATCCAGAGGTATAGGGTTTTTAAATACTCTAAATATGCTGGCCATAATACCAAATGTGTTTTCAACAATAACGCGAGAGCTAGAAAGCATTTGGTCGAAAATTCTTTGGGGGCTACGCATTTCGTGATTTCCAGAATATAGTTTCATTAAATTTGTGTGAAGTGCAAATGCTCCATCACCTAACATAACATATGGAAATTAATATCCGACCCTGATAGTGGACATGGCGAAGGGAAATTAATACTATTGTTATTAAGTTTTTTCCACAATGCACTTTGTCTTAAAACACCACCATCACTTATCCGGCCTTGGGCACCTACATCAGCAAATAAGAAGCAATAATTACTGTCTACTAGAGCCAATAGGACAATACTAAAGTCCCCTTTATAATTAGATATTCTGAACCAGTTTTAGGTGGGCATTGTAATTTAATATGTCTACCATCTAATGCCCCAACACAATGCGGGAACCTAAATCCTCTTGCTACAGTAAGCCATTCTTCTGGGGATGTAGGGATCTGCAACAAGAAATAGTATTATTTATTAAACTGATAAAATACACTTTTTCTCAGACACAAAGATATGAACACCCAGTAGTCGAACCTCAAACGTATGAAACAATACAAGTGTTAGATGAACAAGAGAAGCTTGCACGCCCTGCAAATATCACCACACAGGAAGGACTTCCAACCCCCTCTAATAAAAACGTATTGAAGCGTCGTTCCTCTAACCCTACTGAACTTCAAGAGGCAACCAGGCACATGAAAATTGCATTGGGTACTATCAATGCTGTATTATCCAACAAAATGAACCAAGGAGATGATGTATGTGATCTCTATGGAAAACTTCTAGCATCAAAATTGAAGAAGTATTTTTCTGATGTCGAACAACAGGAAGTCATGTGTGAATTAGACAATGTATTAATAAAAAGAATAAGGAATCGCCAAACACAGAGTTATATTTCTTCCCCAAGTACTCCGCGCTCTGTTGATTCTTTCTCACCTGCATCACCACTTTAAATACACCGTCCTTCATCTTGGCAAACTTTTTATATTACATCAGACTCGCCTGTATCAATGCCACAGCAGCCATCTTCATCCCCTGGTTATCCTATGTTAAGCATACCAGAGCCAAATAGTTTACTAACACCAAACATAATTATGTTGTCACCGCAACACCCACACTTTACTCCATCAACCACTACAGCAACATTGCCAGTACAGAAATCCCACGCTCCATCATCCGACGTTTATAGTTCAACTTTTACATCAAAACGTCAATCAGGAAATAGAATAAAAATTTTACATGATGAAGTGGTTGATTCGGGACAAATTAATCCAATTCGGGAAGCTTTTTCCAAATCAGTTGAAGATGATATTTAATTTGTATTTTATATTTTATTTGTAATATTTGCTCCAGAAGAGAGTTTTTATATTCATTTTTTTTGTTTATTAGGGGTAATGTTTTATGATTTTTTTTATAATTTCATCTACTTAATAATCACATTTTTTTACTTATTTTTTAACTTTATTTTTTAACACTAAAATATTTTTTTTGCGCAATGTTACTTTGGTTATCAATAGCATAATAAGTTTGTCTTTGTATAAATTATTTAATAAATTTGAAAATATAAGTGTTGTTATTTAATTTTACCTTAACCATGTCCTTCAAAACTTCAATGAGTGCTCGACAAACTTTAGGAATTATTTTGGATATTAATTGACTGGATATTTTAAAGGTATGATGTAAGCTTCTGAAACTCTCACCAGTTGCTAAATATCGCAATGTCACTGCAAGTCGAATTTTTGCTGGTATGCTCTGCCTAAAGTCTGTGTCCTTTTTGCTGATTACTGGAGAGATTTTCTAAAGTAAATATTCGAAATCACTATCAGACATTCGTATAAAGTTCTGAAATTCATTTGATTCAGGTTCTTGCAGAAGTTCAGCAAGCTGATTCTCCATGCTTTCCCTGTAAAAAAGAAATCATATTTTTTAAATGTTTATGCATTATCATAATACCATACGTTAAGTTACGATAAATAATTGTCCAACAGTTATAATAATTTAAAGTTAAAATCAAGTCTACCTTTGCGTAAATTTTCTTACCTTGTTCTATTTCTCTGAATACTCAGCATCCACCACCTTCTTTTCTGCCTCTTCTTTTTAATGACTTTACTACGGAGTACACTGATATAATAATTATATGCACTCATTAAATAAATTGCAGATGCGGCAATAATTTCTACGTCGTCCATATCGTCCCAATTCTCAATGACAACTAATTACGGCCTACATGTAGATAGCTCCACAAAAACTCGTGAATATTGGCCTTGGAATTGGTCTCTTTCGAACTTGACCAACGTGTAGACTGTAGCACTCGCCTTGTATCAATTTGCATACGCTCGCGTTAACTGAGGCTTGGCCAACGTGTATTGCCGGCGTTAGAAGTCAATTGAAGAGCCAACGCTAAATTTCACTTCACGTATGGATGAGTTCCAGAGGGAGGTCAGAACATCCATCCCTGCAACAAGCCCTTTTTCCAACATTAATGCACAATTTAACGCCTGTTGCGTTTATGTAGCAACATTAAGATATAATTATGCCGTATGGCAACATTTGTTTGTATGTAGCAACACTAAGATTTCATGTAAAATATATTAGCCGTGTGGCAACACTGGGTTCCCAAAGATTCTCACGATTACATCGCTCTCAAGATTTTTCGTCTTTTTTAATTCATACAACCAAATCTCGTTTAATATGCAATAACCAGCGCAACATTGGTCCTTCGTGAAGTAAGGATCCAACGTGAGATGTGTGAAATACAAGAAATTCGCCAGATTAAAGTGGCAGCATCGTGCTCAACAAATGGCCCGCCATTTTTTCTCTCAACCTCAGCATCGTCGAGTACCAGACAGTGGCTGCAATTCTATTAATTCGGCTACGGTATCGACATGAGTGCATACTCCGCGGATGCTGGCCAGATAATTCCTCGCGATCTAAGAAGAGGGACAGCGTTTCGGCGTAAAGAGTACGTGGTTGAAGACGGCAGTGTGTCGGTGAGCGCGTAATTTAGTCTCGGCGAAAGTGTGGCTTCGCGAAATCGCCTGCCTGCCTACCTTTCCAGTTTCTCGTTGGATTCTAGAAATAAATAAATCAAAAGGCGCCAAAACAAGTTTACGTTATAATAATTGTCAAGAACAGTGACATTTTTTAGTGATAATTGTGTAATTCACGTAGAGCATTAGCAATCGTCGTTTCTTTTTTTTATATAGAAGAGGGGGCAAACGAGCATGCGGCTCACCTGATGTTAAGTGACTACCGCCGCCCATGATCAACCGAACACCAGGGGAATTGCAGGTGCGTTGCCGGCCCTTTAGAAAGGAGTAAGCTCTTTTCTTGAAGGTCCCCAGGTCGTATCGGTCCGGAAAAATCGCCGGTGGTAAACTATTCCACAGAGAGGTTGTACGCGGAAGAAAACTCCTTTTGAAACGTACTGTGGTGGACCACCAAGCATCCAGATAGTGTGGATGGTATCGGGACGTTTGCCGCGTAGTGCGTTCACGAAATTTGGCGGCTGGGATTAATCCGAACAATTCCTCAGAGCACTCTCCATGGTATATGCGAAATAAATGCAAAGAGATGCAACATCTCTTCGCAGTGCCAGTGAATCGAGCCGATCGGAAAGCACTCGGTCGTCGACGATTCGAGCCGCTCTGCGCTGGCTGCGGTCAAGTGGAAGGAGCTGGTACTGGGGAGCCCCAGCCCAGAGATGGGAACAGTATTCCATGTGCGGCCGAACCTGCGCCTTGTAAAGTCGCAGCGGTGTGCCGGCATGAAATACTGTCCCGCTCTGCTGAGCACGCCAAGCTTTTTAGAGGCCAATTTGGCCTTCTCTTCACACAAGTGACCACGAAACTGCACGTCATTCTCTCTCCCCTCGTGGACTCCGTTCAGTGTGGACGTGTTTCATTTTTAGTTATTAAACAAAATTTATTTAAAATTTAAATTCATTGAATTTTACGCTAAATAATAGGACCGCAGAAATCTTGTGGAGGTGTTGATATACTAGAAAGAGCCGGGTGAGTGAAATAAACATACTTGTTTGCGCTCCCATTACTAATTATCGCGCTGTCATTGGCTTCCGTTAGCGACGCATTCTTGCGCTGGAGCACTGCTTGCGGAGGCGTGTCAACTTTGCATCGCACATCTCAACTTAATAGTCATCCGTCTTTCTCATCAAGTTGCCGACAGAAAGTTTAACTGCGCTTGCATTTAGGCCTACTCGCTATTATTTTATGCATACGCCTAATTGATTCAAGCTTTACTCAACTTTTTGCTTTACAAAAATTGAATTATGCCGCTAAAACGTACACCACCGAAGACTCCTCTTACAAATAAAACTAGTAGTTCTACGCTAGAAGTCACTCCTACACCAAAAACAGAACAGTCAATCTTAGGGACGAACTTATCTAATTTCGAAGATACTTTTGTTACTACTAGGCGAAAAATTGATAATTTAGAGTTAAATCACTTCATGAGAAAAATGAAAGAGATGATTTCAACCGCCGCCTCGCAGAATCAACAAAAAAATATCATCCTTGGAGTCCAGCATTAAGGAAGTAATCTCTCAAAATTCTGGAATCATGGATTCGCTGAACTTTATATCACGTCAGTACGATGATTTAAATAATAAGTTTCTGGCGCTATTAGCCGAGAGAAAAAGAAGATCGTGCCTACATCCGCAAACTTGAAGATAAAATCTCGCACTTAGAACACCTTTTGCATTCGACTAAAGTTGAATTCAAAAATATTCCCAAAAATGACCGCGAAACAAAATAGGAGCTATGCAGCATTGTTCAGAAAACCGCACAAACGTTGGATGTGTTAGTACAGCCCAGTGATTTAAAAAACATATATCGCACAACAAATAAAAGCACCCACGCTTCGACGATAGTTGCTGAATTCACATCAACCCTTGCAAAAGAAAAATTAATAAAAAAACGCCCGTAGATTCAGCAAAACCAATAACGGAACTTCTCTCATTACGTCACTCATTGGTCTCACTGGTCCCGCAAAGCCTATATACATCTCTGAGTATCTTACTCCATATGCAAGAAATCTTTTTTTACCTATCTAGAAAATTTGCCAAAGAAAATGGATATAAATATTGCTGGATATCCTATGGAAAAATCTATATGCGTCAGAATGAGGGAAAACAAGCACTAAAAATAGATAATGAAGAGGAATTAAAGAAATTATTAAACTTACAAAAGTGACTAGTAATAAGTGTGATAATGTCTCTATTAGTTTTAGTTCTATTGTTATTCAAAACTAATTTAATATTTTTAAATAATGTTTACCTATTCTTGCCGTGTATAAAATGTAACTTGCTTTTAACTGTTCAGTATACTCACCTAATACTTATTTCACTTATTTACATAATACATTCAAACACAACACAACTCAATTACATACTCATTAACAGTAAACACTCACTCTTAATTGTTATATTTTTATTCAAAACTAATTTAATATTTATAAATAATATTTATCTACTTTTGCCGAGAATAACATATAAATCACTTTTAAGTGTTCATCATACTCACCACATACACATGTCACTTATTTACACAATACACTCGAACACAACACAACTAAACCACTCATTCACTAATATTAAACGTACACTCTTAATTGTTATATTTTTAATCAAAACTAATTTAATATTTTCAAATAATATTTACCTATACTTGCCGTTTATAAAATGTAAATCACTTTTAACTGCTCAGTATACTAACCTCATACTTTTTCACACTGAGGGCGCTAGTTGCCACGGTTAAGATCAGCTCCGTGTATTTCTGTTATTAAAATTATAAAACAGCTCGGATATACTAAAATATTAATTTAGTGCAAAGTAAAAACCTTATTAGTTGTGTACAAGTGTTATAAAGTCTTCTCATTCACGAAATGTGCAGGAAATAACGATATTAAATACAGTTTGTTGTCACTATAAATAATATTAATTTATGTATTAATACAAGTTAATAAGTAAATAATAAAGTTCAGTGCTAATAACATTTGTTAGTAGTAACATATGTTAACGTAAACCTAAGTGCAATAGTAAATTACTATATACGTTAAGTGTATTTTGCAAAACTTTTTATCGTGTGAAATTTGACGGTTGTTGTAAAAACTTTTAGTTTCGATTTGAATCAATGTCGTTAATCTCATCTACAAGATTATAAATAACGCCATCTATGTGTTTATGCTTATATTGATGACAAATTGGTGGTTCTCGAATATCGATATTAATAATTGTAATCCTTGATACATCGATCGAGTTTCCGTGCCACCAAAAGGTGGCGCTTTTGTGGTTGGAGTGTACAATAATAACATTACAAACTACAACTTCTTAAAAATGAATTGCGCTGGTTGTAATACAATCTGCAAACCGGGGGCGCGGCTGCTGAATTGTCATTCCTGCGAAGGAATCTATCACATTGAATGCCTTAATATTAAGCAGCAACAATATTCTTCACTGTCAGAAGAATTTAAGGCAGCCTGGAAATGTCCCTCATGCAATAATGTTACCCGTCGTGGACGATCCAACTTGCTTAAGCCCGTGCGATCCACGCAAATACCTTTGGATGATAACATGAATATGTCATATGAAATCGAGGGCCAAGCACCCATCTCATCGTACAATCCTTGTACTCCGACTACACCAGCTGCTTCAGTCCATGACTGTGTTGCCCTGGAGACGGGTGCTACTTTCCATACATTCACACAGGAACTACATAAGACCTTTGAGGAATGGCGAAGTGATATGAACAATACACTAACTGTATTCAAGGAGAATATCAAGAGCTCACTACATGACTGGCGAGATGAGATGGAGGCGAGTATAACTAAACTTAATGATGATTTAAAATTTGCTTTGAATGGATTCAGGGAGGAGATATGCACCCTTCGTGCTGAACATGAGCGTCTAAAGCATCAAACTGCTGATATATCCCGTGATGTCTCAGAATTAAAAGCATCCATGCTGTTCCTTTCCGGGGAACAAGACGATTTCAAAAAAAAGTGGACGGCACAATACGTCAATCCACCGAACAATCCAGCCTAACCATTAGCAACTTAGAAACTAAAGTCGATTACTTAGAGCAACAAGCCAGACAATACAACATCGAAATCTGTAACATTCCTGAAACTCGCAGTGAAAACTTGTTAAACATAATGGGATCGATTAGTATGGCTATTAACTTTCCAATTTCTCAGAAAGATATCCTGTCAATCCATAGAGTTCCCCATGCTCACCGTCAAACAAATAAGCCCAAGAATGTTATTGTGAAACTTTCATCGCGCATCCTTCGTGACAACGTACTAGCGGCTTTTCGTAAGGTGAAAACTCTCAAGACCGACCAGCTAGGTCTCACCGGATCGACAATGACCGTATATATGAACGAGCATCTAACACTGAAGAAAAAACAATTATTTCGTAAAACCAGAGATCTCGCCGCTATGCACCAATACAAGTATGTCTGGGTTCGGAATGCCACTATTTTGGTGCGCGAGCAAGATGGTGATACTGCTTTTGCTATCCGCACAGATGATGATCTTCGTAAGATTAAAAGCCGTACTAAAGGTGGTAATAAAAGCGCTTGTGGTGGTTCTACTCAACATACTCAGTAATAACAATACTTTTCATTATTATCATTATTCTCCCCACCATACATCTCGCTTAATTTCTTCATTAGGTGTCATTCTGTATTACACGTTTTTATTAATGATTTTTATCGTTCTCTCATCCAAAAATGCAAACAAGTCAAATTATATAATTAATACTTTTGAAATTAAATTTTCCTTACGCTATGTTATGTTAGTAGGGTTATATTGTACTATTGCATTATGTTACACTTTTTTGAAATATTTATATTTATTTTATGGAGTATATATTACTATAAATAGTGCTATTATGAAATCATTTGGCATGATAACTGTATATAAACTAAACTTTTTTAAACATAAAATAAGTGTGCCTTACGTCAAAATTAAAAATAATGCTCAGTTTAATTATAAGTTTATAAACATACTTGTATTAATAAATTGTATGTTGATTCTAGGTTTATTATTATGCAATCGTCTTGGCCTCTATTTTGCCATATGTTGTTACACTTTGATAAGTTACAAACTTTTCAATCCTTTTAATTACTACGATTATGTGTTACTTGTCTGTTGTAATATTATAATCTTTTTTAAAAATTTATGAGTATGTCATAAGTATGTCAGCCCTTGAATATAACATGTGTAAGTATGGTTGTTTGGTTGTATATGTATCAACAAAATATTTTAACCAGTGGGCTGAAAAGGTGTGGAGTAATAATTATAAATTTTTATTGATTTTTTCATTTTGCGTGCATGTTTTTGTAATTCTTATTATTTTTATGAAGATATATTTTGAATCGTTTCTTCGTGGGGAATTGGAGGTTTGTCTTTGCTCCGTGACTGGTTTATTATATCATAATAAGGTAAAATATTCTTATTATTATTTTAAAGTCTTGAACATCGTAAGCGAAAGTTTTAATATTACTGTTAATATGTACATGTCATTCTCAATTATTTGTAATTGGTAGCAAGCAATATTCCTTATACTATCAAAATTGCAGAGGTTTCCGAACAAAATTACACACACTATATATGAACATTCTAAACAGTAACTATGATATCATCGTACTCACCGAGACTTGGCTGATATCGGAAATTAGCAACAATGAGTTTATCGATCAACGTTATATTGTGTACAGGTGCGACCGTAATCGTATCAGTACAAATAAACTAGATGGCGGTGGTGTTCTAATTGCGGTATTGCGTACACTCAGATCATCTGAGTTAAATCTGTCTTTGACTAGTGTAAATGTTTCATTGCATAACCTAATCGAACATGTCATCATCGACGTCCCTAGTAAGCAATCCTCAAAGCGCCATGTCTTCAGTGCTGCTTACATACCCCCCCAAAACACCCTCTACCGTATACGAACTTCACTTTGAAACTTTACAAGAGGTACTGTGTGATCCTAATTTGGATGGTTTCTATATTTTGGGCGACTATAATCTCCCAGATGTAACTTGGACACGAGGAACCACAGACGCCTTACATGGTAGTGGAGTAGGCTCATCCGTTACCTTTAACCTATTATGTAATTTAATCTCATTTCTAGATGCCGCACAATACAACTACGTAGTGAATACCAAAAATAAAATACTTGATTTATGCATATCAAACCGCTCGTGTAAGATATCGGCCGCTTTAAGTCCCCTACTTCCTGTTGACGCATATCATCCACCCTTTGTTTGTGATATAGCTCTCAATGCTGATATTGTTCCAATGAAAAAGCGGACGCTTCAAAGGTACAATTTTTATAAGTCCGACTACACGCACATCAACCGCAAAATAGAGTCCACTGACTGGGATGAAATACTTACTCCACTGGGATCTGAAGAAGCACTTAGCGCATTTTACGGAATCATTGACGAAATTATCAAACAACACACGCCATTTGTTGGCTCCAGAACCTCTGCTTTTCCTGTCTGGTTTTCGAAATCTCTAATTAGCACATTTAGAAAAAAACGTAAAGCTTGGGTGAAATGGAAGAAATATAACAACATATCAGACTATGAGATATTTTCCCAGTATAGAAAGCTATTTAAGGATGTGTGCAATAAATGTTTTTCTAAATATATTGGATCGGTCGAGGATAGCATACGCAAAAATATTAAGGATTTCTGGATATATATCTCTAATCGTCGTGACAAACCTGGAATACCAGCTAAGGTTGAATATAATGATGATATTTCAAGTGATCCACAAACAATATGCAACATGTTTTCTGAATTCTTCTCTTCCGTTTACGAACCGCCCTCACCTACACTATCGCAGTGGAGACCACCTGCCGATTCAGCATCCCATGACACTACTATTACTAATCTTCATTTTGAAGTAGAAAAGGTATTAAGAGAGCTGAAATCCATGGATCCATCTAAGGGGCCAGGCCCTGATGGCTTATCTGCTTATTTTATAAGAAACACTGCCACAGTTATATGTAAACCCCTAACTATCATCTATAATAAATGCATTACTGAAGGTGTTATGCCCACAGTATGGAAACAGGCTAACATCACACCTGTGCACAAGAGCGGATCTAAACGTAGTGTAGATCAATATCGCCCGATATCAATTTTGTCCACTTTGTCGAAGCTTTTCGAGAGACTTGTGCATAACGAAATATATCCCATACTGCACAATATAATTATACAGCAACAGCATGGTTTCGTTAACGTCGATCAACAACCACCAATCTATTATTATTTTCCAGCTATTTATTTGAAAATGTTGATGATCGCGTACAGGTCGATGCAGTATATACAGACTTTCGAAAGGCCTTCGATAAAGTGGACCACGAAATGTTACTAAATCGAATAGCTTACAATGGCATTCGGGGTAATTTGTTACGATGGTTTGTTTCTTATATCACTAACCGTTGTCAAAGGGTTGTAATTAATGGATACCACTCTAACGTTACGATGGTTACCTCCGGTGTACCTCAGGGATCTATTCTCGGGCCTTTGTTATTTATAATGTTTATTAATGATATAAGTAACTGTTTTCTCAACTCAAAATTTTTATTATATGCAGATGATCTTAAAGTTTATAAATCTATCCATACTATACTTGACTGCATTCTTCTCCAAGAGGACTTAGATAGACTTACAGACTATTGTTACAAAAGTAAGCTTCAGTTAAGCATTCCGAAGTGTAAATATCTCCGTTTTACTAAAAACAAGAATATTATTACATTTTCGTACTCACTGTGTAACGTTCCTTTAGCTAAAGTGGATTCTATGCGAGATCTCGGTATACTGTTTGATTCAAAACTATGCTTAGACTTACATATTGAACAAATTGTTAACAAAGCATACAAACTATATGGATTTATTATGAGATCAACTCGCGACTTCAAACGGACCTCTTCATATCTTTGTTTATATAAAACCCTAGTTCGCTCTCAACTTGAATATGCTGTGCCCATTTGGAATCCTTATTATAATAAATATATACACAAAATTGAAAATGTTCAACGCCGGTTTCTACGTGCAATGCATTATAGATGTCATAAATCTCATTTACCGTATGACCAGTTACTCAGTAGATACAAACTTCTAGCCCTCCACTCTAGACGTAAGCAATTGGAGTCTATGACATTGTTTCATATAGTAAGATGTAAATTTGACTGTATTGAGTTAAACAATCTGTTATGTTATGTAGTTCCCAGAACTGTCCATAGACGACGGGTGCGTGCGGGTAAACTCTTTGCCGTAAGTACCTGTCGATCCAATACCGGTATTCGTTCACCGATTCGACGTATGGTTGCCACATATAATGAGACCTTCGAGCATATAGACATTTTTAGATGCTCAAAGGAAAAGTTTCGTGGTCTTTTATACAAGACACTTTTCACATAATAATTTGTTATCTTAGTCACATTATAATATCACTGTTGACCATACTTTGACATTTGTATAATACCTTCTGTACAGCTGCAGGTCTCCTAGCGTCTTAATTATCTATCCCAAGAGGTAATCTGTGAACAGCACTGTGGGCTGCATTATTGCGTTTACTATGTTACTGTACTATCTATATGTAATTATATATAATGTAGTTGTTAGCTGTTCCACTTTGAATAAAATAAAAAAAAAATAAAAAAATACTTATTCCACTCATTTACATAATACATTCAAACACAACACAACTTAATCACTCACTCATTAATACTAAACACACACTCTCAATTGTAATATTGTATATACGATCCATTAACTATAGCTTTAAAATTAACAGTACCACTTCAGGTGATTATTTTATACTGTTAGTTAAAGAATTTAAGGTAAAAGTACACTATGTAACGTCTTTAAACGAATTACAAATACTTAGTTATGGGCTATTGCTTGTAGTGGTTACTTTACATATTTATTGCACACAATTTAACTTTTTGTACTCAATTACTAATATAATTTAAAGGCGATAACACAAAAAACTTAAGCGATGATATTGACCAATTTACTATATCAAACTCATCACTACTTTACGACCTGGATAATTTGTCTGATCAAAAACATAAGTTAAAAATAATGCATCAAAACATTAGAAGCATTACTCGCAACATAGATGAACTTAATGTTCTAATACATAGGTCAGCTTTAGAATGGGACTTAATTCTTCTTACAGAATGTTGGTTGCCTTCCACTCACTATATTCCGATAATGGATGGCAATAACTATTGTAAAACTCTTAATAACGCAACCCAAAATGAGGGTGTATTGGTGTATTTCAAAAAATCTTTGAATATAACTTGGCAGGAGCTGTCAATATCGGATTGTAATTGTATTCTTCTAAAAATAAATAAGGATACCATAGTCCTTGTAATTTATAGACCAGCTGGATTTAAGGATCCTACAAATTTTATTGAATCGCTTAGTAGTACGCTTGATCAGTATTCACATTATAAAACCATAATTGTAATTGGCGATATGAATATAGATATTGTTATACATAGTAAGGACTCCTACTCTCCATATTACTTAAATAGTCTGGCATCTAAAGGTATGTTACCTGCCCACACCTTCCCTACCCATGGCAAAACGTGTCTAGATCACGTCATATTGAAAACAAAACTTCGGTCAACCTGATACGTTGCGGAGACTTCCGTTACTGATCATGATACTCTTATATTTCTATTAGACGCTATTCTAGATACACGTAGTTTGCCGCCAAAAATTAGAGAACGTGTAAATTACGATAATTTAGATTGTTACCTTCTCACTTTAGACTTTAAAAGTATTTATTCTATGGTAGATGTTGACTCAGCAGCTGCATTCCTATTAGAATCCCTAAGTAATGCTTTAAAAATGAATACTAAAACAATTAGTTTCTAATCGCAAAATTATTAAAAAGCGCTGGATTACCCCAGGTATTTTGAGATGCTTAAGAAATCGTGACAAATTACACCAAAAATGTAAAAAATATCCGCATGATGACGTAATCGTAACTACATACAAACGTTACCGTAATTATTGTAATGAACTACTTAAAAAACTGAAAAAAGAATATGAAAAAGCAGAATTAACAACAGCAGTTAAAACAAGCAATAAAAAACTTTGGAACACAATTAAAGCAGTCACAAATACGAATAAATTAAATAATAATGCCGATATGTTGTTAAATAAATCTGACCCTAAAACTTCCGTTAATTATGTTAATTCATTTTTTTGTAAATATTGGTAAATCTTTGGCGGAAAAACACCACGTTAATAAAAACACTCGTAGCATTTTTCCTACAAACGTATATCAACACTCCATGGTACTTATTGACACGGACGAACATGAAATAGAGACAATTATTTTAAATATGAAATCTGATTGTAGCGTAGGTAGAGATACTATTTCTACTTTATTTCTAAAAAGGTATAGACATTTACTAGTTCCTCCCATTACATATATATGTAACCTTTCCCTTAAAACTGGTAAATTCCCCAAGTGTTTCAAACTAGCTGAAATTCACCCTATTTACAAGAGCGGTGATGTGGGCTGTGTCAATAACTATAGACCCATTTCCATTCTTCCCACTATGTCAAAAATTCTTGAAAAAGTCATTAACAAGCGTTTGATTAATTACTTAGAGAAACATGATCTGTTATCACATTGTCAATATGGTTTTCGACCTAAACGTTCAACTCAGGATGCTTGATGACCGTAAAAAGAAAGTAGTTGTTATATTCCTTGATCTAGCTAAAGCGTTTGATACAGTTTACATCCCGCTCTTGTTGAATAGGCTAGAAGATCTTGGAATAAGAAATACACAGCTGAAACTATTCTCTGACTACTTAAGGGATCGATATCAGAGGGTAGGGATTGGTGGTTGCTACAGTGATGACCTTCCCATATCATATGGTGTACCACAGGGTAGTGTGCTTGGTCCCACGCTATTTCTTACATATATTAATACACTATGTAATCTAAAAATTCACAATGGGAGGATCATTGCCTTTGCGGATGACACGGCTCTTCTTTTCCAGGCAGATACATGGTCTGAGGTATTTAACTTCGCACAAAATGGGTTCGATTTAATAACTAAATGGCTAAAAGAATCTAAACTTACATTAAATGTCGAAAAAACAAAATACATAGCATTTACTACCCAAAACATCAATGTATCTGAGTTAGAACACTTTCACATTGCAGCTCACTGCTGCTCCCAAATTGAAAGCCCTTGCTCCTGTCCTACCCTGTCTAGAAAGAATTGCATAAAATATCTTGGCGTAATGATAGATAACACCCTAAGCTTTCAGCTTCATATTGGCCTCTTAAGTACAAGGATACGTAAGTTAATTTATATTTTTAAAAATCTACGTCGTGTTGCAGATTTTAATGTAAGAAAAATGGTATATTTTGCACTGTGCCAATCATTGTTGACATATTGCATTACCATCTGGGGAGGAGCACCTAAAACGACCATATTGCAATTAGAAAGGGCTCAGAGGGCACTATTAAAAGTTAGCAATTCTCTTCCATTCCGTTGTCCTACAACTGACCTTTATCAACATTGTAATGTCTTATCTGTTCGTAAACTGTTTATATTGCACACTACACTGCTACAACATTCTCTTATACAGTATGAGTCCTCCTATAATATTGACAAAAGAAGGAAATATGTAGTTTGTCCCAGTAAGCTTCTAAAGACAAAATTTTCCCATAAGCATTTTTGCTTCCTGGGAGGTTACCTTTATAATAAATTAAATAAACTTTTGTCAATTTACTCTCTACCAAAACATGCATGTAAACAAAAATTACGGAAGTGGTTGCTAAATATCGATTATATGGCTGCTGAAAATTTACTGAGAGTATTATCCTAAAAACACATAACCCTACACAAATGAGTGCACACATACACTCACACACACACACACACACACACACACACACACACACACACACACAAACACACACACAAACATACACACACACACACACACATACATTAACACTATTATACATATAGAAATAACTTTAAAAAAAAACATATAGAATCTTTCCTTGTTGAAATATTTCCTATTTTGTATTTCTCTTGTAGTATTTTTGAAAATGTAATACGTGCTATCCTTCAGGTTCAGTTGAAGGATAATTGCTTTGAGGTTGCTTTGCCTTTGAAATTGCCACTTGAAGATGTAAACGATGCGCTAGGAAACTCATTTCATTTCGCGTTAAAAAGAAATTGCACAAAGATCACAATCTTTTCCTAGAATATCAGAAATTTATACACGATTATTTAAATTTAAATCACGGGCACTTGGTTAACATCGGGAACTATCAACTTTGTTGACGCAGTGTACTTTCTGCCGCATCATGCAGTACTCAAACCCGACAGTAAGACTACTAAATTGCATACAGTTTTCGACGCATCGATGAAGACCAGTAAGAAAGTATTGCTTAACGATTTGCTGCTAAACGGACCGACAGTACAGAGAGATCTTTTTGATATACTACTCTTGTTCCGTTTTGGTGACTATACATTCAATACTGACATAAAAAAAATGTTCCAAAATGTCCGCGTAATACCTGAGCATACCTCCTTACAGAATATTCTTTGGAGAGACAGCCCTGACGAAACAATAAAGTGCATCAGGCTAGATACAGTAACCTATGGGCTAAAAAGCTCAAGCTATTTAGCTACGCGTTGTTTAAAGGAGCTCGCGATACAAAAGGAACGCGAAATGCCTTTGGCATCTTTCATTTTAAACAATTACACCTATGTAGACGATGTACTTTATTCAGATAGTAACTTAGATTTGATTTTGGAAGCAAAATCACAGCTTCAGCGGCTTCTCCAGATGGGCAATTTCAAGACACATAAATGGTCATCAAATGACAGTCGAATATTTTTTTTAAAACGTTACCCCTACACTAAGATTTTCTCTTGTATTGTGGGGGCAGTTTACAAATAATAATAATTTGCACAAGGACGAACATCCAGACCCGGAAGAACTACTTGTAGGCCATTCAAATACTTGTTCCGTGCGGGATTCGAACCCGCGACCTCCAGCGCAGCCACTCATTGCTAAGCCACTGCGCCACGGAGTCGTCACTATTAGAAGATGTTCCTTCGGCTGAGCGACATTTTGACGATTTAGAATTTCAAAACGACGATTGTAGTATAAAATCTTTAGGTTTGCAATTAGTGGTTCATCAGGATAAGTTTAAAATAACAAGTTCAGAATTTTTTGATGCAAAAAACATTACCAAAAGGGAAATATTGGCTTACATAGGAAAGTTTTATGACCCTATGGGTTTTGTAGGTCCTATCGTCGTACAGGCCAAGACTATTATGCAAAAATTATGGTCCTCTAAGACTGAAGTGGACGCCGCGCCTGACAAAAATATCAAATCAGGGTGGTTAGGATTTTTAAATAGTCTTGCAAAAATGAATCCGATTTATATAGGTAGAAATATTCAGCTATCTGATTCAGACACAGTCGAACTCATAGGCTTCTCTGATGCGTCAAGTTCGACTGCATATGGCTGCAGTGTGTACCTACGCGTCACTGATAACAAAGGTAAAGTACAAATGCATCTACTCTGTTTGAAATCCCGTATAAACCCGATTCAGGGTAAAAACCTTACCGTGCCACGTTTAGAATTAAATGCTGCACTACTTTTGTCTATTTTGATTGCAAAAGTTTCAAACACACTTAAATTAAAATTAAAAATAAAAGTTTACTTATTCACTGATTCCCAAATAGTGCTGGCTTGGTTACGGTTGGAAGCGATGAGGTTGACGGCTTATGTGGCGAACAGAGTGAAAGCCATAACCAGTAAAACTGCTGACTGCCGATGGCTATATGTAAACACCAAACCCCGCCGACTACATAAGCAGGGGTGTCAGTCCGCATGAGCTTAGTGCTTGCGATATGTGGTGGCATGGGCCTCGATTTTTATATGACAGTAAGTATATGTTTAATCAATCTATAGTGTTACCATCAGATTTACCTGAGAGCCGGTCCAGCGCAGCGATCTCTTCCAATGTAGGATCTGCAGCTCGTCCAGTAAACGACGTTTTGCAAGGTATGCACAAATATTCTAGCATCCATAAAATGACACGCATATTAGCCTATATGTTAAGATTTATCAATAATTTAAAAGGCAGTAAGGTCTCGCATAATTTCTTGTCGAGTACAGAACTAAATTCTGCTCTAATGTTACTCATTAAGTTTGAACAAGAATTGCTCGTGCGGTGCTTGTGAAGTTTCGAGATCAGGATCTCCGTCACAAAGTCTGTTAAAACACTTGTTAGTTATCACAGTAGAACTGCTTCTCCTTCACTCAACATCGCCTTAAATTCTTGTTTCTCACACTGTGTGAATAATTTCAATACTACTCATATTAACGCCCAAAGCATTCCAGCTCATTATCCCGACATGCTTGCGTCATTTGAATCCCGAAATATTCACGCTATTTTAGTCTCAGAATCTTGGCTAAAACCCTGTTTGCCTTCTTCTTCTTACTCTTTGCCTGGGTTTCATCTAATAAGAAATGACCGCAATAATAGAGGTGGTGGGGGCGTGGCGATCTACCTAAGATCCAATTTTCCATTTAAAATTGTTAGTTCGTCATGTCAACCGCCTCCTGTTGATTCTGCTGAGCATTTGCTAGTAGAGGTCTCCCTGTCTCAGAATAAAATCCTACTTGGAGTTTTCTACAGTCCCTCTCTTTCTATAAACTATTTTACTTCTATTGAATCTCTTTTAGAATCACTAGTCCCTACATATAGTCATAATATTTTGATGGGTGACTTTAACCCCTTTTTACTTAAAGCCGATAATCGAGCTATAAAATTTGAGTCTATAATTGAAGCGTGTAATATGCAAATCCTATCCCTTGCTGCAGTAATAGAGGTGGTGGAGGCGTGGCGATCTACCTAAGATCCAATTTTCCATTTAAAATTGTTAGTTCGTCATGTCAACCGCCTCCTGTTGATTCTGCTGAGCATTTGCTAGTAGAGGTCTCCCTGTCTCAGAATAAAATCCTACTTGGAGTTTTCTACAGTCCCTCTCTTTCTATAAACTATTTTACTTCTTTTGAATCTCTTTTAGAATCACTAGTCCCTACATATAGTCATACTATTTTGATGGGTGACTTTAACCCCTTTTTATTTCAAGGCGATAATCGAGCTATAAAATTTGAGTCTATAATTGAAGCGTGTAATATGCAAATCCTATCCCTTGCTGCAGTAATAGAGGTGGTGGAGGCGTGGCGATCTACCTAAGATCCAATTTTCCATTTAAAATAGTTAGTTCGTTATGTCAACCGCCTCCTGTTGATTCTGCTGAGCATTTGCTAGTAGAGGTCTCCCTGTCTCAGAATAAAATCCTACTTGGAGTTTTCTACAGTCCCTCTCTTTCTATAAACTATTTTACTTCTTTTGAATCTCTTTTAGAATCACTAGTCCCTACATATAGTCATACTATTTTGATGGGTGACTTTAACCCCTTTTTATTTCAAGGCGATAATCGAGCTATAAAATTTGAGTCTATAATTGAAGCGTGTAATATGCAAATCCTATCCCTTGCTGCAGTAATAGAGGTGGTGGAGGCGTGGCGATCTACCTAAGATCCAATTTTCCATTTAAAATTGTTAGTTCGTCATGTCAACCGCCTCCTGTTGATTCTGCTGAGCATTTGCTAGTAGAGGTCTCCCTGTCTCAGAATAAAATCCTACTTGGAGTTTTCTACAGTCCCTCTCTTTCTATAAACAATTTTACTTCTTTTGAATCTCTTTTAGAATCACTAGTCCCTACATATAGTCATACTATTTTGATGGGTGACTTTAACCCCTTTTTATTTCAAGGCGATAATCGAGCTATAAAATTTGAGTCTATAATTGAAGCGTGTAATATGCATATCCTATCCCTTGCTGATACTCACAAATTTCCTAACTGTACTCCTTCCCTTCTTGACTTAATTATAGTGTCATCTTCAAATCTACTTTTCAATCACGGACAGTGTCCTGCTGATGCATTCTCTTATCACGATTTACTTAGCCTTTCCTCCTAAAATCAAACCTAAATTAGTTCTGCGACGCAATTTTGGAGGAATGTATATTGACCAACTTTGCAAAGATGCTCATAATATTGACTAGTCAGTGATTGAGAGAGCACCATGCATTGACGATAAAGTGGAACTTTTCAATTCCCTTTTCACTCAGCTATATGATGTACAAGTGCCAATGCATCATGTTAAACTCAAACACTTACCTGCTCCATGGCTCTCTGATGATCTGAAAAGGCTAATTTTGAAGAAGATGCGGCATTATCAAGCTTAAGAGGAACAAAACAGAGGAAAACCTTAGAAAATACGCCATAATCCGGAATCGCTGCAACACATTATGTAAAGATGCACAACGACACCATATTCATTCATCAGTCGAGAACGGCGACTCATGTAGGGTGTGGAAGTTTCTTAAAACAGTTGGAGTTGTAGAACCTCTCTTAATGCTTCACCTTCCAGTGTTGATGTTGAACTATTAAATTAACATTTTTCTAATCCTTCTAACTCTTTTGATAGTGAACATAAACTGTAAACACCTTGTTCTCTTTCTGTAAATCCGACTCCTAATTATTTTCCGTTCGTTTTTAGTCAATTTACTGTATGTGATGTTAGGAAGTTCTACTCAAATTCTGTCGGTAGCGACAGCATTAACCGTAATATGATTGTTCCTCTCCTTGATGTTATTACTCCCATTATCACTCATTTGATTAATGCATGTGTATCTTCCTCTAAATTCCCTCAAGCCTGGAAGAGAACCCCTTCCGAAGAAATCTAATCCCGTCAACTTCACTGATTTCCGTTCCATTTCGATTTTACCTTTCCTTTCTAAAGTCTTTGAAAAACTTATTTGCCAACAGCTGCCTCTTTTCCTTAATAAGCACAATTTGTTGAATTCTTTACAATCCGGTTTCCGTCCTGGTCATAGTACGGTTACTGCCTTAATTAAAGTTACTGATGACATACCGTGGGGTGTGGATAATAAACAACTCACAGTCATGACCTTGCTAGATTTCGGTAATGCGTTCAATACTGTTGTACGAGCAAGTACATGATATTTCAACAGTTTAGAAAATAATGCTGATATCGCGCCTGCGCGCGCGACACGTTCACTATAATTACATTTTTTATTCATAAGTATTTTGAGTACAATAAACGCTCTCTACGGAAACGGACACAGTTTTAATTACCACATCCCGTAACGTAGAAGATACAACCTACATTAATATACTACATATCAATTATATGTAGAGGGTCACAACTCACAAAATACCCCCTACATTTTGGTCCTTCGAGCTTTCGACGTGAACTAAGACTTGCATATTACGTCTACAATAGTTCAACAGTAAAGTGTATTTGAAAAAAAAAAAAAAAAAAGATTAATTCGTGATTCTATCTGTAGTGTCACTTTGGTTGCTGGCCTCCCACAAGCGGGTCTCACCAGCTTGATTGAGGTGCATACTACGGTAAGAGTCGCAGTCACACGTATCTGAAACCAACTATTTACAACATCGTTCTTAAACCATGGAGAACCTACTTCAACAGCAGAGAACAATCATTGAATCTATCCTTAAAATTGAGGCTAACTTCAAAAAGGATTCTGATTCACGTAAGTCAGGAACATACATACAGAAAAGGTTGGATGCTTTGAATGCTCAATGGGAGGTGTTCAACATGAATCATGGTGTTCTAAAAAAAACAGACAGTGACTTGGATGACGACTATTTCATCAATGATACCTACACCACCACAAAGAAGCGGTACGAAGCGATTCGTGACATGCTGACGAACTACGAGGTGAAAACTGCGGAAACTGGAGTACCATCAAGGTCTGATGAGTTCATTAGCCAACAACGCACTAATTTCCGGGCGCTCTCTAGGGTGATTAAAAACATCAACACCAAAGAGTTGACAGAAAAGTGGGAAATTTGTGACAAACTGAATTCGCTGCAGTCTCGCTGGAAACTGATCGACGAGCTCCACTGGCAAATCGATAACCTGACTTCTGGCGGTGATGTAGGCTACGAAGAAGAGTTTTCTGCATACGAAACCTTGTACGAAACTACAAAAAGGGATTTGAATCGTAAGCTTAACTCAGTATCTCAACAGCATCAGCAAGTGCCTACAATTGAGATTCCTTCTTTTTCTGGTAATTATACCCAGTGGCCTACATTCATGGACCTCTACTGTGAAGCCATCCACAACAATGTCATGTTGACAAAAACGCAAAAGATGCAGCACCTCAAGGGCAAACTTAAAGGCGAGGCGGAGCGCATCGTACAGCATCTTACAGTATCAGCTGATAATTACGACACCTGTTGGGAGATACTCACCCATAGGTACAACAACCGACAACTTTTGTTTACAAAACATATACAAACCCTTATGGGACAACCGGCGTTGCAAACACAGAATGCATACGAGCTGAAGAAGCTACATGACACAAGTGTCGAGACCATACATGCTATTCACAATCTGGGCATCGACACAACGACTTGGGATCCGATCCTGGTGCACATTCTCACTGGCAAATTGGACTCCGACACGTATGCAGCCTACATGGAGATCAGAAAGGCTCCGAGAGAGCTACCTTCCTTGGATGAGCTGATAAACTTCTTGGAAAACAAGTTTACTGCGCTTGAACCTGTTCAAAAGAAGAGACAGACACCTAACAAGTCAAACAATTCGACCAACAAGGAGGCAACAGCTCAATTTAAGAAGGACTTTAACAACACCAACAGGCGTAGTTTTCTTCGAGCATATCATACAAGCACAGACAAAAATTGCCCACTGTGTAAAAACAATCATATTTTACTCTACTGCAAGTCGTTTCAAGACATGTCACCGGAAGACAAAATGAGGTCAATTTCGCAACTACATATTTGTCGCAATTGCCTGTACTTACACAACGACAATAAATGCAACTCCAACAAAAGATGCCGCGTGTGCAAAGAAGCACACCACACAACATTGCACGATATTCACCGCAAAGTTGAAATCGCGGTCTCAAATAACGTTATACCTAGCAACAAGCCACATACGTCACAGCAAAAGGCAAACCACGTGTCTGGAAATTATAACGAAGTCCTACTAGCGACCGTTCAATTAAAGGTGATGGCAGCTGATGGATCGACTGTTCAATTGCGATGCCTTCTCGACCAAGGATCACAGATAAATCTAATAACTGAAGATGCTGCGCAACGGCTGGGACTGCAAAGACAAAATCGAAACGCCACAGTCTCAGGCATAGGGACGTCAGCGGACGTAACGGAACCGTACGGTTAGACTGTGAGTCTTTGTACGGAGGCCATTCATTTACAATCGAAGCCATGGTAATGGCCAACATGCTCAGCAACCTGCCTAATTACACCTTCGAAAAACAAGACTGGCCACATATTCAGAACATACAACTGGCGGATCCCGACTTCAACATCTCGAGACCAGTGGACGTTCTGTTAGACGCTGGAGTGTATGCTGACATAGTAATGAGTGGTATGCTACGAGGACCCTCACACGCACCCATGGCTCAACAGACAAAAGTGGGCTGGGTACTGCTGGGCAATATCAAAACCTTCAACTGCCACGTGCTCATTAATCTTGACGATGTATCTCGATTTTGGGAGATGGAGGAGATAACCGAAACCAATCACAATCTAACATCAGAGGAAGAATACTGTGAATCTATTTATTCAACCACAACAACAAGAAAAGAAGACGGACGATATGCAGTCAGACTTCCAATGAAAATAAACTACGAACAAACCTTGGGCACTTCTAAGCCACAGGCAATCGCACAATTTCGGCAGTTAGAAAAACGATTGGCCAAACAGGAAACATTTTCTACGTCATACAAGAAGTTTATTGACGAATATCTACAACTCGGCCACATGAAGCCATGCACTGAACACCATAAGCCAAGCTACTTCTTACCTCATCACGGCGTACAAAAGCTGGACTCAACAACTACAAAATTGCGCGTAGTCTTTAATGCCTCTGCCAAGACAAGTACAGGACAAAGCTTGAACGATCTCATGGAGTGCGGGCCTAACCTCCAACAAGACCTACAATCTATGATTCTACGTTGGCGAGCCTTTCAATACGTCTACACTGCAGACATTGAGAAGTTTTACCGTCAAGTACTGATACACGATGAAGATCAACACCTGCAAAAAATTGTATGGCGTGACTCTGCTACAGATCTCATCAAAGAATACCAACTGTGCACTGTAACATATGGTACCAAAGCTGCACCATTTTTGGCAATGCGCACCATAATACAACTCGTAATGGACGATGGACACCGCTATCCTCTCGCGGCAGAGATCCTTACTCACCAGCTGTATGTGGATGACCTACTTGGTGGCAGCAACGACATGTTAGAAGCACAAGACGCTCAAAACCAATTGATTGACCTGTTAAAAGGCGGTGGGTTCAATCCTCGCAAATGGGCTAGTAACCACCCCAGATTGCTTCAAACTTTACCTGAACATCTCATAAGCCAGAATATGTTTGACTTCAAGGACGCAGAGAGTAACAAAACACTCGGCTTAACCTGGAATCCGCACACTGATCAGTTTACATTCAAGGCGCCACTTAGTAACACACGTGACGTCACAACGAAGCGGACATTGCTCTCTGATCTATCAAAATTATATGACCCACTTGGTTGGCTGTCTCCGGTAACAATGAAGGCAAAACTCATATTTCAACAAGCTTGGCTTGCTTCAACAAATTGGGATGAACCTCTTCCGGAAGACATACAACAAGAGTGGACAACCTTTCAACAAGAATTGCCCACTATCAATACCATCGCTTTACAACGCTGGATGGGTAACACTAAACAACCCATCGAGTTACACGGATTCAGTGACGCCTCCGAGAAAGCCTACGGCTGCGTTATCTACTGTAAATCTATTAGTGAAGAAGGGCAACAAATTATCACGCTGGTGGCGGGAAAAACTACGCTCGCACCATTAAGAAAACCCCCGTCTTTACCACGGCTTGAACTATGCGGTGCCCTACTACTGTCTCGACTTATGAAAAAGGTCATAGAGTCAATAAACTCACAGATTGTAACAATACATGGTTGGACAGATTCTATGATCGTGATGGGTTGGTTACAAGGGGGGCCTTCAAGAGGGACTACATTTGTGGCTAATCGCGTAACACAGATCACTGTCATCATGCCATCGGGATGCTGGAGGCACGTCAAGTCTGAATATAACCCAGCAGATTGTGCCAGCAGAGGCCTAACTCCACTACAACTGGCGAATCATCATTTATGGTGGGGACCTATTTGGCTAAAAGACAACGATCTCCCACTTCAAGACCAATTCCACACAACTGTTGAAGAGAAAAAGGTCAAACAAGTTTGCGTGTCACAAAGGTCGATGCCATTAATCGGAGAACTTTTAAACAAACACAGCTGTATGGCACGCGTAACTCGAATCCTAAGTTGGATACTTCGGTTCATAAACAATGCACGTGACGTCAACAATGCCATGCGGTCATCGTACTTAGCAACGAGTGACCTGCAGAACGCACATAATGCAATTATCAAGGCTATACAAACTAATCATTTCGCCGACGACATTGCACAACTCAATAAACATCATAAAGTGCGAATAACAAGCAGCATTTTAAACTTAAATCCATTCCTGGACAAACACGAAATCTTACGTGTAGGAGGACGTCTGGAAAATGCCAACTTAAGTCAAGAACAAAAACATCCAATTATCTTACCTTACAATGACAGGTTAACGGAGTTACCGATCGACCAAGCGCACAAGAGGACCCTGCATGGTGGAGCCAGACTAACTCTATCATATCTACGCAACAGATATTGGATTATCAGCGGTTTGAGAGCAGTGAAAAAACGACTTATACGGTGCATCACGTGTCATCGCTTCAAAACTATCAACAACAACCAACTTATGGGTGATTTACCTCCTCCACGCGTCACACCATCAAGGCCTTTCACACACACCGGTGTAGATTTCACTGGGCATGTGGAGGTAAAGGCTAACAAGGGCAGAGGAATAAAGACAATGAAGGCCTACGTAGCTGTATTTGTGTGTCTGTGCACAAAAGCTCTTCACCTCGAACTTGTCTCCGATCTCAGCACAGTGGCTTTTCTGAACGCCTTGAAACGAATGTGTGCCCGCCGAGGAAAGCCCCGTCACATCTACAGCGACAACGGCACCAACTTCGTGGGCGCAGCAAGAGCATTGGAAAAACAACGAAAGGAGGCATTACAATGCTACATAAACAATGACGTCATAACTAACATGTCAGAGTGGAGCATTGAATGGCATTTTAACGCCCCTTCCTGGCCTACTGCTGGTGGACTCTACGAAGCTGCAGTAAAAAGCCTGAAACATCACCTCAAACGAGTACTTGGGGATCAAAAACTTACGTTCGAGGAATTTTCTACACTGTTGGCGCAGATTGAAGGATGTCTCAACTCTCGCCCCCTGGTGGCGTTGTCAGAGAATATCGAAGACCTTGACTGCTTGACACCAGCTCACTTCCTAATCGGCGAGCCTTCTCTAGAATCACCACTATCCGCTGAGGGTAATGACATGACCTTCTCTACAAGATGACAACTTACGGAGAAAATGTACAAGGACTTCTGGAGAAGGTGGTCTACTGACTATCTTCAAACTCTACAAACTCGAAGCAAATGGCACTTCCCTACTAAAAACTTAGAAGTTGGGGACGTCGTTATCGTCAGAGAAGACAACATTCCTCCTGCCAAATGGATCCTGGGACGGGTGTTGGAGACTCACCCAGGTGCGGACGGCCGGGTACGAGTCGTCACACTGAAAACTAAAACAAGTAATATGAAGCGACCGATTACAAAATTGTCACGCCTTCCGTTGGATCCGTCATCTTATACAACTGCATCTTCTGACGTTGACACTACGAAGCCTGCAATAAATACACAAAGAAAACGAAGAAACAACAACGGCAAAAAACACTTCAACAACCTTTTTTGTACGTTACTACTTATATTTTCGATGTGTGTTGGACCTACTTCGCAACAAATGATCAACATAACAAGGCTTAGCAGTTCAAGAGTCGTTTATTTTGACAAGGTGTCTGATATGCAGATTATTCAAGATAAGTGGAAAATGGTTGTATACTACAACATGACGACATATTGGCGGAGTTTGGACAACATACAAAACTATGTCAACCATTTGAACACATTATGCAAGAAGGAAGCAGCCTATCTTACAATTTCATCCCAGTTTCAACACGAACTTAACGAAATTCAACACTATAACGATATCTTACGATCAGAACATGGACCGTCTCGAAGAAAAAGAGGACTAGTGAATGGAATAGGATACCTAGCAAACTCCCTTTTTGGTACTCTGGATGAGAGATTTGCCAATCAGTACGTGAAGGATATCAACATAATCCAGTCAAACGAAAATCATCTATTGAATCTCTACAAAAATCACACATCGATCATCGAAAGTGAATATAATCTTCTAAAAAGAAACGAGGAAGTAATGAACACACAATTTCGTATCATCGACAATCATCTCGCTGAAACGGAAAAACGCATACAAATCAGCCATGACAATGCTATGTACATAACAGCTACCGCTCTGGCCGTGAACTTGATCATTTCAAACATACGACAAATACAACAGCAACTCCTAGACCTAGTAACTGACGTGAAGGACGGGAGAGTTGACACCCATCTCATCAAGCCCAACCAATTTGAAGATCAGCTCAACATCATCTCCGGTCATTTACCAAGCGAGTTATCGCTACCCTGTGTGAACACACGCCATTGCACGCGAAGCCTATACAAGCTGGCGCGAGTGCACGTGCGCTTAACAAGTGCATACATAATATTCGAAGTGAAGCTACCGCTAATAAACAACGAACAATATGAACTTAACCACATCATTCCTATTCCGCAAATAACTGGACACACAGAGAAAACTATAGTACTCACATCTGAATACCTTGCTGTAAACCTAAATGGGGACATGATAATACCCTTAGAAAACCGAGATGTATCATCATGCTTAAATCTGCAAGAAAACAAAATGTTATGTGCTATCAATCAACCTATTTACAACATTAAGGTAGCCGATACATTATGTGAAGCGCAAATATTAAACAATGGCGACTCATCAACATGCCGCACAAGAGTATTGGATTGCAACGACAGGTGGGTGCGATTACACAATCGTGGCGCGTGGCTGTTCTCCTGTTGCGAAGACTGCACGATGCGCATTTTCTGCCCAGCTGGAGTGACGTCACAGCACTTACACGGCACGGGGATTATGTTACTCGGACTTGGGTGTATGCTCAAGGGAGAAAGCTTCATCATTCATGCTCGCAACGACTATCACAGCGAGTTGAAACTAACAGGCAGTGAAGAAAGAATGTACATGCGTGAATCAAGCCTGAACCACATACTGACAGACTTTAATCATACATTTGGACCTGAAGATCATAAAGACGCCTTACAAGAGCTGAAAAACAACATTGATAAGGTCAAGGAACAGCAACAAACACTGAGTGTACAATCACTCACACATGACACACACAACTATGTGTTGTACACCGTAGTCGGATTTATTATTGTAGCCTTCATTGCATGGGGGACATTTTGGCTGAAAAGAAGATGTCAAGGCTGCAGCGTGAATCTTCGCGACAAGCCAGACCCCAACAATGTCGAGCAGCCAACCCAAGGACATTCATCGGAGCATGGGGTCTCGGACATCGATAGTGTGGATGCGGTGATCGCAACGGCTGCCCGTAAACTCAATAGGGGTTCATCGCCTTAAACTTTCTTCTTGTTTATAAAATTGGCAAGATGTACGAGCAAGTACATGATATTTCAACAGTTTAGAAAATAATGCTGATATCGCGCCTGCGCGCGCGACACGTTCACTATAATTACATTTTTTATTCATAAGTATTTTGAGTACAATAAACGCTCTCTACGGAAACGGACACAGTTTTAATTACCACATCCCGTAACGTAGAAGATACAACCTACATTAATATACTACATATCAATTATATGTAGAGGGTCACAACTCACAAAATACCCCCTACAACTGTTGACTTCGATATACTGTTGAGTCAGTTGTATTCCCTTAACATATCTCCATCAGTAATTGACTGGTTTTAAAGTTATCTCTGTGGCCTTCATCAGTGTATTGATGTTGATGAAACTCTCTCATCTTGGTGTGATATTACTGCAGGCGTGTCGCAGGGTGGCGTGTTGTCATATTTACTCTTATCCATTTTCATTAATTCAATTACTCATAAAATTTCTTCTCTCTACCACATGTATGCGGATGATGTCCAGATTTACACCCAGTCAAATCTTGAGAATTTTCCAAATGCAATCTCTACATTAAACAATGACTTAAGTATGATTCGTGAGTGGAGTCAATCATATGGCCAAAATGTCAATCCTAAAAAGTCACAATCATTTTTGGTAGTCAGAGCTTTATCTCAAGAATTGACTGGTTCTCCATACCACATGTTGTATTCGATGGGGTTGTAAGCCCTTACTTTGACAATGTCAAAATCTTGGTGTTTATCTTGATAGTTCCTTAAATTGGAAACGCCAACTGAATGAGGTAATTAGGAAAACCTTTGTCGCTCTTAGTTCACTGCGTCGCCTTCGATCATTTCTTCCCATTCCTACAAAAATTATGCTCACACAGTCTCTTCTCCTTCCGATTCTCGACTATGGTGACGCAAGCTATGTAGACATAACTAACGACCATCTAACTAAGCTTGAGAGACTTCAAAATACTAGTATTAGGTTCATATTTGGATTGCGCAAATTTGACCATATTTCCCAAATTCGCTCACGTCTCAAGTGGTTACCTACCCCAATTCGCCGGAGCATGCATATTCTTTCTATTCTGTACTGCGTCTTATTTCACCCTTCTACTCCTCCTTTAATCTGCTCCTTGTTATGTTCTTTGTACCTGATGAAATTGGATGGCCAATTTCTATAGGAGCTGGACTTTTTTTTCATGTCCCAAAACAGACTATACTTAGATTGGTTTGTTTTTATGTTGTAAACACAATCACGTTAAAAAATAATATCTAAATAGCCACAATTTTTTATAATAACGTCAACAATATTTTTAAGGCTGAATCAACAAATACCTTTTACTTTTTTTATTTATTGACCATTTCGTTAAAATATAACATTGGTATGTCAAAATTAAAAACAATTCAAATGATATTAGATTACATTTAATTATTAAAATTACAAATTAAAATACATCTACATTTACATGTCAAGCAAGTCAGAAAACGAAGTTTTCATATATTCTTCTATATAGAAAGCGTGATTCAAAAAGTATGTTTTTGTCATTTTTCGAAACGCGTTTAATGGAAGTCCAGTTATTTCTAAAGGCAATTTATTGTACATTTTGATTTTTAACGAAAAACCTTGCTTGGACGCTTTATCCGACTGCGTTGTAGCGTAAAAGTGTAGTTAGCGATAAGTGAGGAGGGTAATTAGGGATCACTTTTCCATTTATTTAGATTTCTCTAAAATAATTTTACTATCCAATAATAGAACATCTCTCAAAGCGCACCCTACGTATGTGCATCATACTCCTAGTGTTCGATGTCAAAAAGGGCCGTCTGTCAAACCGTCTCGTGAAGTAGACCGTTTTGACGACAAATTATGACCGATAATTCAATAAAAACTACACCTACATATATTGCGCTAGCTTGCACAGTATGTAGTGTAAAAAACAAGGATGGCGTAATTATTACCACACGAAGTCTTTCCTGAAAGATTTCAAGGTTTTTTTGTAGCTTGACCATTTTAATTCTAGCTGAAGAGAGTTAGGCGCTAGATACCTACTGTCTTTCAGTCTTCAATACTTAAGTTGCATATGTATTGAAAAATCGAGTAATGGTGGGTTACGGGAGTAAATAAAGTGTAATGGTAGAATTTAGGAGTACTTTAATGAAATAAGTAAGCTAGACAAAATTACTTTTTATTCATCATCTTCTTACAACTACAACATCAAGGAGTGATGATGCCACTGGCGATATTATCGGCAGATGCCTGGTCCACCAAAGGTACCACACAAGCATCATAACATGTGCACAGCACCCAACTGTTCTTCTACCAACTAAACAATTACAGCAATACTCTATTATAGTTTCCCTTCGAGACACATTATTTTCAATTAACATATAAACATAATACACACATACAAACATATGGCTCACCTGATGGTTAGTGACTACCGCCGCCCATGAAGGACCACAACACCGGGGGAATTACAGGTGTGTTGCCAGCCTTCAAAAAAAGAGTAGACTTTTTTCTTGAATTTTTATTCATGTATTCCGTCGTGTATGTAGATAGATCAAGAATAGATAGCGGTAAATCTTTCAAAAACATTGGGGATATGGAAGAACATCTTTATAATTCAGAGGTATGTTTGTGAAATATTAAGCTTTAGTCGTATTTTTCATCAAAGTCATGTGACCTCTCTACCAACTAAACCGTTGTTTTTCCAAATGTGGAAAGTTACTCAATGGTAGCATATATAATGAAGTTAAAGGAAGACTATGGCAGCAAATCAGAATTAACAAGTTATTAAGTTGGATTAGTAAAAATTTCATTACAATTCCATAGAAAATGACAAAACTAGCTGCATTATAACTTTGTAATGTTATTTTGAACTGTAGGAAATAAACATTTATGAAGAAATCTTACATGCTTATTACTTTCGCTTATTATATTTGGGTATATTTTTGGGTACATGTTTGGGTATATCTATCAAGACATTCTCAGCATCAGTCTGGAGATAATAAATTGGCTGTGTTTCACCCCCTTGCCTTAGAAAGTACGTAAAGCTGTTAGTCCTGTGTTCTCTTTTTTCCGGTCATGAGGAAATACCGTCCCATTAGATTATGAGATAACCTATTGCCTGCACATACACCTGGGCACTATAAAATTTGGTTCGAGGACATTAATATAATTATAATATATGGTATGTAGCAGTGTATAAAAAAGCCCAATAAGGAAAGTTATGTGTTACTCATATACTTTCAGTACTATTACAGGCTTACATGCAGAAACAGGACTTGAACCCACGTCACATATAACAGATGTACTTTCTACAAAAGTTCACGTGTGAATCGCATGAGAGGTACCTATTTATTTATTTTTTTAAGGAGTGGGGGGGGGAGGAAATAAATATGTGGCTACCTGATAGTTACTGACTACCGTCGCCCATGAAGAACCACAATACCAGGGGAATTACAGATGCATTGCCAGCCTTCAAAAAAGAAATTTTTTGAAAGTCCCAAGTTGTGTCTGGAAAATTCTTTGGTGGTAGTATAATATTAACAAATTCTTAATTATATATATTCTATTACTATACCAGTAAGTTTGCTGGAATTTACTATAATAATAAGAAGTACGACATTAGGATGTCGTATGCTGAGAATCTTTTCATAGACGAAACAAGTAAAAAGGCTATATATCTAAACCTGGCTCACAACGCACAAGGTAAATAGCATGTGGGGTAGGCAGTTGACTGAAACTATTCCTGTAGTCAATTCTAGGAAATGATTAACCTTGTGTTCGTTGCATCTGAAGTAACTAGGACTCTGAGACAAACCGCTCCTGGCTCAAATGTAGAACGTGGTTAAAACCCTTGCAGATGTAACTTCAAAATTTTGTTATCACTGGTCCACAAGCCATGCAGTAGGAATGCTACTTTTTTGCACTGTGCAGATTGCAGCACCGCGCCAGCTCCAAAAGCATTCTACTGGCGTATTGTAAATATACATTATATAATTATAAGGCAGAAGTTGCAATTAAAAATCTTCCATTTAAAAGAGATTCCAATACAATCTGAACTATGCTGTCATTATTTTTACTGATCTCTATATGCTTACCTGTTTGTCATACTTTTTCAGGTACATTGATTAAAAGAAGTACGAAAATGAAGAAAATACTACATAAAATACAGATTTAAAAAAAATATCAAAAAAATCAAATAAAAGCAGCAAAAAAATGTCAAAGACGAAATTATTTCAAAAGGTTTTGAAAACATTATCAAAGCCTGCTCAGACATTGCTAAATATGCAATTAACTCAGCATAATAAAAGAGGCCAATCCACTGAGTCAGTAGTGCTTTTATGGGGCAATGTAATTATACGCTTTTACAACATAATTGCAGAAAATGTACAAAATTTGTCAATTAATAACTGGAAATGTTTTATTAAAGGAAAAATGTACAAAAAGTGTTATAAATAGCTTTCATAAGAATAAAGATGTTCAAACTTTAAACACTAGGAACAAACATAAGATTGTAATACTAGTTACTAGAATTCACTGAGTCAGTAGTGCTTTTATGGGGGCAATGTATTATACGCTTTTACAAGAAAATTGCAGAAAATACAATGTCGCCCATCGGCAAGTGACCGCCCGGGATATTCTGCATGTACATGAAAAATTATCGGTAAAAAACCTAAAAAGGGGGGGTCTATCTTAAATACTTTTTAAGTTATTGAATTTTAATTTTTTGAATGATGTTGGTCACCTTGTTCCACACTTTTTGCTCTAGCTCCAATGCTACGGGCACGATTTCGATTCTGTTTTCTTATTTCATCAGGTTAATAAGTTGTTTTGTTGGATTACGTAACATTTTTAGTTAAAATAAGGCGAATCATAAAAATAAACGTAGACAAAGACATTTTTTCTAAGCAAAAAAGTGATATTTATTTACAAAAACACGTGTAAGTACATAAAATGCCCCCTTAACATGGGCTTTTTACTCATTATTAATAATCTAGAGCATAACTACTACACATTTACAATACACTATCAATATCTATCTCTTAAAATTTTTTAATAACAGCGTGTCAAAAATTTGCTCCATATCAAGCAAAAAAAAGGTCATCCAGGTAGAAACCGGTTCTTAGAGACCGCTAGATAACGCACGTGCGCACTCTTCTCGGTTGGTTGTTTGTGCATCATTCAGTCGCTCGATTACTGATCCCGGGACGTTACGTGTTTTTTAATTTGTGCGCTATTTATCTTTTCGAGGACCATTCCTGTGCGTTTCAAGCATCGTAATGCTACGATTGCGTGATTTACCGCCTTCTCACGTAGCTGATATGCATTTTGTATACGGTTTTTGTGATGGGAATGCACGTTCTGCTGTCGAAGAGTACAAACGTCGTTATCCAGGTAGGCCAGTACTTGGGTACCGGTCCTTCATTGCTGTGCATCGTCGTTTTTGTGAGCAAGGACTTCCACGACAAAATGAGCCTGGCGTGGCACTTCACGTGGACATGGAAGAGGAAGTGTTAAGATTAGTGCGCGCTGACCCTATGACAAGCATTCGTCTCTTGTCAATAAGACTGAATGTACCAAGAATAACAATCTGGAGAATTCTTAAGAAAGAAGGCCTCCATCCTTATCACTTCCGGCGTGCTCAACATTTGGAAGATGTGGATTACCGTGCGAGATCTGTGTTTTGTAGCTGGATTTTATCGCAACAAAGAACCAATCCTGAGTTTCTAAAGAAGATTTTGTGGACGGACGAGAGTACATTCACAAGGGCGGGTATTACAAACCACCGAAATCTTCATGTCTGGGCCGCTGAAAACCCACACGTCAGAAGAAAAACATCTTTTCAGAAAGAATTTTCTGTTAATGTATGGGCTGGAATAATTGACAATATGCTCATTGGCCCTTACGTATTGCCTCACAGGCTAGATCAACACGCATATTTAGATTTTCTCCAAAATACGTTGCCCTCACTTTTGGATGAAGTGCCGCTGGCAACGAGAAGAAGAATGCATCTGCAACTAGACGGAGCCCCCAGCACATTTCGCACGACTAGTGCGAAATTATCTGAATGAAAATTATCCGCGATGGATCGGTCGAGGAGGCTCCGTTGCTTGGCCGCCGAGATCGCCCGACCTGACACCCTTAGATTTTTATTTATGGGGATTCATGAAACAGAAGGTGTATGCCGCGCGCATTGAAAGCCGCGAACAATTAACGGCTAGGATTTTGCTGCCGCAGAGGAAATTAAAGAAAATCCTGCAGAATTACTGCGAACAACCAATAGTGTAGCCACGAGGGCTTTTATTTGCTTACAGGAGGGTGGGGGCCATTTTGAAAACTTAATTAATTAAAATTGTTGTTTTTTTTAATCATGCCTGTTATTTTTATTATAAATAGGCATTTCTGCATTAATAGTTTTAACTCTATGTCGCCATGTCGTCCGCATCAATTATTTAAAGGGTGCGCACGTGCGTTATCTATCTACCGGTTTCTAGGAACCGCTCTCTACCTGGATGACGATGATGCACAGCAAGGAGGGACCCGTTTTTGACACGCTGTTATTAAAAAATTTTAAGAGATAGATATTGATAGTGTATTGTAAATGTGTAGTAGTTATGCTCTAGATTATTAATAATGAGTAAAAAGCCCATGTTAAGGGGGCATTTTATGTACTTACACGTGTTTTTGTAAATAAATATCACTTTTTTGCTTAGAAAAAATGTCTTTGTCTACGTTTATTTTTATGATTCGCCTTATTTTAACTAAAAATGTTACGTAATCCAACAAAACAACTTATTAACCTGATGAAATAAGAAAACAGAATCGAAATCGTGCCCGTAGCATTGGAGCTAGAGCAAAAAGTGTGGAACAAGGTGACCAACATCATTCAAAAAATTAAAAATTCAATAACTTAAAAAGTATTTAAGATAGACCCCCCCCTTTTTAGGTTTTTTACCGATAATTTTTCATGTACATGCAGAATATCCCGGGCGGTCACTTGCCGATGGGCGACATTGTATACAAAATTTGTCAATTAACAACTTGAAATGTTTTATTAAAGGAAAAATGTACAAAAAGTGTTATAAATAGCTTTCATATGAATAAAGATGTTCAAACTTTAAACACTGGGAACAAACATAAGCTTGTAATACCAGTTACTAGAATCCACTGAGTCAGTAGTGCTTTATGGGGCAATGTATAATACGCTTTTACAGCTAAATTGCAGAAAATGTACAAAATTTGTCAATTAACAACTTGAAATGTTTTATTAAAGGAAAAATGTACAAAAAGTGTTATAAATAGCTTTCATAAGAATAAAGATGTTCAAACTTTAAACACTAGGAACAAACATAAGCTTGTAATACCAGTTACTAGAATCCACTGAGTCAGCAGTGCTTTATGCGTTCACTTTCATTCCCGTTTCTTTTAATGCCCAGTTTATTAATGTAACCATCAGTTGCAACTCAGCCGCCGATGACGCAAATATGACTTGATCATCGGCATACAAAAGGCATTTAACGGGTAACTCGCCCATTCTTAACCCACATTCTTCATCTTTCAAAGTTTGCAAATACCTGTCCATAAATAGGTTGAACAGCCAAGGGGAAGCTACACAGCCCTGTCTGACACCTTTTTGAATGCCAAACCAGTCCGAGTAGACCCCATTGATCCTGACACAAGCACTAGAGTCCCTATAAAGAGACCTTAATGCCTGTATCAAACCAGCGCTCAACCCATATGAGTTCAGTGCTTGCCATAACACATTCCTGTCCACTCCGTCGTAAGCCTTTTCCAAGTCCATGAACGCACAAAAAACTTTCTGGTATTAGCCAAAAACTGAACCAAAGACTTCTCCGCAATCATGCGCATGGAAAAGACTTGATCTGTACACCCTATTCCCTTTCTAAAACCCGCTTGCACATCCCAAAATTTTTGCATCAGTTTCTTTCATTACTCTTTCAATTAACACCTTAGCATACAGTTTACCCACAATACTAAGGAAGCTGATACCACGGTACGGTTTTTGCAGTCCTGCTGTGACCCTTTTCCTTTATATATTGGTACTATAACTGCTTTACACCAGTCATCCGGTACCCATTTTAATTCCCAACATAAATTAAACAAGGTGTACAGCAGGCCTGCCACCACTCCCTCTCCAGCCCTTAGCATCTCGAGTGATACTCTATCATATCCAGCTGCCTTACTTACACTAACTATGTATTATTCTATGCAGCAAGTACCACTTATTGTAACTACAACAACTACCACAGCAACTACTAGCAACACTGGTAATAATACTACGAGAGCTAAAAAGAGTACCATAGAAATTTTTCAAGCTGTTTCTGATCTGAAAAAACGTTAATTGTGAGTATGAAACTGTATTTGATGTGTTTGGAAGGAGTGTTGCATTGCAACTTAAGAATTTATCGGCAGAGAATGCTTTTTTTTACAAAGGAAAATTCAAAATATTGTGACCAAATATGGGATTAAAGAACTTAGACAAAGAACGCCATCCCATTCTTATTCGTCTAATCACAGCTACCAAACGCCTCCTTCTGTATATTTACACGCGACTAACGACTTTTATCAATTTGGCGAAACTTATGTGGAATCTCCGCCACAACCAGCAGTACCAACTCCCATGACGTCTACAACGGAATTAATTTTTTCTGCACCATCTTCTCCTTCACCAATACTAGCTCCCATGACGTCTACAACACAATCAATCTTTGCTGCACCATCTGTTCTTTCACCAATACTAGCTTCCATGACGTCTACATCGCAATCAGTTGCAACATCTCCTCCAGTACATGATATCAACGCTAATCCAAATTTTGTAAGCACTAATAAGGTGGCTGCTGGGATATTTGCAGCTTTGGAGGCAGATGGAAGACGGCAAGTTTAATTTTTTTTTAATTTCTACCAAATTGTTTGAAATTATAAACAGTGTTTAATTCAATAAAAGTTTTATTTGTAGTGCTTAAGAAATAACTACGTACCTTTAAATAATTCTCCAAATAAGTAAATATTGCATCCATGACTTCCGGTACGAGTGATGATATTGCAGCCCGAGAAACTCTGTAAAAAGCCTGTAAATAACGGTAGCTCATCCCAGTTTACAAATAGCATAATGCTATTTGTAGTTTAGTTTTGGTAGATATAGCTTCTCCCATAACTGTATCTTCCCTTTATATCAATGGAGTAATATTTTCTAACAATATGTCAAAATGTTGTAGTACATCCATTTTCAGAATCATTCTGAATTCAGCATGATCTTCTATTTCTGATTCATTAAAAACGGTGTTTGTAGCAGATCTTCTCAACATCTATGGTCTTGTACAAATTCGGTGTTGTTCTTTTTCTAACAACTCCTTTAATTCTATAGCTAATAGTGGAATAAGTAACTTTGAATAACTGTTTTACGATACATCGTGTCTGAGTCTGAATAGAACCGAACTGACTCTGCCATTTTCAAAACATGTGTGAACAGCTACTCGGTTACGTCACTGTCTCGGCCGAGAAATACGTTACTGTCCCGCCCACTTGCACGTTACGTATGATCAAGGCATCATTGTAAGCGCTCAGCACGGCGACGTGACGTCACGAAAAGCGAAATCCGAATCTACTAGATAGTTAAAAAAATTTGTTTCATATTTGGTTTCATCGTTTAAGCTACTGTTTCATGAAAACGTGAAGTTTGATAAACAAATTTGACAAGCAAATTTGACCGTTAACGTTAAGGGCGCCTGACACTACACCTCACCACCAAATATCAAATTCAATCATCTACTATTACACAAGTGCCCTCCCAAACGATACGCATTAATATGTTCAGACCAAGAACTCGGAGAACGTCTAAGTGAAATCTATCGCCGACACATTAATACAACCATCATGCCTATTATATGGTTTAAAGACATTAAAACAGAAATTTGAGATCTAGATGTAGCAGCCAGATTAATCAAACCTAAACGGGAATAAATAATATATACTCCGCTGCTACCATAACGCGGAAGGCGAGAATAAATAAAAAAACATTTTATTTCCTAATTATTCTTGGCTACTGAGATACTGCGGACTGTATATAGATAATTTGACGTTCTTATAAAGAAACAAGAAGCAGCCGCAAATATCATTCAGCGCCACACCGACTTCACACGCCGCTATCGTCACGTATCCGTCGACCAATGGTGAGCCGTTTCTTCAACGCCGCAGTTCGTTTCCTCTTGCTGTTCCGGAGCTGTATTCCACACCGCCGCCGCCCGCCGACTACGCGTGCGCACCGATCTGCATGTCTTATATAGCCCGGTCCAGCGACGTAGCTTCGTGAACAACAAACAAGTCTCACGCCGGGAAACGAAACGTAGATAATTGTATATTTTAAATAGTTTTCATTGGTCATAAAATAAGCAATATAATTGGCTAGGCAAAATATTAATTGTTACCATTGGCAAATCAATAGTGAGCCAGCCATATAAATATAGGCAAGGTTGATGCAAAATATATTCCATTCCGAATCCCATTCGACAGTACATTCTAAATTCATACTCCGCTTTGCTTATAAACAGTAGTTTCATTTCTCCACCTTAAAGAAAACCACTCGGAGTCTGTTAATAGTGGACAGTTCGTCTCCACTATTACAGTGGTGACCCCGTACGAACACCGAGGGGGGAAGATCCGGTACGAACACCAAGAAGGAACACCCTGCGATGTACCACTACTATTGCACGAACACCGCGAAGGAAACCCGTACGAACACCGAGAAGGAAGACTTCAGTTTATATAAAATCAGTGTAATCAAGCCGTCATTATGGAGCAGGAGGCAAACACATATACATCAAACCCGGTAAAGGAACCAGAAATCGCCGGTATATCTCTATCGTTAAGAATACCACCGTTTTGGAGAGACAAACCACGACTTTGGTTCGTCAGTTTTGAAGCCGCAACGAATGGTTTAAAGAAGAGCCAAGCGCAATTAGCACAGATGGTGATAGCCCAACTTGAGAAACAAGACATCGAACAAATTGCGGACCTGTTGTACAACCCACCAGCAGTCGACCAGTATAATTCACTGAAGGATCGTCTGATCTCCGCATATGAAGAATCCGACAGTCGACAGCTACAAAAACTTCTATCAGAAATAGAACTTGGAGACCAGAAACCCACACAACTCCTACGCAAAATGCGTACTTTGGCGCGAGATAAAGTTCCGGATTCAACACTACGGCTAATGTGGGTAAACCACCTACCACCACATATTCGATCGGTAATAGCAGTCAGCGAAACATTCAGCACGCAGACGAAGCTCGACGAACTGGCACTCCTGGCGGACAAGATGATCGAAAACAGCAGTAGCTCACACATATCGATCATCGAAGGCACTTCAACAAAGGCCAATGATACCCAGTTTCTTCTCGAAGAAATTCGGAAGCTATCATTCGAAGTCGCCGCGCTCAAAGCTTCCCAGCATCATACCTTTTACCAACAACAGTACAACCAGCGCAATCAGCAACACCGAAGATCACCTTTTCGTCGCAACCGCTCTGCAAGTAGAAGTCGAATAAGCTCAACATCAAGATCCCCTTACTGCTACTATCATCGACGTTTCGGGGTCGAGGCAAGAAAATGCACAGAACCGTGTACATTCAAAAATGAAAATACGAATACGGAAAACTAACTAGTACGCTCGATGCGACGGGATCCAGCGTAACAGCAAAGTCCTACCGTCTTTTCGTCACCGATAAAAAAAGCAAGCTTACTTTCCTTATCGACACCGGAGCAAATATCTCAGTGTTACCGCCGAAGCAAGGACAGAAGTTGAAGCCACTAGATTTTCAACTCTATGCAGCAAACAATACGGTTATTCCTACATATGGAGAAAAAACAATGGAACTTGATTTTAATCTACGCCGACCATTCAAATGGAGATTTATCGTCGCTAAAGTCAGCAAACCAATCATCGGTGCTGATTTTCTTCAACATCACCAGTTGGTCGTCGACATCAAAAATAGAAGAATCATCGACGGGAAAACCAATCTTGCATCTCAGTCTTTTGTACAAGCAACCAATCTGCCCACAATAAGAAGCATAGATGTGCAACAACCGTATCACAAGATCCTCGAAGAATACCCTGGTATCACAAGAATAACTTCAATGAAATTAACACCGAAGAACGACGTTGAGCATTTCATCGACACCAATGGACCACCACTTCATTGTCGTGCACGTCCAATCGCACCACACCTATACGAGCAAGTTCGAAAGGAATTCGAAAACATGATTGAGCAAGGAATATGCCGTCCAAGCAAAAGCCCTTGGTCATCACCACTTCACATTGTACCGAAGAAGAACGGAGAATTACGAGTTTGTGGAGATTACAGAAGACTGAATTCTATTACCACTCCTGACCGCTACCCAATACCGCGAGTCAGGGATTTCACTCATCAACTATCAGACAAGACTATATTCTCCACCATCGATCTCAACCGAGCTTACCAACAAATAAGAGTCCGCGATGAAGACATAGAGAAGACAGCAATAATTACCCCAATGGGATTATTCGAATTCCCAAGAATGATCCCAGGATTAAAGAACGGAGGTCAAACTTTCCAAAGATTCATACACGAAGTACTTCATGGACTGGATTTCGTTTTCGCATTTATTGATGATCTCCTTGTTGCAAGCCCTGATAAAGAAACGCACGAAACCCATCTACGCACCGTGCTACAGCGATTAGAAGACAACGGAATCACAATCAACCCTTCGAAATGCATATTTGGACAGCAAGAAGTTCAATTTCTTGGTTTCACCGTCAGCAAGGAAGGAATAAAACCGCCTGCCGAAAAAGTCAGAGCAATCATCGATTATGCAAAACCTAAAACTATCGAAGAGCTAAGGCGTTTTCTTGGGATGATAAATTTTTACAGAGAACACATACCTAAAGCCGCTGAAATCCAAGCACCACTTCACGCCTACCTTCACAACACGAAGAAAAAAGATAAAACGTCAATCGAATGGAACGATGAAGCCACGAAGGCATTTGAAGCTTGTAAAATTGCGATCCAAAATGCAGCTTTACTCGCTCACCCATCACACGAAGCAACCCTTGCTATCTTCAGCGACGCATCCGATCTCTCAGCAGGAGCAGTTCTCCAACAATACAGCAATGGGAAATGGCAACCACTTGGATATTTTTCGAAGAAGTTCTCCGATACTCAACGTAACTACAGTACATTCGACCGAGAGCTACTCGCTATTTACATGGCTATCAAGCACTTCAGAAAAACGTTCGAGGGTCGAAACCTGATCGTTTTTACCGACCACAAGCCATTAACATATGTACTTCCAAAGAAACCATCATTATCGGAAACACCACGAAGAGCAAGACAACTTATTTTCATAAGTGAATTCACGACCGACATACGTCACATCAGTGGAAAGGACAACATAGTTGCCGACGCACTCAGTCGCGTACCAATCGACAGTGTAACGTGCCCTACATCAATCGACTATCATAAGATCGCCGCAGCACAAGACAGAGATAGTGACAACATAAAACATCTATCGAAGCAAGGTAACTTGTCCATCAAGCAAGTTACAATGCCAATGACGCATCTACCTATATACTGTGAAGCCTCAACGACAACCATGCGACCATACATACCAGAAGAATGTCGTCGCGAAGTCTTCAATGCACTGCACAACATTAGTCATCCAGGTGTTAGAACAACAAGAAAACTCATCACTGAAAAATTCTTTTGGCCTGCAATGCAAGCGGATGTTGGCAACTGGGCGAAGCAATGCATTCAATGCCAAAAATGCAAAGTACAAAGGCATACATCAAGTAGTCTAGCTACATTTCCACCCACGGAGAGATTCGAACACTTGCACGTTGACATCGTTGGACCATTACCTACTTCACCGCAAGGACATCGTTATCTCGTAACAATGATCGACAGAACAACAAGATGGCCAGAAGCAATACCTACCGATGATACTTCAGCCGAATCCGTCGCGAAGATAATTTATGAAAATTGGATTACTCGTTTCGGATCACCTAAAACCATCACAACGGATCAAGGAAGGAATTTCGAAAGCAACCTATTCCTCAAACTTCTTCAAACTATGGGAATACAGAAGACGCGTACAACAGCATACCATCCTCAGTCAAACGGAATAATCGAACGATGGCATCGTACATTAAAGACTGCACTCAAAACTCGTTTATCTCAACATACAAAGTGGATTGATGAGCTACCTACAGTGCTACTCGGACTACGAGCAACACCGCGTGCAGACACTAGTCTTAGCGCCGCTCAGCTAACCTACGGCTGCAGCATAAGGCTGCCGTGTGACTTCTTCAGTTCAGCAGCGTCAAACAAACAAGAAATGGATTACGATTTCGTAACTAAACTTCGAGAATCAATTAACAAAGCCTTATCGTTGAAATGCACCGAAATGCAATCACACAGAAATAATAAATCAGTATTCATTCACCAAGATTTGAAAACATGCAAACAAGTTTTTGTAAGAAACGACGCAATGAAAAAACAATTTCAACCTACCTACGATGGACCGTATAAAGTATTAGAGAGAAATAGCAAGACTTTTAAACTACAAATACCCGGAAGGAAATCTACGATTATATCGATCGACCGACTAAAGCCTGCCTATATTATTAACGAGGATACTGCAGAGGATTCATCATCATCATCAAAACCACCAGCGAGGAAGCTTGAAACTTCATCATCTACATCAACCCAGTTGAAACCTATTTTAAAAACTACGAAATACGGGCGAGTCGTCAAGCCTCCGGTACGCTTTCGCTGGGGGGAGAGTGATGTAGCAGCCAGATTAATCAAACCTAAACGGGAATAAATAATATATACTCCGCTGCTACCATAACGCGGAAGGCGAGAATAAATAAAAAAACATTTTATTTCCTAATTATTCTTGGCTACTGAGATACTGCGGACTGTATATAGATAATTTGACGTTCTTATAAAGAAACAAGAAGCAGCCGCAAATATCATTCAGCGCCACACCGACTTCACACGCCGCTATCGTCACGTATCCGTCGACCAATGGTGAGCCGTTTCTTCAACGCCGCAGTTCGTTTCCTCTTGCTGTTCCGGAGCTGTATTCCACACCGCCGCCGCCCGCCGACTACGCGTGCGCACCGATCTGCATGTCTTATATAGCCCGGTCCAGCGACGTAGCTTCGTGAACAACAAACAAGTCTCACGCCGGGAAACGAAACGTAGATAATTGTATATTTTAAATAGTTTTCATTGGTCATAAAATAAGCAATATAATTGGCTAGGCAAAATATTAATTGTTACCATTGGCAAATCAATAGTGAGCCAGCCATATAAATATAGGCAAGGTTGATGCAAAATATATTCCATTCCGAATCCCATTCGACAGTACATTCTAAATTCATACTCCGCTTTGCTTATAAACAGTAGTTTCATTTCTCCACCTTAAAGAAAACCACTCGGAGTCTGTTAATAGTGGACAGTTCGTCTCCACTATTACATAGAACAAATACTAAAAACAATTAAAGAATTTCATCTGAAATTTACGCCAGCCTGCTCTCGAAAGAGAAACAGCAAGAATATTACCATCGAAAAATTACGAACACACATAAATAAATAATAGTCCCTTTGTGGTAAAAATGTAACTAGAATAAATTCGATCGTAAGTTTGATGTTACATGCCGGTCAGATAGTTTTCGTTTTAGCGCTGACTGAAGATCGATCACTTATGTTTATCGAGGATGAAAAACAAATTCCGTTTATGAACCGTTTTAGGTCATTGTACTCTTAAATACACTGACCCTTTAAAAATATTTCCCAATCTTGAAACTAAAGTGTTAGAAGTTTCATTTAGATGTACTGTTTCAGTAGCGTCTGTTCCGTCTCACGACTATTAAACCGGAATATATTCTGTTAATATCTTCTCCTTCACCAATACTAATAACACGAATGAATGTTCAGTGAGAAGATACATCGGATTCTCGGACATTAAAAATCCTAAAGAAAATGTTGCTTATTTAACCTTTAAACAATCGAAGAAGGACGAAATAATCAAAAAGGAATTTGACCCCGTGTAAACAGTACATGAATTTCAAGGTAAACATGCAGATGATATTGCTGTTATATGATTAAGCACGAAAAAGGAAGAAATATATTCTTCCGAAGAACATGCACTTGTAGCCTTTTCGAAACACAAACAAACTTTAACTTACTACAGCCCGATTTATGAGACTTGTAATCTAAATTAATATCCAAAATAAAGACAGTGCCTCGAAGCCACGTTGAAGAAAAATCTGAAAAATAAAAATGAGGTTAAATCTCCAATAATTGCTAATCTGCTTCTAAAGTTATAAATTTCTTCTATAGTAAATGACAGAACCACACCACAACCCACAAGGCACCGTTCGAATTAACAGGAAACCCCCAGTCACCTACGCAAAGACGGCGAATCGACCTATTCACGTGGAAAAATAAATACTACCTAACTGGGATTGATGTATTTAGCAAATTGGCTTTCGTCGAAACTTTAAATAACAACACACAAGTAGAAACCGAGATGGCACTTTTTTTATAGAAGAGGGGGCAAACGAGCATGCGGCTCACCTGATGTTAAGTGACTACCGCCGCCCATGATGAACCACAACACTAGGGGAATTACAGGTGCGTTGCCGGCCCTTTAAAAAAAGAGTCTTACTCTTTTCTTGAAGGTCCCTAGGCCGTATCGGTCCGGAAAAATCGCCAGTGGTAAACTATTCCACAGAGAGTTCGTACGCGGAAGAAAACTCCTTGTGAAACGTACAGTAGTGGACCGCCAAGCATCTAGATGGTGTGGATGGTATCGGGACGTTTGCCGCATAGTGCGTTCACGAAATTTGGCGGCTGGAATTAATCCGAACAATTCCTCAGAGCACTCCCCGAGGTTTAAGCGAAAGAAAATACAAAGAGATGCAACATAGCATTGCGTCTCTGCAATGGTTATTATTAAACCTTTAGAAAGATCAAAACATATTTTATTTATCCTGGTCACGTATATTTATAGTTTTATTGAAAAAGAGAAATTAATTACAAATAATATAATATACATTTATTAAGCGAAGCGGGGGTGAGCGTTACAATATGCAGAAGAAACAGCGTTGGCGATAGCACGCAGCCTTGTGGAACACCAGCATTAATAGGCTTGTAATCGGAGCTTGCACCATCACCAACGACCTTGATGCTCCGATCTGCAAGAAAGCTGGTGATCCAATTGCACAATTTCTCGGGAAGCCCATAGAAAGGGAGTTTCGAAAGAAGCGCTTTGTGCCAGACCCGATCGAAGGCCTTCGCAATGTTCAAACTCCCCCAATGCCACCCCCTTGGACTTTACTGCCTCCGCCCATGTAAGAGTTAGGTAGACCAGAAGATCACCAGTTGATCTACCACGGCGATAACCGTATTGGCGATCACTAATCAGCTGGTGATCCTCAAGGTACCCCATAAGCTGGCAGTTTTACAATGAACTCCATTGTTTTGGAGAACAACGTGATGGTGATAGGCCTGTAGTTGGACGGGTCTGAGTATTTTTGTATTTTTTTAGGGATCGGGTGGACAAAAGCCGTCTTCCATGATTTTGGGACTACGCCTAGGGAGTAGGAGTACCGGAAAAGACGAGTTAAAACCGGTGCCAACTCTGAAGCACACGTCCTCAGCACAATTGGGGGGATTCCGTCAGGCCCACTCGACTTGTGGATGTGCAGGGAGAGGAATGTTTTGCGAACCGAGTGCTGTGTGAACTGCACTTCCGGCATGGAGCACTCACACCGCGGGATGGTTGGCGGCGTACTCCCCCGTCATCGAGAGTAGAGTTGGACGCAAAGAAAGAGCCTAGCAGATCGGCTTTCTCCTTTGCGGTATAGGCCAGTGAGTCGTCCTTCCTGTGCAGAGATGAAAGAGATGGCTGACAGAAATTCCCCTGGACAACCTTGGCTAGAGACCAGAATGCACGGGTTCCAGAAGGAAAGCGAACTAGTTTCTCGCCAATTCTGTCTATGTGCTCTGACTTTGCCCTGGCAATGACTTTTTTGAAGGACCTGGAGGCGAAATTATACTTCTTTTTTAGAGCATTGGTGTTTACATCTCGGGACGCTGATGCGTCAGCCCAGGCTTGGTAGCACTTGTGGCCGTGGAAGGAAAAGGGGAGATCTCCCGCCGGGCAAGGTGTTCTGCCCGGGAAGCGACCAACACTCCGTGTGATAGTTCGGAGATGTTCTATATATACTGTCTATGATTCGGAATGTTAATAGCGCGATTTAGGCTTCGGTGTGTTTCGGTGTGCTAGTGACGACAGCGCCGCTACATTACCCCCCTGCTCAGACTGGAGGTCGATAGTGAAGTCTCGTTGTCGACGAATGTGCAAGTGCCAGGAGATTGCCTTGTAGTCTGCGGTGAGTCGAGAAGAAGGCAAGTAATCTGCGAGAGTGCCGTGAAGCAGCGGCGAGCAGTAAGGCTCAGAGCTGTGCCGAACACTGTATGGTGCAGAGAGTAGCTTGAACGAACAGGAAGCGTTATTCCAGTGCTGCGAAGAACCTTGTGAAGCTAGGTGGCTTGCAGGATATGAAGACTGCGGACGATATCTGCTCGGGAGCGAATGGGTGGGGTACTCTATGACGATGATGAAGCTTGAAGTTTCCGAAGGTAGTTGGTTGCGTGTTCAGATCACGTCGGGGTCACCACTGTGGCCGTGGAAGGAAAAGGGGAGATCTCCCGCCGGGCAAGGTGTTCTGCCCGGGACGCGACCAACACTCCGTGTGATAGTTTGGAGATGTTCTATATATATACTGTCAATGATTCGGAGTGTTAATAACGCGATTTAGGCTTCGGTGTGTTTCGGTGTGCTAGTGGCGCGACGACAGCGCCGCTACACACTCCTACTTATAGCATGATGCTATTTTACAGGAGCGACCAAACCATGGCTGAGATTTGCCTCCGGTGGGCACCACAGAGGAAGGAATAAAAAGTTCCATATCCTGAAGGACCACATCAGCGACGGAATCTGCAAAAACGTTGGGATCGTCCGACGAGAAGCAAACCCCCAAGAGTAGGATGCAAAGAAAGACCGCATCCCATCCCAATCGGCTGACCTATAATGCCAAACACGGCGGCAGCCTGCAGAATGCAACTGCGATTTCAGCGTGAGTGGCACCACACTCCGGGCAAGACAATGGTCCAAGGAGCCTAAAGGGGCGTCGACGGAAATCTGATATCCGTCCGGGTTAGAGGTCAGCAGAAGGTCCAACAGGGAAGGTGCATAATCCTCGACATCTGGAATCCGCGTAGGCGAAGTAACCAGTTGTGTCAGACCATATGCCAAGGCAAAACCATGAACAGATCTCCCCGCATGATCGGTTAAACGTGAACCAAGCTATTCGGCGTGATGGGCGTTAAAATCGCCAAGGATCACGATCTCTGCGGAGGGGATCTGCTGTAGCAACGAATCTGTAACCATTTGGACGTGGTGGAAGTCGTACTGTTTCAGCATTACCGCTATGGGACCTATAGAGGCATCCGTAGACGCGCGGATGGTCGTCGCTGTCTACGCGTAGCCAAATGATGGACAGGTTCGAACCTTCAAGAATGCCGAGGCGTCGAGAACAGATGTCCTCTCTGACGTAAACGTAAATTCCAACTCGAGGCACAAAGGAGTGTTCCAGTTTGTACCCCAGGTAGGAAAGATACGAGACATCAGCCGGAGAGGACACCTGCGTCTCGGTCAGAAAGAGCAGAGCCGGCCTCGCCGTCTTGAGATGGTAGTGGACGGCGTTTAGGTTAAAGTGAAGTCCCCTGATATTGCAGAAATTCACGGATAACGTGACAGTGGTCGCCTTGGTCTTGTTGCTTTGTTTGCCCCGAGCAGTTGTAGTTTTGAGCGGAATTTTGCACCCCCCTCCCCCCAGGGCTGGCCGGCTCAAACCGGGCCACCACCTCGGTTTGAGCCGGCCCATTCGTGCAACAGCAAACTTCCGCGTGGCTCTACCACTGTTAAGCAAATCTTTTTAATTGTGGGTACACCGCAATTTATATCTACGGACTTAGCTACCAACTTCAACAGTGAACTACAAAGAATCTTTTTAACTCAAATAAATGTCACTCCATATTACATTACATCTCACCATCAAACAACAAATTCAAACAGCTACAATTGCACAAGTGTCCTCCCAAACGATGCGCATTAACATGTTCAGACCAAAAACTCGGAGAACGACTAAGTGAAGTTTATCGCCGACACATTAATACAACCATCATGCCTATTGTATGGTTAAAAGACACTATGATAGAAGTTAGAGATCCAGAACAAATAAAAAAAAACAATTAAAAATTTCATCCGAAATTTGATAGACATTTAGGCAGCAGGAATATTATTACATTGAAAAATAACGAACACAGATAAATAAAAATTAGTTCCTTTTTAAACAATGTAACGAGAATAAATTCGATCATAAGTTTGATGTTACATGCCGGTCACATAGATTTGACTAAGCTAAGCGCTGACTGGAGCTCGATCACTTACTTTTATCGGCGATGAAAAACAAAGGAGACAATCTATTTTTCTATGGAGAATGGGCCCACTACAAATTTTAAAGATTATCAATGAAATGCATGTCGACTTATTCCTTATAATCCATAGATTACAATAAAAGTATCAGTTTTACTGCATCTAAACGGAGTCCTGAGAAATTAACAAATAAAATGTGAATCTAACAATAAACTAAAAACAAACTGAAAGCGATTTTCTAGTAGTATTCATCGGTATTATAAGTTAAAATAGTGCACACTTGAATAATAGTACATATAAAACTAAGCTGTAGGTATATTCAGCAATTATAAAAATTTTAAAATCGATGTAAAACCTTTCACTAGTTCCGTCAAAACATAGTGCTTGTCTATGCACAAATGTCGTATGGATTCTATTTTTGACATGTATTGATTGATTGTGAGTGTAATTCTAAATATCAAGATGGCTAAGGGATAATGTCTATTTATATTTATGATATTACCAACACACAGTAAGAAATGTTTTAAACTGGTTGTATTACAAAAACAAAATATAATGTAAGTACTTAACTCTATTATTTTAAATCATAATTTATTTAAGTATTCTATTAACAGTAGTAGGTACAGAAATAGAAACCTTTTTTCAATTTAGATTATAAATATTACTTATTGAAAGTCACTTTTTTAATTTACCACTGGTTCAAAAAAAACCTCTGACTTGAAGAGAATCAGCAAAGTACCCAGTGGGTCTTTTAAAAAAAAAGCCAGCTTACAATCATGTATGTCATAATTAACAACACAGAACAAATTAAAAATAGCTTGGTAGCGATCACCTTACCTATGGGTTATTGTCATCCATAAATTCCTTTATACTATAATAACCCCTTTCATACAAACTTAATTTAATAAATTTTTTGAACTTTAATGATTGACTGACATATATAGACAGGAGCGGTGTCAAGACATTGTTTTAGTATGTTTTGGTTGATTAGTAAGTAGTATACATCATAATAAAATGAATAGGAATTAACATGCCTTATCTATGTTATTACACAATGATAAATAGTGAGGAAGTAAGATGTTTTAAACTGTTTGTGTAAGGATTACAAAAACACAGGCTGAATTTAAATGTATTTAGTACTAGCGATGCGCCTCAGCTTTGCACTGGTGATTTATGGACCTCGACAACAGTGCCATCTACCGGGTCCAAATGAAAATATAAACCATCTAGGAATCCAAACACACACAAACATTTTCATTGAAATTGGTTGGATGGTTTCTTATGTTTTGTCTATAACGGACATAGGTAGAAACATTTTAGTGTTATATTTCTGACGGTTTTTTGAAAATAACTTGATGATAACATATACATTTATGATATTGTATGCAATCAGAATTTCAAAAAAAAAATTTCAATTAGAAGAGATATGATATAAGACTGTTGTCTTCAATATTCATACACTTTTTGTCTCTGCAAGCTTTCAGCCTGCAAGGCATACAGATTTATTCTAAGCGATCCACCTGAAAAGAAGTTAATAACAATTGTAAAGGTGTTTTAACTAAATAATAATTCTTATCAATATATTATTTTCTTCTATATTATATAGGAATTAAAAGGACATTTTTAATAATAAGAGATATATAAAATATAAACTGTATTTACATATTTCTGTGAGCATTTTCTTATACCGCCTTTTCATATGTTAAATAATAAAGAAATTATTATAAATTATACAGCATTAATAAGCTCCAGCTGATCAAATATAGAAGCAGTAATTATTGATTAACATTAATGATATTCAACCATGTAAAAGTTGTCTCACATTTTATTTTTACCGGTTTCATGTACATAGGAGACAAAGATATTATTGTTATATTAAGTATATCTGATTCTAGATGACAAAATAATATTCCTTTCTGCACAGTGAACAACACATCTGTCTAAGCATAATAGATACCATAATTACACTTTTTTATGCAAACTATTATTATTAAACTTTATATTTGCTTCTAGTACAAACAATTACTACATTTTTTAGACATAAATATGTGTAACATTTATATTGCCTGTCTACTATGGCTGGTATAAATCCAGGATCCGTGTCTGGCTTAACAAAAATGCCATTTAGTATTAAGCACCTTGGTGAATACATAAGGTACCTATTTGTACACAAATGCCAAACCCTCTTTAAGTCCCTCGACCCAAAGATTCTAATTTTCTTTTAACATTATAATAACTTCTTTTGTGCATTTATTCTATTTATTATTTAATTTATATTTTAGTAATAAAATAAACTTAATACTTTGTCACTTTTAACAAACTAATAAGGTTCTAAGACCTGTTTGTTATTAGTATTTGTTTTAGGTAAAATATACAAACTTAATAATAGATTTTCACAACCTAGAATAGGTGTAAATTAATAAACTCTTATATTCTATTTGCGAATTTTACCACAAAAAATAAAAAGAGAAAAACATACGTACTTGTGTCAATTAATATTTGGCTAACCTTCCTGATAATTGATAATATCCATATTTTCTTAAACATTAGTTTAATAATGCTTGTAAATAAAAACTTCATTTTCTTCTTACTATAATGATGCGACTCCAACTATGTTTTATTTCACTCGAGTGAATCGAGTGAATTTGTCCAACTCGATAATCGATAGAAAATAAATTTTACCGAGTTACCAAGTTAACTCGGCGCATCGTATAGATTCAGAGGGTGCTATATAGATACTACTTCACTAATTTACTGGTATATATAATAAGTCGCTGCGGGTGACATCACAAGTTGCATCCAAATTCAAACTTGCATCTGACATGTTGTAAACAAACCTGAACTTAGTTAGATTTATGATATTGATTTATAGTTTTAATTTCATGTTGCCACATATTACTTATTTACACACACATTTAAAAATGGTTTAACTAAAGTAATCGCTACTCTCAACTCTAGTGATAAACTTTTCGGTAAATAGTTGATTTACTCAAAAACTAGTGTACAACTAGAAAGACATACATACATACTCGTAAATTAACCCGAGTGGCTCGAGTGTCACAAAACTCTACTCGAATCGCATCTTTATCTTACGGCCAATGCAGTGCTTGTCTACAATTTAGTGATGAAATCGACTTACTGATTCGAGCAATTTATTGATATATTATGTAATAAATAAATTGATATTAGGTAATATGTTTATAATGTTGTATCAATTTATGTTATATATAATATAAATTGATTATATATGCTTTGGATAGTCAAATTATTAATAACATTAATACTTACGTCATAACGTTAGAGTTAGAGAGATATAATTTTATGAAGATTGTCGATACGCATACCAAAAATAATATATAACTACCTATTAAGTGTAGTAATAATAATTGTGTTGTATGGAAGAACAATTATAAAAATAATTTGTGACAAATTGACACAGCTTCGTTCATCTAATTTTAATTGCGTAACTCGAGCTCAAAATCGAGTTACCTGAATTTCAACTCGAGTCGATTTTTTCCGAGTATCACGGCACATCTTTAAGACAATAATTTTTTAAATATTACATTACCTTAGCCAATGATCAGAACACGAATGTCAAAACAAATAATTTTTTTTCAGATTTCTTGTTTTCGTTTACATTTTCGAAAAATCTATAGGCCATTTCCTATTATAATTTGGTGTCTTTTTAGGGTTCCGTAGTCAACTAGGAACCCTTATAGTTTCGCCATGTCTGTCTGTCCGTCTGTCCGTCCTCGCTTAATCTCTGTGACCGTTAGCACTAGAAAGCTGAAATTTGGTACCAATATGTGTATCAATCGCGCCGACAAAGTGGTAAAATAAAAATTGGAAAAAATGTTTTATTAGGGTAGCCCCCCTATGTGTAAAGTGGGAAGTGATTTTTTTTTTAATTTCAACCCTAAGGTGTGATATATTGTTGGAAAGTTATTTAAAAATGAATAGGGGTTTACTAAAATCATTTTTTGATAATGTCAATAATTTCCGAAATAATCGCTCCAAAAGTAAAAAACAATGTGTGTGTCCCCCCCCCCCCCCCCCCCTCTAACTTTTGAACCATAAGTTTAGAAAATATGAAAAAAATCTGAAAACTAGAACTTTATAAGGACTTTCTAGAAAAATGATTTTGAACTTGAATGGAAACAACAGTACCCACTACCGGGAGCAGTTGCAGGAGCGCGGAGCGCTGCTGGAGCGCGAACATAATGGATACCCACCTTTAAACTCATAAGTGGGAACACTTATTGTGACGGACGGGAAACTACGGAACCCTACACTGAGCATGGCCCGACACGCTCTTGGCCGGTTTTTATTTTTGGTGTAAATACCATTAAACGACGTTAATATTTCTAGTGGGCCCAAAAATGATTGTCTCCTTTCGTCTATCAACCGTTTTAGGTCATTGTACTCTTAAATACACTGATCTTTTAAAAATATTTCTGAATATTGAAACTTAAGTGCTTGACGCTTCGTTTACATGTACTGTTTCAGTAGCGTCTGTTCTGTCTGCCGACTATTCAACGGGAATATATTATGTTAATTATATCACGAAAGAATGTTCAGTTAGCAGATACATAGGATTCTCGGACATTATAAATCCTAAAGGAAATTTAAACAATCGAATAAGGATGAATTAATTATAAAGGAATTTGACCCCGTGTATACAGTACGTGAATTTCAAGGTAATCAAGCAGATCATATTGTTATACAATTAAGCACAAAAAAGGAAGAAATATATTATTCTGAAGAACTAGCACTTGTAGCTTTTACAAGACACAAACAAACTTTAACTACACCCCAATTTATGAGGATGTATTGTTTAAATTATTTCCAGAACAAGACAGTGTATCGAAGCCAGGTTGTAGAAAAATCTTAAAAATAAAATGGTTAAATCTACAATAATCGCTAATCTGTTTCCAAAGTTACAAATTCCTTCTATAGTAAATGACAGAACCACACTACAACCCACAAGGCACCGTTTGAATTAACCTAAATCCCCCATTCACCTATGCAAAAATGGCAAATCGACCTGTTCACGTGGAAAACTAAATACTACTCGCTGGGATCAAAGTATTTAGCAAATGGGCTTTCGTCGAATCTTTAAGTAACAACACTCAAGTAGAATCCGAGATGGCACTTAAGCAAAGGTTTTCAATTGTGGGTACATTCCAAGTTATATCCATGGACTTAGCTACCAACTTTTATAAAGAACTACAAAGCATCCTTTTAAGTCAAAAGAATATCACTCCATATTTACACTACATCTCAAATTCAAATTCAAACGATACGCATTAATATGTTCAGACAAACAACTCGGAGAACGACTAAGTGAAGTCAATCGCCGACACAATACAACCATCATGCATATTGTATGGTTTAAATACATTAAAATAGAGGACGGATTGCCTACGGTGTCAAAATTGTACCGACGGTAGGCTGTTTAAAGGTAAAAGGGGATTAAATACACACATTATACGATGCCATAGTAATATAATTAATTCCAACTAAAATCATTTACTATTTCGGCTTTACAGCCTACCGTAGATATTCATGACTCTTTTATTAATATCCCTAATGACACAAATTTTTCACTTTCTTCGGAACAATTTTACTATTTTCATAGTAACGTACCAGTGGTTAAAAGAATTCCCAGAGGGATGCAACTAGCTAAAGCATTGTCATGCACTATTCAAAATTGTTTTACGAATTGTGAAAAGAGTTGGCAAAAATTTATTACCATCGCGTATTCCCATTTTCATCGTAATAAAACAATAAATATATCAATAACGTCTCAACTAAAAGACTTCTTTTCAAAATGTAATCATTTTGCTTGTTCTTCGCAAAGTCAATCATATTTTACTTACCTAAATCAAGAACAAGCAGTATATTTTTTTGGAAAAGTTATTCAGTTTCAATAACACTTTCACCTGTAGCAGTTTGCGTACATAATTTTGAAAGCTCCTTATATATTTCTTAAGGGTCCCATAGGGTTAGTAATTTTGTAGTTTAAATGCAATCTAGGGTTTTTTAATCTTAATTATTTTTCATTTGTGTTGCCTTTTGTTTCAGGTAATGAACTAGTTAAGAAGTGAAAGACCATAAAAGATAATTTTGCTAAATATAAAAAACTAAAAGATGCCAATCGGTCTGGAGCCGCAAAAATTAAAGAATATCACTTGAATTAACAATTACAGTTTTGAAAAAGGTTTTACAAAATGCAACTGATTCCAGTATCAATGTAGTGGAAGGAGATAGTGAGAAAGTTATCAAAGTCAATCACGAAAACGAAAGGTAAATGAGAAGGATGAATTTGAAGATTTGAAAATATTAAAAACACCGGAGAATAGACATTTGAATATTTAATGGCATTTTTCCATCTCTACAAACTTTGAATGATCATTAAAAATTGATATTTCAAAGTCGGGTGCTTCAAATACTAACGGACATTCTTGGGCCTTCAATTCAGCAATATACACCTCACGGCTATACTCAAAAATATCAACATCAGGACTATAATCAAGGATATTCAACTGAGAGATACGATAATACTATTCGCTACCACACTTCTACTCCTGGATGTTCGATTACTGAACCGAGGACTGCCTCATTCTCACAAATACATTTCGAGTCATCAAACAAACAATGTCCAACAAATACACCATTAATGCTTCGTATTTTCGAGAAAAGTACTCGCCATCGGGATTCATAGCCTTATTAAATGGAGGTATCCAGTATCTCCTTTGCCATTTATTTAAAATAATGTCTTCTTAATGACAAATAAGCAATAAGTTTATTACGATCCATGGCAGATAGACGGTTTATGCACACTCAAAAATCACGAGGAACTGGTTACCCTGGAGTAACGCTCTTTTTCACGACGCCGCAACGCAATCTGCCGATTTTAGCGGCGCGGCGCCACTACGTGGTTATGTGTTTCGGCCCTCAGTTTATTTGTATAATTTCGATATAAAACAATTTATTTTTGAAACTTACATTATAAGCGTAAATAATAATTTGTGTATAAGTACCTATTTTTTACTATAGTGCAGCAAGTACATTTTAAACTTAAAAATGTCTCGTTTATAATAATTTGTGACTTAGAAAATAATTTGTGACTTATTTATAACGGTGTATTCACGCTAGCTTCAACACCAGTGCATCCATCGGAATCTCAAGCTACCATTGGCTGAACCATTGGTCAAGTAAGGCAACAAGCCGTAGAAATGTATGGCACCACTAAAAAAAATGCAGGTGTTTTAATAAGAAAGATTGACAGTGATCTTTTAGATTTGTTCATTGATATCTATGACCCATTTAAAAAATACATTCGCTGGATTCCGGGTTATCAACCCCCGATCAGAAAAACTGTTTCAAGTGTTATGATTCATGCTTTATACCAAAGAACTAAAGAGGCTTTAAAAACAGAATTGGACCCTAATTGCGGCATACAATATGTATGCCTCACGAGTGATTTATGGACCTCAAGAGCTAATTAATCATACATGGCTGTTAATTCCAACTAAAATCATTTTGTTGGACTGACGCTCACACCAGTGAAAATATTCAGTCTTGAATAACATTGTTGATGAATATGAGTTGTCCAACAAAATTAATTTCATGGTCACTGATAATGGTGCCAATATCCAAAAGGCTATTACCGACATCAGCTGGAAGCATTGCGGGTGTTATGAGCGCACATTAAATTTAATTTTACAAAACACGATTTCTGCCCAGGCTTTATAATGTGTGTTAGAAAAGGTAAAAAATGTGCGTTTTTTTTAAAGCAGCAGCAACGCCTTGGAAAAACTATTAAAAGCACAAACGAGTGACCAGTCTAACTGTGTTCCAAAACACTTAGTTTAAGAAGTTCCAACGATCAAGTGTTTCGTTAAACTGGAGCAACATATTATGTCTACGATTAATGTAGTCAGGAAAGACATAACTATTATTACCAGTGAAGAGTGGTTGCTTCTTGCGGAATTCGAAAAGATATTAAAACCCTTTGATGAAGACCCCTTAAGACCATAGGTACACATATGTGCACCTTTAATTTATTTAAACCAAGACTAGTATTTACATCTTTTGACAACGGCTAGTACTTGAATGACTTACTTTCGGTTATAGAGCATCGATATATGTACATAGATTGCTCCGCGGAGAAAGTTTGTCGAGTTATTTTTTCATTTGAATTTGTTCGTTGGAATTTTTTTCAAAAGACGTCGACGAGCAATCTTTGAATTTCGATAAAAAAGATAATCTTAACTTTAGATCGATAATTTTGTTGATTTGTGTTGCTGAATTATTGGACTAATGGCTGATCTACACAGGGTCAGTAACTGACTACAAATTCGAGGCAAGTCAGTACTGACCCGAAAAAAAACTTGTGTAAACTGATTTGAAGTCAGTACAGTGGCTTGAAGTCAGCGCTGACTTGAATATTCGGACACGAATATTTTAAAGTCAAGCCCCCCGCCACCCGAGCACCCCCGCGCCAGCCAAATAAACCCCGTGTAAACAGACAAGTCAGTGCGTGGTTAGTCACTGCCGCTGCGTTGTAGAGTGACCACGTTTTTTTCGCTGGCGATAAAAATGACGCGTAAGCTTAGCGAAGACGAAACCTTAAAATTGGTGCAATTATATGGCGAAAACGAGTGCCTTTGGGATATTAAATCCCTAAATTACCGCAATAAAGAAATGCGGTCAACAGCGTTGCAAAATATGGCTCAACAAATGCAAATCGGAGGGCTCACTTCTCGTCACACTCGTTCTGGAATCTGTAAACAAAAAAAAATAATTACAACCTAAATACGTATTATCATCAACTAATGATTTATTAAACATTACATTTTATTCTCATAACAGGATAACTCAGGAACCAGCAACGAAGACGTTGACTTGGGTGAAGCTGAGGGTGTTGGTGACGGAGCTGAAAATGTATCAAGATCTACTGAAAATAATGATAATTCTACTGAAACGCCAACTCAAGCCATCCAGACGCCAGTTCGAAATTCTGTGACAGCTCCCAATCAATCTGGGCCTCCGCGATCAAAACGCTCCAAAATATCTCAGATGGCCGCCATGATAAAGGACTTAAAAAGTGTGTCAAATGATGTTAATATGTCACCATTTGAAGAAGAGTCTGACGCTGATATTTTCGGTAAACATGTGGCAGCTCAACTAAAAAAACTGTCTGAAGAACAATCTGTTATTGCACAAGAAGAGATCCAAAAAATATTATCCAAAGCTAGATTGGCTGATATACAACAAAAGAAGTATGCACACTCTTCATCCCCTAACTATTTTATCCCTAGTCCGGCAGCCACTACAACAAGCAGCACAAGTAGCATGGGATTTTACTCCCTGGAGCCCAACCCAATGACTGCATCAAGCGACAACACCATAACATTTTACCCGCCAGAGGTTGCCGAGCCAGCCACTAGCAACAGCTCTTTAGGATTTCATCCTTCCTTAACCCTACATTTGTAAACCCCAGGCAGGTTATTATTACACCCTCAGGTTTGAATTACAGCACCACGATCAACGAAGAAGCTGAAAGAGAAAATAACACTGCTGTTAACACGATTATGCGTGCCTGTGAAAATTCTTAATACTATTTTGATGTTGTATTTCTTAATTTTCTAATAATTTAATAATAAAAATTTTCTTACCTTAATATGTGTTTTTAGTGCCGTATATATTGCCCAGCACACTTCTGGTATTAGTTGAGAAATTGCTGGTTTTGAGACACGATAAAAGTGACTAAGGAACCGATTGTTCATTCCTGAAGCCAAAAATGTCAGCGTTATTTCCAGTTTAATTTTGGCTGGTAAAGCATCTCTCATGAATGTATCATGTCGTTGAATAGAGCTCGATATCATTGATAGCAATTCGTCAAAATTCTGTGGTGACATCCTCATAGCCAGTTTGTACTCCGCAGGATCTTCAAATCGCAATTGCTTCAGCAACAAAGCAGAGCCACCAGTTTCGTTTCTATCGTCAATCCATTTTCTTACCCATTTTCGTTTATTTTTAGTTATCTCATTTTCTACCATTTCTATTAACTCATTCAACAGCAAAAGTGATAAATTTTTCAACAAATAATTAAATCGTCGTTTCAGTTGTTTTCGCGAATTCATATTTTCCACTGACTTCACACACGTGTGCTCACCCTGAGAAACGCACCACTACTACTTACTTCATGTAAACAGTTAAAGTCAGTCGCGGCGCCGACATTGGCGCTGCGACTGACTTGTCTACTGACCCTGTGTAAATCAGCCATAACGTGAAAAAGGTAAGTTTTATGTTTATTAATTTTTTTTCGTATAAATTATGTGTTGTTTTACTGGTGCATATATGTGTACCTCAGGACTAAACATTACTTTTGTATGATATACGACCGTGTTTCAGCTTCAACATGGATGACCGGGCAATTGAGGATTTTCTGAATGATATTAATCTGTATTTTTCTGGAGACGATGATGATGAAGATTATTTGCCACCAGATATATTAAAAGCACATCAAGAATCTCAAGAAGCGGAAATTAGTGGTACGACGAAAATACTGAAGAAGTAAGTCAAAGTACATCCGACTGTTGTGGCAGAAGAACGCAATGTCTCGTCGTGGGCCAGATATTGCAGATGACGTACTCATTTCACAGGGGAGCACAGACATGTTTTTTTTTATATTATTTTTTGAGTATTTGGGGCTAGACTTTTGGGAATTACTAACAGAACAGAGCAACCTGAATTCAGCTCAAAAAGAAATTTAATATCAATAAATACAAATTCTATTTAAATGATCCACTTTGCTGGCGTGCAACTGATGATGGGCGCCCTCAAATATTCACAAGGAAAGCTCTACTGGACTAGAGATCTTTGTGTACCTATAGTTAGGGATACAATTAGTCGTGATCGTTTTCTTGAGTTCAAGAACTATCTGCACTTAGTGGACGTACACCAGCCAAATGTTAATAATAACAAGCTGTGGAAATTGAATAAAACTAAATTTACGGATTTTATCGCGTTTATTTCACTACTTTTACTTATTTTTAATTCCCGACGTTTCGGGTGTTATACAGCAACCATGGTCACGGGGGGGGACTGAGATGTTTGACGTCCCAATGTCATAGTTAGTCCGGCTACCTTCAGTTTTTGAATATTAATTTTTGGTCCGATTTACGCAAAACGAGCTTATAGTATCATGAAGTCTTGCAGTGTTATGCTTAGGTTTGGGTTTAACACCTAAGCATACCACTGCAAGACTAAATCGAGCCAAAGCGATGATGAAGTGTAGCGGCGGAAATTTTGAACCCAACTTCTTGCTTCCTGGCTCCTGATCTTGTCCCAACGACAACCATTCGACAAGATGCTATGGGATGTAATAAAAACAATAACATCTACATCAAAACCTAAAAATAAAGCAGTCGAATTGATAGACCCTACACACGAGCAAAAATCAGTCGATGATATAAATGAGTTTTTTGTAACAATCGGGAGAGATTTAGCAGAGAAAACACTAAAATGCAAAAACCTTTAACACAGTGAGTATAACAAAGAATATACTACAAGTTCCTTAAAATCCTTCGTATTGTTAAGTACTGACGTAGTAGAGGTTGAGCAACTCATCACAGAGTTAAAGGATGTTTGTTCTGTGGGCTGGGATTGCATACCAAATAAGGTCCTTAAAGACTTCAAACACATTTTCGTCCCTCCTTTGACACATATTTTTAACAACTGTTTATATCAAGGTATATTTCCTACGATTCTAAAAAAATCTATGGTATTTCCAATTTACAAGGCAGGTAAACAAGACTGTGTCAATAACTACAGGCCTATATCGATACTTCCATCCATCTCTAAGCTTATGGAACGCATAATCAATAAAAGACTAGTCAAATATATAGAAGGAAATAACTTTATTTCTAAAAGCCAGTTCGGTTTTAGACCCGACAAATCAACTAGTGATGCAGTCCATGAGGTTACTGACTATATAGTAGGTAATCTGGATAAGGGCAAGAAAACTATTGGTATATTTTTGGATCTTGTCAAGGCTTTTTACACAGTCTCCATTCCTTTATTATTACATAAGCTTGAATATCTTGGAATACGTGATGTTCAACTAAATTTATTTAAGGAATACCTTTCTAATAGATATCAATGTGTCAAAATTAATGATCAAGTTAGTGGAGATTTACCGATTACACACGGTGTGCCACAAGGCAGTATATTAGGCCCAAGCTTGTTTATAATCTATATAAATGACCTCTGGCAGCTAAATATCCCAAATTTTAAAATAATTTGCTATGCAGATGACACTGTCTTGCTATTCTCTGATGACTAGTGGGAGAATGCTTACAAAAGTGCACAATTCGGTTTAAATCTAGTTACTCATTGGCTACAACAATATTCTCTTATATGTATAAATGTTGAGAAGACACATTTTATCTCCTTTAGTATGCGAAACTCTACCCAATCAACGCTGTCTCTTTCACTAATAGCTCATAGTTGCTGTAATAATAACTTCTGTTCATGTCCTTCCATCACTAAAACTGCTTCTATAAAATATTTGGGGGTAATATTAGACCAAAATTTAACCTTTCGTGAACATATACTTATGGTTTATGCTAAACTCAGAAAACTAAGCTTTATTTTCAAAAATCTTCGACATGTGGCGCATCCCAAATTGCTGAAACAGGTATACTTAGCTCTTGCTCAATCAATCCTGAACTATTGTATTACTGTGTGGGGAGGTGCATCAAAATCGATCTTAAAACCCCTTTGAAATAGCACAAAGAGCAATCCTTAAAGTATGCACATTTAAACCCTTACTTTACCCTACGTTTCAGTTATATCAATCCTTTGGAGTATTCACTGTTCGTCAACTATTTATTTTAAACACAGTGTTGAAACAATATTCGTGTTTATCTTATAATAAAGATCTCTTGTTATCTAAACGAAGAAAAGATAAAGTTTGCAAAAATAGACCTATTTCTAGTCATTCTTTCGTTAATAAATATTTTTATTACCTTGGACCACTCCTTTATAATAAAATCACTAAAAAGACTGAATTGTACTCTTTAAATAAAAATAAATGCAAAATTAAATTATTTGAATTTCTTCATCAGTTAAACTTTGAAGAAACTGAAGCATTACTTACTACTAGTTAATGTTACTTACACACCCTCATACACACACTCATGCATTCAACATATTATACACAAAGATATACATATTAATACACATTATACCATTTTTTTTATATCAAAACACATTTTGTTATGTTTAAGATTCACATTTTATCTGTTGTATACCTTCTATTTAAGTTATACTTATGTTAGTCTGTTAATATGTAATAGGGAAGAGCACTGTGATCTGAAATACAGATATATATTTATCTAGTTCAGACACAGATGTTCCATCATTCTTTGTGAACTAGGTATAGATCATAGAACAGTTATTTATAAATGTGATAGCTATGCAAGTTTTGAAAATAAAGTATTAAGTATTAAGACCCAGCTCGACTGCTACCAGCGAAAGACTACAGTGTACCGATGAACCAACTACAAAAAAACATCAGCCGATTGTACCATAACCACAACCGTGAAATAAAATAATGACATTGTGGATCGTGGGAGGTGGCAAAAGTGTATTGAACTTGATGGTGATTATGTAGAAAAATAAAAATATAACTGATTTAGTATGTGTTTATTTTCTTGGTTAGGCCGAGTACTTTTCAATTCACCCTCGTATTAGATCTAATCGACTAACAGGCTGTGAAAAACTACCAAAAGATGACAAAACTTTAAAAAAAGAAGAACAGGTGCTTTCGTTCAATTGATATGCAACAAAAATCAATTTTCTGTCGTAAAGTGTATGACAACAAGTTTACCCAAAAGAGACCAAAAATAGATATGATAAGATTGAGAAGCGTAAAATACCGGTAAATCATCTCCCCCAAATTGTGAAAAATTCTAATGCTCATATCGGAGGGGTGGATTTGGCTAACATGCTGGTGGCTTTATACAGAACTGAGATTAAATCAAGAAGGTGGTATTTGTCGATTTTTTCCCGAATGATTGATATTTGCATCAACAATGCGTGGCTAATGTACAAAAGAAATATGAAAAGGCTTAAAGAAAAACCGATGATGCTAAAAAAATTCAGACTAATTGTCAGCGAAGAACTTATAAAATTTGAAAGACCTTCTTTGTCAGTTGAAGTACCATGCACATCTTCGTCCAAAAAGATTGCTGCACTGAAAAGAAACTGACCTTACGATATCCGTCGTAATAAAGTTGGCCATGAGCAAGACGGTACTACTTACGGGCGTTGTCGGTATTGTAAAAAAGGGCAAACAAATGTTTTTTGTACCAAATGTCAACTTAGATTTTGTTTTATCCCAAATAAGCGAAACTGCTTTTATAATTTCCATAATGATTAACTTTTGATAATTTTTTCATTCCTATTGTTTATTTTATTTTTACCCATAATGATCTGTGAGTTAGATATGTATGGTATATTATACTAATGTTTAAAGAGTATCTTTTTTTGAACATCGAGATATGTAATACTATATTATACTAAACATTTCTAAAAACGCAAGCCTGATTATTTTATTTTATATTTTTCCCTTTTTACTTTCACGAAATATAGTAAAATAAATTAAAAAAAAAAAACAGTAAAAAAATAAAAAATCCTGCCAAATTAAGGATTAATGGTATATTGTATAAAATGCAAAAGTACATACTCTGGTTTTCATAATAGTACAGCATGCAGCAGACAAAGGAAGCTTTACAACCTCCCCAACAGTAGTAACTACCCCACCAGCAAGTGTCACTATTAGAGCAGATTGTACCAGTATAGGAGAAATAGACCTAGTAACTGCAAACCTTCCACTACTTATGAAACATAAACATTGTGGTGACCCTATTCTTACCTACATAAAAGCTATAGAAAAAGAGAGAACTAGACCCACCGGTCTTAAGAAAAAGGAGTTAAATAATTATTTCGATGCTAAGTATCTCTCTGGCCAATTTGAGGATTACGAGACTAAATGTGGTAGTCGCTGTGAAGGAATACTTAACACAAGACCAATAATTTTATCTGACAACATGAAACAATCAGAGTTAGTGGATAGACTGCAATTTCTGAAGTCGATTAAAGAACACTTTGAAACCGTTGCTTTAATTTTTTCTGATATGAAGACCCTCCAAGAATTGACAAAATGTATCAAAAAGTTGGAACAACAACAACTTTGGACTCAGTTAAGCCCGTAAAAGATAAATATGAATTAACCAAACCGGCATGTGAGTCTCAACTGTCAGAGTTGAGTGCTTTAGAAGAATAAATATTCCTCTTATTTCACAATATAGTCATACTGCAGATAAGCATGATCGATCCTCTTAATATAGATGTGAGTTGCCTACAAGCAGTGCCGTATTGGAACCCAGACCACAAAAGGTATGAGTTAAGTTACAAGAATAATGACTTCGAAGACTTAGTGCACTTGTACTTTGAAAAGTGTCCTTCAGACGTGCACCTAGATATTAACGAATATAAAAGCTAACCGTACGTCCGAATTCAGATTCTGTTACTACTACATTCCAATTTAAGAGGTTTAATATTGCCAAATCCTTACCAAAATGCAGTAAAGAACCAACAGTAAAAATAAAAGAAGGGGTGCTTAGTTACCATCAGGCTACCAATATAAGAATTTTGTCAAATGACAATAAAAATGCATTGTACACATTACGATACAAGGGTGTGAGTCGACTCAGGGACATTGTTTGTATTACGCCCAAGTGTAGAAGCTAGGCAACAGCTAGAAAATTTAGTAGCATCAACTTATGATAGTGTCAGAGGTAGTATATCGTTGGAAGCAATATTATCCTCATTATCAGGTATTGACATTATAGGTTTCTTTAATTCAATTTATGACTATTTCCACATTAATGTATATAGTATAATTGGTTCTGTGTTATCATTATTTATAGTTTATAGAGCAATAGTAACTTTCGATATAGGATTAATGGTCTTTGGATCATTATTACTATTTGTATCATTATCAACTAGTGATTTGCTTGTTGGCCATTATACGTGTTTTTGCTTGTTGGCCATTATCAGATTATTACAAACTTTATTGGATACGAACTGATTTAATAGAAGATGTAATAAATACCACTTTCACAGTTGTGAAAGAGTTACAAAAGACTGCAGCTATTGTGGCACCTAAGACTGCTTTGGTAGCAATCAAAGCTACTAATACTGCAGCCAACACTATCTTTGTCTTATTATTATGTACAATTATGCCATTTGTAACTTCACTAGGTTTAATCATAATTTTACGAATAGTATGCAGATTGTTTATAAACAGAAATATTAACAGGCCAAAATAGGATATATTAATAACTTTACCAGGTATGCCATGGGTAGGAGTAACCATTTATATGACTTTCACTAACAAAATGTCTAGAATATATATATATATATATATATATATATATATATATATATATATATATATATATATATATATATATATTATATATATATATATATATTCTACAAATGTCTAGAATATATATATATATATATATATATATATATATATATAGTATTAGTGAAAGTCCTATAAATGGCTACTCCTACCCATGGCATACCTGGTAAAGTTATTAATATGTCTGTTTTAGCCTGTTAATATTTCTGTTTATAAACAACCTGCATACTATTCGTAAAATTATGATTAAACAACATCAATATAAGGCCAGTCAAATAATGAGGGAGATAGCTGCTCCAATACTTTGTAGCAACGGGGTATTAAGTTTTAATTTCTCTGAGCTTAAAGAAGGTAATAATGAGTTTGAGAATGGCGTAGTCTTTAGAAGAGGTGACTACTTTTACACTGCAGAACATTGTGTTGACGAGGAAACAAAAAAAGAAGAATAGATGCATGAGAGATGTGTGTACAAACGACCCGACGGTAATAGTTGGCTCAGATCTAATTTAAATTATTGGTATTGAATTGGGAAAAGGAAAATCAGGTTACGTTGTAGTTCAAGATAACAAACATTTGTTATTCCAGTATATGAAAGGGGTAAAGCAATATGGTAGAGTTTTGTTGTTTAACAAAATCAGAATATCAGCTGAGGATGGAAAAAACACAGCACAATCAACTAAACCATCTCAGGAAAGTTCAACTAGTCCTAATCGAAGTACTAGTAAAGACTGTAGCTGTGTGGGCGGTGAGTATTACAACTACTGTTGAGCTAAATTTATGGCAGAAAGAAATAAAAGCATAAGGACTCGCGCATCAGGTGGAGAATATTACACTAATCCATTCAATCGCAGTTACACAGTAAGGACCATAGGCGGAAAAATAGGACTAGTGTACCCTGATTTACAGGCATCACAAGTAACTGAAGATACAGTACGCCATAGAGATGGCGTGGCCATAGAGATACATTTATGAATTATACCATTATAAAATCTACATGAAACCGACCGACATTATTGTAAAATTATTGGTCACCCATACATTCATACATTTTTTTCATACCCAAGAGGTTTGAACTTCGCTTAGATAATATTTTTGCATGTTTTTCAGAAATAAATTAATTTGCGAATTTTTTTAAATAAAAACTGCAAAAGCTGTTCATACTATTTACTTTATATCTATCAGCACAGTTAGTGTATAATAATAAAACAACAAAAACCAATAGAATCATTCATTTTTGGTCATAGTGTTCAAGACAGTGTAATAAGATAGAAAAAATCGACTTTTCTTTAAAAAAATATATCAAAGATACTACTTGTGACATATTATGTTCCGTATTTTTTTCAGAACAGCCATAAGTTGTACTATAAGAAATTTCAAGGTTATCCATTCATTACCTGACACCCGATGTATTCACTTTGACAATGGTGAATGGTTACTCGGTTGAGGGGGCTAAAGCTGTAATCGCGTTATGCAAAACTATTAAACGCAAGGCTTGCGTAGTATATTATTATAACTTTTTTAGTTCTCTTGCTCTTGTACAAATACTTCGCCAGAAATATGGAATTTTCAGTCTTTGAACTACGAGGGTGGATTGAAAAGTCGAGTACTTTAACCTAACTAACACAGCCTAGCACAGATCCATTCAATTCTAAAAATCAAATCTACCCACATTATTTAGTTCAGTTCAAACTAGTTCATTGTGTGAAGTTCGAAACGTGTGCGATAATTAGTTGTGATTTTATAAATTTATTAACAAAGTAATCGGACATAATTTCCGCGAATGGAGCAAATCGAGCAGCGTGCCGTCATTAAGTACCTCCATAAGAAGGGGCTATCATCAAAAGCCATCCATGATGACATGGTCAGTACATTAGGCGATTGTGCTCTGTCATATTCATCCGTCAAGAAATGGATAGCAGAATTTAAGCGTGGTAGAGAGAGTGTGAAAGATGAACCCCGCTCTGGAAGGCCTTCGACGTCAACTACTGACGAAAATATTAAAAAAGTACTTGATTTAATAATGGGAGACCGCAGATTAAAAATTAGAGAGATAGCCGAGATTATAGGCATCTCTTATGAACGAACTCAAAACATCATTGTCAACGAGTTGAGTTTCCACAAGGTGTCTGCGAGGTGGGTTCCGCGACTGCTTTCAGTTGAACAAAAAAGGACGCGATTGACTATTTCACGCGACTGTTTGGAGTTATTTGAAGCCGATCAGATGATTTTTTGAATCGTTTTGTTACTATGGACGAAACATGGGTTCATTTCTGTACACCGGAAACAAAACAACAATCAAAACAGTGGAGAAGACCTGGTTCACCACCCCCTAAATAGGCTAAGTCGATTTTGTCGGCAAATAAGGTGATGGCTTCAGTATTCTGGGACTCGAAAGGTGTGGTTATGATTGATTATCTTGAAAAGGGTCAGACTACAAACTCTGATTACTACTGCACCTTACTACGTCGTTTACGAGAGGTAATAATACGTCGAGGAATGCTCAGAAGAAAAGTCCTGTTTCATCAAGATAACGCCCGTGTTCACACGTCAGTACAGTCAATAGCTGAAATTCACAACTGTGGCTTTGAACTGTTACCGCATCCGCCGTATTCACCTGATGTGGCACCATCAGACTTCTTTCTGTTCCCTAACCTAAAAAAACACTTGGGAGGTCAAAGATTTTCGACAAACGACGAGGTCAAAGCAGCTGTAGACGCATATTTTGACTCTTAGGAAGAATCATTTTTTTTCAACGGTCTAAATGCTTGGAAGGGGAGGTGGCAAAAGTGTATTCAACTTGATGGTGATTATGTAGAAAAATAAAAATATAACTGATTTAGTATGTGTTTATTTTCTTGGTTAGGCCGAGTACTTTTCAATTCACCCTCGTATTAGATCTAATCGACTAACAGGCTGTGAAAAACTACCAAAAGATGACAAAACTTTAAAAAAAGAAGAACAGGTGCTTTCGTTCAATTGATATGCAACAAAAATCAATTTTCTGTCGTAAAGTGTATGACAACAAGTTTACCCAAAAGAGACCAAAAATAGATATGATAAGATTGAGAAGCGTAAAATACCGGTAAATCATCTCCCCCAAATTGTGAAAAATTCTAATGCTCATATCGGAGGGGTGGATTTGGCTAACATGCTGGTGGCTTTATACAGAACTGAGATTAAATCAAGAAGGTGGTATTTGTCGATTTTTTCCCGAATGATTGATATTTGCATCAACAATGCGTGGCTAATGTACAAAAGAAATATGAAAAGGCTTGAAGAAAAATCGATAATGCTAAAAAAATCAGACTAATTATCAGCGAAGAATTTATAAAATTTGAAAGACCTTCTTTGTCAGTTGAAGTACCATGCACATCTTCGTCCAAAAAGATTGCTGCACTGAAAAGAAACTGACCTTACGATATCCGTCGTAATAAAGTTGGCCATGAGCAAGACGGTACTACTTACGGGCGTTGTCGGTATTGTAAAAAAGGGCAAACAAATGTTTTTTGTACCAAATGTCAACTTAGATTTTGTTTTATCCCAAATAAGCGAAACTGCTTTTATAATTTCCATAATGATTAACTTTTGATAATTTTTTCATTCCTATTGTTTATTTTATTTTTCACCCATAATGATCTGTGAGTTAGATATGTATGGTATATTATACTAATGTTTAAAGAGTATCTTTTTTGAACATCGAGATATGTAATACTATATTATACTAAACATTTCTAAAAACGCAAGCCTGATTATTTTATTTTATATTTTTCCCTTTTTACTTTCACGAAATATAGTAAAATAAATTAAAAAAAAAACAGTAAAAAAATAAAAAAATCCTGCCAAATTAAGGATTAATGGTATATTGTATAAAATGCAAAAGTACATACTCTGGTTTTCATAATAGTACAGCATGCAGCAGACAAAGGAAGCTTTACAACCTCCCCAACAGTAGTAACTACCCCACCAGCAAGTGTCACTATTAGAGCAGATTGTACCAGTATAGGAGAAATAGACCTAGTAACTGCAAACCTTCCACTACTTATGAAACATAAACATTGTGGTGACCCTATTCTTACCTACATAAAAGCTATAGAAAAAGAGAGAACTAGACCCACCGGTCTTAAGAAAAAGGAGTTAAATAATTATTTCGATGCTAAGTATCTCTCTGGCCAATTTGAGGATTACGAGACTAAATGTGGTAGTCGCTGTGAAGGAATACTTAACACAAGACCAATAATTTTATCTGACAACATGAAACAATCAGAGTTAGTGGATAGACTGCAATTTCTGAAGTCGATTAAAGAACACTTTGAAACCGTTGCTTTAATTTTTTCTGATATGAAGACCCTCCAAGAATTGACAAAATGTATCAAAAAGTTGGAACAACAACAACTTTGGACTCAGTTAAGCCCGTAAAAGATAAATATGAATTAACCAAACCGGCATGTGAGTCTCAACTGTCAGAGTTGAATGCTTTAGAAGAATAAATATTCCATATGAGATTCTACTCATCCAGTGTTGAGTTTCATGGGTCAACATCAATAAAATGTAATAGCTCTGGCTGGGATAGGAATAGGTACCTGACTGACGGTGCGGGTCAGTCTTGTCAACAAGGATTAAAATCAAAAATTGAAGGTAAAGGTGAGTGTGTTAAAATTCATACAAATAATTGCTACTCTGGGCCTCATGATGAATGTGCTTTGGGGAATAATCGTGTAATTGAAGGTTCGGGTGTTATTTACTCCAAATCAGCAATTAGAAAAGATCAGATATGTTGTACACTAGACTGCTTCTCAAAGAAAGAGTTATATATAAGCTTAACAGATCAACCTTTTGTAGCTCTTGCATTAGAGCATACTTCGGGTTACTTTGGCATAATGATTGCGCAATAAAAGTGCCTGAGGAGCCTACCGAAGTAGATGACATTAAAATATACTCATACACTACAGCGTTTAACATAAATGGGTTTTAATTGCAGGAACCTATATAATTTTGAACAGCGTTGTGGTGGTAATGGGCCTGTAACCCAAGGTTCACACGTTGACTATATTGATATGTTGTGTGCCTGCAGAATAAGTAAAGTAAGTAATATTAAATACTTAGGTAAGGCCAAGTCAGTGATTAATGATGTGATAGAAAACAAAAGATACGTTAAAGTTGTCATTATTTTATTAGCAATATATGTTTTCCCAAAATTAACAGCAACATGTTTTATAATATTCATTTGGATTAAATTTTCAAGGACAGGCGGGCTATGCTTTAGTACGTAGTGATCATTCTCCTGTTCTCTAACGCTAACTTTCATGGTGTGGACAAACGTAATTACTAAAGTTGTTCAAAACGACTGTAAATCAATAGCACGCTATAGACCATTAACTATAAATATCTAGCGCGCTATTAATTAAGCTATGTTATAGTGCGCTATTTATGAGAAATTATATAAGAATCCGGCAAGCGCGTTAAGCAATTGTAGCACGCTATATCTCGTTGCATGTTACATTGTCGTTTGTTGGATAGACCGCGAGCTATATAAGAACATCATTTCGTAATAAGTCGTTGCGCCCTCCTTTCTCCCAAGGAGGGTCGCGTCCGTTTACAAAGTCTTATAATATTCATTTGGATTACTTATACAACCGCCTCATGTGAGCTTAATGACATGGTCCCATTGCCTGCTAATAGTAAGAATTATAACAAGGACTTGAGTTGGCCAGTACGAGTGCGATTAACTAAAGGAGATTGCATAGATGCTGGCGATTATACTTCAGAGATAGTAAACATTAAGAGAATAAGTAATTACAAATTCTTATCAAGCATGCCTTATAAGATAAAAGTGGTTTGCTCTGGATTTGATTGGGAATGTCATCTTGGCAAAGGTAGTTCCATCATACATGAAAAAGATAAGTGTGAGAAAGATTGCACTACAGGGATATTTTATAAACACACAGCAATTCAGTCTTACTTTGATGGATCAGCATGCGCTATATAGTCAGGCATACACACAAAGCTTACAGCCTGTTTTTCTGCAGGCAATCTTGGGTCTGAAGTCAAAATCTTTAGCAGGTTATCAATTGAGAGTGACATTAAACTACAGACGATACGCTATCGTCAAGGAGTTGATTTATCTACAGAATTAAGTATTGATGACATTATCAGTTATATAATTAGTGAACCATCCCGCGACATGAACTTGTGGCCGTACATGGTTGCCATCAGGGGTGGGGACAGATTTTGTAGTTACGCCATGATTGACATTTCACAATATAGTCATACTGCAGATAAGCATGATCGATCCTCTTAATATAGATGTGAGTTGTCTACAAGCAGTGCCGTATTGGAACCCAGACCACAAAAGGTATGAGTTAAGTTACAAGAATAATGACTTCGAAGACTTAGTGCACTTGTACTTTGAAAAGTGTCCTTCAGACGTGCACCTAGATATTAACGAATATAAAAGCTAACCGTACGTCCGAATTCAGATTCTGTTACTACAACATTCCAATTTAAGAGGTTTAATATTGCCAAATCCTTACCAAAATGCAGTAAAGAACCAACAGTAAAAATAAAAGAAGGGGTGCTTAGTTACCATCAGGCTACCAATATAAGAATTTTGTCAAATGACAATAAAAATGCATTGTACACATTACGATACAAGGGTGTGAGTCGACTCAGGGACATTGTTTGTATTACGCCCAAGTGTAGAAGCTAGGCAACAGCTAGAAAATTTAGTAGCATCAACTTATGATAGTGTCAGAGGTAGTATATCGTTGGAAGCAATATTATCCTCATTATCAGGTATTGACATTATAGGTTTCTTTAATTCAATTTATGACTATTTCCACATTAATGTATATAGTATAATTGGTTCTGTGTTATCATTATTTATAGTTTATAGAGCAATAGTAACTTTCGATATAGGATTAATGGTCTTTGGATCATTATTACTATTTGTATCATTATCAACTAGTGATTTGCTTGTTGGCCATTATACGTGTTTTTGCTTGTTGGCCATTATCAGATTATTACAAACTTTATTGGATACGAACTGATTTAATAGAAGATGTAATAAATACCACTTTCACAGTTGTGAAAGAGTTACAAAAGACTGCAGCTATTGTGGCACCTAAGACTGCTTTGGTAGCAATCAAAGCTACTAACACTGCAGCCAACACTATCTTTGTCTTATTATTATGTACAATTATGCCATTTGTAACTTCCTAAGTTTAATCATAATTTTACGAATAGTATGCAGATTGTTTATAAACAGAAATATTAACAGGCCAAAATAGGATATATTAATAACTTTGCCAGGTATGCCATGGGGTAGGAGTAACCATTTATATGACTTTCACTAACAAAATGTCTAGAATATATATATATATATATATATATATATATATATATATATATATATATATATATATATATATATATATATATATATATTCTACAAATGTCTAGAATATATATATATATATATATATATATATATATATAGTATTAGTGAAAGTCCTATAAATGGCTACTCCTACCCATGGCATACCTGGTAAAGTTATTAATATGTCCTGTTTTAGCCTGTTAATATTTCTGTTTATAAACAACCTGCATACTATTCGTAAAATTATGATTAAGCAACATCAATATAAGGCCAGTCAAATAATGAGGGAGATAGCTGCTCCAATACTTTGTAGCAACGGGGTATTAAGTTTTAATTTCTCTGAGCTTAAAGAAGGTAATAATGAGTTTGAGAATGGCGTAGTCTTTAGAAGAGGTGACTACTTTTACACTGCAGAACATTGTGTTGACGAGGAAACAAAAAAGAAGAATAGATGCATGAGAGATGTGTGTACAAACGACCCGACGGTAATAGTTGGCTCAGATCTAATTGAAATTATTGGTATTGAATTGGGAAAAGGAAAATCAGGTTACGTTGTAGTTCAAGATAACAAACATTTGTTATTCCAGTATATGAAAGGGGTAAAGCAATATGGTAGAGTTTTGTTGTTTAACAAAATCAGAATATCAGCTGAGGATGGAAAAAAACACAGCACAATCAACTAAACCATCTCAGGAAAGTTCAACTAGTCCTAATCGAAGTACTAGTAAAGACTGTAGCTGTGTGAGCGGTGAGTATTACAACTACTGTTGAGCTAAATTTATGGCAGAAAGAAATAAGAGCATAAGGACTCGCGCATCAGGTGGAGAATATTACACTAATCCATTCAATCGCAGTTACACAGTAAGGACCATAGGCGGAAAAATAGGACTAGTGTACCCTGATTTACAGGCATCACAAGTAACTGAAGATACAGTACGCCATAGAGATGGCGTGGCCATAGAGATACATTTATGAATTATACCATTATAAAATCTACATTAAACCGACCGACATTATTGTAAAATTATTGGTCACCCATACATTCATACATTTTTTTCATACCCAAGAGGTTTGAACTTCGCTTAGATAATATTTTTTGCATGTTTTTCAGAAATAAATTAATTTGCGAATTTTTTAAATAAAAACTGCAAAAGCTGTTCATACTATTTACTTTATATCTATCAGCACAGTTAGTGTATAATAATAAAACAACAAAAAACCAATAGAAATCATTCATTTTTGGTCATAGTGTTCAAGACAGTGTAATAAGATAGAAAAAATCGACTTTTCTTTAAAAAAATATATCAAAGATACTACTTGTGACATATTATGTTCCGTATTTTTTTCAGAACAGCCATAAGTTGTACTATAAGAAATTTCAAGGTTATCCATTCATTACCTGACACCCGATGTATTCACTTTGACAATGGTGAATGGTTACTCGGTTGAGGGGGCTAAAGCTGTAATCGCGTTATGCAAAACTATTAAACGCAAGGCTTGCGTAGTATATTATTATAACTTTTTTTAGTTCTCTTGCTCTTGTACAAATACTTCGCCAGAAATATGGAATTTTCAGTCTTTGAACTACGAGGGTGGATTGAAAAGTCGAGTACTTTAACCTAACTAACACAGCCTAGCACAGATCCATTCAATTCTAAAAATCAAATCTACCCACATTATTTAGTTCAGTTCAAACTAGTTCATTGTGTGAAGTTCGAAACGTGTGCGATAATTAGTTGTGATTTTATAAATTTATTAACAAAGTAATCGGACATAATTTCCGCGAATGGAGCAAATCGAGCAGCGTGCCGTCATTAAGTACCTCCATAAGAAGGGGCTATCATCAAAAGCCATCCATGATGACATGGTCAGTACATTAGGCGATTGTGCTCTGTCATATTCATCCGTCAAGAAATGGATAGCAGAATTTAAGCGTGGTAGAGAGAGTGTGAAAGATGAACCCCGCTCTGGAAGGCCTTCGACGTCAACTACTGACGAAAATATTAAAAAAGTACTTGATTTAATAATGGGAGACCGCAGATTAAAAATTAGAGAGATAGCCGAGATTATAGGCATCTCTTATGAACGAACTCAAAACATCATTGTCAACGAGTTGAGTTTCCACAAGGTGTCTGCGAGGTGGGTTCCGCGACTGCTTTCAGTTGAACAAAAAAGGACGCGATTGACTATTTCACGCGACTGTTTGGAGTTATTTGAAGCCGATCAGATGATTTTTTGAATCGTTTTGTTACTATGGACGAAACATGGGTTCATTTCTGTACACCGGAAACAAAACAACAATCAAAACAGTGGAGAAGACCTGGTTCACCACCCCTAAATAGGCTAAGTCGATTTTGTCGGCAAATAAGGTGATGGCTTCAGTATTCTGGGACTCGAAAGGTGTGATTATGATTGATTATCTTGAAAAGGGTCAGACTACAAACTCTGATTACTACTGCACCTTACTACGTCGTTTACGAGAGGTAATAATACGTCGAGGAATGCTCAGAAGAAAAGTCCTGTTTCATCAAGATAACGCCCGTGTTCACACGTCAGTACAGTCAATAGCTGAAATTCACAACTGTGGCTTTGAACTGTTACCGCATCCGCCGTATTCACCTGATGTGGCACCATCAGACTTCTTTCTGTTCCCTAACCTAAAAAAGCACTTGGGAGGTCAAAGATTTTCGACAAACGACGAGGTCAAAGCAGCTGTAGACGCATATTTTGACTCTTAGGAAGAATCATTTTTTTTCAACGGTCTAAATGCTTGGAAGGGGAGGTGGCAAAAGTGTATTCAACTTGATGGTGATTATGTAGAAAAATAAAAATATAACTGATTTAGTATGTGTTTATTTTCTTGGTTAGGCCGAGTACTTTTCAATCCACCCTCGTATTAGATCTAATCGACTAACAGGCTGTGAAAAACTACCAAAAGATGACAAAACTTTAAAAAAAGAAGAACAGGTGCTTTCGTTCAATTGATATGCAACAAAAATCAATTTTCTGTCGTAAAGTGTATGACAACAAGTTTACCCAAAAGAGACCAAAAATAGATATGATAAGATTGAGAAGCGTAAAATACCGGTAAATCATCTCCCCCAAATTGTGAAAAATTCTAATGCTCATATCGGAGGGGTGGATTTGGCTAACATGCTGGTGGCTTTATACAGAACTGAGATTAAATCAAAAAGGTGGTATTTGTCGAGTTTTCCCAAATGATTGCAAATAGCATTAACAATGCGTGACTAATGTATAAAAGAAATATGAAAAGGCTTAAAGAAAAACCGATGAAGCTAAAAAAAATTCAGACTAATTGTCAGCGAAGAACTTATAAAATTTGAAAGACCTTCTTTGTCAGTTGAAGTACCATGCACATCTTCGTCCAAAAAGATTGCTGCACTGAAAAAGAAACTGACCTTACGATATCCGTCGTAATAAAGTTGGCCATGAGCAAGACGGTACTACTTACGGGCGTTGTCGGTATTGTAAAAAAGGGCAAACAAATGTTTTTTGTACCAAATGTCAACTTAGATTTTGTTTTATCCCAAATAAGCGAAACTGCTTTTATAATTTCCATAATGATTAACTTTTGATAATTTTTTCATTCCTATTGTTTATTTTATTTTTCACCCATAATGATCTGTGAGTTAGATATGTATGGTATATTATACTAATGTTTAAAGAGTATCTTTTTTTGAACATCGAGATATGTAATACTATATTATACTAAACATTTCTAAAAACGCAAGCCTGATTATTTTATTTTATATTTTTCCCTTTTTTACTTTCACGAAATATAGTAAAATAAATTTAAAAAAAAACAGTAAAAAAAATAAAAAAATCCTGCCAAATTAAGGATTAATGGTATATTGTATAAAATGCAAAAGTACATACTCTGGTTTTCATAATAGTACAGCATGCAGCAGACAAAGGAAGCTTTACAACCTCCCCAACAGTAGTAACTACCCCACCAGCAAGTGTCACTATTAGAGCAGATTGTACCAGTATAGGAGAAATAGACCTAGTAACTGCAAACCTTCCACTACTTATGAAACATAAACATTGTGGTGACCCTATTCCTACCTACATAAAAGCTATAGAAAAAGAGAGAACTAGACCCACCGGTCTTAAGAAAAAGGAGTTAAATAATTATTTCGATGCTAAGTATCTCTCTGGCCAATTTGAGGATTACGAGACTAAATGTGGTAGTCGCTGTGAAGGAATACTTAACACAAGACCAATAATTTTATCTGACAACATGAAACAATCAGAGTTAGTGGATAGACTGCAATTTCTGAAGTCGATTAAAGAACACTTTGAAACCGTTGCTTTAATTTTTTCTGATATGAAGACCCTCCAAGAATTGACAAAATGTATCAAAAAGTTGGAACAACAACAACTTTGGACTCAGTTAAGCCCGTAAAAGATAAATATGAATTAACCAAACCGGCATGTGAGTCTCAACTGTCAGAGTTGAATGCTTTAGAAGAATAAATATTCCATATGAGATTCTACTCATCCAGTGTTGAGTTTCATGGGTCAACATCAATAAAATGTAATAGCTCTGGCTGGGATAGGAATAGGTACCTGACTGACGGTGCGGGTCAGTCTTGTCAACAAGGATTAAAATCAAAAATTGAAGGTAAAGGTGAGTGTGTTAAAATTCATACAAATAATTGCTACTCTGGGCCTCATGATGAATGTGCTTTGGGGAATAATCGTGTAATTGAAGGTTCGGGTGTTATTTACTCCAAATCAGCAATTAGAAAAGATCAGATATGTTGTACACTAGACTGCTTCTCAAAGAAAGAGTTATATATAAGCTTAACAGATCAACCTTTTGTAGCTCTTGCATTAGAGCATACTTCGGGTTACTTTGGCATAATGATTGCGCAATAAAAGTGCCTGAGGAGCCTACCGAAGTAGATGACATTAAAATATACTCATACACTACAGCGTTTAACATAAATGGGTTTTAATTGCAGGAACCTATATAATTTTGAACAGCGTTGTGGTGGTAATGGGCCTGTAACCCAAGGTTCACACGTTGACTATATTGATATGTTGTGTGCCTGCAGAATAAGTAAAGTAAGTAATATTAAATACTTAGGTAAGGCCAAGTCAGTGATTAATGATGTGATAGAAAACAAAAGATACGTTAAAGTTGTCATTATTTTATTAGCAATATATGTTTTCCCAAAATTAACAGCAACATGTTTTATAATATTCATTTGGATTAAATTTTCAAGGACAGGCGGGCTATGCTTTAGTACGTAGTGATCATTCTCCTGTTCTCTAACGCTAACTTTCATGGTGTGGACAAACGTAATTACTAAAGTTGTTCAAAACGACTGTAAATCAATAGCACGCTATAGACCATTAACTATAAATATCTAGCGCGCTATTAATTAAGCTATGTTATAGTGCGCTATTTATGAGAAATTATATAAGAATCCGGCAAGCGCGTTAAGCAATTGTAGCACGCTATATCTCGTTGCATGTTACATTGTCGTTTGTTGGATAGACCGCGAGCTATATAAGAACATCATTTCGTAATAAGTCGTTGCGCCCTCCTTTCTCCCAAGGAGGGTCGCGTCCGTTTACAAAGTCTTATAATATTCATTTGGATTACTTATACAACCGCCTCATGTGAGCTTAATGACATGGTCCCATTGCCTGCTAATAGTAAGAATTATAACAAGGACTTGAGTTGGCCAGTACGAGTGCGATTAACTAAAGGAGATTGCATAGATGCTGGCGATTATACTTCAGAGATAGTAAACATTAAGAGAATAAGTAATTACAAATTCTTATCAAGCATGCCTTATAAGATAAAAGTGGTTTGCTCTGGATTTGATTGGGAATGTCATCTTGGCAAAGGTAGTTCCATCATACATGAAAAAGATAAGTGTGAGAAAGATTGCACTACAGGGATATTTTATAAACACACAGCAATTCAGTCTTACTTTGATGGATCAGCATGCGCTATATAGTCAGGCATACACACAAAGCTTACAGCCTGTTTTTCTGCAGGCAATCTTGGGTCTGAAGTCAAAATCTTTAGCAGGTTATCAATTGAGAGTGACATTAAACTACAGACGATACGCTATCGTCAAGGAGTTGATTTATCTACAGAATTAAGTATGGATGACATTATCAGTTATATAATTAGTGAACCATCCCGCGACATGAACTTGTGGCCGTACATGGTTGCCATCAGGGGTGGGGACAGATTTTGTAGTTACGCCATGATTGACATTTCACAATATAGTCATACTGCAGATAAGCATGATCGATCCTCTTAATATAGATGTGAGTTGTCTACAAGCAGTGCCGTATTGGAACCCAGACCACAAAAGGTATGAGTTAAGTTACAAGAATAATGACTTCGAAGACTTAGTGCACTTGTACTTTGAAAAGTGTCCTTCAGACGTGCGCCTAGATATTAACGAATATAAAAGCTAACCGTACGTCCGAATTCAGATTCTGTTACTACTACATTCCAATTTAAGAGGTTTAATATTGCCAAATCCTTACCAAAATGCAGTAAAGAACCAACAGTAAAAATAAAAGAAGGGGTGCTTAGTTACCATCAGGCTACCAATATAAGAATTTTGTCAAATGACAATAAAAATGCATTGTACACATTACGATACAAGGGTGTGAGTCGACTCAGGGACATTGTTTGTATTACGCCCAAGTGTAGAAGCTAGGCAACAGCTAGAAAATTTAGTAGCATCAACTTATGATAGTGTCAGAGGTAGTATATCGTTGGAAGCAATATTATCCTCATTATCAGGTATTGACATTATAGGTTTCTTTAATTCAATTTATGACTATTTCCACATTAATGTATATAGTATAATTGGTTCTGTGTTATCATTATTTATAGTTTATAGAGCAATAGTAACTTTCGATATAGGATTAATGGTCTTTGGATCATTATTACTATTTGTATCATTATCAACTAGTGATTTGCTTGTTGGCCATTATACGTGTTTTTGCTTGTTGGCCATTATCAGATTATTACAAACTTTATTGGATACGAACTGATTTAATAGAAAATGTAATAAATACCACTTTCACAGTTGTGAAAGAGTTACAAAAGACTGCAGCTATTGTGGCACCTAAGACTGCTTTGGTAGCAATCAAAGCTACTAATACTGCAGCCAACACTATCTTTGTCTTATTATTATGTACAATTATGCCATTTGTAACTTCACTAGGTTTAATCATAATTTTACGAATAGTATGCAGATTGTTTATAAACAGAAATATTAACAGGCCAAAATAGGATATATTAATAACTTTACCAGGTATGCCATGGGTAGGAGTAACCATTTATATGACTTTCACTAACAAAATGTCTAGAATATATATATATATATATATAATATATATATATGTATGTCTAGAATATATATATATATATATATATATATATATATATATATATATATATATATATATATATATATATATATATTCTAGACATTTTGTTAGTGAAAGTCATATAAATAGTTACTCCTACCCATGGCATACCTGGTAAAGTTATTAATATATCCTATTTTGGCCTGTTAATATTTCTGTTTATAAACAATCTGCATACTATTCGTAAAATTATGATTAAACAACATCAATATAAGGCCAGTCAAATAATGAGGGAGATAGCTGCTCCAATACTTTGTAGCAACGGGGTATTAAGTTTTAATTTCTCTGAGCTTAAAGAAGGTAATAATGAGTTTGAGAATGGCGTAGTCTTTAGAAGAGGTGACTACTTTTACACTGCAGAACATTGTGTTGACGAGGAAACAAAAAAGAAGAATAGATGCATGAGAGATGTGTGTACAAACGACCCGACAGTAATAGTTGGCTCAGATCTAATTGAAATTATTGGTATTGAATTGGGAAAAGGAAAATCAGGTTACGTTGTAGTTCAAGATAACAAACATTTGTTATTCCAGTATATGAAAGGGGTAAAGCAATATGGTAGAGTTTTGTTGTTTAACAAAATCAGAATATCAGCTGAGGATGGAAAAAACACAGCACAATCAACTAAACCATCTCAGGAAAGTTCAACTAGTCCTAATCGAAGTACTAGTAAAGACTGTAGCTGTGTGAGCGGTGAGTATTACAACTACTGTTGAGCTAAATTTATGGCAGAAAGAAATAAGAGCATAAGGACTCGCGCATCAGGTGGAGAATATTACACTAATCCATTCAATCGCAGTTACACAGTAAGGACCATAGGCGGAAAAATAGGACTAGTGTACCCTGATTTACAGGCATCACAAGTAACTGAAGATACAGTACGCCATAGAGATGGACTAGATTTACGTGCCAACCTAGGTGTAAACTGGTGTAGAGGAAATTTGGAGAATTAGTGCTTATATACCTTCGAATACAAGTCAAACATGGTTTAGAGTTAACGGTATAGACGACTGGGTGTTATCTCCAGACGGTAAATGCCTAGCCCGTTGTTTAGTCATAACAGGATGCCAGAAACAATTAATCAGTGGTAGCTTAATTTATATAAAGTGCTGGTGGGGCTTTGCAATTGATAAATATGTACCCATTGACGTCCTGATTGGAAAGTCAGGTGAGAATTACATAGCAAGCCGACCTATGCATGATTATGTATACCTGCATTGTAATAAGTTCAAAGAGGCAGCAGCTAAATATGATCATATTGATTATCTAGTGGACGACTCAATATTAACTTTACAGTAGAATGCTAAACAGAAATACAGTTTAGAGTATACATCAACTGCAATTGATGAAGTTGATGATGAGGGTATAGATGATAATTTTAGAACATTCGCAACAGAAAACCACGAATTTGTAAAATATTTAGGCCAAACATTTGTCGATTATTTCTTAAAATTAGAGATACAGTTTATGGAGTTCACATCAAGTAATTTTGAAGAGCTTAATCAAGACAATAAGGAAAGTTTAGCATTATTAATACAACAATTATATGAAAAAGGCGACAAGGTTGAGAAACTTGAACCACCAAGGTTCAATGAGGTTCAATTTACTAGTAACTATATAAGTGAACTAAAGGAACTAATAGATAATTTCAATACCAATTTTGAACAGTACATAAACGAAACACACAACTACATAAACAAAAATCACACCGTAAGAATACAAAAAATCATTACATTAAATAGCAACTTCTGGGATGATCATTCATATAGAGTGCTAGTTATAATATCATTAAGACGCTGTAAACCTTTGAAATGTCATATTGAAAAGGATGTTGTAATAGCAACTTAGATTTTATAGCCGCGTTAATACACTTCCTTCTACATATATAAAGGTGTAAAAACAATTCACCTAAGAGTGCCTTCAGATGACATCTTTTTGTGCGAATTTGAGAAGCTTATAAATATGCCTTACTGGGTTGTGCCAAATAGTACGATATTATTTGAAATTACATTACGCAAAATACTAGATTTAGCAAAGACATACAGAACCGAAAATATGATTTATCAAGATTGGGTTCATATGAAAAAATACTTTCCAAAGAGAATAAGCGAGCCTACTCACTCTAAGTATCATATAGGGATGCACTATACAAGTTGTTTGGTGGAGGGTTACCCAAACTTTGTGGGCGTGTTGTTGAAGACCCTAAGAGCCGGTTCACACTAGTCGTAAGTCGCATATGACTAAAATTCGAATGCTCTGGTCACCATACACTTTATATGTAGCTGTTCACATTGGATGAAACGCGATTTTTAGTCTAATACGACTCAAAAAACCATCCGACGGGCCAGCGCCCGTTGTAAGACTAAAAATCGCGTCGAAGCGTGCTCGCATAGGTGCCTGCTTGTTGCTAGTTGTTGCTAGTAGTTCACACTAGTCGTGCATCTAATCGACTCGAGCGCGTTGTTACCTCTCTCCCCACCCCGCTTCCTAGTTCGCTACATTGCTTGCTCACTCCATTCGTGTTTTATTCGTCGTGTTGGTTGCGCGCGCGTTATTTTTGTTTGTTGTGTGAAAATGGAGAAAGAAATAAAACCCGAAGAACTAATTCCATTACTTCACGAAAGAGCAGTCCTTTGGAATAAAACTTTAAATGACTACAAAAATAATAATCTGAAACTATTGGCCTGGCGCGAAATTTGTACCATACTAATACCTAATTTTGAAAACATGGAAGAAAAAGAAAGACAACATTTCGGTAAGTGCCAGTAAAGTTTATTAACTATTATACTACATAGTTATGTATTTACAGTTGTATTATTAATTTTTAACTCATTTATATTATGCGTATCGCGCATTAGTTTGCCAAGGCAGCGAACCAATCGGGGAAGTAAAATAGTCTGCAAAGTCCGATCGTATAACATTTGCAATCGGACCACCACGAGGATTATGTACTCTCTGTTGTTGATCTTGTTCTTGTATCGATTGTTCTAGTGCAAGTTGAATATCTTCAAAGTTTAGACCATCCCTTTCTCTTAAATAATTATGCAATACTGCACAGCCTTTCACAATATGGATAGCTCTGTCTGGGTGGACATCCAATGGTCGATGCAGTATTCTCCATTTATTAGCTAAAATTCCAAAAGCACACTCAACAAATCTTCTTGCACGGCATAATCGATAAATAAATATTCTTTTCGTATCATCCAAATGATTGCCTCCGAAAGGTCTCATTAAATTTGTCGTCAGGGGGAAAGCTTCATCGCCAACTAGTACATAGGGCATATTCTTTTCGATTGTTTCATGAAGAGGCCTTGGCTTTGGTATGTTTAAACTACCATCATTCAGTTTCTTCCAAAAGGTAGTCTCCTTGAATATGGAAGAATCGCATTCTTTCCCATATGAACCAACACTTATATAAATGAAACGGTATTCTGCATCAACAACAGCTAGTAAAACAAATGAAAAATAACTTTTGTAATTGAAATACATCGAGCCGCTTTGATTTGGTTTCACTACTCTAATATGCTTGCCGTCGACGGCTCTAATACAGTGTGGGAAGTTAGCTTTAATATCAAAACCATTTGCGATGTTTTCCCATTTATTTTCATTGTCGGGCAACTTCATAAACTCTTCTTTTAATGTATCCCAGATAATGCAACTCATTTCTTTGATAATTTTACTATAGTACGGCCGCTGAGTTATTACCGATTTGACAGATTATTCTTAAATTAATCGATATAACCTTGCACGAGCGACACATTTGCCGAATGATTTAGAATACCTCTTTAATATAAAACTTTATGTCAAAATATCAGAATCAAGTAATTTTCCAATAAACTCTGTTTCAAAACTTAAAATAGTTTGTAAATAATATGAAAACATTTATTTTTTGTTCTTTGGCGCGCTTGTACAAAGTTACATCGTGCGTCTAGTTTTCATAGTGATGTGCTTGATAGTATTCGGTCCGAATTCATTGGAATAGATATGATATTTATTTTATTTGGATATTTTTATTTTACTTATTCCATCGAGCAACTAGACTATAATGCTACCATTTTTTTTGCGTCTCCTAATTGCACTGTGTTGCCAGTATCTCTATGATTTTTAAGATTTATGTGTGATCCAAAGACAGAAATACTGTTTTCTATGATTTAAAAATAAATACAATTAAAATGATTATGTATAATTTTTAACATTCATAATATATAAAACAACATTTAATAAATATAATTTTCTCCCTCAATTAAGCAATGTTATAGGTGTATTTTTTTAAGTAATTGGCGATACTATTCTGGCAACACCCTTACCACCGCTACTTTAATCTGTTTAGTCGTCTTCCGTACTCTCATGCGCACAGACTACGTTCTCTTGTGTAACCGTTGTTTTTTGACTCGGCTTTCTCCTGTTTATCGTTGCGCTTTATTGGACTAATTTTGTTTATGTTTGGTAATTTTGTAGAAAATGCCGAAACGAGGAAAAACATTGAATAGTCAATGTCGTGAGCTTGTACTAAAGCTACAGGATTACTTTGAGCGTGAGTCACAAAATGGCGGCCCTTTGATTCCTGTCACTCAAGTGAAAGATCGGGTTTCACAAGCTCTTGGAATTGGTGCAAAAACACTATATAATATAAATAAAGAAAAATTTGGTGCTTCTGGAAGTGAAGATAATGTTTTACGCACTCCTAAGAAAAAACGAAGACAAAAGCCCGTGACAGGTGTTGATGTTTTTGATGCAGATGCAATAAGAAACCTAAATTAAAAGAAAAAATTCTAAATATGGTTATTATACTAGGAACGAGTTTCCAACTAGACGTTTGCTTTTGGTCTCTTTAAAAGAAGCTGGCTTGTTTAAAGGCGGTAAAACGGCGTTGTCAAAACGATTGCACGAAATTGGGTTTGAATATAAAAAAACTAATAAAAGGAAAATGTTAATGGAAAGATTTGATTTAATAATTAAAAGGAGCGAGTTTTTAAGAGAAGCCAGAAAAATCGAGTCTTGGGACAACGTCGTTTTTGTTGACGAAACATGGTTAATTGCGAACCACACTGTGTCACGCTCTTGGACTGACGAAACAAAAGCATCAACCTCAAAGGTTCCAATTGGAAAAGGATCGCGACTGATAATTTGTCACGCCGGTTCTGCTGGAAGTGGTTGCTTTGAAAATGGACTGCTGGCTTTCGCGTCAAAAAGTACTTCCGATTACCACGAGGAGATGGATACAGACACTTTTACGAATTGGTTCGAAAATCAATTATTACCCAGCCTGCCAGAGCCTTCTATCATAATAATGGACAACGCTTCATATCACTCGAAACAAGTGAATAAAGCGCCTACTCAGGCCGACAAGAAAGCTGATCTCGTAGCATGGCTACACCAAAATGGTATTGAAACTACTGCCGAAATGCTAAAGTCTGACTTAGTAAAGTTGGTATGCGAAAATAAAACATCAAGAGTCCGTTATGAAGTAGATGAGATAGCTCTAGCACATGGACATCGGGTACTTCGAATTCCGCCTTATCACTGCCAGTTTTAATCTTCAATCACTTTTAATCTATGGTAACCGCGGTTAACTATGACATATGGACGTTGAACATCTCAGTCCTGCCCGTGACCATGAGTGCTGTAAAGCGTTCGAAACGTCGGGTAATTAAAAAGTTAAATACACGCGATAAATTCCGTAAAAACTAGTATTATTTCAATGTGTAGTGTTCGCGTAAATATAAGAAATCATTAAGAAATAAATATCTCATGTCCCTTACATGTAGGTAATTGTGTAACATTTCGTTTATTTAATGTAATAAATTAACGTTATTTAATGTTTACATTACAGGTTACGCAGCTCGTAATAATACGACTCCGCCATTCAGTACTAATAAAATGATGGGTCTATTAAAAGATGCTTGCAGCAAAATAACGAAAGAAGATTAGGTCAAGGTCGTCGAAAAGACTCGAAAACTAATAACAGAAGATTATGAACGTGATATAAGAGTGGACACCATTATAGAGAATGAAATTGTCATACAAGTGACTGATAGCGATGACAGCTCTGGCGAATCTGGTTCAGAGTCTGAATAATTGTTTTAATAAATGATAGGTAGTCATTTATTAAAACATCTTGTACCTACTCTATTCATTAAAATGTTTAACAGTGTTTACAAATTTGTTTTATTTTGATATGTCCTCGACCAATTATCTACACCCATCAAGGATACTCCACCTAATAAAGAACCTGTGTCTTTAACTATTATTGTTTTTATTTTATTTAATTACACATTAAACTAGAATATTTAAAAACAAACTGTTCCCAAATGATATTAGGGTTACTGGTTCAGTCACTTCACTAGTATTGTCAATTCGTCATGTGTCAAATCGGTAATAACTCAGCGGCCGGACTATAACAGTTGATACCCCGACTCTGAAATTGTAGTGCAGGTCTTTGAAGGAACATCCTGACGCACAATATCTGAAAATAATGTTGCAATATAATTTCAGGTAAATTAGTATTGACCAAGTGGACGAACTTACGGAATGTCTGGATCCGAACAAACAAAAATGATGAAAAAAAATCAGGATCAGGGGCAAAGTCGTCAAAGCCATATGTATATAAAGAATAAATGGATTTTTTGCGTAAAGTTGCTAGACCTAATCCTCCTCAAGAGTCTGTTTCGTCGCGTATATCTCAACCAGGGACAGAAGGCAGTACTCAGTTGTCAGAAAATTCGCAACCAAGCACTTCTAAAAGACAAAAGACCATGCCACCACAGCAACATATAATGGATGGAATGGAGATGTCAAAATGAACGAGTTTTTAGACAGCAGGCTATCACAACAAACTGATCCCCCAATTTTATCATTTTTTAAAGGTATCCTACCCTCTGTTACGTCTTTCGACGATGACGAAACGTTGGAGCTTCAATCAGGTGTATTATCACTGATACAACAAATCAAAAAGAAACGTGAAAACAGACTTTATGCAAATAATTATAATTACGCGCGTGATAGCACACGGCGATCGGGGTATTCGACACAGAACTATAATTATTTACTCGTATCTACCGATGAATCCGGATATTCCTCTCAAAACCAGGCTGTTCTTACACCACATGGGTCTGGATATGAAAGACGTCAAACGTATGAGGAAAGATCGCCTGCTGCATCTACTTGGTCGGAAAGTACTGAATTAAATTTCTCCGATTTTTGAATTATTGTAATATGTTGCGCTGTTTACCTACTTAAATAAAAAAGTTAAAATAACTTTTGTTTCAATTTCAATACACCTAAGGAATCACACTACAACTGCTACAATCAGACTACTACACTACAAACACAATCTGAATATTTGTAGCAGTTGTAGTGTGGTTCTAAAAAAAACACTTACCTAAGAAATATCGACAGTCTTTCTTCAGGACAAATGCAGTCTCTAAATGTCGTATTCCAATACGTGATGCCCGCAGAAACTCACAGTAGGTCGTTGAAAATTGCTTGTGACATTCTAAAATAATTAAAGAATTTTCGTTCGTCATTTTTTAATTCATGTATTAAATTTTTATAACTTCCTAAAGTCGATCTTTCTGTTAGGATTGGGTGCATCCAGTATTTTCTTGGAATTGACTTCTTTTTCAACTTTTTTAATTTTCTTCGTAAGTAGTAGAGCACAACCAGTTCTTCGTCGGCGTCCATCTCTTGAGTTTGCTACGTACCGAATGGCGCGAAACTACGACCTATACGACTCGCGACGCAGTGTGAACAGGTACATCAGACTTTCGACTTTTAGTCATATGCGACTTACGACTAGTGTGAACGAGCTGTAATTGTTCACATTTTTATTTAATTTTATTTTTTGTAATTTTCTAGTATTTTCCAAAATTTTACCTCTTTACCCCTACAAATTTTTATGGTACATGTTTTCGATTGAACTTTTTATTTGATTTTGGTCCCAGATGTATCCTTGATCTATCGAAAGCATTGTTAATCCAAAATAATGAGTAAATAATTAGTTATAGGCTCACAAAATTAAGAAAATAAAAATATTAAGTCCAAAAGGTCAACTTAGCATCGTTTTAAAAAAACTAATATTGATCGAGGTGTTCAAATGTTTTTAAAAACTTCTCTAAACATCGCTTATTACATCGGTTTATTACATGGAGCAGAAAGGTCGATCAACTTGTCAAAAATGAACACATAAGGGGGAAATGGAGCGAAAAGCTAAAAATAAAACATTGTAAATATCACTTCCCTATTATACAGTGTGTCCGGTTACCGGTGTCGGAGCTTTTAATGCTATAAAATATAATCAATTTCATAGACAAATCATGTCTCAAATCTCATTTAGACCTAGCTGTATTTAAATGGCAGCCATTTAAATTTTTTAGTGTCACCACCTCGACCCCGCGCATTAAAATTACAATATTCACCGATGTAGAAGTCCTACATTCTTAAAAGATGTCTCATTGGATAGATAAAGATACGCGTAATAAAATAAAAGCAAACTTTTAACTGCAAAATTGTATTTAGATCCTAAAAAGACTTAGAAAAGAAAAAAAATGTAAAAAAAATCGGTTATTTTTTTCACATTTTCGACTTTAATGAAAAAAGTAAGTCATTTACCTAATGATTTTTTACATTAATCAGATAGATCAGAACATATCCTAACCAAAAACATAAAAATCTTAATTGTAACCAAAAAAAATCAGTATTATAACTGTTTGAATATGACCTTTGAATAATTTGTCGCCCTGGTTGCAGACAGACAAAGTGAATTGATGAGAAGAGTGAAACATAACATTTCAAAATGCACGTAACTAAAAAATTATTTATAAAAACTGTTCGAAATGACCTCCACGATGTTGGAGACATGTTGTAGCCCTTATTGCCACATGTTGAGTTGCACGTCTGATCATCTCCCGATCTTGTTGCAATTCATTTCCAACTTCGATTATTTTATTAATCAACTCTTCTCGTGAGTTTGGCACGTTCGCATAAACTCTTTGCTTCATAGTGCCCCATGGAAAAAAGTCTAAGGGAGTTAAAGCCGGTGAACGCGGAGGCCAAGCGATCCTTCCACCGCGACCAATCCACGGCGAATAGCGCTCATTTAAATAATTTCGCACATTTACTGCAAAATGTGCAGGTGCTCCATTAATTCTTCCAAAAACTGTGTTTGCAAAAACTCTAAAAATCTTGGGCCATTCATAGTTTCTGGTAAAATTATCGGCCCAATTAAAATATCGTCTTTTATTCCAGCCTAAACGTACACTCGAATTTCATGTTGGAAAGTACTTTCTCTAACAGCATGAGGGTTGTTTTGAAGCCACAGATGCTCGTTACGGTATAACCCGATCTCGTGAAAGTGGCTTCGTCAGTCCCACAAAATTCTTTTTAAAAAATCTGCATCTTGTCTTGTTCTTCTACTGATCCACGAACAAAAAACTGCCCTTATAGAATAATGAGGTTTGCGATGTCTTGTACCCGCCGAAAATGGTAAGGATGCAAACCTTCCCTCTTTAAAACTCTCCACACTGACCATTTTGTTAAATTAAGCATATTGCTTATTCGTCTTACATCGAGTCTGGGATCTTGTGTATTGAAACGTAATGTCTCTTCTTCCTCATCAGGTGCCACAAGCCGAAATCTTTCATTAGCGGGTCTTCTGATCCCAAGTTCAGCTATCCGCAAATGTATCCTTACAAAAGTGCGAGCATTTGGTGTAGGCCTGTTAGGAAACTTTCTGGCGTACTCTGTGACAGCTCTGTTTGCGTTGCCGTTGCACAATCCATTACACAAAGTGGATATCAGCGACATGCTGGTTTGAGTATTCACCATCTACCATTTTTGAAAATATCAAAATAACTAGAAACTTCACCACAAACTTAAAAAGTTCCACAAAACGGATTTTTTTTTGACAATAACAACAACAAGCGATCTTAGAGGGGCAAAAGTAGTGTAATCACAACGCGTGGCGAGGGACGACTGTTTTGTTGTCCCAAGTACACTTGTTTAGAACATCAAACAATGGGCTTTGGGTTTTTTTACCTGCTCTTGAACTATCATAAATGATCCTGCACGTGCAGCTTGCGCTTTTAAGAGGTCGTGTTTGATAAAGTACAATTCTTAAACTATTTAATTTACAATTAAGATTTTTATGTTTTTGGTTAGGATATGTTCTGATCTATCTGATTAATGTAAAAAGTCATTAGGTAAATGACTTACTTTTTTCATTAAAGTCGAAAATGTGAAAAAATAACCGATTTTTTAAAGTTTTTTCTTTTCTAAGTCTTTTTAGGATCTAAATACAATTTTGCAGTTAAAAGTTTGCTTTTATTTTATTACGCGTATCTTTATCTATCCAATGAGACATTTTTTAAGAATGTAGGACTTCTACATCGGTGAATATTGTAATTTTAATGCGCGAGGTCGAGGTGGTGACACTGAAAAATTTAAATGGCTGCCATTTAAATACAGCTAGGTCTAAATGAGATTTGAGACATGATTTGTCGATGAAATTGATTATATTTTATAGCATTAAAAGCTCCGACACTGGTAACCGAACACATTGTATATAATATAACAATAGGTATGTAGGCTAAATTAGTAAAAATTACCTTCAATAAATTATGATTTCTTATCACCTAGGCATCTGACAGATGTTTTCGAAAAAACAGGGAATCGATAATTGTAATTGGTGCGAGGCAAACATTCCAAGAGCAGGTAAAAAGCTTTTGTTTCGCTTAGTACATTGTGCAGCATTCTTGTCTCTTTCTGTCATGGGATATAAGACCCACAATCCTTATCTGTAGCGGTACCGTGGCCCCCGGTTTGTTTAAGCCTCACGTCATGGATTAAGCCCCTTACATGCCTGGATAAGAATTTTTGAATTCTTACTTCACTTCAGATACAAAAATAACCCAGCTGTTATGAAGTGGAGAGTTACTAAAAATCACCGGAAGCCACAATAGTAGAGGAGCGGAAAAAAGAATGCATATTGAAATAAGAAACAAAATATCACTTCTGGTTGATGCTGTTCGTCAAAATTTGGGAACAACCAATGATGACACACAGCACGAACAGCACTATCAGACCAACATAGGCAAACATTTGCAGATATCTTAGGTATAGAGACCTGGCTGGTGGATGACCTCCATACTATTTTAATAGTGCTGTCGAATGGCTTAATAATAGATGCCACAAAATTTTACGACTTTTTTAAGTCTCTAGCTGCGAAGTATGTAGCAAAATACAAAAATGTGAACAATTAGGGTCTTCTACTTCAATTTGTATTTAACAAATAAGTCCACCTACAAACCCACCAAATTTGTCTAACCTTCCACCAAACAACCTGTATACTTTACGTACGTAGCCAAGTATCGAGTCAGTATCCAATTTGACAAAAATCGTCGCGAATTCAGAAAATATAGTGTTTCGAAATCCGACATGAAATATCAATATACAATGTGTTAATTTTACACTTGATCAAACGAAATGTGCGGATACTAGATAAAAAATTATCGGTAAAAAAATCAAAAAAAATTTTTATGTATACTATTTAAAAAATAAAAGCATTTTAATTTTTTCCCATGCCCATCTCATAAGTAAACGGTGTATTTTTTTCAAAGTAGTTTTATTTGAAAGTTAGAAAGATTAACTAGGAATAAAAATTAAAAAAAACCTATATCAAGCAGGAAATTTGTCAAAAAAATAATAAGATAATTTTTTTGTTAAAAAAATACTTTTCTTTTTAATTTTTGGTCTGTAACTTCAAAACTAGTACGTTGAGATAACTTTTTTAGCATGTTTTATTAAACTACATAGCGTACTGTACAAGTTCTCCAAAATAACATGCGTTCTATCTCTTTTCGTTTTTAAAATAATAATCATCAAAGAATGCCATCGGTATGTTGATTTGCGCTTATGCGCCGCACCTACCTCTAATTTGAACACCCCTGGTCGAACAATAGCAGGTAAAGATAAAAAGAGATAGATCAAGGAAAGGCGAAACAAGTGAGTGAGAGAGTGAATTGTCGTTTGAATGAGATTTGGGTCTCGTTCTCGTAAAGCACGCAGGCAGCTTTAGCTATTTTAAACAGTTCATCTTGTTGAAATAATACTAGTTTTTACGGAATTTATCGCGTATATTTAACTTTTAATACCCGACGTTTCGAACGCTTTACAGCACTCATGGTCACGGAATCCTGATAACACCTTGAGCCATACTGTGTATAGAAAAAAGACCCATACAGATAGATATTTAAACGGTGATTCTCACCACCATCCTTCACAGTTAGCTACCGTGGGTAAATCTTTGTTTCAGAGAGCACGAGGGATCTGTGACAGTAAACACCTGGCTGCAGAGCTCCACCATGTCAAGCAAGTTTTGCATGACAACAAGCTTCGAGTCCCGCGCCTACGTCACAGTGAACGAGTGAAGCCGGCCACAGTCGAGCGTGTACCTGCTGTACTGCCATATATTAGAGGAGTCACTGACAAGATTGGCTACATCTTGAAGCGCGCTTCCATCAAAACATACTTCAAGCCGCTGAAGAAGATTGGTCAGTTTTTACCATCGGTCAAGTGTAATGTCCCTCTGCAAGATGCAGGAGTGTACAAGCTTGATTGTGAATGTGGTCTCTCCTACATAGGACAAACTAAAAGATCAATAAAAACCCGCGTTAAAGAACATATAGCTGATGTGAAGAATCGACGCTCCGGGAAGTCTGCAGTCTGTGAACACGTACAGGATCGCCCCCGTCACTACATCAGATTTGATAGACCGCAGATCCTCGCTAAAGAACACCGATTCCTTCCAAGGATGATTCGCGAGGCTATTGAAATCAAAAAACATCCTAATTTCAATAGAGAAGATGGCTGGGTGCTACCATCTGCTTGGGATCCTATAATAAATAAAATTAAATCCCAACCCAAGCATACAACTGCAAGACTTCAAGATACCATAAGTTCATACTGCATAGATCGGAACAAAAGTTAAATTTTAATCTATGGTAACCGCGGTTAACTATGACATATGGACGTTGAACATCTCAGTCCTGCCCGTGACCATGAGTGCTGTAAAGCGTTCGAAACGTCGGGTATTAAAAGTTAAATATACGCGATAAATTCCGTAAAAACTAGTATTATTTCAATGTGTAGTGTTCGCGTAAATATAAGAGTTCATCTTGTAACGTTACCTAATTTGCACGTTGAATACGCTCACCATTTTTTTCGTCGTTATGCCTTCTACGATGGACTCATTGTCTGCTCGTGAAGTAGCTGACATTCATTACATTTACGGGTTTTGTGATGGCAACGCTCGCGCCGCCTCTCGAGAGTATCGTCAGCGATTCCCGACAAGACCTGCCGTTGACTACAGGGTTTTCTTAGCAGTACATCGAGAATTAAGTGAAAATGGACTGCATATGCTCCTACTGTACCGGTGGATGTGGATGAACAAGTGTTGCGTTTGGTGTACCAAGACCCCACAATTAGTACTCGACGAATAGCACTTTAATTGGGGATTAATCACGTCCAAGTGTGAAAATTTTGAAAAAGGAATGTTTGTAGCCCTTTCATTTTCGAAGAGTGCAGAATTTGCACGAGCCAGATTACGTCGGAAGAAGTGTTTTCTGTTGGTGGCTATTGCGGCAAACACGATTAGTCCCGAACTTCTGTGGCCGTATTTTGTGAACCGATGAGGCAAATTTTAACAGAACTGGAATCACAAATTTTCGAAACCTTCACTTGTGGATGCCGGAGGAAAAAAATCCCTTAGCAGTTCGGCCAGCGTCCTTTCAAATCGAATTTTCGATTAATGTTTGGACTCGAACGATAAGTGATTACTTAATCGGACCATTTATTCTTCCATCAAGGTTGACAGGCCCAGCTTACCTAACATTTCTACAAGAAGAGTTACCTTACCTGATGAGTGATATGGATCTACAAAGAGCAGGATGTGGTTTCAGCATGACGGCGCTCCAGCTCACTTCAGCACCATCGTGCGTGATTATTTAAACGAACGATACGGAGACAGATGGATTGGGCGAGATGGACCAGTAGCGTGGCCGGCACGAAGCCCTGATATGACCCCCCTAGATTTTTTTGTGGGGCCACATGAAACAGATTGTGTACAGTACTCCAATTAGTACAAGAGAAGAATTGTTACAAAAAATAATGGCTGCGGCTAGTCAAATAAAAGAAAATCGTATTGTATTAAAAAAAAACAGTACGTAGTGTGGCATTACGTGCAACTGTATTTATGGATGAAAATGGTGGTCATTTTGAAAATTTAATAAATGAAATCATTTTTCTACGGTTTTTTTTGTTTTATTCCATAATTTTGTCAATTACATCATTATCAAATCACTTTTGAATTTTATGCTCAGATTACCTAACTTATTTTTAGTGATTATCTTAACAAAGACAAGAGATAGAACCCATGTTATTTTGGAGAACTTGTAGAGTAAACCATGCAGTTTAATAAAACATGCTGAAAAAGTTACCTCAATGTGCTAGTTTTGAAGTTACAGACCAAAAATTAAAAAGAAAAGTATTTTTTTAACAAAAAAAATTAACTTATTATTTTTTTTGACAAATTTCCTGCTTGATATCGTAGGTTTTTTTAATTTTTATTGCTAGTTAATGTTTCTAACTTTCAAATAAAACTACTTTGAAAAAAATACACCGTTTACTTAAATAGCAAATAATTTAAAACCGAAGGATGGGAGTTTTACCAAAAAAAAATTAAAATGTTTTTTTTTTAAATAGTTTACATAAAAAAATCTATTTTTACCGATAATTTTTTATCTAGTATCCGCACATTTCGTTTGATCAAGTATAAAATTAACACATTGTATAGTTTCGATATGATATTCAGAAATTACAATATTACCCACTCCTAACGTTAACCACGTCGTAACACGTCCTACGAAACGATAGCTGAAATCCATAATTGTGGGTTTGAATTACTTCTACACCCCGCTTATTCGCCTGATTTGGCACAATCTGATTTCCAGCACTTCCCCAATCTAAAAAAACATTTAGGAGGACAAGAATTTTCATCAAACGAAGAGATTGAAGCTGCCGCTAATGCATATTTTGAGGGCCAAGATGAAGCATTTTTTGAAAATGGTATAATGGCTTCAGAAACCAGATGGGAGAAGTGCATTAAGAAAAGTGGTGATTACGTCGAAAAATAAAAATAATTTTAAAATCTTCTGGTGTTGTTTTCATATTCAGGCCGCGAACTATTTATTACACCCTCGTATATTCGTGCACGACAATTACAGTCATTGCAAGTCAGCCGTCAATTGAAAATACTTTTATCTTGCCGCTATAATATTAATTTTTGATTTTGATGGCTAATATGTTTTAAATTGTGTCTGATTTTTATAACAAAAACTAATCCATAGTTTTATTTCACCACACACACAGTTTTATTAAAATTCTCCGCACCGAAAACATGCCGCCGCCGACTGGCTTACCTTACCTAGACTATTGAGACAGGCACCCGCCACCAACGATTCTAACATCTGCGCACACGTCTTTTATACATTGCACCAACATAATATGCATAAATAACACAACTCAACACAGAAGCAAGGAGAACTTAGGATGCAAGCGAGCGAAGAGAGCTTGAAACTTGTGCACCCCTAGTTATACAGGTTAGGACCGAAGGATATCGCTTTCGTTTGAGGTAACTATAAACCCTTCAGACAGAAATAGGAGCCCCGCGTAGCAGAGCTCCGTCTATTACACATTATTACAATATTTAGATTGTGATGACCTCTCACATAAGCCTCTAAAATATTCTTGTCCTCAGAGGTTGTTTATAAGATAGTATTCCAAAGTTTTAGCATTTTTTTAAACTAATCTTGACTTTTTGACTTTCAGTGTTTGCCCTTGACTTCTAAGTTGGTGACCTTGCCCTTATAGGTGTCACTAGCCTCATTTTTGCTTGAAAATCAGTTTATACCCATCACATGATTTTTCCCACCTTTACTACTTACTCCCACTATGCAAACGAAAAACATACAGGAGAAAATGGGATTCATTAATGTTAAGATCCGTGTCACATTGACTATTCAAGGAGTTAGAGTGACCACTTTTCTAACCACCATTGTGAGGAGGAGGTTAAAGAAGCCTATATTATGTTACGCCAACTTCATGCGTTGAAAGACAGTAAGATTTCCAAGACAGAATGTAATAAGATACCAGAATTATAAAATATCGTTAGGAATTCTACTCCCGAGGCTATTTAATTAACCTTCACAAGAGCCGAAAAAGGCCACCATTTATCCCTCTCAATAAATCCGTTGCAGTGGGCATAATAATTCCCCTCTTTTATGATAAAGGTGACCCCCCCTTTGGATCGTCTGTCCTATCACACCGGAGAAGAAAAAGCTAAAGCTAAGATGAATAGGATCATTACAACCTATTACCTCTGCTGCATCAAATATATTACGAATATGGTAAACCTCGTGTCAGAGGACGATAGCCTAGTCTTGTCCATAGAAAAGAAATGAGAAATATTCCCGCCAGGTTATTAGCCTTTCACTCGGTATGTAGAGCTTTTACGCTGTGTGCAACGCCGTGGCAAATAACAAGATAGTTCCGTTCTTTGATTTCCAAGAGGTCCTCCGCTTTCATGGCTTCTATTCAACAAACTACAGGGATTAATGTATACCTAGACTTACAGCAAAGAGGCAACATTGTGAACGAAGTTACTGTGGAACATCCTATTCTTAGGAAATTTGTCTAACGTGCAATGAAGAAAAATTACAGCGAGATCCGACAAGCAGCTGTCAAAAATGACATGAGGATGTTAACAGCTTCATCTGAAATGACAATTTACCTTTAATATAGAGCGATTACGCAGGGTGGATCAGTGGTAATGGTTGATCCTTTGCCTAAGCAGTTACTTCTTTATGGACGTGAGAGGAAGGAGATTGAAGATCTGCTTAGGAGTAAGGATATACCTGTTGAAGATATAATCTATATACATTCAAATACAATGCTTCACTTTAACCTTTAATTAGGCGCGCAGGGTCGCCACGACCCCAAGTTATCTTCAAGTTATTTTTTTTTTAGCTATTGAAGCTTGCAACCCGAATTTTTTGCTAGCTTCCTAACTCTTTAGACTGCACTCAATTCAGTGTCGCCGGCGCCGCGGAGTTGATCGCACGCATTACACGGAGGTGGTTGGGGTCGCGACGACCCCGCGCGACTAATAGTGTAGTTCAAATTTAGGTAAGTAAATATTTATATATTATGATTTTAAACATTTTTTTTAACCTTATCATGTCAATTTAGAAAATATTTATTCATGAAAATACATAATTGTGTAATTTTTTATGTTTTTGTTTGATAAACACACGCTATTACGTTTTGCTTTTTCTCTATGCGTATGAACTACGATGACTTTTTTCAGTTTATCAAGTTTTTTTTTAACAGTTATTTATCTTTCACAGAATTATTTCAACATGGCCCAAAATAGGCAGAGCCTTCGACTTGAACGAATAAGTGCGATTCTTGAAGATGAAGAAGAAGCTTTCGATAAGACTGACGATGAGTTGGGCCTAGAAGGAGACGCAGATACATTTTGTGAGCCAGAGCATGAATCGAACTCAGAATAAAGTGATACTGAAGAACCATCCACATCGACCTCATCCCAATCACAATCCGATTTATCTACGTATTTTTTGGGTAGAGATAAGAGCACAAAATGGAACAAAACTATTCCCAGCCAGAGTAAGATAAAAAATCTTATAATATTGTTACCCATTTGCCAGGCTCAAAAGGAGCAGCAAGAGATGCGAAAAGTAAGACTGATTGTTTTTGTTATTTTTTGATAAAAGTATTATAGAATTGATAACGAAACATACAAATGAGTATATATCTTTAGTTCGTCATAAATTCCAAAGGGAACGTGATACCAAAGACGTAATTTATGAAGAAATGTTTGCTTTTTTTGGATTGTTGGCAATGTCCGAAGTTCTACACATTTAAATTTTCTAGATTTGTAGGCAAATGATGGGACTGGAATAGAATTTTTTTCAGGCACAATGTCAGCAAAACGTTTTTTATTTATCCTACGTTGTTTGCGTTTTGACGACGCTAGTTCTCGGCAATCTAGACTAAATGTAGACAAACTGGCCCCCGATCCATCAATTTTGTGACATTCTAAATGAAAATTTTAGAAAGCACTACACGGTATCAGAATATGTCACTGTGGATGAACAGCTGCCTGCGTTTAGAGGAAGATTTTCAGGATTGGTATATATGCCGAGTAAGCCGAATAAGTATGGAATAAAGCATTATGCAATGGTTGATGCTAAGACTGCCTATCTCCAGAAATTTGAAGTTTACGTAGGGAAACAGCCAGACGGGCCCTACAATATCCCTAATAACACAAAAAGTATCGTCAAACGATTGACCAAAACAATCAAGAATACAGGACGAAATATTACTTTGGATAATTATTTCACTAGTATTGATTTAGCTAAAGACCTTCTAAAAGACAAATTGACAATAGTGGGCAAGTTAAGAAAAAATAAAAAATAAATACCACAAGCATTTTTACCTGACAGACGTCGTGAAGTACACTCAACGCTATTTGGTTTTCGTGACGACCTAACTTTGTGCTCCTATGTCTCAAAAAATCTAAAGCTGTTGTAGTATTGTCGTCTATGCATCATGATGACATCATAGACGAGGGAGAATTGAAGAAGCCGGAGATGATTTTATTCTATAATAAAACAAAGGGTGGTGTAGACACTAATGACAAGCTGTGTTCCACATATAACGTTACTCGGCGGAAGAAGAGATGGCCTCAGGTTATCTTTTTTCATTTATTCAATGTGTCTGCTATAAATGCATTCGTTATTTATAACTTCAATAACAATGAGGCTACCATAAAGAGACGAACAACAGAATTAGTAAAAGCACATAGATTAGCGCGAGCAATAGTTCCGTCCCTGTCTAGCGCTTTGAAAAAGCGATTGTCAAAACCTGAAGCTGCGACTCCTTCAACGTCTAACACAGGATTGCACCCAGCAAAAAGAGGAAGGTGCTACATTTGTCCACGAAAAGGCGACAGGAAAAAGACCGCAAAGTATAATAAGTGCAACAATTTTATCTGTGGCGATCATACAAAGAAAATTTGTGATAATTGTTGAATTGTAATAGTACTTACGAAAAACATATTTTTCTATTGTTCCAAATATCTTTCTGTCAATTAAAGTTGATGACTAATTAAAATGTTTCTTATTTCATACCTATTAATTTGGGGTAACTGCAGACCCGGCGCGACTAACAGTGTTAGTTTATTGGCGCGCCTAACTAAAGGTTAACTAACTATGCAGACATAGTGATTATTGCAAACATAATTGAAGAGTTCCAAAACTCAAAGAACAAGACCCTTGATGACAACAAAGCAAAGACTACCAATGCGGTCATCAATGAGAGTCATAGGACAGTTTCTTAGGACTCAAGAGCCAGATATGTCGAGTATCCCTAGATACTCAAATGAAGGAATCATTGAAAAGTGTTCTTGGGGATGGTGTTGAGGACCTGTTCAAATAGGCTGAAACATTCATGAGAATTTTAACCAGACAAGCTTTGGATGACAATGCTTAATTTCTCAACACAGTACAATCACACCAATCCTGAACGTAACTCGGTAGTTTTTTTTCTCAGCACCTATAGTATTGCTCAATTCGCTGATTACAAAATTACACTAAAAGGGGTATTATATTTACCTATTCTACCACAAAAAATTGCTGCCATAAAAAGCCGCGGAAACTTGCGCAGCGCTGTTCCGACCTATCAATCACAATATATGTGTAATACTCTCAAACTAAACTACCAAATATCATATCAGTTCACTGAAACTTTGTTAGTTCTTCTTGCAAATAATTACTGAACTAAACGTAATTCACTGACACTGACAAATTTAGATTTCACCACTGTACCCAAAGTAATACATCAAAAATAAACCAAACAACTCAAAACCAAGACTACTGATGTGGTGCCATTATAACAAATACTTAGGACAAGTTCTAACAGAATAAAGCATCCTTTGGTTTCACTTTCAAATTTAAACCAAAATGAGATCATGACTTTTGTATTTTTAATTTGGTCTCTTATATTGTTTTTTTTTTTTAATCGTAATGGTATATTTAACAAGTTAACAAACGGCATGCTAATAATCATAAAGTTTTATTGCAATTTCAACATAAATTGTTAATGTTAAACCAATATAACTTTATACTTAATATACTTGTATATGATGATTTCACGTAGCTAGTTGATTTTTAATTTTATCTTAATTAAACGGTTGTTTGAAATGAGGAAGAAATAAATATTTTTAATTAAGCTTATTATTAAATAGGTAAAGTGTATTGAAGTATGGACTGATAAGTCTTTAGAGACTTATCAGTCATCTGCCTTTTCTATAACCCATTTAATGCCTTTGGAGCCTATGGGCGGCCTGACAATCTTTATTTGTTATTTACATGCCGTTTGTTATTTACATGCCGAGGATGCTCATCGGCGTCTCGCTTTCAAACCTAATTTTTTCAGTCAAACAACAATAAAAAGACTTAATATTTTTTTGAATGCTACCTGTGGCCTGTGGATATAGTCTGCGATTTTAAAAAATGCTCATTGTAAGGTTACATGCCGAAGCCGCCCATCGGCGCTTTTAATAGATAATCAGAGTTTATCAACCTTTTCATGTTGTGAATGAAAATCACCATTTGTCAGGTAACAACTCAAAAAACGTAAATAGGCGTTTTATACAGGGTGGAATTGAAGTTATTTGTAGCATATAGTTAGCAGTGGTACAATCAAGTGAATTGAAATTTGTTATTTGATTATTTTCTTTGTTTGGATTGTAGCCAATCAAGATTTGATCCGTTAGAGTCTTGACCATGAGTAAGCTGAAAAATATGATTGTGAGACTGAATGACTATTCATTGAAGTAGTGACAGCATCGCACACACCTAATAGATGGATCAAAGGATAGGTACGAGGCTTCGAGGTGCACTACTGCGCTAATTGGATGGGCCATAAAAGACAAAATTTAAACAAAAGAAGTGATTTCTCACTCATTGTTTTGGTAATTTATTAACCATGAAAAAGCAAAAAACCAGAAGAGTTCAAGAAACCAGAAACTAATTAGAGAGAATACAGAAAAACATAAGACTGAAAATGCAGCGAATAATAGAAAGGAACAAAATAAAGAGAATGCAGTTGGAGAATGGTCACTAGAAGAAAATGAACAAACACCAGAATGCAGCGAATTGTCTATACAGCATTACGAGAGTGGTGATTTTATTCTGGTTAAGTTTGATAATAAAAGAGTTCAATATCGATACGCAGGTATCAATCACAAAATTGATAGTGAAAGGGGTGAGGCAACTTTCACATTTTTTAAAATTACTGACAAATCAGGTTGCCTATTTAAAGTTGATGATAATGACGTATCAGATGTGACTTTGAGCAAATTTCAGAGAAATCGCCTATTCCCACATTACTTCTACACGGTAACTTAATTTCGTCAAGTTTACTGCAGCAAGTGGGTTTTAAAATCCCTTATCATATTCCTAGACACCCAATTACTAATTTGTCCAATATTCCCATCAGTAGAACCAATTTAGGCAAGTTTTCTCCGTTAAGCAGATGTATGCGAACTTACAACAGCTTAAACAATGATGACATCGACATCTTTAGCAACCCCGAACGTGTATTTAAAAGAAAATGTAGACTTACTGTTACCTGCCTTGCCAGATTAATGATTCAAAATTATTATTTATTGTAATTAATACTGGATGTGGTGCTTTTACTTTGACTGGTTAGTTTAATTTCTTTTTGTTTTAGAGTTTATATGTTGTATTTTTTTTCTCTTATATGTACGCACCTGTTTGTACCTTTGATTGTAACAATGTTTATTGATATTATCGATGGTGTATCTATTTAAATAAATTAAATAAATAAAAATAATAAAATTAGTCACAAAAGGAAACATGATTTTTTATAAATTTGCCTCACTGGTTGATGTTTTTGAAAAGTGATTTATCCATAACATGAGTGATAATGGCCTAGTCATATCTTAAATATTATAATTCAAGTTTTTAATTGTTACATTTATAAATATAGTTTCAAAATGTACTTTAGTTTTTTGTTTCATTTCCACTCGTAACACCCGTCACAAATCTTGTTACGCCCATCATAAGCTTTTAAAAAAGGTATGAAATATATTACATCCACAGAATACGTATAGTGGTCAGAAAGGAATATTCTATAACTCTTTAAATAGCTATTAATTTTGTTAACAAAAACCTTATTTAGCTGAACTATGACGATTGGTCAAAAAGGTAGCATATTATGCAAGAGTACTCATAACACCCGTCACAGGGCTTAAATCTATTATTGCATCTAAACACTGGAATATTTCTAACATTTATTTTATTTATTTTAAAAAATCATAGAAATTAATCGAATTCTATTCAAAACGCAGATATATTTATTCTACTTTAAGAATTATAACAGGTTAAACACCTGTCATGCGGAATGGGCCAATAGTAACAGAGAGCAATAAAAAAATAACAATCAGCAATGAAACGAGATATCAAAACCACAGAACTGAGGTTTCTCCAGACTTGTTCTATTCCATTGATGGGCCATATCCAACCTTGCAGGGCCTCCCTTGTCTGCATCCCAAAAATGTCATTTCTTTAAAAAAATCTTCATTAAAGTGAAATGTGTGAGATGTGGTGTATTATTCATTCATATTTGACAAAAATGGTTTCCCCCTTCTTGTATGGTGTGCATGCGTTGCCACTATCCAACAGCTTGTCCATATTCCCAATAACATTAGTTGTAGTGACAGTTTCTGGAGATAGTTCCCCTGTAAACAACACATAATTTAAGATCTTTCTATTAGGATTACGAGGCTGAAGATGCTAGAAAATCAAAAACTGAACAAACTAGCAAGTTATTGACTGTAAGTTCTTGATGTATGTCCAAAAATAAATAAACATATTTTATTAACGAATCATCTCCAGTCTTGACCTGAAAATTTTCTATCCGTCTAGTGATATCGTATTGCATAATTGAATTTTCAAATAAAAGCAAGAAAACAAGTAATGTTACTTTATCATTCATGTTATGTCATTTTCAATAGATTTTTGGAGACGGAACATGTTTTATAATAGCTCAAAGGCCAGAAGCCATGCCAAAATATTTAAAAATGTGTTTTACACATTCCGTTTCAGACTACAAAAATGTTGCTCATTTGTCATGTGGTTTATGAATGTTCAAAATAAACAATTTCTTTTTTTATAATTAACTAATTTATGATAAATATGATTTTTAATGGTTTTGTACTATGGTGTGGAAAGAAAAATAAGTATACAGACTGTATAGACATTATTTTTACTATTCTCTCGCCAAACTGCAATCAGTTTGTCGGCGAGTACACACTCTTAAAACTATATATCATTATGCACCTACAAAAACACAATTAATTGCAAAAAAAACAAAAAGAAAATATAACCTTACCTTATATTTACCTAATACAATTTCACAATATTTAGAAATTATTAAACTAAAAAAATAAACAACAAAAGCAATAAATAAATCAAATAAATCAAACGTAAAAAAACGATTAACAAAAGTATGCAGCAATATGTTATAGCTCTGTTAATAATGTCATTTTCAGAGAGGATATTAATAAGTTTTTGCTTAATTTATTTTTATTTTTATTTGGAGGCGATTCTCTTAACCATTTTATTTTGTTATAGATTCTGGGTACAATGTCAAAACAAACTCAAGCATATTTATTCAAGCGTCAAAATATTTATTCAAGCGCTGTCCATAATAGTTATTTGCACTAGGCTCTTCAAGTTTTTTTCCCTTACCTTACGCGTGTTGTAAGTGTTAATAATAGGTACTTTATAGTCGTCAGTATAGTAATGTTCAATTGCTATTAAATATTTAACCGGTTTCAACAGGGAGTATTTTACACAAGGGAAATAATTTTTCATATTGTTTTTTACAGCTTTTCTTATCTTTTGAATTAATTAAAAATTTTATAATACGTATTTGTAGGCTTTTCACTTGTTTTATACAGGGTTACTGGTAATTCGACGTATTCCCGCCAAGGCGTGATAGTTGGGGTCATAACCTATCAAATGAACCATAAAATGCATTATGCAAATGTGAACCAATTTCCAGATATTTAGGTTTAATTATTTTTTTCAAAAATCCTAAAAGTCTGGTGTCAAAAATTTCTAAAAAAAAACTTACAGCTGTATTATTTTAATTTTTTTATTTTTACTTAATGTAAACCTGGATACTTATTTATCAATACTACAATGTGCAAAAAGTCTCATCATTTTCGAAGTAACGCTACTGAAAGTACAACTTTTTCCAAACAGAAGATAAGTAATTAAAAATAAAAATGATTTTGTGAAAAATAATTGTATGTGATCAATTGTGCAAATCATGTTAAAAACATCCCTATTTATCTAGCTACCTAATGAAGTATCAACTTTGTAGTTTGCTTATGTAGAAACAGAAAAAAAAATTTAAAAAATGAGGTCAGGTAGTCGAGTTCTAAAAAGACAAAGGAATTTGTGTTTTATTTTTAACCAATATTAATTAAGGAAATGAAACAAAGCACTTGATTGAAATTAGCTTTATTTATTTTATAATAATATAATAAAATAATATGGGAGCCCCTATTCCGTATACAGACACGCATTCGTTTTCTTAATTCGCTTTTAATAACGTTTGAGGTTAAGTCTTATGTGTGTGAGTGAGTTTGAGGGTAAGTCTTATGTCGTTTGTCGCGTTGATAATGCGGTCTCTCAGTTGATCAAGGGTCGGCACTGGCACATTGTCGCAGTACACGATGCTCTTTATGTGCCCCCAGACATAATAACCCATCGGTGTTATGTCAGGACTCTTTGCTGGCCATGAAATTGGTCCTCCTCTGCCAATCCACCGATGTCGATAATTTTCGTCCAGCCATCGTCGCACAGTTACACGACAGTGCGCAGGACACCCATCATGTTGATACCACATGTTTTGCCTTGTGGCGAGAGGAACATCGTGTAACAATCCGGATAAGACCTCCCTTAAAAATGTTTCATAATTTTCGCCGTTTAAATAGTTTGGCAGAAAATAAGGCCCAATTAAATTGTCGTTAATAATCTCCATCCAAACATTTAGTGAAAATCTTCTTTGTGATTTAGAAGGTCTCTTTTTTCAGGATGTCTTTGCTCTTTTGGAGCCCAAAAATGTGAATTATAGTAATTTGTAATACCGTCTTGATCGAACTTCGACTCATCAGTCCACAATATTTTTCTAAAAAACATTGGATCTTCTGCATCTGCGTTCAACATAAATCTACAAAAAATCCAATCTTCTAACTGGATCTCCTTCTTCCATCACATGCACTGGTGTGTAGTGGTACGGATAAAACCCTGCAGTATGCACAGTAGACCAGACCTTCCACTGCGATACACCTAAGCGACGAGCAACTGTGTTCGTGGAAGTGGTTGGATCTTCTTGAAATTTACTCAAAATTTCTTCATCTTCCGCACGCGGTATACCACTTGGCCTGCCAGCATCACGTTGTTGCCTTTGAACATTTCCAGTCCCTCGTACTCTACGATACACTGCACTAAACACTGTGACATGGGGTGGTCGGCGATTAAGGTAGCGCTGTAGCGGTATTCACGGCGAGCAGCTACAGCGTCACCGTCATAATATCCATAGAGATAAAAGATATCTGCGTATTCCTCGTTGGAAAATGATTGCCTTGCATGATCTCCGCGTCTTGGTGGTTCCGCCGCCATAAAACTTTGAAACTCAACTTCTTTAAGTGTAACAGGGAGGGATATGCGCGCGTGTGTACGATGCCTGTAATACTGATGATTGATTGAACAGTTTCTTCTTGTTTAACTTGTTTCTAATTTCACATTAAATGTAAACAATAGCGTAAGTTCAAACGCACAATCTTTTACGAGCATTCACGCAGCTGTTGATAAGGTTCCGAGAAGCGATTGTTTGGGATTACCCAAACATTGCTAATCGGAGTTTGTCTACCTGACCCCTTTTTTTCAAGTTTTTTCTGTACTATTTAAGTTACAAGCTAAATTGATACTTCGTTGGGTAGCTAGATAAGTAGGGATGTTTTTAACATTATTTGCACAATTGGTCACATACAATTATTTTTCACAAAATCATTTTTATTTTTAATTACTTATCTTTTGTTTGGAAAAAGTTGTACTTTTAGTAGCGTTACTTCGAAAATGATGAGACTTTTTGCACACTGTAGTATTGATAAATAAGTATCCAGGTTTTCATTAAGTAAAAATAATAAAATGAAAATAATACAGCTGTAAGTTTTTTTTTTAGAAATTTTTGACACCAGACTTTTGGGATTTTTGAAAAAAATAATTAAACCTAAATATCTGGAAATTGGTTCACATTTGCATAATGCATTTTATGGTTCATTTGATAGGTTATGACCCCAACTATCACGCCTTGGCGGGAATACGTCGAATTACCAGTAACCCTGTATAAGTACTAAATGTACGGCCGTACACAATAAGACCATAGTTAATTAAAGATTCAATTAATGCATAGTAAACCACTAATAGAACATGCTTACTTACTACTTTTCGAATTTGATAGAATTTGCCTAAAATGGACCTTAATTTTGAACATACTTCTTCAATGTGTAATTTCCAATTAAAACTACTATCTACCAACAATCCTAAATATTTGTAATTTTAACAAATTCTATTTTGGCACATTGACATGATAATTTTCCCCTGTGCAAGCACTCATAGTCATGCCCTACAGTAACTATTTCTTCATAGCGTACATTCTTAGCTAGCCTGTTGTATGGGGAATGTAAATGCATAAACTTTGTTTTTTTCAAGTTCAATATTATGCCGTTATCATGTGCCCATTGGGTAATCCTATCAAAGTATTCCTGTATTTTATCGCAAGCTTCATGTAAGTTTTTGGAAGCATACAATAGGCACATGTCATCGGCGTACATGTAGGTATCGCAGTGATGCACTACATTAACCACACTGTTCACCAGTACAATGTACCCTTTTTTTTTTTTGCATGGGGAAATGCCTACGCATACCCGCCTCGCGGGGGCAAGGACGGGTTATGTCGGACTCGCACCGACTAAAACCCCATGGTGTTCCACCTTTGTCGCATATTGGCAGGGCTACGGGAACGCTTTCGCACACATCCGCGGCCCTACTAGCGCCTGCCGCCCCATGGCAGCACCTCCTCGGGAGAGGAAAATTCCTCCCCGTTCTCCTTCCCAGGTAAGGCGCACCAGAACACATGGCGCGCCTTCCTCCACGGCCTTCAACTACGTCTGTGCAACAGACGCCCCCCGCGTCCGATGCACAAAGGCCATGGGGCCAGGAAAAACGAGCACTTAGAAGTACTAGCCTTCCCGACCCCAGCGGCGGATCTGGTCTATGGCTCCGCCGCCAACCAAGATTCGGCTGCGGAGGGTAGGGAGAGCGGCGCCTCGCAATACCGACAATCCTCTCCCCCCGCAGCCCCACCACCACCGCATCAACGGTGCGGCCCCGTTTGAGTCGCGAAGGATAGGGCGAGTGGCGCATCGCCATACCAACACTCCTCTTCCTCCGCGACTCCACCTCGGCTGCAGCGGTAGAGGGTGCGCGAGTCCCCACTCGCTGCAGTCCACCAGCACACATCCGAAGTGGGCTCCCCAAGCCCACTCGGAGCGGCCACCTCAGGCCGGCCCTTCACCTCGGGCCAGCCACGTGGGTTCCTCTTTGTTCACCGTGGGAGACCAATCCACGGCTACTAAGCCCCCCGCCACGACAAGGCGGGAACCCGTTCGGGGGGGCAGTACAATGTACCCTACGGGGCCGTACACAGAACCGGTTTGTACACCGAGAGAGATGTGTTCTTCAGCGCCAGTCGTCCCACTCACCATAGTGCGAATAGTCCGATTTGATAAATAATTACGGAACCATTCATTTACAGGGCCCCGAATTACATTCATCCATAGCCCCCAGAAGTACCTCATGGTCCAGAGTACCAAATACCTTCTTATAGTCTACAAAAAGAGCCATAACCTGTTTACCATTATTAATACTGTATTTAATTGCTTCCGAAAACTTAGTTAACGCAGTACTAGTACTCCGTCCTCTCCTAAAACCATGTTGACAATCAGTAATAATGTTAAAGGAGAACGGTCATCTGTGACCCAGACCCGACAGAAACGAGACATATTATCTCAGTTTTTTTGTTATTTTTTATATAGTTAAATTATGTATTTTTTATATTCGAAATCAATGGCTAACACTAAGATATTGCCTGATGTTTTTGTTCAGGCGCTACACGACAAAAAATACAAAATGCCTCTTTATCTACAAAATTCGTAAATGTAGTTAACTAAATGACGATACAATAGCTATGGGTTGTATCTAGGTAACTTGGAGATGCAGCTGGATTATGTAACTTTTAAACTTCCAGTACAACTGTCAACTTAGGATTCATTAAAATCGTCGTATGAGATTATTTATTGCATAATAGGAAGTTATATGTATAAAAATTGTCACGCTACGACTCAGGTAGCCTGGTTAAGACAGAAACCAATCATGCTATCTCACTCTTTCAATAAAACTACAACGGCGCGACGCGGGGAGGGGTGGGCGTGCGCTGACGCAACGCACTATCGGTCGGCGTCCGTCCGTCGCAGTCCTTCGCATTCTGTGTTGAGATCTGTGTGTTTTTGTTTTCAAGATTACGTTTTTTCGTTGATTTTTGGCTTTCTCTTTACCGGACTTGATTTTTGCATTGTGAGTGATTCGTTGATATGGCTGACGATACTGATAATTGTGCTGCGTGTGAACGTACACTACGTCGTCGTCGTTCATACGTTCTCAATGAACGATTACTGGAAACTCAAAACAACAGAACAACTATTACACATCGTTATTGGTGAGTTATGTATATCATTTTTGATACTTATTTGTAATTAAAGCCTTTCGCAATATAAAAGCTTGTTGAATTGTAAGATATTGATAGTTAGGGTGAATAGACAACATCACGTGTTAGTGTACGTGTACACCAAAACCGATTTTGTCGGCCGATGGCGGACAGAACTACGCAGACGAGTAACTCGGACGTGTATGTGCTTACACTGCAACAGTGTACCACTTGTGCCGACATTGGACGTAACCGGTATTCTGTAGTTGCTTAACAGAGTGAAGACGCATTTTTAAAATGGAGGAATCCGAACAAATGTATCTTCTATAAAATTCATATTGCATTTTAATTCGTCGGCGACATTGGCGTGTGTGGGTTAATTTTTTATGCGCAACTAATTGTTTCACATCCATAGTCGTTTAGATAGATAAAAACACTGTCAGAAACAACAGAATAAAGACAGAATGATTAACTTATAAATTCACTCAATTTGCTGGCACCCGGCAGTCTGGCAAGAAATCCCAACAAGTTCGGACTTAAGATTCAACGGTTGATCGGCGGTTTTCGTGCGTCATCGGACGTTAACGGTCGAGTTTGTGTACGCGCTCTCTTTGTTTTACAAGTGTTTGATTCGATCGTCCGAGTTCGGCCGTCGTCGCCCGAGCAAACTTCGGCCTGTGACGGATTAGGTATACGCGAAGCTTTAGTTCTTAGTTATTATGATTTTCTTTGTTACTGCCGCCTCAATTTAATACTTTATGTAAAAAATGTAGTTAAATAAGGTTCAGTGCTAAAAAATAAGACAGTTGGATTTCAGAATATATGGTAGCATTAAGTTATATTTTTTCAGTTTGTTTTAATGTTTTGTATTTGTTTGTTACAGATAGCCTTTGATGGAACTCGATCGATTTGCCACTCATGTCGGCATAGAATCGATGCTGCAATTAATCAAGAGCGACAAGCCTCACCTACTCCTGCCCCACTAGCTGCTGTTTTAAATGTGCAAGGAGTTAGACGCGCTTCTAATACGGCCCGGCGATGTTTAATTGACAACTGCAACAACGGTTCTCTGCGTCATGTGCCTAATTCGGTGAAGGTACAACTACTTAGTTATTACCATTTTTATGAACCAAATCTTGCCCGCATTTGCCATTGGCATTTACTACACATGGCGATAGAAGAGATTCCCGAAAATGTAACAAATCAAATGACCGACTTGAATGCGGAGAGTGTTGGCGACATCATCAACATGTATACACAAGCTTTAGAACAAAGGTCAAACTTTTAATGTAGATGACGTTTCTGATGAGGAGTTAAGCTTTTGGACTGGAAGAAAGAGAGCCACACTCAACGATTTGCTGAGTCAAATACAGGGTGGGCCAAAAAGACATACGATTTTTGAACAACTATTACGTTGGAGCGGTTTGCGGTAGCGGGACGCGGGAGGTGGGAATAAGTAGTTCGGTTCGCGGAAATTTTGTTGCCATGGAGCGTTTCACTGGTGCACAACGTGCGTTCTGTGTAAAAAATTATTACAAAAATAGCCGACCGAAAGCGAAACGAAGAGATTCGCAATATGGCAGGATTGAAATATGACCTTATCACAAAAATTGATAGGGGCGTACTCCGATGGTTTGGGCACGTTGAGCGAATGAGTGAAGACCGAATGGTGAAGAAAATATATAGCGCGAAAGTAAATATTAAAAGGTGTCGAGGTAGACCGAGACTAACTTTCGAAGACCATGTGAGCAAATTACTCGAAGAGGGGAAGGTCAAGAGTACTCGGATACCTAGACGTGCATGTATGAAGAAGTTAATGAACCTGAAAGAAGCGAAAGATGTATGTAAGGATCGTGACACTTGGCGATCTGTTCTCTCTGGCTACCTCGTTAGGGATTATGCGTGAAGATAAGTAAGTAAGTAAGTAACAAAAATAACGATTCGTGCACTGTTGTTCGATGTTTATACCGTTCTAAGTACGGATTACACGAATTAAATCAGTGTCCCAGTGAAAGTGTGATTAGGTCTTGGGTCAGAAAGTTCGAGTCTATTGGGTCAACTCTCAATCAGAAACCTTCGGGACGCCCAAGGCCAACAAGAACAGAAGAATTAACTAACGAAGTTAAAACTTCCGTGCAACGTAATCCCGGTCTATCAACTCGCAAGCGTTCAGCTGAGCTTGCTGTATCCAGAACAACTTTGCGACGCATTTTAACAAAATATCTTAAATTTCACCCATATAAGATTCAATTAGTGCAGGATTTGAAGCCAAATGACCTCAATTTGCGCAGTGTTTTTCGCGAAACAATGTTGGAGCGTTTTAGGAGTTTCAACAGTATTCTTTTTTCCGATGAAGCCCATTTTCATTTGAATGGTCACGTCAATAAACAGAATTGCCGTTACTGGGTTGCAGTAAATCCACATTCCAAACATCAAAAGCCTCCGCATTCGCCAAAAGTTACGGTTTGGGCAGCCATTTCTGCACGTGGGATCATAGATCCGTATTTCTTTGAAAATCAGCGGGGGCAATCTGTGACAATAAATTCGGACCGATACACAGCCATGTTAAGAGATTTCTTCTTTCCACAACTGCACGAATTCAAAGGATATAACCGTACAACATGGTTTCAACAGGTGGCGCGACATGCCATACATCTGATGCTTCGATAGCAGTCGTAAAGGAGAGCTTTAGAGGAAAACTCATATCGCGCCGAGGTGATATTGCGTGGCCGCCCATAAGCCCGGATTTGACACCACCAGACTTTTTTTGTGGGGATATATGAAAAGTACAGTTTACCACAATAATCCAACCACGATTGCCCAGTTGAAGACCAATATCGAAGAAGAAATGGCGGCTATTTCAAGAGAAATGTGCCAGCGAGTTTTCGATAATCTCAGATCCAGATTGGAGCAGTGTTTGCAGCGCAATGGTGCAAATCTTGGGGATGTCATTTTCAAAAAATAGTTTTCCCATGTACCTATTTTTATTACAATAAAGATTTGTTTGTACAATATTTGTCCCTTTTTTTTAATGATTTTTTCAAATCCACCAAACTTTCTGGCCCACCCTGTACCTAGCCTTAATCGGTCCTCAAACACTCCAAGAAATGACTTGGCTATCTACTTGTGCAAAATTCGATCAGGCGAGCCGAATAATAGAATCGCTTCACTTTTCGAATATATCCGAGCGAACTGTTGGAAGAAAAATAAATAAAGTAAGGCAGTGTTTCACTACTTTGTTTCGTTGCACCTTGGCTTAGACCATATAACCAGGGACGAAGTGATGGCCCACAGGCACACAACCGAGCCATACCAAATTTTTGTTTTGGTAACGAAGTGTCACCAAAACCAATAATTATATTCGATGGAACTTACATCTATATAGAAAAAAGTTCTAACTTTTTATTTCAACGCCGCACTTATAGCCTTCATAAGTACAAAAACCTAATAAAACCATTCATGATGGTGTGCGGATGGATATATTTTGGACATAACAGGTCCGTATTGGAAAACCATGATGCTCCCATTGAAGACGGACCGTTCCATTTTTTTTTTTCATCAAGGAGACGTATTTATTTTGGACCGAGGCTTTCGGGATTCCATTCCCTTAATTGAAACATATGGCTATGACGCTCATATGCCGCCAAGCAAACGAAGATAAGACACGCAATTAAGCACCGACCAAGCTAATAAATCGAGATTTATTACAATGGTGCGATGGGTCGTCGAAACTATAAACGATAGATTCAAGCGCGACTTCAAGATATTCAGAAACAGAGTGTTTAACAAACATGTGCCGCATATATTTGAAGACTTTAGAATTGCTGCAGCTTTAATTAATTATTTTCAAGATCCGTACGAAGACAGTCCGTACACAGAGGATTTTATCGAAATAATTAATCGTAATATATAACGCCCCAATCAACTGGCCGAGTATGTGGAGGAGAACAATCTCAACAGACAAAGAGTGACGTTTCACAGAATGACTGCAAATGATCCGGAAGTTGAAAATTTTCCACAACTTACAGTTGAAAACTTAATTAAGTTCTCGATTGGCACCTATAACGTGAGGTTAGCACGGTCATACTGTAGTGAGCATTTGAAAATCACGGGAGTATATAATATGGAAATATATAGACATCCAGCGACAGTAGAGGGCAGAAACAATAATACTCTATTCAGGTGCAGAATTTATTCACGACACGTTACGACAAAAAAGTATTATACCTATATTATGTTTGATGAGAATGTAAATGGAATAAACGCAATAACGGAATATTACTGCTCGTGCTACCATGGTAAAAGGACATTGGGAAGTTGCGCACACGTCATTAGTGTTGTCTATATATAGTGTTATATATGGGTGGGCTAGACATCAAGATCACTTTGACCACCCCGCACTGGGTATGGATTATGTTTTAAGGGAAATAGAAATTAAATAAAACTTTAGTTCGACATATAGTTTTTTTTTTGTTATAGATCATGGAACCCCAATGGTAGGTACCAAAATCTCCGATCTGCAATGAGTCATCTGATACGACGATTTTAGTGGATCCTAAGTTGATTATTGTACTAGGAGTTCAAAAATTATATAATCCAGCTGCATTTCCAGGTCACCTAGATACATCCAATAGTGATTTTATTGTCATTTACTTACATACATTTACGAATTTTGTAGATAATTACGAATTTTGTATTTTTTTTTGTGTATCGCCTGAACAAAAACATAAGGCAATATTTTGGTGTTAGCTATTGATTTAAAACATAAAAAATATAAAAATTAATAATATAAAAAATAACAAATAACCTGATATATGTCTCGTCTCTTTCGGGTCTGGGTTTTTTTTCTATGGGACATGACCGTTCTTTCTCTAAGAATCTACTCACTCTTTGTATGACTACCTTTTCTACAATTTTATTTATTACTGGAAGAATAGCTATTGGCCTGTAATTTGTGTATTGATAATGGCTACCACCTTTATAAATAGGTCTTATTATGGATTTGTTTAATTCATCATTCAGGATAAATAATTTTTTTGAACATAAATTGACAAATTTTGCTAAAATTGGACTTATTTCATTTTTATACACATCAAATCTTTAACTCTAATTTTATCTACCCCTGGTGACTTTCGTTCTGACAACTTATTTATAATTTCTTTTATTTCCGACGAGTTTACTTTTACAAACCTGAAAGATACTTCGCTCGATTTAACATAACTATATCTATTTAGGAAATTAGTGTTACATCCATGTTTTATGCATTCTATTTCTTTAGTGAAGGTTTTTGAAAATTCACTACATATATTGTATATATTATCCCTTTTACCGAGATATTTCAAGATCTATCTAGATTAGGCTTAGGACGTCCTATCCACATATTGATATTTTCCCATATTTTTCTAAAATCCCCGTTACAATTATTTATTTCCTTTTGTCTATACCTATTCTTAGCACTATTAATTAATTTATTCACCTTATTCCTAAATGAAGTGTACTTTAACCTTTCGGTCACATTGTTAGGCGATGCTTTCCACTCCCAAAATAGCATATCACACTTTAATAATTTATCATATATTTCTTTATTAACCCATGGCTGACTAATTCTGTTATTCTTTAGTTATTTTAATTTTACTTTCCTCATAAATCTTAGAGAATGTAAAAATTGTATTTACATATGTTATAGTTGTTGCACACTGTATGCTTACAGTCAATATCAAGGGTAATACCTACTGCACTGTGATCTGAGATGTTGCACTCAAGTGTAAATGAAGCTGTCAGCCCGCAGCCAGAGCGCGTCGTCCGTATCCATACATGGTCGATGCAGCTCTGGTCGAGTCGGCCGTCGACGATCGCCTCGCGCGTTATCTCCCTCGCTGGTATAGCACACATGAGGCCGTTTTCACACAGGGTGCTTTTATAATGGTCAATTGTCGGGTTTATTTTATTTCTTGAGATATCTATATTTGTGTCTCCTATTATGATTAGGTCATCCTGTGACGGTATTTCCTTATTAATATTCCTAGTTGATCTATAAATTGCTTTTTGTTTTTACTCGGTGGTTTGTAACATGCTATAAGATGTAAAGTTCTCGTTGTCGTAATTATTCATCCATATACAGTTTCCAACGCTGTTGTGTTTCCTACTTTTAATTCAATATTTAGTCCTTCCTTCCAGTAGATAAGTATTCCTCCTCCTCTTTTCACTTCTCTGGTATTCGCATAGCTATTATATCCTTGAATCTCATAAAAGGGTAATTCTTCTTTCTTTATGTTTACTTCTGTTAAGATTATAATATTTATAGAGCATAAAGTTTGTTGTAATAGTACTGTTAACTCATTAAAATGTTTTCTTAAAGATCTAAGTACCCGGATGACCGAGCTTTGCTCGTTTTTTTTTTAAGTTACATTTAGATACAAATTACATGAATAATATTTTTTGATCTTATTGATATAATAGAAAAACTGAACTGGTTATTTGAATGAAAATCATGAGTGCAATTAGTTTAATTAAAATTTTTCTTACTTTTAAAAATTACTAAAAAAGGGCTCGATATAATAGATTTTCTCACAAAAGAAGGGAATTTGAAAAAAAAGGAAAAAAGTCGGACCCAAGACGGGACGCGAATTACGGAACTCCGATATCACGCCCGACGGACATCCCACCTGAGCTATTACGATCATTAGTAGTCTGTCAAAATTTACATACATACAATGGACAAAAGGACATTTTCTAAAAATAAATCCTAGCTAGATCGATTTATTGCCCCCGAAACTCCCTGGACACAAAATTTTATGAAAATCGTTGGAGCCGTTTCCGAGATTCCGATTATATATATATACAAGAATTGCTCATTTAAAGGTATAGGATATTTAGGTGTAAAATATGTATTTTATTATAGTCTGTGCCCCATTGTTTACTTGAAATAATAATATTTTTAAATCTATTAAATTGTATATCTGTGATGCTTTCATTAAAATTTTCGAATTTTAAGGTTAACAAAAACCATGTAGTGTATCCACATTACGCTAGTTGCATATTTATGCTTTAAGATTTTGTATATCTTTCTCACATGAAATCCTGTGTATTTTGGTTTCATTTTCTTTTTTAACTAATATACTAGAATTCTGTATCCATACGTATTTATAAATTTGTTTTAGTTTATTCTTTGAGGTCCAAAATAATTGTCGCTGGTGTTTAGGTAGGTCCTCATTAATATAAATCGAACTTTTGAAATTATTACCATATACGTGATCATTCGTTAATGTCGTTTTGCGAAGACTGAGCCATTTATCACATGCCAATCTCGACCGAAGAGTAACTATAACTAGTTGCGGCTTTGTTCTTTCTGGTTTTGGTCTTGCTACCCTCTTTACATCGACAATATCAGCCTTGCACAAGTTATATTTTTCTGCTATAACATTCACGACCTCAAAAATTGTTCATTATTTTGCCTCTCCAGACCAGCAATTTCTATGTTATTTTCCTTCGCCCTCTGCTCTATTTCCAAGATCCTTTCCTCCATTGCTTTGTTACATTTTTCTAAATAGTTATTTTTATTCTCCAAATTTTTGATTTTTCTCTCAGCTTCCTCTTTGAATTCAATAATCGATTGGTACTGCTCAGCATAGAAGTTTACTGTATCCTTGAGTTCTTCAATGCTCCTTTCCATTTTATAGATAATCTTTAACTTTTTGTTTACCTCACCTAGCAACATTTCCACTGATGTCTTACTGAAATCAACATCAATCATGGGCTTGCTAATTCTTTCAGCACTTTCGTTCTTTTGGCATTCTTCACAAATTTCTTTCTGCATATGCTTCTTAAGGTTTCGAACACATTTCATGAACATGAACATGAACACACACAACACATGAACTCATCCTTTGATAAGGACACATACTGTTTACACTTCTGACACTGCACCATTTTAGAGTATTTATAAGTTAAACAATTTATTTTTTTGTATTGCACCGTTATGGTTTTAAAAGTCCATATACTGTAGGTATTCTATGCACATCCACGCACCGAGTGTATAAACTGCGGAATGTCACTTGATTACTTAATACCATTTACTTAATAGCGTTTTTGCCTGGCCTCTAAATGAAAAGATGATAAGTTATTATGTTATTATAAACAATAATTGTTTTATACAACAGAAGTTGTAGGTAGACGCAACCTGTTAAAAGAATCAAGTGACAGGTCATTCAATGTATGGAAAGTGTGCATGATTCTTTATATCTTTTGTTTTTTTGTTGATGTGGAAGTAATGGAAGGTTTATGTTGTATATCCTTATAAATCACCACTATCTCTTATCACTATTATTAACTAGATAATCTTTTCACTGTAGTATCAGAAAAGCCACACAAAAGAAAAAATATAAACAGTAACAAAAGAAACATTAACAAACCTTAACGCATTCCTCATCTGGTGCTGCAGATTTGGCGAGCCTCTTTCCAAAATTATTGATGAAGATGATCTCTTAAAATGTTTAGTGCACAACATTACATGTCTAGAATGAAGCTTGTTTTGAAGTCTAGTGACCACCAAGAATAATGAGGAAAATAGGAATTCGTCCATAATTCATATCTGAAAGAATACAATTAGAAAATAATATACTACTAAGGTGCTAAAAACATGCTTCAAGGAAGAGTGCAAGAGATTGATCCTTTAAAAAAATATTGTGTCACAACTTGTTTCTATGTGTATTACTAATATAAGATTAATATGAGCATGATATTATGTTATTATTTCTATGTGATATACCTCATGCTATTCTGCAAAATTTCTCTTTTAATAATCAGATTTATTGGCACACGTTTTTAAATCGCTGAATGTTAGGTTTTTTAGCCGATGCGGCCCATAATAATTTTTCAACACCCATTTCTGTCACTTTATTCAGGCGTTCAAACTAAAACATTTTGAAACTGTTCATGTTATAATAAGTAATCAAACGGCTATTTAGCAAGCGTACCATAAGCTATTTGTTCTCCCAGGCTTAAGAAAACGAAGCAAGGTGATGTTACGATCATGAGCAAGGGAACATTTACACTTGTAACATTTCCTTTCGTTTTCTTTCATTGTGAAAGATAAAAGTGAGTCAATAATCCTTTAGCACAATGCACAGCACTTATTTTTAAGTCTCTGTCTCATGTAAACACTATAACAGAGGAACGGGATGTTTAACTCAACGTTAATAATGTAAGAAATAAGTTTATTCATATAAAAAATACAAACTTAATTTTAAAACACAAATAAACAGGAACAAAACCGCCGTGCGTTTGCACTGACGCGATTTTCACAAAAAAACATGTTTTAAACACTGTTTTCTGTCAAAGTCATGTATCAAAAAGCGTTTGCATAGCCAAGGAACATGTTTTAGTGAAATGTGTTTGACAGTTTATTGTACATTACTTCTGCAGAAACAAAATGTTTGAAAACAAATTTATAGAAATATTGTTATATTGAAAGATAAGTTTGACGTTTTGTATTTGTACCGTAGACAGAGAATCCTACTCTGTCTACGATTTGTACACTTTTTAATCGAGACAGAGAATTTTCAACAATAATGGGTTCAAGTGATGAAGAGGTGAATAATGGATTCAAGTGATGAGTGTACTGTACATTTACAACAAAAAAGAAAGAAATCGAGGTTCTGGACGCGCTTGCAATGTGTTTGACAGTGATTCGCAGTGGAATACGGGATAGAGACTAAAAACTGTGCTGCATGACGAATAAAGAAAATTAAAGAAAGTGATACATGAGAAAATTCTACCAATTGCGTAATCACATCAAAACATTAAAAGGCAAAATTGTATTAAGTATTTAACTAATGAAAATACAGTAAGAAAATTATCCAAGAAAATAACATCAACATTTGCGCTGTAATTACAAGTTCAATAGGAAATTGAAAGAAAAAGCTACATGACATATGAAAATCAAAGCCATGTGGCTTTATAAAAGGTCACCCACCTGTTACAGGCTACTCAGGGTTAACTAAGTACTCTTTGCTGTTGGAATCAATCAACCAGTTTTTAAGGCCTGGCAGATTTTTTAAATACTATAAAACCATCAGACAATCAATTTATATTGATATTTGATGAAATGTCTGTAAAAAAAAATGTGATGTATAAACCAAAAGAAGATTTGATTGAAGTGTATTAGGATCATAGTACACAAGGAACATCTTCAGTCATTGCATCATATTATGCATTAGTATTTATGATTGTTAGTACTAGGAAGACTAAAACAGCCCATTGCCCACTATTTCTCCAATGCATTTTTAACTGCAAATCAACTTACTGTACTAATAAAAGAGGTAATTATTAGTACTTTGTATGATGTTTCATTTTATTTCAACAGTTGAAAAAAGTAAAGTTGATTATAAAAGCTCAACGGTTGTAAAACATATTTAATTTTTGATTTCAGGTCTTGAATCAGTCATAGCTGGCGTAACTTCCAGGCTCTCAGGCTGGGATGAATATATCTGCAACAGTGTGTGACATGGACGGAGTAAATTTACAAGTTCTCTCTATCTTGGGTGCAAATGTGCAACGACTATATTTTGCGTTCCATAACAAAGAGATACATAATTTTGATTCCATAACGAAGAGTGACCCTTTGATACGCCATATTTATTACATATGGGATCTTGCAATGGGGTTAATGCATTTCACATTGAAACTTTGTTTTGCAGAAGAGAGCCATGAGAGCACTTTACAACCTAAGTCCAAAGGAGTCTTTTCAAGAAAGTTTTTTAGAAGTAAATATATTAACTATAGCGTTTTAGTAATTTTACGAAAATTTAATGTACCTATGTTTTTTATTAATTTTTGTTTTTTTGTTTTTGTTAATTTAATGTACACTAAAACAACAATAGTTTTTATTAAAAATAGTAATGTATATTTCTGTAAATACTAGGAACAAGTACAAGCTAGTTATATCAGTTATTCCACTTCAAAGAATAAGTTTTCCTTTGTGGGGCAAAGTATATGCTTTTATAACAAGTCATAAAATATACAGCCTATCAAAAACTGAAAATTTTTAACTAAGCAAAGTTGTTCAAAAAAGGTTATTACAATAAAATATACGATTGATAAACCCCTGGGAATGGGGTGATTAATGTTGTTTCTAAATGTTTTAATATTTAATTGTAAAACAATATATTCTAAATTACATTTTGTTTAAATGGCCCGCTTGGACTTCTTCCCTGTTTTCTACATAGGACAGAGGCTTTTCCCAAACGATTAAAAGCATTAATTACTTTATGAGTTTTGTAATCAAGTATTCTTTAATAAGTTTTGTAGTTTTGAATAAAATTTATTCTGTTTACGTCGTAACTGCAAGCATATAATATAGAGACAAAATTTTAAGGTTAATTTTAAATCAGGGAAATAAATAGACAACCAATTATTATCAAAATGAAATTATTATTTGCTGGTTTTACTCTGGTCTTGTGTACATGAGCTTATTTATTATTTAACTTGTTTTTAATTCAAATATTGCTATCTTGGGTATTGTAGACACGCTAGGGTTTTTAATTGTGCATGTTATTATCAATACATTCATAATTGTAAATCTTTTATATTATTTTATCCTTTTTTACATAGGTAATTGAAATATTGTAATCAGTATTGATTTTTATTTTCCTTTTTTTAACTCATCTAATGAATTAATAGACAGAACTAATTTTGCTAAAGAAATTTTGTCTCCCTTTAGTAGTGTTCTAGTATTATGCAAGTTTGAGAAATGTAATTCTGTACCTTAGAATCACCTGCTATTAGGCGGCCAGTATACATATACTAGTCGCCGCGGCGATGTCGGATACATGGCTGTCACATTCCGTCTGGACTGTAATACTAAGCCTGCAAGACCCAACATTGTAGGCTTAGTATAACAATCTTTATAACACCCTTTGGGTTCAGACTAATAAAATGGTAAATATTGTTGCCATTATATACATATTATATTTGTTTAGGCCTAATTTTAACGTTTGGCAACTTGCGTCGGCGCTCGGGTCGAGCGGGAAACGAACCTGACGGCGGAGGCGCGGGGGGGTGCGGGCAGGTGCGGCAGACGGCCGCGCCGGCGTCAGCGTTTTGGGCACTTGCCGCAGAGCGTGGAACTGAGTAGTTGCGCGTCGTGTTAATAGCTTAGTCGCCCGCTGCCCTGACGCCTATACTTCGCGAACCTGAGTTGTTTGCAACGCGGCCCGGTGATATTGCATTTTTCACAAATGTCGAGTTTGTTGTAACGCGCGTTCGGTTAAATCTTGTTGGAATTTATTGGATTAACCTAATGATAATTGACTTGACTCCAATTAACAAGTGAGAAACGAGTATAATTTCCGAGACTCTTAAATTTTTGTGACGGACTGCCACTTCGATATAAAGAATAGAGGTGAAGCCTTGGGATCGGCGGTTCTGCAACCAGCGGGAAGTCAGGTTACATAATATAACACAACACAACACAATCCAGCACGCACACACTTACACCTGAATCTTCCTAGGGTTGACCCTGCTTCGAAGAAATAGGTAAGTTTTGTTTGGTTGCCTTTTTACCGCTAACGTGTAATATTCCACAAGCCATTTAGGCCGACCTCCTGTTACTCGTCGAGTGGAACCCCTGATGGGCCCGGGTCCCACGACCTTTGCCCGGGTAACTAGAGGCCGTAACAATATTATATTTTTCAGACTAATCAAATTCGAAACTTAAGCTTAAATTCATAAATAATGATACAATGTTATTGCAGTTTTTGAAAATATCGGTAAATAAAGCTTCTTTTATTTGCAACTATCCCAAATTGAATCCGATTTATGGGCAACAACGTTTTTGCCTACTGATCGACTAACATGTTTCAAATATAAGCAAGCTCTAACTAAGTTTTAATGTCTTTATCTTAATGAGGAAACTGTAAAATTATTAAATATAGATAGTTAAAAATGCAAACTGTTAAGCAAAATAACAACACACACTCACTACTTCTTTCACACACACACACACTCACACTCGTATACTACACACTGGCAACTACGTATTAATTTTACACTTACTTCTAAACTTGTAATATTGGTTTGTGATTAACAAATCTCCAATATTAAATGAACATTTTGCATATTATATTTTATTGTTTTAAGAAAATGAAATATTAACTGAGTCACTAAGTTTCAATTATTTTTATGTGAAATATAGAATAAGTTCTTGTAAACATTTACTATAACATTTGAATATTAATATAAGTGTGTGACACATTTATAGAATATCTCCCCTGCCTTACTCTTGTACCATACAACTAAACATTTAGCTATAGTAGTATTGAGCCATTTGTCGGATTAGAACTTTTATTCAATTCTTGATTGTGGTGAAATTGTTTTTATGTTTTTGTTTTTCTATTTGGTATGTATTTAATGGGGAGGGCTTAGCAGCTGTAACACAGGTCTGTGACCTAGCACGGTTGCTAAAGATACCTTAATATACTATTGAGTTAGATTTACGTCTTATCAATGTAATTTTATAAGTTTATGTTTTTATGTAAAGTGTGTTTAGATTCAATAAATATTATTATTATTACGTGGGGTGTCTATACGAGTATATCCGGTTATCACAAAATAACCCTGTAATCTCCAAGGAAACACAGATTATTAGAACCTAAACTATGGTAAGCTTTGTAAAATTTTGAGAGAAAGGTGGTACATGCTTTCATATTTCTTTCTCATATATATAATTAGTAGAACATGTGGAACAAAAATTTCTTGTCACTTAAAACACATTATGAAGATGGCAGTGACAAATGAAATTATTTGATAAACAGTTTTCTACGTTTCTTTTTTAAGTCATGTATTTTAATTGAATAAATAATTAGTAATTTGTATTGTATTTTATTATGTTCTTTTATATCGAGCTCTGGGACAGGCAACCTAAAAAAATACCCCAAAAAACAAGACTTAATTTTTCCGCCACACGAGATATATATAATAATAGGCAGATAATCTGATTAATGATAAAGATGGAATTTGTGGAGATATATACCACATTTAATAGTTTCACTCAATAGTGCCTCTCAATGGACAGGTCTTAAGATGAACATGGACAAAACAAATATCATGTTTAATGTCCGTGTCACACCTATGCCGGTAGTTGCTGGGAGCACTAAGCTCGAAGTTGTTGACGAGTACGTTTACCTGGGACAAATAGTCCGACTGGGTAAGTCCAACTTCGACCGAGAGGTCAATCGACGAATTGAACTCGGCTGGGCAGTGTTCGGAAAATTACGACACATCTCGTCAGGTATACCTCAATCTCTGAAAACTAAATTGTACAACCAGTGCGTGTTGCCAGTAATGACCTACGGAACCGAGACGTGGTCCTTCACTGCTGGCCGTATGAGGACGCTCAAAGTCGTTCAGCGAGCTATGGAGAGGGCTATGCTCGGAGTTTCTCTGCGTGATAAACTTAGAAATGAGAATGTCCTCAGTAGAACCAGAGTGACCGCCATAGCCCAACGGATTAGTAAGCTGAAGTGGCAATGGGCCGGCCATGTAGCTCGTAGAACCGTCAACCGTTGGGGAAAAAGGTTCTCGAGTGGCAGACTCGTACCTGTAGGCGAAGTGTAGGGCGACCCCCCACTAGATGGAGTGACGACCTGGTAAGACATGCAGGTAGTCGATGGGTGTAGGTGGCTCAGGAGTCCTGAGTCAGGACCGTGCTTTGTGGCATACCTTGGGGGAGGCTTATGTGTAGAATGTTTATGTTGTATTCAATGCGAACACAGCTAAAAACAAATCTTGATATCTGTTGAAAATTTTACACAGTTTTTGTGAGTGCGAACGCCACCATCAACAAAACATGTTGTGTGATTTATTTCATGCGATTTGTTTCAAAACATTACGTGTTGGATGTTTCTCAGTGCAAACGTATAGAAACTGTTATGCTGTTTACTTTACTGTATTTAAGCTAGAGGCAGGGCTTTGACTTGTGCTATTACGACTTGTGTAAGTAATGCGATTGTTACATTGCGCGTCATAATGGTCATAATCATATAATGATATAACCCGACCGCGTACTGTAGCATTACACACAAAGAGTATATAGTTCATAAAAGGTAGCTTGATCTCTGCGCAATGATGCCATATTGAATAAGCGTAGGTCTCTAGACTGCCACCGAAAAGTCCCTAGTTATTAATGAATTTACTAACAAAAAAAGTCCCCAAATGTCGCTAAATATAATTTTATTTAAAAAAAAACGCGAAACAAAGAAAAATCGAACAAAATATTTATATATATATATATATATATATATTTAACAGCAACTTCTAAAATTTTTAAAGAAACAAAACTTATGAACATTCAACAACTACATACATAAATAATACTTGCATTATAATTATGAAAATACTTGATAAAACCATCCATACTAACTTGTCTTTTGTAAAAAAATCACAAATTTGTAAACGCAGTCTTCGTCGACTACTTGCTTACTTGTAATACCAAAGGTGCGAACAAACTATGCAAAAAAAGCATTACCTTTGAAGGGGCACAGATTTATAATAAATTATAAAAATAAGTCAGATGGTAACAAAACTTGAAGTAAGTGCATATGTCGCTAAAAGTGGCCAGAATATTTTTTGTCGCTAAACATTGAATTAAACTCCCTAAATTAACAAAAAAACTCGTTAGATTTAGCGACAAAATCGCTAAAGTGGCAACACTATCTCTGCGACAGCTGTCAATAAAATAACGCCTATGAAGTCCTGAATTTCTTAGTAGTACAGACAGTACCTGTCAATGTCATACTTTATGGGCATGCCGACCTAATTAGTGCATGCCCATAAAGTATGACATTGACGGGTACTGTCTGTACTACTAAGAAATTCAGGACTTCATAGGGGTGATTTTTACTGACAGCTGTCGCAGAGATCAACCTATCTTTTATGAAACATTGGGTGCGTTTGGCAGAAAAAAAGCGCTAGCAAGTGCTTACAAGCGCTGAAATAGTTTTCGGCCAGGACACAATGGGTGCGTTTGGCAGAAAAAAGCGCTAGCAAGCGCTTGTAAACAAAATGGCGATCGTAAGCGGTAAGTGCTGTCAAAGCGTAAGTAGCTATTTTCCTCTAGGACACGATGTTAGTTTTAACAGGGGGAACCTAACCTAATTTAAATATATGTTTGTAAAGTATTCATATTAAAAACTTACCAATCATGAATTTTTAATAACATGTATATGTTTATTCATGTCATTATATTACTTAAAACTAATATTGCACAAAAGAACTTATAAACTCTACTTCAAAACAAACAAATTAAATAAGCAAAATGGCGGATTGTGTCAGCGCTACTGAAGTAGCAATCGTGTCCTGGCCGAAAACTATTTTAGCGCTTGTAAGCGCTTGCTAGCGCTTTTTTCTGCCAAACGCACCCAATTACTACTTCAGTAGCGCTGACACAATCCGCCATTTTGCTTATTTAATTTGTTTGTTTTGAAGTAGAGTTTATAAGTTGTTTTGTGCAATATTAGTTTTAAGTAATATAATAACATGAATAAACATATACATGTTATTAAAAATTCATGATTGGTAAGTTTTTAATATGAATACTTTACAAACATATATTTAAATTAGGTTAGGTTCCCCGGTTAAAACTAACATCGTGTCCTGGAGGAAAATAGCTACTTACGATTTGACAGCGCTTACCGCTTACGATCGCCATTTTGCTTACAAGCGCTTGCTAGCGCTTTTTTCTGCCAAACGCACCCATAGTAATTATACATGACTTGACCAAATTAAGCATGACACTCAAACATGACGCGTGTGGGCCGCGCGCCGTCGTGCGCCGCCGTGCTGTTCGGTGTTCATATTACATATTTTCAGTATAGTCTATGGTACTCGGTGTTACATATCTGGTAATTTTCGCTGTGTTCGCTGGTTCTGTGCGTCATTAGTGAAATATTATTTAGAACCGTAGCGTTCACATAATAAGGTTTATATTTTACTTACAACAATTAAACTAAACTAACTTAACAACTAAAACATTTATATTTTATGTGAGGCAACTATTTTGGATCCACGATTTTAAAAGAGTGGTTTCGCTAGCCCTTCCAATTTTGAGAGCTGCAAGAGCTTTAAAATCAAGAATTGGCTCAGACCGAACCATAGACCCAGTTCACGAAGTACCAGCTCCACAGCCTGTTCAAATATGTGAATCCGGTTCTGTTTGGGAAGAATTTGACGCCGAAGTTACTGTTTTCGTCCCCCAAAATCCAACTGCAGCCGGCATTGCGGAGTTTGATAAATACATTCAAGAACCGCTTATAAAAAGAACTGAAAATACTTTGCTTTGGTGGAATGAACGCCAAGTCGTGTATCCGCGATTATACAAATATATGTTAAAACGCCTGAACGTCACGGCTACATCCGTATGTGCGAGCATGTGTTTTCGCAGGCGGGTCTAACACTAAATGATAGACGGACACGTCTTAAGGTTTATCCCTGACCAAAATGTTACGAAAGTGCGTTTTTCACACTCTATTATCTCATTAGTTATGAAAAATAAACTACATCTAAAAGTACATTATTAATATTCGATATCTTATCATCACATTCCACGTTCTAATTTATTTTTATGTGCTACAAATACATTTAAAATCAACTTTTAAAAAATGACTAAAATTCTTGATTACATGCATCTGTTGCTAAATGCAACGCTCTAATCATCTGAGGATTACACTAATGGATAGATAATTTAAAAATCTATATTCTCTATGTTTTATTTAAATTTTTAAGTTCGTTTTTCTTTTTTAATTAAAATAATTCCGAAAATTGTGTGAATTCTATGATAAAGGGGCGTGCGCAGAGTGCGGGTGGCATTACGCTGTATGCGTTCGTACGAGGTAGCTATGTCGCTCGTCGCCGTCGTCGACGTTCCGTATTTCGCCGCAAACATAATATTATTTGAGTACCTACCAACCGATGCGCTTATGTGTTTTTTACTACAAAAAGACGCTACGATTATGAAAATATAATTTTGTGGATTGATTATTGCAAATGCCTAAATTCAAGAAGAATAAACGTCAACGACGTCAAAATGCTCTAAAGATGAATGAAATTCTGTAAGTAATTTGATGTATTATGCAAAGTTCACTTACTTTTATTCCGTTAAATTCCTACGTGTTATTACATAGTTTATTTTTATTTTAAGAGGAGAAGAAAAATACCTGAATGCGAATTAGACGACAAAAATAATTATTCAAGTTTACCAATAATTGAAAATGACAATGGGTAAGTCGGGCGCACTTTTGAGTCCATAGAGTTATGAAATTATTACCAGAATTTATGAAATTTGATGTGATATTTTTTGTGGTTACCATATTAACAAAAAAAATAATATGAACCTTTTCAAATATATAGCTAAAATATGTATCTAAATAATTTACTACAAGTAATTTAATTTTGTTGTTATGCAAGATCTAATATAATTTTGAATAAAACTATTATTTACGGATTTTATCGCGTTTAATTACTTTAATTTATTTTTATTATTATCCCGACGTTTCGGGTGCTTTACAGCGCCCATGGTCACGGGGGGGACTGAGATGTTTGACGTCCCAATGTCATAGTTAGTCCGGCTACCTTCAGTTTTTTAATATTAATTTTTGGTCCGATTTACGCAAAACGAGCTTATAGTATCATGAAGTCTTGCAGTGGTATGCTTGGGTTTGGGTTTAATTTTGTGGATTATAGGATCCCAAGCAGATGGTAGCACCCAACCATCTTCTCTATTGAAATTTGGATGTTTTTTTAATTTCAATAGCCTCGCGTATCATCCTTGGTAGGAATCGGTGTTCTTTTGCGAGAATTTGTGGTTTATCAAATCTAATGTAATGGTGGGGACGATCTTGAACATGTTCGCAGACTGCATCTGCAGTCTGCAACTGCATCTTGAACATGTTCGCAGACTGCATCTGCAGTCTGCAACTGCATCTGCAGTCTGCGAACATGTTCAAGATCGTCCCCACCATTACATTAGATTTGATAAACCACAAATTCTCGCAAAAGAACACCGATTCCTACCAAGGATGATACGCGAGGCTATTGAAATTAAAAAAAACATCCAAATTTCAATAGAGAAGATGGTTGGGTGCTACCATCTGCTTGGGATCCTATAATCCACAAAATTAAACCCAAACCCAAGCATACCACTGCAAGACTTCATGATACTATAAGCTCGTTTTGCGTAAATCGGACCAAAAATTAATATTAAAAAAACTGAAGGTAGCCGGACTAACTATGACATTGGGACGTCAAACATCTCAGTCCCCCCCGTGACCATGGGCGCTGTAAAGCACCCGAAACGTCGGGATAATAATAAAAATAAATTAAAGTAATTAAACGCGATAAAATCCGTAAATAATAGTTTTATTCAATGTGTAGTGTTCGCGTAAATTTAAGAAATCATTATCTAATATAATTTATTTTATTCTTTATTGCAGGCTAAATACGAACAATGACGATACGGCAGTAAACGACTTGAGTCAAGAAACCATATAATTACAGTATACCTGTCTTGGTTCAACTAAAATGGTTGAAGATGTAAAGTTTTGTTTGTTTAATTTTTTGGTTTGTAGGTATTATGGTGCACAAATGTGTACTTACCTAATCAAAATACTTTAGTAGGTATTGTGATTAGGTACACACTTGTGCTTGTGATAAGGTAAAAGATATCTAGTCCTAGGAAAGGAATTGTCCACCGCGCTGCCCCAATGCGTGTTGGCGAACTTCGCATGTCTTCGAAATATTTTTTTTCTTATTTCTCAGACATGCAGGTTTCCTCACAATGTTTTCCTTCACCACTGAGCACGTGGCAAATCAACACTTAAAATTGCAATTATAATTTCATTGGTGCCGGCGGGGATCGAACCCGGTTTGCTCGCGCACTGTGAAAATTTCAGCAAGCGCTAACCATCTGAACTACCACGGCTCCGCTCCTCTCGAGCTAAAGACTTTATTTTATTTATGACGATTTTTGTCGCATGTCAGCGCTTACTTTTGGTTCTGGCAAAAAGTTGTGAAACGTCTGTGAACGTCAGAATTGTGCAAATGTTGGTCGCAGATATTACCTGCACATCGAAATTTTATTGTGTGAGTATTTTAAACTATTTTTACGGATTTGATGAACCATATTAAATAAAAAATATATCCTATCTTTCTCTCTATGTTTTGATGTTCTAAAACGAGTTTGAGTTGGTAAAATCAAGGCAAACTTAGGGTAGGGTTGTCAATTATTATTTTGATAATAAAACTAGTGAAATTCCGCGGTTTTATACGCGCAAGCGTGAACGTAGTTAGAACATAATATAACCTTTATATTTTACATAAATATCCTAAAAAAACTTGTTATTTTAATATGTTACTACCTATAAAATTAACAAGTTTATTGTATTTTTATTTCAGTAATTTTTTATGCAATTTCTTTATCTACGTCTATTTTTAGAAACCTTTATTTAGTCTGAATCATACATAACACTATATTACTGATTTACTTACTTATACGTAGTTTTCTTTTTTTGCAGTTACAAATATCTTGTGAGGTTGAAAAAGGCAGTAATGAGAAAATAATAATAATAAGAAGAATAATAATTGACGTCAGCCACTTCTTTTCATAAAAATTTCAAATCATGGTCCATTAGGTTGCAGCTTCACCGAACCACAACTTATCGGAGAAACACAAAAGGCTTAGAGTCAAAATTTACGCTTAAATGCCAATTATATAACCAAAAATTTGTAATAGTAAACGATGATTGTAGTGAAAATTATTTATCATTAAATGAAAAAATGAATGAATGAATCTTCCTTCTTTATCCGAATATATATATATATATATATATATATATATTATATACCCAATTATTAAAAAATGGGAAAGTGTTTCCATAAAAAATAACATTTTGACTGTAGGTCTGTCAAATGTGAAGAACTGTACACAGTGATGGAGAAGCTTGCACGTCTCCAACCAGCTCCGGTCAATCGCTCGTCCCCGTATGACCTCATACAGCATAACAGACGGTCTCCAAGTTACAAGAACTGGGGTAGGAAGCTCTCCGTCATTGGCCATACTGACTAGACCTTGCGCCAACAGACTTCCGTTCTTCACCCGTCCAGTTGATTTCTTCAAGAACGGCATCAATAAACTACCACTGCGCTGGCAAAGATGCATCGATTGTATGTGTGATTAATTTGAATATCAAATTAAAATTTTATTCAAATAACCAGTTCAGTTTTATCTATTATGTCAATAAGATTAAAAAAATATTATTCATGTAATTTTTATCTAAATGTAATTTAATATATATATATATATATATATATATATATATATATATAACATAAAAGATTAGTAGGTAATAACTATTTCTCCTCAAAATTATATTTGACCTCAAGGTAAAACATATCCTAAAATTCAGTAGCTAAATAAAATAATAATACCTACTATTCAAGTATATTTTCAATATGTAAGTAAATGAAAATAACAAAAATGAAGCACCATAGCATGTAAAGTTCGAATCCATAATTAGTTCGACAAATATTATAATTTACGATATAAAAAGCTAATTCAATATTAGCAGTATAGTATATAGTTAAAAATAATCAAAATAGTAATTTTTATTAATTAGATAATATATGCGAATACATAATTCTAATATAATGCAACTAATATATACCGAATAAAGAAAATTAAAATACATTTATCATTGTATGCCGTGTCTATTTCCATAAAATAGTTTACAATTAATATTTATTAGCTGTAATTAAAATGTAAATACCATGTAATAAAAACAAAACAGTAACAAAAAAAAAGACAATTATTGTATATATGAAATCGATTTTTAAATACGCCAATATTCATAGACTTGGTCAATAATTAATATTGCGATCCATGTTTATTGCCAGTCCTAAGCGTGGAATGCCCCTTTAATTAAATGATTCCGTAGATTGGGGTTAAGTATGAAGGAAAATCGACTTTATGTACGTACATTCCGGCGTAGCGAGGGCGCATTTCGTTTGACGATTCTCATGTCACACCATTTTATTTTATTTTACTTTATTTGGAAGACCAACAGCTATCATAATTAGGATAGATTAGTACTAATAACAACAGTAAGCCAATTAAAGATCCTCACTAATAGATACAAAGGTGAATTTACAACAATGATAAACACGATTTAACACTCGAAAGTATCCAATACAACATATTTATGCCAAATGAGGGCTAAACTTGTATTATACATATAAAAGGCAATCAACTCATACTTAGGACAGTCAGTAACACAACAAGCTATTTTTAACAGAAAAATAAACACAAATATAAAAGTAAATCTTACTTAGAGCTACCATAAATGCATTATGCGCCTAGCTGATGCAGCACTAGTGTTAAACAAATCGAAGTCAAACTCATTGGCTAGCTTATTGAAATTATTGCTCGCTCGCCATATAAATGTATTTTGCCTATAATTTGTAGATGCAAACGGGAGACTTAAAATTTTGTTGTGTCTAAGAGGTTTGGCAGGACAGCTAACATGCAGTTGAGATAAAAGCTCAGGACAGTCAATAGCACTACAAGCTATTTTTAACAGAAAAGTGAGGTCAGCAATCTCACGAAGCATAGCAAGAGAAAGAAGGTGATGTTTTTTACAGTAACTAATATAATTATCAGAGGTATAGCGATAGTCATTGGTTCTATAAGAGAGGTAACGCATAAACTTACTTTGGATATTTTCAAGTCGGGTAATATATGTTGCATACTGGGGTTCCAGATTTGAGATGCGTACTCCAAATTACTTCTTACAAGAGAACAATATAGGATCTTTAGAGTTTTAGCTTTAGTGAAGTCCCTACAGCTACGCATCAAAAATCCAAGAGCTTTCGTAGATTTGGTTATAATGCTTCCTAAGTGAACGTCAAATATCAATTTGGAATCATGAAGAACACCGAGATCTCTAACAATGGAATCCCTTTTAAGATTTTCACCTTTCATTTTATAGTTAAAGACAATATGTTTATATTTGCGACTATAGGACATAAAGCTACATTTCGAAGGGTTCAAATCTAAGAAGTTTAGGTGGCAATAACGCTCTAGATTTGACAGATTTTCTTGTAGAGCCTCAGCATCCTCGATTGATGTTATTTTCATAAATAGCTTCATATCATCGGCAAAACATAATAAGCGAGCTTTCTTCAAGTAATAGGTAATGTCATTGATAAAAATAACAAATAATAACGGACCCAGCAGTGAGCCCTGTGGCACCCCACTTGGAACAGTTACCCATCCTGATATGTAGTTTCTGACAACAACAGCTTGTGATCGATTATTTATATAAGACGTAAGCCACCTAAGCAGATCGCCGTTTATACTGATCTTGGACAGTTTCAGCAATAGCAAATTATGATGTATTCTGTCAAAAGCTTTACTATAATCGGTATAAACGACATCTATCTGGTGGCGATTGTCCATTGCCTCAGTCAAAAATGCATTAAAGAGCGCAAGATTTGAAACAGTAGAGCGTCCTCTTAAAAAACCATGTTGAGTCGGATTGAATGAATGTTTTAGGGCCGCGTATAATTGATTATATATAATTCGTTCAAACACTTTAAATACAATACACAACTTAGAAATCGGTCGATAATTAGTAACTTCGGTCTTGGAACCCTTTTTATGGACAGGCGTGATAAATGCACGCTTCCAGATAGTAGGAACAATACCTGTACTAAGAGACTTTTTAAACAAAATAGTCAAAGGAACACAAATTGTATGCGCACAGTTAATAAGAAAGTGAGCTGGAATGTTATCGGGACCAGCAGATTTCGTTGGATCCAACGTTTTAAGCAGGTTTTTGACCGTATTTTCGTTTATATCAATTGAGGGTATATCAACACTCGACTGAGGCAACACTAGAGAATCATTATAATTATTTTCAGACAGCTGAGTATTACTATCACCTGAAACCAAAAAATTTGAACGAAAATAGTTTGAAAAAGCATTACAGATAAGTTCACCAGAGTTCATTACAGAACCTTCAAATTTGAGACAACAAGGTATTGAATGTGATTTTGATTTTTGTTTAATATACGACCAGAAGTGTTTCGGATTTGCACTAATCGAATTTTCCACAGAGGTTATGTAAGATTGGTATGCTAACCTTTCTAATTTCCTTACACGCTCCCGCAATAGCTTAAAAGTTTCATTGTCATGCCTACAGCCATAGATCCTAAATTTACGTAAAAATTTATGTTTTTCTTTAATAGCTTTTTAAGTGGTGATGTATACCATTTAGGATAAGTGTCGGCAACAATTAATTTTGAGGGGATATATTTATCTCTAAGTGACGTGAGTGTGCTATAAAAATATTGTACAGGTTCATCTAAGGATAACGGAGACATAACTTCACCCCATTGGATATTGGCAATCTCACCATTTAATGAATAATAGTCACCTTTATGATATAAGAACTTAGGGCGACAATTTGTATTTAATGAATTACAATCAACGTAATCAATCAAACAAAAGATATTAAAAGGGCGCCATGATAAGGATCAACAGGAATAAGAGAATCCCCACATAAATCACGAACGGTTACAGCGTCGCTAGAAAAAACAAGATCAAGGATCCTGCCATGGGCATTTTTTATACCATTAAATTGTCTCAAATTTAGCGAGCTTAATTCATCTATTAATAAAATTTCATTTCCCGAACGAATATTTGTACCTAAAAATTAACCGTCGGCGGCATCGATGTCAGGCACCCATATAATATTACTAATATTAAAGTCGCCAACTAATAAAAAGCTATCGTCCGAGTGACTCATGACAACTTCACTAACCGAGTGCAAATAATTTTGAAGTTGAGCAGTAAAACTGAGACCCCGATTTTCGTTACACAAATATAAGATACAAATATACAAGTTCCTGCGTTTTTACGGGTAATATGGTGAGTAGATAACGTTAACCATAGGTCCTCAGCACTTGAATGAAAGGAAGGCTGCGGGATAGCTTCTAGATCTTTACGTGTCGCAATCAAAACGCCGCCACCGTATTTCTGACCAGTAACTGTGTAACTCCTATCACGCCGCCATACAATGGATCGATTATCAAATAATTCCGTATCACTAATTCTGTCCAGGAGCCATGTCTCCGTAATTAATATTATTTCATAATCACATACAAGAATATTACGATAAAATATGTTAGTTTTAGTGCTCAAGCCTCCTGCGTTCTGATAATATATTCTCAGGTTGTCACTGCCACACCCTACACGTACACTATTATTATGTAGCATAGCCATTTTTAAGCCTATCAATAACCAAAATAATTTTACTACAATAAAGGAATATATATCTCCCGTCATATTTCAAAAACCCGTTAATAAAACTAGTAAATAATATACCAATATTTAAAAATTCACTAAGACTATAATAAGTTAGCATATAATATTTACAAACGGGTAGAAAAAATAAAACTGTACCATCTAATAATACTAGTTTTTACGGAATTTATCGCGTGTATTTAACTTTTTTATTACCCGACGTTTCGAACGCTTTACAGCACTCATGGTCACGGGCAGGACTGAGATGTTCAACGTCCATATGTCACAGTTAACCGCGGTTACCGACGCTCCGGGAAGTCTGCAGTCTGTGAACACGTACAGGATCGCCCCCGTCACTACATCAGATTTGATAGACCGCAGATCCTCGCTAAAGAACACCGATTCCTTCCAAGGATGATTCGCGAGGCTATTGAAATCAAAAAACATCCTAATTTCAATAGAGAGGATGGCTGGGTGCTGCCATCTGCTTGGGATCCTATAATAAATAAAATTAAATCCCAACCCAAGCATACAACTGCAAGACTTCAAGATACCGTAATTTCATACTGCATAGATCGGAACAAAAGTTAAATTTTATTCTATGGTAACCGCGGTTAACTATGACATATGGACGAAAAGATTTAAGTGAACTACTGTTGTACTCACAAGACTCCTTTAGATAGATTAATTCAACTTTAATAGATTTGATGCCTTCGATAAGACTTGGAACTGTCGTGACCAGCTTCTTCATCTCACGAATCTCCTTAAGAATAACATCCAAGGTCGCCGACTCCCCACCAGAATTACCACCAGGACTGAATTCAGAACTTAGACGGGAGGGCCTGAAGGAAACCTTTTTGCACTGAAGGCATTTCCATTGAGCTCTTCGATCTGCTTCTAAGTTACGAAAACCTCGCTACGTTATACTAGCACACCCAAAGTCGTAGTGTTTTTTGAAAACATAACATTGCGCTCCATCGTTGAACTCATTTGAACATGATTCACAGATATTCATCTTGAAGTGACAGTATCAATGACTACAGTTACTAAGAAAAAAGGTTGGTGATATATGTTGTATGTCGTATGACGTAGATAGTAGATACGTAAACAAGAGTGCAAACGTTTAGCTATACGCGTGCGCCTGTGTCGTGCGCTCACTGCTCACTGACCATGATAATATAACGCGGTATCTCATTGAAATGATGTATATCTTCTACTACCACGCGAGCATTTCATAACAATGGCCATCGCGTGTGGCACTAGCACGTCATTTCACGTCATGTTTGGAGTCATGGTATAATGCAACATTCCTCGGTATGAAATGTAATGTCATATTACATCACTTTAAAACGCACTGTTTTGCGCATGACTAGTAGGGCTATTTAGCAATTTAGCAACCGCAAGCGATCCGCCATTTGGTAGTCACCATGAAGCAAGGTTGCCATTCGAAATTTAAAGTTGCCGTGTTTTGGGATCTGGATTGCCGTGTTTTCGAATAAAAACTATCAAATTGCCGTGTACATTTTTGTTAAATTAACACATAAGATTAAACATGACATAAAAACATCACTCTTCATAGCCATCATACAAATTTCTTATCGTATCTCCTCTTCGTCTCATCATTTGTTTTGACGGTTTGAAATTTACACAATTTCCTTGGGATCGGATAAAGTGATTAGCTAGTAAAGTTAAATAAAGTAAATAAACAGCAGTATATCTTTTTAATGTACCTTTTCAATAAAAAAAGAATGAAATAAATACCATAAAGCATGAAGTGTGCGCGAATGTACATATTACGAGTATGTTGAATTCGCATCGGGATTTCCTCTTTCATAGCGTCTAGTGTAGTTTAGTGATCTGCGTTATAATGACTTATCGACTACCGATAAAATTTTCGGAAAAATATAGTTACCATTGGATTGCCGTGTATTAGAACACGGCAGCATATTAATTGCCGTGTTTTATCGTTGAATAGACACAAATTGCCGTGAAACACGGCAATTGCCGAGAAAATGGCAACGCTGCCATGAAGTAGGTATGAGACCGATATATTAAAACGTAACTAATAACGTTATGTTATCAAAATATCATATCATATCGATACCTTAGTATATAACCGTTATCGCATATCCAACCAAAACGTACGAAAGTTACGAAACGTAAAACGAAAACCGGAACGATAACGATATGCCAACACCGCTCACCAAACTAACTGATGACCTTCGTTGATATTCGTTGTTTCACGTTCTTGCGACGGTGTCATAAATACTGTTGCATGAATAAGTCAACTAGCGCCATCTAGTGTCAGGAACGAGAGCGAGGGGAGCTTTGCAGTAAATGACATCATAAATCACTCGACCGACAGCGCCACCCGAAGAACTAAGTTTCTGGAAAATCTACACTCGAATACTCGTTGCCTGTTAGTGTGTTTAATTACTAGTGTTTTAAGTTTTAATTTGTGTAAAGTAAATTAAAGTGTTAATTTAGGTAATTCTATCGGCAACTTTTATTGTCACGAACCTCAAGCTCGTAACAATTGGTGTCAGAAGTGGGATAAAATAATGCCGATTTTACCTAAGGAGGAAACGGAGGGTGTCCGTACCCGAAGTCAACGCCAGCAGGAGACGGACCAACGAAGATTTGCTGGTGCAACGCCGCAGACGTCGGAGGGCCAGCCACCGGCTGCAGGCCCGTCGGTAGCTCCTACATCTGCAGCACCTGACTTAGGTGCTCTGATGGTGATGCTGCAGGAGCAGGCTCGCCGACAGGAGGAGCAGGCTCGCCGACAGGAGGAGCAGGCTCGCCGACAGGAGGAACAGGTCCGTCAGTTGAAAGAGCAGCTGCAGAGCGGACAGGAGGAACAGGTCCGTCAGTTGAAAGAGCAGCTGCAGAGCGGACAAGAGGAACAGGCCCGCCGACAGGAGGAACAGATGCTCCTCATGAAGGACCTTCACGCTACCTTCGGGAAAGAGATAAAGGAGGTGAAGGATAGGGTTGCTCAGCATGACAAACGCCTGTCGGAAGCTGAAACCCAAATCGCGAAAGCTGAAAACCGAATCGAGAAAGCTGAAACCCGAATCGACCAAGTAAACAATCGGGTTGACAACGTAATGGCTGACATGAAAAAATCACTGGACGAACTCAAACTTGGAGATGGAGCTACAGCTCCCGTAGTAGCTACAACACCTTCGCTACGTGGCTTCAAGGTGCCACCGTTCGACGGTACCTCTTCCTGGTCAGCCTACAAAATCCAGTTCGAGGCTGTTATGAAGGCGAACGGCTGGAATAAAAGTCAGGCCATGACTGCTCTCACACTAGGCCTGCGCGACCAGGCCTTAACAGTTCTGTAAGCTCTCGGTGAGGAAGTGACTTAGGAGCAACTCCTTGAGGCATTGGAGGCGAGATATGGTGACGCTCACCTGGAACACGTCTTTCGTGCGCAGCTTAAAGATCGTGTGCAGCGCATCAACGAAAACCTGCAGCAGTGGGCTCTAGAAGTGGAGAAGCTGGTGCGAAAAGCATACCGGTCTGTACCTGCGCTCATTGAAGGGAACCTGGTGCAGACATTCATCGACGGCATCCGCGACCTGGAAGTCAGAGCTGCTGTGAGGCTCGGGCACCACGAGACGCTTAAGGACGCCTTGGCCCATGCACTGGAAGTGGAAGCCGTGCGGCAGGATCATCGTTCCCATCGCGTCAGGGAGGTTGCAGCAGCTACAGTTCGCGACCGCAACAAAGGATACAGCCCAAGGTGCTATGGCTGTGGGGAAAAGGGCCAACTTCGATCCAGCTGCCCTAAGCGAACCCTAGAAAGGGACGGTGAACGATCTCAGGAGGGTAGTGCGGCCAACAGCACCGCCCAGCAGCAGCAGGGAAACGAGTAAAAGCCAGAACTGCGGGGCGGGTGCTGGCTGATGTTAAAAGAGCCCCAAGGATCTCGATCTCACAAACCCATGATGGAAACAGTCTAATCATCAAGGGCGAGGTCAACGGAATGGCGTGTAAACTGACCATAGACACTGGAGCCTCTCGTACGGTTGTTAGTTCCCAACTTATAAGTCAGTTCCTTGGGGACTCCGCATACAACCTAGAACGCATTAATTTGGTAACAGCCACCGGTCAGCGTATACCCGTCCGTGGAGAGAAGGAGATGGAGTTGAAGCTAGGCAACGTGATCTACCTGCATAATGTCATCGTGGCTGATATAATGGACGACTGCATCCTAGGCTTAGACTTTATGAGGAATAATTGTTGCGAGATCGACGTTAAGCAAGGTGTTTTGAAATGTGGACAGGAGGAACTCTTTATGGAAGGTGCGTTACCAGGGAACGTGTAGAGCATCAAGAAGATTGTTCTTCCGCCGAGATCGGAAACGATTGTTCCGGTTAGTCTTCCTCGAAACGCTGGGCAAGCTCACCGTTGTGTACTTGTGGAAAGGGTAAACAATGACCTTCTATGGAAAGTAGCTCGAACCTTGGTCAGGACCACTGACATCTCAGGAGTACGTGTGCTGAACCTTTGCGACCGGGAACAGATTATAGAAAAAGGCACACTGGTTGGTACTTGTGAGGAAGTGGATTGGTTACGTCAGTGCCAATATATATCGAGTGGGACTCCCAGCAAGGATTCAGAAACGAGAGTGACCACACTTTTGGAAGACTGTCGCAGTGTTCTGTCCCCGAACGAATTGGTCAAGGCGAAGAAGTTGTTACTCGAGTACGCCGATGTATTCTCATCAAACGATGCTGACATAGGAAAGACTGGTTTAGTTCAACACAAAATAAACACAGGTGAAGAGTTGCCTATCCGTCAGCGGCCAAGACGATTGCCGGTAGCAAGTGAAAAGGAAGTGGAAACCATGATTAAGGGAATGGTGAAGGATGGTGTTATTGAACCTTCATCTAGTCCATGGTGTTCACCCGTGGTACTGGTAAAGAAGAAGGATGGCAGCTTGCGGTTTTGTGTTGACTATCGCCGTCTGAACGACGTTACTAAGAAGGATAGCTATCCCTTGCCAAGAATTGACGACACGCTGGACATGCTTACAGGAGTAAAGTGGTTTAGCACGCTGGACCTAAAAAAGTGGCTACTGGCAAGTTGAAATTGACCCTAAGGACAAGGAGAAAACTGCGTTCTCGACGGGAAAGGGTCTGTGGCAATTTAAAGTAATGCCGTTTAGGTTGTGCAATGCTCCAGCAACGTTTGAAAGGCTGATGGAACTTGTACATACCGGGCTAATTGGCGATGTCTGTCTGGTCTACTTGGATGACATCATCATCGTGGGCCGTACGTTTGAGGAACACCTTCAAAACTTGGAACGCGTGCTCATGAAGATTAAGAGTGCCAACCTCAAGTTGAGTCCGAAGAAATGTTCACTATTCAAACGGCAAGTCAACTTTTTGGGGTATGTAGTGTCGGAAGAAGGCATCCGCACGGATCCAGAGAAAATCGCAGCTGTAAAGGATTGGCCGGTTCCAAAAGACAAGACGCAGGTTAGAGCATTTTTGGGTTTGTGCTCCTATTACCGACGTTTTGTGAAGAACTTTGCAGATATAGCCAAACCTCTACATAAGCTAACCGAGGAGAAGCGACATTTCTGCTGGGATGAAAGTTGTAATATCGCATTCCAGGAGCTCAAGGACCGTCTGTGCAAAACACCTATTTTGGGATACCCTGATGCAAGCAAAGAATTTATAGTTGACACAGACGCAAGTGATATAGGACTTGGCGGTGTGTTGTCTCAACGTAATGGTGACCAAGAGGTCGTGATAGCGTACTTCAGCAAGTCGTTGTCAAAACCGGAAAGGAACTACTGTATCACAAGACGCGAATTGCTAGCTGTGGTAAAGTCGTTGCAACATTTTAGCAAATATCTTCTGGGACGAAAATTTCACTTACGAACTGACCATGCTGCACTAAAATGGCTATTGCAGTTTAAAAACCCAGAAGGACAAGTTGCGAGGTGGATTGAACTACTGCAGGAATACGACTTTGAGATCGAACATCGCAGCGGGAAATCTCATGGCAACGCAGATGCATTGTCAAGAAGACCTTGTCCTGAAGATTGCAAACATTGTACTAGGCAAGAGAGTAAGGAAGTGGTATCCGTGAGGATGCTCAGGGCAGACCACCTCAGCAACGAGTGGAAGGACAGCTTACTACATGCACAGCAGGAAGATCCGGACATCAAGCCGATTCGGGAATGGATAAAGGCCAGTGCTCCCAAGCCCAAGTGGAGTGACGTCTCAGCGATGAGTTCGACCACTAAAAGCTATTGGGCCCAGTGGGACAGCTTGCTGTTTCAGGATGGAGTTCTGTGTCGTAAATGGGAAAACGTTCGGGGAGACAGCTGTCATTTGCAAATGGTTGTCCCTAAAGCTAAAGTACCGGATGTTCTACAGCTGTACCATAATGATTGTTCAGGAGGCCATCTGGGAGTTAAACGAACTCTACTGAAGATCCGAGAACGGTTTTACTCGGTCCACTGTCGAAACGATGTCGAGGACTGGTGTCGCAAATGTACAAGTTGTGCGGCCGTAAAGGGACCTCAGACTCGTAGTAGAGGTGCATTGAAGTTGTACAATGTTGGTGCACCATGGGAGAGAATAGCCATTGACGTGGCGGGGCCGTTTCCGGAGAGTGAAAGCGGTAACAGGTATTTCATGGTTGTGATGGATTACTTCACTAAGTGGCCAGAAGTCTTCGCCATTCCAAATCAAGAAGCTTCAACAGTTGCTGATAAGCTAGTTCATGAAGTCTTCTGTCGTTCTGGTGTACCTTTAGAGATTCACAGCGATCAAGGAAGGAATTTTGAGTCTCAAATATTCCAGGAAACTTGCCGAGTTATGGGTACTCATAAAACAAGAACGACTTCTTATCACCCGCAATCTGATGGAATGGTAGAACGATTTAATCAGACATTGGAGAGGTATCTAGCAAAAGTTGTAGACAATCGGCAACGAGATTGGGACAAGCACATACAACCGTTTTTGTTGTCATATCGAAGCGCTGTTCACGAAAGTACAGCAGTGACACCAGCTTTCGCAAACTTTGGAAGAGAATTACGGCTGCCTGCAGACCTGATCACCGGGATACCACCTGATGCTCCACGCAGTATAACCGATTATGCAAATGACTTGCGGAACAAAATGAATGACATTTATGAGCACGTCATACAATCGGGCCAGCAAATGGCTGAGAAAATGAAAACCCGGTACGACCGCAAAATGAACAATAAAGGGTTCAACGAAGGTTCATTAGTGTGGTTGCACAATCCAGTCCGCAGCAAAGGGAAATCTCCTAAGCTTCAAGCTAAATGGGACGACCCGTACCGGATTGTAACCAGGATCAACGATGTGACCTACCGGATACAGAAAGGCGCGAGAGGGACTTCTAAGATCGTCCATGTGGATCGCTTGGCGCGTTATTATGGGACCGATAATGCTCGGGACGAGCATGTCTTAGGAGGGGGCAGTGTTGCATGAATAAGTCAACTAGCGCCATCTAGTGTCAGGAACGAGAGCGAGGGGAGCTTTGCAGTAAATGACATCACAAATCACTCGACCGACAGCGCCACCCGAAGAAGTAAGTTTCTGGAAAATCTACACTCGAATACTCGTTGCCTGGCGCGCATTTACTTGAATGTTCGGGACGCTTCTTTGGTAATTATATAAATAGGCGCTGCAAGATGCGATCGGGCCAGAGTTGAACTCGGCGACACAAGCGAAGCTTCGGAGCGGAATTAAGTGAATTAGTGTGTTTAATTACTAGTGTTTTAAAGTGTTAATTTAGGTAATTCTATCGGCAACTTTTATTGTCACGAACCTCAAGCTCGTAACAATACGTATAGAAAGAGATGAAGCGAATATGGATTTCAGACATAGTGGATATAATTACCTAAAGCAATAAGGTCGAATTTTAAATGGTAAAATTATCTAATTTTTAAGATTGTGCAGTTTTGAGAGTTGTCAAATTTAAATGACTTTTGAAGAGAAGAAGAAGAACGATCGTCGTAGAAAATAGTGTCCCAGAAATATGGACACCATAAGTGAGGCGCTGCGATCACTAAGTTTGGTCAATAAAAGTCATTATCAGTCTATTTTCGATCAGATGCTAAGCCATTTGCATATCCACGCACAATAAAATATTTCTCCATTTTTAATGTTTCTTTTTGTCAAAAATTACAAAATTACGGAACATGAAAATTTTCTCATTAAAAATGAAATGAAAATTTGTACATTTCATGGTCTGTGCCGTCGGCTTGACCTGTGAGATTACATCCTTCAATTTATCCCTTGATACATACGTGTCATAGCTCCATAAATAAGAGTGTATATACGGAAATAGATAAGAATCTCTAACGTAAAAATTGGCCACGACAACAGCGCTGCATGGAAGCTAGTTTATTAACTACTACTTGAAATATACATAACTATAGATATTATAATATTGTTGCGTGCGGAAGTTGACGGCCGGTACCTGGAACTAGCGCCATCTAGTGTCGGGTGACAAAGCGAGAAGAGCTTTCTAGAAAATGTCAATCTTGACTTTCAACCTACAGCGCCATCTAGTATCGAACAGAAGAATTAAGCTTTCTAGAAGCCCCACACTCGAAATTTCTGCGTCTGGTCGGTCGACACCCGTATCTACGGGGATATTCTGGATGTTTCGGTGGAAAAGTGTATTTAATCCCGCTGCATGCCGCGATCGGGGCAGTATTGAATTTGGCGAGACAAGCGAAGCTTCAGAGCGAAATAAAGTAAATCAGTGTGATTAATTATTAATGTTTTAAGTTTCATAGGTGTTCGGTAATAAAAGTGTAAATTTTGGTATTTCAATCGGCAGTTTTTATTGTAACGAACCTCAAGCTCGTAACAATTGGTGTCAGAAGTGGATAAAATCATGCCGATTTTACCTAAGGAGACAACGGAGGGTGTCCGTACCTGAAGTCAACGCCAGCAGGAGACGGACCAAAGAAGAGTTGGTGGTGCAACGCCGCAGACGTCGGAGGGCCAGCCGCCGGCTGCAGGCCCGTCAGTAGCTCCTACATCTGCAGCACCTAACTTAGGTGCTCTGATGGTGATGCTGCGAGAGCAGGCTTGCCGACAGGAGGAACAGGTCCGCCAGTTGAAAGAGCAGCTGCAGAGCGGACAAGAGGAACAGGTCCGACGTTTCGAAGAGCAGCTGCGGGCTGTCGGCTGGAAGAGCAGATGCTCCTCATGAAGAGCCTTTACGCTACCTTCGGGAAGGAGATAAAGGAGGTGAAGGATAGGGTTGCTCAGCATGACAACCGCCGGTCGGAAGCTGAAACCCAAATGGCGAAAGTCGAATCGAGAAAGCTGAAACCCAAATCGACCAAGTGAACAATCGGGTTGACAACGTGATGGCTGACGTGAAGAAAACGCTGGACGACCTCAAATTGGGGAATGGAATTACAGCTCCCGTAGTAGCTACAACACCTTCGCTACGTGGGTTCAAAGTGCCGCCGTTCAACGGGAATTCTTCCTGGTCAGCCTACAAAATCCAGGTCGAGGCTGTCATGGAGGCGAACGGCTGGAATAAAAACCAGCCCATGACTGCTCTCACCCTAGGCCTGCGCGACCAAGCCTTAACTGCGTTGGAAGCTCTCGGTAAGAAAGTGACCTACGAGCAGTTCCTTGAGGCATTGGAGGCGAGATATGGCGACGCTCACCTGGAACACGTCTTTCGCGCGCAGCTTAAAGATCGCGTGCAACGCAGCAACGAAAACCTGCAGCAGTGGGCCTTTGAGGTGGAGAAGATGGTTCGAAAAGCATACTAGTCTGTACCTGTGCTCATTGAAGGGAACCTGGTGCAGACATTCATCGACGGCATCCGTGACCTTGAAGTCATAGCTGCTGTGAGGCTCGGGCACCACGTGACGCTTAAGGAAGCCTTGGCCCATGCACTTGAGGTTGAAGCCGTGCGGCAGGATCTTCACTCCCATCACGTTAGGGAGGTCGCGGCCGCAATAAAGGATACAGCCCCAGGTGCTATGGCTGTGGGGAAAGGGGCCATATTCGATCCAGCTGCCCTAAGTGAACCGTAGAAAGGGAAGGTGAACGATATGAGGAGGGTGGTGTGGCTAACAGCGGGGCTGCCCAGCAGCAGCAGGGAAACGAGTAAAAGCCAGAACTGCGGGGCGGGTGCTGGCTGATGTTAAAAGAGTCCCAAGGATCTCGATCTCACAAACCCATGATGGGAACAGTCTAATCATCAAAGGCGAGGTCAACGGAATGCCGTGTAAACTGACCATAGACACTGGAGTCTGTCGCACGGTTGTTAGTTCCCAACTTATAAGACAGTTCCTTGGGGACTCCGCATACAACCGAGAACGCATTAATTTGGTAACAGCCACCGTTCAGCGTATACCCGTTCATGGAGAGAAGGAAATGGAGTTGAAGCTAGGCAATAATGTCATCGTGGCTGATATAATGGACAACTGCATCCTGGGCCTAGACTTCATGAGGAAGCATTGTGAGATTGACGTTAAGCAAGGTGTTTTGAAATGTGGACAAGAGGAACTTTTCGTGGAAGGGGCGCTACCAGGGAACTTGTACAGCCTTAAGAAGATTATTCTTCCGCCGAGATCGCAAACGATTGTGCCGGTTAGTCTTCCTCGGAATCCTGGGCAACCTCATCGTTGTGTACTCGTGGAAAGATTAGACAATGACCTTCCATGGAAAGTGACTCGAACCTTGGTCAGAACCACTAACATCTCAGGAGTACGTGTGCTGAACCTTTGTGACCAGGAACAGATTATAGAAAAAGGCACACTGGTTCGTACTTCTGAGCAAGTGGACTGGTTGCGTCAGTGCCAATATCTATTGACTGGGTCCCCCAGCAAGGACGCACAAACGAGAGTCACCACACTTTTAAATGACTGTCGCAGCGTTCTCTCCCAGAATGAAATGGTCAAGGCGAAGAAGTTGTTACTCAAGTACGCCGATGTATTCTCGTCAAACGATGCTGACATAGGAAAGACCGGCTTAGTTCAACACAAAATAAACACAGCCTATCTGCCAGCGACCAAGAAGATTGCCGGTAGCACGTGAAAAAGACGTGGAAGCCATGATTGAGGGAATGGTGAAGGATGGTGTTATTGAACCTTCATCTATACATATACATAAACACTCACGCCTGTCACCCAGAGGGGTAGGCGGAGACTACAGACTTCCATTTGGCACGATCCTGACACACCTCTCTTGCCTCCTTCACATCCATACACCTACGCATACATGCTCGTCGGTTAAGGGTACTCCTAGACAACCGGCAACGAGATTGGGACAAGCACATACAACCGTTTTTGTTGTCATATCGAAGCGCTGTTCACGGAAGTACATCAGTGACACCAACTTTCGCAAACTTTGGAAGAAAATTACGGCTGCCTGCAGACCTGATGACCGGGATACCACCTGATGCCCCACGCAGTATAACCGATTATGCAAATGACCTGCGGAACAAAATGAATGACATTTATGAGCACGTCAGACAATCGAGCCACCAAATGTCTGAAAAAATGAAAACCCGGTATGACCGCAAAATGAACAACAAAGGGTTCGACGAAGGTTCACTAGTGTGGTTGCACAATCCAGTCCGCAGCAAAGGGAAATCTCCTAAGCTTCAAGCTAAATGGAACGGCCCGTACCGGATTGTGACCAGGATCAACGATGAAACCTACCGGATGCAGATAGGCGAGAGAGGTACTCCTAAGATCGTTCATGTGGATCACCTGGCGCGTTATTATGGGGCCGATAATGCTCGGGACGAGCATGTCTTAGGAGGGGGCAGTGTTGCGCGCCTAAGTTGACGGCTGGTACCTGGCACTAGCGCCATCTAGTGTCGGGTAACAGAGCGAGGTGAGCTTTCCAGAAAATTTCAATCTTTACTTTCAACCAACAGCGCCATCTAGTATCGAACAGAAGAGTTAAGCTTTCTAGAAGCCCCACACTCGAACTTTCTGCGTCTGGTCGCTCGGCGCCCGTATCTACGGGAATATTCTGGATGTTTCGGTGTAAAAGTGTATTTAAACCCGCTGCATGCCGCGATCGGGGCAGTATTGAATTTGGCGAGACAAGCGAAGCTTCGGAGCGAAATAAAGTGAATCAGTGTGATTAATTATTATTAGTGTTTTAAGTTTCATTGGTGTTCGGTAATAAAAGTGTAAATTTTGGTAATTCAATCGGTAGTTTTTATTGTAATGAACCTCAAGCTCGTAACAATATATATATATATATATATATATATATAATACTACTCCTTTTATATTGTTATTTTTATTAAGTATTTCATCGATTTCTAAATAACAATAAAAACACTGCTTCTTACTTAGAAATCGGCATAAATACTCTCGATAAATTGAAGGACTTAGACAAAAAGAAAGATTTTCAGTATTGTTAACATATTTATTTTACTATTTTCAACAAGATGATATTTTGAAAATAACATAACACCAAAACGTAAGATGTTATAAAATTCCAAGTTGTCTGCACATAATGTAGAAAGTAACTTCAAACTATCATAAAAATTACAGGGTGGAAATTAATATATTATTTTATGTCTTTTATTATATTTGTCACTGCACCAATTACAAAATCTACCTTAAAGCACATTCTTGACCCTACATTTTGTGCTATACAAAAGCAATTACGATAAAACACTCAAAAATACGAAATAACAAGAAAGAAGCACATGCACAATTCGGCACATTTTTCTTGAATAATTTTTCACTTTTCAATTTGCTATTTTTTACTATTACTCCTTATAATATAAACCTCACGTATGAAGCAAATATAAACTAACTTGAATTTAGATTTATGAAGGGATTTTTTTATTATTTATTATTTTGGAAGACAAAATTAATTTTTATTTATTATTTATTACACAATTATAACACCATTACAGTTATTAAACCAATGCGATGCTATAACTAACCTACATATAAGAAAACTACTAACTAACATATAATGATATCTAGTATGAAATCTATCATGATGGTAAAATAAAATACTAATTAAAAACATTACAATTTTCAACGCATTTGTATGCTGCAATTATGTAAAAACATTACAATTTTCAACGCATTTGTATGCTGCAATTATGAATTTCGTCTCACTACATGCAAATATGTCAATATCCTGTGAGATGATATTAACATAGTGTATAACACGTGACAATGGTGCATTCTGAAGCAACTTCGTCCTAGCAGTGGGCACGAGGAGTAATGGGGGAAATTTAGTAACACCGATATGTCTTTTCTTCGCCGCTACATTGGAAGACGTTTTCAAGCTTTCAAGACGTTTTCGGTTGGATAGGATACGGTATTAACATCAATGGCGAGTACATCACTCACCTTCAATTTGCCGACGATAGTATGTTCCTTATGGCAGAATCGCTGGAGGACCTAAGCACTATGCTCAGTAACCTTAATAATGTCTCCCAACGGATAGGTCTTAAGATGAACACGAACAAAACGAAAATCATGTTTAACGTCCATGTCACACCTATGCCAATAGTTGTTTGGGGATACTAAGCTCGAAGTTGTTGACGAGTATGTTTACCTGGGACAAATAGTCTCACTAGGTAAGTCCAACTTCGCCCAAGAGGTCACTGGGATGGATTCAACTCGGCTGGGCAGCGTTCGGGAAATTACGACATGTCTTCTCGTCAGGTATACCTCAAAACCTCAAAACGAGACTGTACAACCAGTGCGTTTTGCCAGTGATGACATACGGAACTGAGACGTGGTCCTTCAGTGCTAACCGTATGAGGACGCTCAAAGTCAGCGAGCCATGGAGAGGGCTATGCTCGGGGTTTCTCGGCGTGATAAACTTAGAAATGAGGATATCTGCAGTAGAACCAGAGTGAACGATATAGAACGACGGATTGGTAAGCTGAAATGGCAATGTGCCGGCCATATATCTCGAAGAACCGACAACTGATGGTGGAAAAAGGTTCTTGAGTGGCAGCCTCGTACCAGTAGGCAAAGTGTAGGGCGACCCCCCACTAGATGGAGTGACGACCTGGTAAGAAGGCCTATGTTCAGCAGTAGACTTGTGAAGGGCTGTAATGATGATGATGATGATGATATTTTTAATGTAGTTAATAAATATAATAACATATAACAATAGCTTGCTTAATAGAATAGTATTTCCTTTATACCTATCATTAGAATTATTATTAATAATGCTTAATTTTTTGTGGCGGCCACACTATCTTGATTGATTTACATAAAGTATCTAATGTGCTTTATGATTTTAAGCCTTAATTTTAGTCTAGGTTCAGTTGGAAACCTGTTAATAAACATTTGATGATCATCTGTTGTTGGTGACTTTGTTTGTTAACAGATATGGGTAGTAAAGAACATCGATAAGTATTGTAGACAAGGAACTCGACAACCCTACTGAATTTTATTGTTTATTAAAACTCAGTAATATACAGCCAAACATGTTGGTATATATGGTATTAAGATTAGTAACAAATTTCTAAGAACTTATATTATCAAATAGTTTTAATTTGTTTAATATTTACTGCAAATTCACTTAGTTGTGAAATGTTATACCATTTCCCTTTTGGTAACAAGTTTTACAGATTACGCACCCTCTCATTATTAATAAAAATAATTCTTATTATATAACTAATATTATACACAATGAAACAACATAAAATACTTTCGTTTTTTAGTTTAAAAGTTCAAAATACAGACTTATTAAATATGACAATATTAACAAGACAACATACTCTGGCATATTATGTCAACTTTATTTTTCAAGACATCCTTTAGCGGCGCTTCAAATTGGCACAGTCATTTTGTATGGTATAGCCCGTAGACAGAGAAAACTATAGACAAAGCGATGTCTTTTATCGCAGTCACACAAGAGAAAGAGCAACTTACGCCGACGTCGTGTAAAGAAATGAGAAAGAACGATGAGATTTTTTGTTTCGCAGAGCGTGTCACGTTTTTTAATATTTAGCAAACCACTTTGCTAAATAAAGTTTGACAGCTAACGTGTAGCGTGATAAATTCTTTGTATAAAATACTGTTTTACGTGTTTTATGATAAGTATTTCATATTATATTTTGTTGTGAACAATTAAGACGTAGTATTCCAACCATTTTTATTCAAAACATGGTGCGGTGTAGTGTATTAGGGTGTAAAAGTGATAGTGAAAGGAAAATGGCGGGGTTGTCTTTTCATTCGTAAGTATACCACTCTATCGGTTACTAGGCAGTTTGTAACATTTAATAAAATACATACATTGTGTATAATGTACTCTAGACGTAAATTTATCGTTAAAAAAGTACAAAAATAACAATTGCAAATTTTAACCTAAAATCTTCGGTGTGGCCAACTTTTCAATAAATTATTACCCCCTATTATAGGAAATAATAATATCTGATTACCGAAGGTGTATTATTCTAAGTCCATTTTTTCGACATTCACTTTGTAATGTCATTGAAACAAAAAAATAACGATCTACTTGGTGGTATAATATTTTTAACTAAACTAAAAAAAACTACATGCTTTCGAACTCGTTAACATGTTTTAAGTCCAGGTTAATTCAAAGGTATATAATCTGATCTGGATTTATGCTTTTGTTCCACTCAATTATCAAAAACGAAAGCATCCTAAGTCCAAATAAGATGAGAAGTTTGTTAATGAACGTAAGTTACACTTTATTATTTGCATTTATTTATTGTATTATGTAAATTGTGCCTTTGGCTGCGCTTGAAGAGGGTGTTCCAAGCACATCTCAAGATGAACCAAATTCTATATGCCAGAATAATTTACAACAAATTCATACTTAATAATCTACCAAAAAAATAAAAGATCAGAATAGAAGTACAATAGAGCAGACAGGAAAAAAGCGAATAAGAAATGATCTTAAGCTTACATGAACAAAAGTGCTGCATGTAGCACGAATTTCCGCATGAAATGCAGTACTAAAATATCCCAGCAGAATAAGAAAGAGATATTTACTTTTATTGGGATCCAGAAAAACACTACAATGTTAAGAGGTAATTCATAGTATCATGTGTCCAGTCCAAAACCTACAACAAGACAAAGACTGAGATCAGGAGATGAATCTAAGTTAGGATCAAATACTTTAGTGCAGCGGTCGGCAACGCGCGGCCCGCGGGCCGCATGCGGCCCGCGGACGTTCTACTTGCGGCCCGTGAATGTTATGTAAATAAATCCTAATAATATCAAAATAGATGCATAAACGAACCACAAACATATAGCGTATCGTATAGCTATAGTCAATATTGTATAACGCGCTTCGCTCTGCCCGCGGATGAAATGTGCATATATCAGAGATTAGTTTTTTTTTTACCTTGAAGCCTGACATTTAGCGTATTTAACATAACTGTAACATTAAAAGTATTATGTTGTAGCAAACATTATAAGTGTAAAATAAATAGGAATCTCGGACTATCTGTCCGCCGCGCGCGAACCCCGCACAACCGTATAGTAGTGTGGAATCCGCTTCGCTTGGCTCGCGAATGAACAATAATTAATGAACGAGGCGCGGGAGGGGCGCGGGCGGAACAAACGAACGTTAGCGAGGACAGTTGCTTTCCGCTCTCCGTCAATTACCTACTTTGATGCGTGATTAGTGAAACAATTTCATTTGTTGCGTTTTTGTTTTGATTTCGGTAAGTGTGAGATTACTTTTTATTATACACTTTTGATAGGTACCGATCTACGTAAGCTTGGTCTGGTAATAATGCTTTTATTGTTACAGTTGATAATGGCTTCTAAAAAAAGGAAGTTAGCAGAAGAAAATAGGGTATTTAACGATGCATGGGCAGATTTATACTTTTTTATTAATTGCAATGGCAAACCGCTATGCTTAATATGCCAAAAAACCCTTACTATACAAAAAGAATATAATGTCAAACGCCACTATGATAGCGAGCATAAAGCTAAATTTGCATGCGTAGTGGGTGAATCACGAAAAAATAAAATTAACGCACTGAAATCTTCAGTTAAGAATCAACAAAATGTTTTTAAGGTTCAAGTACAAAGTAACGAGTCGAATATACGTGCAAGTTTAAGGGTAGCGGAAATTCTTGCGAAGTCTGGCCGACCATTTACCGACAGCGAACTTATAAAACAATGTGCTTTAGTCATGGCTGAGGAGGTGTGCCCCGACCTAAAAAAAAATTTGAAAATATAAGTCTTTCTGCAAGAACGTGTACCCGGCGAACTGAAGATTTGGGCGATAATTTATGTCAGCAACTCCGGGAAAAAGCACAACAATTTGAATGGTTCTCTTTAGCTACCGATGAAAGTAATGATGTTACTGATACTGCCCAGCTTTTAATATTTGTTCGCGGAATCGATAAGAACTTTAATGTCTATGAGGAGCTTTTACATTTATGTAGTTTGAAGGGCACGACTACCGGAGAAGATTTGTTTTGTAACTTAGAACAAGCGCTAGTATCAATGCAATTACCATGGGAAAAATTGGTAAGTGTTACAACTGACGGAGGCAGGAACATGAGTGGACAAAATAAGGGTTTGGTAGGTAGAATCAAATCGAAACTGGCAGAGATAGGATGTGCCATCCCATTATTTTTCCATTGCATCATCCACCAAGAAGCGTTATGTTCCAAGGTCGTATCATGGAAAGAAGTAATGGACATCGTGGTATCGACTGTAAACTACATCAGAAAAAATGGATTGACTCATCGTCAATTTCAACAGTTTCTGTCAGATACGGAAGCAAATCATCGAGATGTTGTTTATTATTCTGAAGTGCGATGGTTAAGTAGAGGCGCAGTGCTAAAAAGATTTTTTGATCTCAGAAAAGAAATCAATACTTTTATGAATGAAAAAGGCAAATCTATTCCAGAGCTGACAGACACTCAATGGTTAATAGACCTTGGATTTTTGACAGATGTAACTCATGAATTAAATACGCTAAATGTGAGGCTTCAAGGTAAAAAAAAAACTAATTTCTGATATGTACACAGACGTAAAAGCATTTCAAATGAAAATTAAACTCTTTATAAAACATATTGACGAAAAAAAGTTGGATCATTTTCCGAATTGTAAAGAGGCTGTTGAGGAAGCTGGAATTAATTTTCATTGGAAAATTGATAAAATGAAGGATATTTTAATACAACTGCAATCTCAATTCAGCGACAGATTTGGTGATTTTGAAAAAGTTTCAAGTAAACTGAAGGTGTTTGCAAACCCTTTTTCATGTGATATTGAGGAAGTACCGAGTAATTTACAAATGAACATGATTGATCTCCAGTCCAATGATGTTCTTAAAAGCACTTTCTATGAACTCAAAGATCTTGTTAAGTTTTATGGTAGCTTGCCTTCTGATTTTGACGAATTGAAAAAGTTTGCTCAGCAGTTCATTACAATTTTTGGTAGCACTTATTTATGCGAACAAACTTTTTCAATTGTCAATTACAGAAAAAATAAATGTGCATCTCGTCTCACAGATGAGCATTTGAGAGCCATTCTACGAATTGCAACTACAAATATGACAGCTAACATACAAGAAATAGCCTCCCAAATACAACCTCAGACATCACACTGAAAGTATATTAGTAATTTTGTAGTTTTAATTTCTATTTTAATTCCGTTATTTTCTAGCTATAAACGTAATGTAATTACATGTACGAATTAAATTCCGTATGTTTTAACAATTTGAATGGCATTTTCATTTTTTCTATGGGATTTGATGAATAAATAAGTGTGTAAATCACAAGTGCGGCCCGCCTTTAGTTTATTTTGCCACCTAGTGGCCCTTGCCCGCCAAAAGGTTGCCGACCGCTGCTTTAGTGTATTCTTTTGTTGTTAATGGTATAACAACAGCAATCTGTATGACAATGTTTCTAAATTTCCCAAGTGGTTAAGACTGCTTAAGACTGAGATGTGAGACAAAAGAGGGAAACATAAACCATCTAACTAAACGGATCCTGAAATTATTAAATCTGTTATGTCCCACATTTCATCTCTCCCAAAGTATAAATGTCAATACAATCGTGAGAGATCAAAGAGATGTTATTGAACGAATGTACGATCTTTACAAATTACTTTATACTTGTGACGATTGCGATATGTTTTCAGTAAAACTTAAAGGGATGTAGGATGGCACTGAGAAACAACTTCTGTAAATAGAAAAAGATTTACCTTTAATTATTGAAGCTGATAATAGGTACAAACATAAATCGCAGGATATGTCTGAATCAAAATACAGACCTAAAATGGGGTTAATTTCTATAGGAGAAAACTTTGGATATTAAATTACAATATTTATGATGGTTCTGAAAGTTCTGCATTTCTATTTATGTGGGATGAAACTAAAGCTCAAAGGGATGGAAACAAAATAGCTTCAAACATCTTAAACTGGGCATCTAAAAATGTACCAGGATCAGATATTGAACAAATGACCATATCAGTCAGTGACCAGGTCAGATAACTGTTATGTGTAAAATAAGAATATTTATGTTATCATGTGCATGTTTTTCCTTCTTAAAAATGTTCTCCGTTCAAAGTTATAGAACTAAAACTTTTATTAAAAGGACACATACATATTTAAGCAGATACTGTACATGCCACTGTACTCCGGGAGGAAAATGGGCGACGAGGTTCGCCACCCGTCACGTTCTGTCTCCCGTAGAGGCGAAAAGTGGATTGCAGAGGCCTGTCTGGCTACGTTGAATGTATGTGGGGCAATGAATGATAAAATGGATGAAGTATGCGATATGATGTATAATAGAGGAATAGATGTGTTATGTGTAAATGAGACGAAAAGGAAGGGGAAGGATGTCACTACACATGGCATGTATACCGCATACTGGTCTGGTGTAGACGAGATCGAGCGGGCTTGCCAGGGGGTAGGTATCATCCTTTCAGAAAGATTGGGCCAATGCGTGAAAGAGTATGAATGTGTAAGCCCAAGACTGCTATGGATACGAATGAAAGTGGGCTTAAAGAAGTTGTTTGTGTTTGGTTTGGTTTGGGGTCTACGCCCCAGACATGTCTAAGCCCACTTATATCCGAGAGCAGTTTTGGGAAATGGTAAGGATGGTGTTAATGAAGTGTAAGGGAAATGAAAATATTATTATGCTAGGAGATTTTAATGGAAGGGTTGGGGTGAGGAGGCTTGGTTATGAAAGGATATTGGGAACGTTTGGTGATGTACTTTCATCATAACATAAATGAGAATGGTGAAAGTCTCCTCACCGTATGTATGGAAAAGAATATTTTTGTGACGAACACTTGCTTTCGCCACAAGACGATTCACATGTATACTTGGGAAAGAGGTGACGATAGAAGCATGATAGATTTCATAATTGTGGATGAAAGATTGAGGGGCGCAGTGGTAGATACAAGGGTTTACCGGGGTTCTAACGTAGGAACGGATCATTATTTGGTTTTATGCCGAATTAATGGTCTATTCAGGCGTTGGCGCTATCGATCATCTGTGTCTACCACTGCGTTACAGCGTATTAGAACAGAAAGGTTACAAGATGAAGGTGAGAGAAACAAGTTCAAATGTAGACTAAAAGAAAATATAAGTGGTTCGGATGAATTATGTATGAAGGAGTTAGACTTGGAGAATGTACGGCAAAATGTAAAGAAAGGTTTAGTGGATGCAGCTACCGAAGTATGTGGTGTTAGTAAGAGGAAGAATGAAAGGAAAAATAATACGTTATGGTGGGATGATGAGATACGTATGGAAGTTGAAGCAAAGAAGAGAGCATGGCTAGATTTACTAGGAACAAAGGCTGGTAATTCTAGCGGTACGAATGATGATATTGAAAGAAAAAAGGCAGTTTTTAAACATCTTAATAAGAGAGTAAAAAAAGTAGTTGAAAGAAAAAAGCAAGAAAGAACGGATGAGAATGATAGAAGAATATCGGATAACTTCCAGGCAAATATTAAAATGTTCTGGAAACTTGTAAGAACTGCCAGGGGATATTCAAAACAGCCTATGATGAATGTTATAAGAGACGAGAATGGCTATATTCTGAAAGATGAAGTTGTGAGTTTAAAGAGATGGAAGGAATATTTTGAAAGCGTGTTTATGAGTAAGGAGACAATGTGTGTACTAAGTGAAGTAGAAACTCCGAAAGAAGAAGAAAGAGGTAGCGAGATAATTATAGATGAAATAATGAAAGCAATGAAAAGCATGAAAGCACAGATAGAGTTTCACTCGAAATGCTAAGGGCTGGAGAGGAAGTCATGGCAGGCCTGCTGCTCACCTTGTTTAATTTATGCTGGGAACTGAAGCGGGTACCGGTAGACTGGTGCAAAGCCGTGATAGTCCCAGTATATAAGGGAAAAGGGTCGCAGCAGGACTGTAAAAACTACCGTGGCATCAGCCTTCTTAGCATTGTGGGAAAACTGTATGCTAAGGTACTGATTGAAAGGGTCATGAAAGAAACTGATGGAAAAATTTGGGATGTGCAAGCGGGATTCAGAAAGGGAATGGGATGTACAGATCAAGTCTTTTCCATGCGCATGATCACGGAGAAGTTTTTGGCCAAAAACCAAAAGGTTTTTTGTGCGTTCATGGACTTGGAAAAGGCCTATGACAGAGTGGATAGGGATGTGCTATGGCAAACACTGAACTCATTTGGGTTGAGCGCTGGCTTGATACAGGCATTGGAGTCTCTTTATAGGGACTCTAGTGCTTGTGTTAGGATCAACGGGGTCTACTCGGACTGTTTTGACATCCATAAAAGTGTCAGACAGGGCTGTGTGGCTTCCCCGTGGCTGTTCAACCTATTTATGGACAGTTGTTTGCAAAATTTGAAAGTTGAAGAATGCGGATTAAGAATGGGTGAGTTAACCGTCAAATACCTTTTGTACGCCGATGATCAAGTTATCCTTGCGTCGTCGGCGGCCGAGTTGCAAATGATGGTTACATTAATGAACAGATCATTAAAAGAAAGGGGTATGAAAGTGAACGCAAGTAAGACGAAGGTTATGGTTTTTGAAAGAGAAGAAAGTAAAACGATTGGTGAAATAAGAATAGAAGGGGAGTTGATCGAGCAAGTAAATGAGTTTGTATATTTCGGCTGCGTATTTTACAGGGATGGGAGATATGATAAGGATATAGAACGACGAGTGAATGCGGGAAATAGAGTAAATGGGGCCCTGCACTCTATTGTAAAGAGTCAAAATGTGTCAAAAAAGGCACGTATGGTAATTCACAATGCTGTGTTGGTCCCTACTTTAACGTATGGTAGTGAAAGTTGGGTGTGGCAGAAGAAGCACGAGAGTAGAATCAACGCAGTAGAAATGCGGTCCTTAAGGAGTATGTTAGGGTGGAATCTGAACGACAGGGTAAGAAATTGTGTAATAAGAGAAGAGTGTGGTTTGCAAGATGATGTTGTGACCAGGATTAAGAAAGGAATGCTTCGGTGGTTTGGTAATGTGGAAAGAATGAATGAGGAAAGAGTGACAAAGAAAATTTTTGTTGCAGAAGTGAATGGCAGAGTCGGAAAGGGACGTCCTAGGCGAAAATTTATCGACCAAATTGGCGATTTATTGAAAACGGGCAAAATTAGGAGTACCCTTAACCGACGAGCATGTATGCGTAGGTGTATGGATGTGAAGGAGGCGAGAGAGGTGTGTCAGGATCGTGCCAAATGGAAGTCTGTAGTCTCTGCCTACCCCTCTGGGTGACAGGCGTGAGTGTTTATGACGTTATGTACATGCCAATATTAAGAGAAGATGTAAAAACTTACCTACACTATTAACACCTTGGGACTGGCAACAATTTATTCCGCTATGTTTTTACAAATATACAGTCAACAATATGGAACTTGAAGATTTTAAAATTTTAAGATTTATTATTTACTAATGGTCCTTTTATTAATAGAAAAGTAAATATTGATAAGGAACCATTTCAAATTTCAAAGTCAGTTACTTTGCAAGTTAGAAAAGAAAACTGGGTATTTATTTTATAAAAATTCATTTGATAATCAAAATTTTAAAATGACTGACTTAAGACGTCAGAAGAGGAAGAAGTTGAATTTTCCAGGAAGTTTACAAAATATGAACCAAAACTTAATTCCAATTTCAGCCAAAAAATATAAAGATACCAAGATTTACATTCATATTGAATTGCCGTCATATTGTCATGACTATTATAAAAAATTCCACAATTTTCCACTGCATCGGACTTTCCCGACGACGATAATGCTTATGAATAGTAAACAAAACTTGTGATTAATGAAACATGATTTTCATTGTGCCTTGAAAATCAGGACTTAGAATGTTCTTTTATTACATGTAACTTATAAAAAATTATCTTTAGTGTTTAGAGGTAGCATATCCCAAGTTCATTATTTAGTTAGTTAATTACATTTTTATTAATATCTTATTGTAATCAAAAACTACTTTTAAACAACAAATAAATTTTTATTTACAATTGTGTAGTAATGTTCAAATTGAGACTTAAAACGTGTGCACTGAACAATTAGCTTAATGTGACTTATGATCATTTGCCTAAGGTGTACAGATATGTATTCTGCAGTGTCTATTAATTAAATATCTGAAAGATTGAATGGTTTGTTGCAGTTTTCCTGAACATGATAATTTACGTCGGAATTAGATTGTAGCTACAGGACGAACAGACGACACCAAAACCGTCATCAAAAATTTGCAGCAGACATATTAAGGATAAGATGTTAATAAATAAGAAGAAACTTACTCTGCTATTACCTTATGCTGTACCAATTCTGATAAATATTCAGTTAATGACATATTCATACTATTTAGTACAATTATCTAGTTTGTTACAAACATTATTTTGTGAATTTTAATAGCAATAAATGACTGAGACAGGCTTCTTTTAGACTCTGAACGCGATTCAAGTTTTTTTTGCCTTAAATAAAATGCTTTTGATATGGGAATTTTAGGTAGAGGCTGAGTTTGTTGTATGTCAAAAGTGATATTTTTTCCACTAATACACATCTCTCTTTCTTGTTTTTGTAATTCAAATGCTCTTTTGTAGTTATCAATATGCTCTTCAGTGTGTTTTAAAGAATCACATTTGTTACACACATCAGTTTTAGGTTGTTTAAAATATAGACAAAATTTTGTATTGAATATATTTCTAAAAAGCACCTTCCTACATCAATTTTGTATTAATTAACGTTTTAAAGATAATTAAATTTAAGGTGTAAACTGGCAAATAGTTCTAAACAATTAATAAGTGTTTGAAAATAATAAATAATCAAATGAACTAAGGACTAAAGCATAGGTATAGTTTACAAATACAATATTGGTAGCAATACTTAGATAAGATTGATTATCTTATATATTATGTTAAAAATAGGTTATTCTATGCAAATTTATTAAAAAAAACATAACACACCTTTGTTTCCTATAAACCATATTAAGTTTTGTTAAGAAGAACTTACAATGGCTTTATGAGGTAGTAAAATCTTATTATGTTATCACATTTTTAAAGAAAAGAGCAGGCCAGAACCTGGATGTGGTGGCCACATATAGATAGGCATATTGCGGAAAAAATAAGGTCGTGTTCAGTGTGTTATAAGTTTCGATGCGCACCTCCGCGCACACCTCTCGCTTCCAGGCCCTACCTTTGTTTATTTCTTTAAAAGAAAATTATGTTATCCTTACCTTATATTATTCCAAAAGTAGCAATGATAATGATTCTCTGAAAATATTTCTGCTGATAGCACATTTGCAAATCTGAAATATATACTTGTTTGGCAGTTAACACCTTTGCTAGCGTCTGTAACTATGTAACGAATTAGAATTGGCGTGTTTAAATTCAAGAATCGATTTATCATCAGATAAAACTTAAGTTCAGTAAAACTTAAGTTCGTTTTCAAAAAAAAAAAGTCGGATTTTTTAATTTGTCAAGTAACCTTTGTCCACTTAGCCCTTCAATTTTGCAATGTATTCTACAGTATTAAAATAAATTACCTTACAAATTATAATATTGGTACATTAATCTTAGGTGGTAGAGCCATGCTGCAGTTATATTAGTATTATAGTTGTAGCACGAATGGGTCGGCTCGACCGGGGAAGGACCACGCTCTCACAGAATACCAGCGTGAAATAGTAGCTTAATGAGAATCGGAGACCCCTTTTACTGGAAACGAGAGGCATTACATCTTAGTCCTCACGGGTGACAAGGCATCTGCATTTTGATTTGTAATCGAGGATATATGTAGATGTTTATGGGCCGCAGCAACCACTTACCATCAGGTGGACTGTGTGCTCGTTTGTCACCCTATCCTATAAAAAATATCATTATCGAAAGCTTGATCAAGGGATGTTATGAAACTAAAACTGTTGCAGATTTGACATACAAATTAAATGATTTCAGATTGCTCCTGCTGTCGACCTACTGCCGTCGACTAGTGGTCAAAAGCCAATTGAAATAGTAAACCCTCCAATCCAATCAAACATCAATAGTAAGTATTAGAATCAGAAAATGTTGTGTCTGTAGTGACAAACTTATGATTATAAAACCTTTTTTTGGGTTTTAGGACAAGACTCCAGAGTACACTCCTCGAACGTTGCGAAAGAAATGGAAACACTCAGAAAAACTATCGTCCGAACGACTTAAAATATTAAAGACTCTTCGAGAAAAATGTAGGCGTTTATCAAAAAAAAGTAGCTAAACTAGAAAATATTGTTGCAGAACTTAAAAAAAAGTCTTTGTTAAGTGAAGAAGATGGGGATTTATTGGAATCTGTTGACCCTACTAATAGAGACTTCTTGAAAAAAATGTTGAACCCCGCCTCCAGTGGTAGAAAATATTCACCATATTTACGCATATTCGCCCTTTGCTTGCAATTTATAAGTCCTCGGGCTTACACGTATGTACGACAACAATTTAATACTTGTCTGCCTCATCCATCCACACTTACCACATGGTACAAAAGTGTAGATGCAAACCCAGGGTTTACAACAGAATCATTAGAATGCATTAAATTAGTGGCAAAGAACAAAAAAACCGAACTGTATTGTGCAGTAAGCATGGATGAGATGGCTATAAGGAGGCACGTCCAATGGGATGGAACAAAATGTGTAGGTCTGGTGAACTATGGGATAGCTTTGGATGGTCACAATGTAGCTGAAGCTAGGGAGGCATTGGTGTTTATGGTGACATTTATAAATAGCGCATGGAAGATGGCTATCGGTTATTTTTTTATTGATGGCTGTACAGGCGAACAAAATGCAACATTAATTAAACAATGTATGGGTTTGTTAGTAGATTGTGGTGTTAATATAGTCTCCCTAACTTTTGATGGCTCTCCCACCAACTTTTCGATGGCTAAAAACTTAGGTTGCAATTTCAATGAATTGAAAGATATTACTTCGTATTTTCTTTGTGATAAACAACAGCACATAGTTATATTTCCGGATCCAGCTCATATGCTGAAACTTGTCAGAAATACACTAGGTCAGAAAAATGAATTAACAAATCTGCATGGTGGAATCATTTCATGGCATTTTATAGAATTGCTTCATAATCTGCAAGAAAGGGAGGGTCTCCATCTAGCTAACCGTCTTAAAAATCAGCATATTAATTTTTCAAAACAAATAATGAAAGTTAAGTTGGCGGCACAAACATTCCGTAATTCCGTGGCAGATGCGATAGAATTTTGTTACAAATAATTAAATTTACAAGAATTTTCGGGTTCCGAGGCTACTGTTGACTTTATAAGGAAAATTAACAACTTATTTGATATTTTCAATAGTTGGAATCTGAATATGTATGGTTTTAAAAAACCTATTAATAGTAAAAATGGCGATGGCATTCTAGAATTTGTCAATATAATGGATATCTACATCAGAGGGTTGCAATTAGAGGGAAAACCAATATTGCAAACAAATAGGAAAGTTGGATTCATTGGTTTCTTAATATGTATACAAAGTCTTAAAAAATTGTATGCTGATATCATAGTAACGGGTATACTTAATTTTTTGCCTATATAAAAACTTAGCCAAGATCACCTGGAGTGCTTCTTCAGGTCGATACGATCAAAGGGCGGCTATAACAACAATCCAACAGCCTTTCAATTTCAAAGCGCCTACAAAAGACTAGTGATACACGGGGAAATAAAAGGTATTGAGTCAACAAACTGTATACCTCTAGAGGATATAAAAATTTTAACTCTCAAAAAGTGCGATACGAAAATAAAATTAATATGTACTGCACTCAAGATCTCGAAGACTCGATTAAGGATTTTCCCCCCTAATAATAATTTCTTGGTCGATGATGACCACGATTATATTTTTAACCCTTCAAAACTGACCACCTATACTGAAGAAATTATTTCATATATCGGTGGGTTTGTAGTTAGAAAATTAAGAAAAACTCTAAAATGTGAAGATTGTCTGCTAGCTCTTATTAGCGACAAATATTTAGGTCTTATATTTAAAAAAGATAAAGGCGGCCTTATTTATCCTTCACGCGATGTTATTAAAGTATGTACGTTGGCAGAAAGAATATTTAAGATACATTCACATAAGAAGTATCTTTCTTTGCAGAAAAAAATCTATTACCGAAACTTATTTTAACTACTTTCAAACGATGCCAGGATGTATTTACGACAAATCATTTTGAAAGTCAACCTTTTATTGGAAACCACAAAGGTTTACTTATTAAGGCAATTTCCATGCACTATTTTGAACTGTGTATATCATCACGCCACAAAAGCATTTGAACCCAAGCAAAAAATTAGGAACCTTCATACGAAGCTTGTTTTGTTTAAAGGAAATACTCGACTCCACCGAGTCAGTAATTTATTCTTAGGCCGATGTATACGCTTTTACCACAAATTCCCAGAAAATATACAAAATTTGATGTTGTAGTCAATTCGACCGTATCTTTTTTTATGTGTGTTACCTCAGAATATTATTCTAACGATTTTTATAATTCTTTTTTTATTTGAAAGCTGGTGCTTCTCTTGTGATCTCATATAAGTTTGATCAAGATCTGACTTTGAGTTATCCTTAATAATGCGTATTTAATTGACATTGATGATGTCCTCGTTTTGTTTATATCAAATTTATATGAATGCAAAAATTTTAATTTTACACTTCTTGTTGATATTTTTAGTAACGTAACTAAATTTAATTGTATATTGAGAAGCTATGCTCCATTGCTCATGTCTGATATGGAAGAGAGCCGTAGTAGCTAAACACTTGCTGTCAATTTCATAGTACCCGAGCAATTCGGGTTCGATCCCCCTGGCTTTAATAAAATCGTTTATTGCAATTATAGCCGCTGATTTACCAAACGCTGAACCACACAGCGATGAAGGAAAACATCGTGAGGAAACCCGCATGCCTTAGAAACTTAATTTTTTTTTAAAAAATCATTTGTTTTTTCAAATATTTTTTAAGTACGCACACACTTATTGGGGCAGTTCAGTCGAGACCTTTGCCCGAAAGTGGAACTTATAATGTCTGCAATTTTACTTTTAGATATAATTACCTGGGCGACCTACATAATAGTATGTAGAATCCACTCAGTTTAAAGTAAATAAATTCCTCACTTGAACTATCAATCAAAGTTCTAAAACTTTGTTGAACTAAGTTTGTATAAAAATGGTTATTATAATATTAAGGAATTTATGGAAGACAATAACCCCCGAGAAGGGTGATTCCTTCCTCAGAGACCAGGGTCAATTCACCAGACTCTCCAAAACCTGTTACGACACAGGCTTCAAATATGACCGTGCTAAACCTAACATTCTAAATGAACTTCAGGTAGTTCAAAACTATTTTGTCGTAGAACTACGAACGCGCCCTGGTTCATCCGAAACGCTGACTTTCACCGAGAATTAGAGTTCCCCACAATCCGACAATTTCTAAAATCACTCTCTTAGAACTTCTTCAAAGTCTCAGAGTCTCACTAAATCATCTTATTCGTAAGGCAGCTTCCTATGCAACCCCACTCCTTCTCGCTATCGAGTTCGCAGACCGAGAAACTCTCTCTCGGCCCCCCCCCCTCCAACAAGCTTTCGGCCGACCTGGACTGCCTCTTGGCGGCTCAGGCCGAGTCTTCTGTCCAAGGTGGTGTTTAGTGGGTAGGCACTTAGGTTTTCATAGTGAGTCCCACATAACCACGCAGCCGGCTGCGTGGTATGCTAAGAGCATTCACCACCTCCCTCCCCCGCTTCCCGGAGGGTAGCCCTTTAAATAGCTTCTGGGCGTAAAAAAAAACCGGCGTCGGCATTCGCGGCAGACTAGCGCTCCAGAAGAAAAAAAGATCCCTCAAGCTCCTCTCTAATAAATTAATGTTAGTTCATCGTACTACCTTTTAATTAATACAGTCCTTAGCAATAATAAATAGCAATATGTTACGGACGGCGAGTGAGCAACCGCCCATCACCCCGCGTACCTCATCCCGCAACGACACGTCTCCTTCACCCTGCATCAGAGCGAGGCCCCCGCGACCGCGAGTGCTTACATAAACTCAAGAACAACAAGCAAGAAGACACTTCAGGCTCCCTATTAGGTCACATTGGACGTCAGATTAGTGATAGCTTGTAAGACTGCCGCATTGTGTAAATAGTTTAATAAATTTACTTCTGTTTTTTGTACAATCTTTAATTTAACTCAACCCCTAGCAGTTTAAAATAGCAATAAATTCTCTCAGTAAATAATTAGTCTTATATATATCACAGTAACAGCACAGAATAAATAATTTTGTTGCACTCCTTTGATGTCGACTGCTTGCAGACGTTTAATAGCCTACATAGTTATTATTAATCAGATAAATCACGCACGCAAGCTAAATAAAATTTTAGCGCTGCGCACGAGCGTCCATATTACTTTGCATCTTTTCCCCTTCCTACGCCATGGCGGACTTCGTGGTTATTAAGGACTATCAAAAAAGAGTTAAAAAAAACATTGCGAAATGTTAATTAAGTTACTTAGGTGAAGTACCTATTCTAACTGATCGACTGACCATATTTTCGCACCTATGTGATTTCTACGATGCTCAACGCATGCAACTAGCAAGGCCACAACAAATAAACCTGAGATACGATTGCTAACAGAAATGTGATCGTATATAGTTAGTAATCTTAGTTAATAATCTTGTTAGAAAACAAAGTTTTAATTTCAGTGTTTTGTGTTATTATAACTTAAAATATTTTAATTACAAAAGACATATATAGGTATGTAAGTATGTAGATACTTGGATAGTGAAGTAAATTTCAACTAAGTTTTGTAATAAAGTACGTATTACTTGTGTGGATAAATTATTACTTAATTCTTTTTTTGCTATAAGTACCTATCCAACAAAATAATGAAATAAATTCACCTTTCATAACTTCCTTCTAAAATCCTTCGGTAATTTTAAGGAATGATATATCTGAACCTTTTTTTGGGCATTTAGCATCCATCCACGTAAAAATTGTAGTAGGAACGACGTTTTTCCGCTACAATTTATCAAATAGGTAAAATAATATATATAACACTAAACAAAGACTATTTCAACAAGTATTTACAAAAAACTATTAACGTAAACAGCGTTGAAAAATCCTCAAAACAAACATTCAATCGCTTACAACGCGCTAGCCCCGACTGCGTATGTTACCCTGGGCACAGAATAAATAATAGTACTACGTACAGAAGTTTCACTCTTTTGATGTTGACAGCTTGCCGACGTTTAATAGCCTACATAATTCTTTACTTTGCACCTTTTCTCATTCTCACATCACGGCTGTTTTTCCGAGGTTACTTAGAGGTGTCAAGAAAGAGTAAAAATACAGTATGTATAACATTAATAATTTATTTAATTCACAATTGTTTTACTTTAATATAATGTTTTATAAATTTTTTCTGTCTCTCTCTCTCTCTCTCTCTCTCTCTCTCTCTCTCTCTGGCCGGTTATTAAATTTAAGAGTTGAAAAAACTTTAAATCTTATATATAATTTTAGTAAATAATAAAAAGGAAAAAATGGACATGGAGTATCGGAAGAGTCATCGATTTATTTTTGGTAAAAAATATGAAAAGATATTCATTCAGTGTACTAACTAGAAATAATAAAAATAGTACCTATTATTAATTTTATTTATAAATATTGTTGTATTAATATTTTTATTGTTTTATATTTCTTTATTTTACGTAAGATTTTTAATATATGTTCCCCCCCCGCTCCATTTGTCAGCAAAGGTAAGAAAAAATTTAAAGCCCCGAGCTTGCTTACATAATACTAAAACGCTCCCTTTCTTTTAAACTTTGTCGTCAAATTGAAAAGGATTTAGCGCATTGAAGCAATTGATTTGTTAATCAGCGCTGTGGTGGAATCCGGGAAATCCCGGGTTCGATTTCTGACAGCGACAATTTAGAAGTTTATAATTTCTTGAAAACTATTTGTGTTTATTTTTATTTATACGGTTTAATATTAAAAACTGCAATGTTAGCCCGCTTTCATCTATGACTGCTTCATCGCCATTCACCAGGCGCAATCGCAGTGAATACCATAAATTTCAAGAACAACTCAATACTCAAGAACAATTTGTATGTAGCATAGGTATTAATAAGAATCACTAACCTCTCCAATTCCAAGCTAATTTTCGAAGGTGATTTGATTCCACATTTAATTAAGTGGAATATAGGAGCAGGCAATAATATCCGCACAGAAAAATCATATAGTGATATTGCACCATATTAAAAGCACATGTAAGTACTTATTAAGCTTATAATATGTATATATGCTCATTTATCTATTATTTATGCAAACTTCTATTTGCGGATCTCCTTCACCAAAGCATAGAATAAATAATATGTAGTGCTTGCTACTCGTACGTTACCAAGGTTTGCCTGGAAGAGATCACCGTTAAGCGATGAGGTCACCTAATTGTACATAAATTTATATTTTGTGTGCAGTAAAGAGATTCATTCATACGTTGCGAAATGTTAAGTAAAATAGATAAGGTATTCTGACTGATCGAATGAACATATATCACTCGTCGCGAATTGCGATTTAATAAATCTCCCGAAAGAAATAGGTAGGTAGTACATACATAACATACATAAACACTCACGCCTGTCATCCAGAGGGGTAGGCAGAGACTACAGACTTCCATTTGGCACGATCCTGACACACCTCTCTCGCCTCCTTCACATCCATACACCTACGCATGCATGCTCGTCGGTTAAGGGTACTCCTAATTTGGCCCGTTTTCAATAAATCGCCAATTTGGTCGATAAATTTTCGCCTAGGACGTCCCTTTCCGACTCTCCCATTCACTTCTGCAACATAAATTTTCTTTGTCACTCTTTCCTCATCCATTCTTTCCACATGACCAAACCACCGAAGCATTCCTTTCTTAATCCTGGTCACTACATCATCTTGCAAACCACACTCTTCTCTTATCACACAATTTTTCACCCTGTCATTCAGATTCAGCCCTAACATACTCCTTAACGACCGCATTTCTACTGCATTTATTCTACTCTCGTGCTTCTTCTGCCATACCCAACTTTCACTACCATACGTTAAAGTAGGGACCAACACAGCATTGTGAATTGCCATACGTGCCTTTTTTGACACATTTTGACTCTTCACAATAGAGTGCAGGGCTCCATTTACTCTGTTTCCTGCGTTCACTCGTCGTTCTATATCCTTATCATATCCCCCATCCCTGCTAAATACGCAACCCAAATATACAAACTCATATACTTGCTCGATCAACTCCCCTTCTATTCTTATTTCACATATCGTTTTACTTTCATCTCTTTCAAAAACCATAACTTTTGTCTTACTTGCGTTCACTTTCATACCCCTTTCTTTTAATGATCTGTTCATTAATGTAACCATCATTTGCAACTCAGCCGCCGACGACGCAAGAATAACTTGATCATCGGCGTACAAAAGGCATTTGATGGTTAACTCACCCATTCTTAATCCGCATTCTTCAACTTTCAAATTTTGCAAACAACTGACCATAAATAGGTTGAACAACCACGGGGAAGCCACACAGCCCTGTCTGACACCTTTATGGATGCCAAACCAGTCCGAGTAGACCCCGTTGATCCTAACACAAGCACTAGAGTCCCTATAAAGAGATTCCAATGCCTGTATCAAGCCAGCGCTCAACCCACTCTGTCATAGGCCTTCTCCAAGTCCATGAACGCACAAAAAACCTTTTGGTTTTTGGCCAAAAACTTCTCCGCGATCATGCGCATGGAGAAGACTTGATCTGTACATCCCGTTCCCTTTCTAAATCCCGCTTGCACATCCCAAATTTTTCCATCGGTTTCTTTCATGACCCTTTCAATTAGTACCTTGGCATACAGTTTTCCCACGATGCTAAGAAGGCTGATACCGCGGTAGTTTTTACAGTCCTGCTGCGACCCTTTTCCCTTATATACTGGGACTATCACGGCTTTGCACCAGTCTCCCGGTACCCGTTTCAGTTCCCAGCATAAATTAAACAAGGTGCGCAGCAGGCCTGCCACCACTTCCTCTCCAGCCCTTAGCATTTCGAGTGAAACTCTATCATATCCGGCAGCCTTACCTGCTTTCATGCTTTTCATTGCTTTCATTATTTCATCTATTTAGGTAGGTAGGTAGTGTAAACAACAAATGAACCTGAAATACGATTCCTAAATGAAATGTGATTGTATTAAAAATCTTGTAAGCAAAGTTTAATTTCAGTGCTTTGTGATAACTTAAAATATTTTAATTACAAAAGACATGTAAGTTGCCTACTTCAATTTACCTAAGTAAATTTCATACGTTACCTACGTAATAAAGTACTTAGGTATTACTTCTGTATTTAAATTATTACTTAATTCTTTTTGCTATAATTATTTATTTGACAAAAAAATGAAATTAATATACTTACCTTTCATTATCCTTAGGTAACTTAAAAAATTATACAGAATTGAAAAAAATCAATAAACCTCTACTAATTGATAAGAGAAATATAACGAGAATAACAAATTATACTATATCTATCTCATCAACATCAGATGATGATGTTGTGACCAAGATTAAGAAATGAATGCTTTGGTGGTTTGGTCATGTAGAAAGAATGAATGAGGAAAGAGTGACAAAGCGATGTGAACTTCGGAGTCGGTAAGGGACGCCCTAGACAATATAGCCAATTTAGTCAATAGTATTGACTAAATAATCAAAATATCGCCAATTTAGTCAATACTGTTGACATTGATATTTTGAAAATGAGCTACATTAGAAGTACTCTTGACCAACGAGAGTGAACGCGTAGATATTTGGATGTAAAGGCGACGAGAGAGATATGTCAGGATCGTGCCAAATGGAAGTCCGTAGTCACTGCCTACCTCTCTGGGTGACAGGCGTGAGTGTTTATGTTATATGTGTATATCTATCTATCTTCTATACTAAAATAAAACTCTAACACGACGTCTGTCTGAACACGCATCACGTAAATACCTTTGAACCGATTTGGATGGGACTTGATGTTATAAGGACGAAAATTTGTTGATATTAAGGAGTAACTTAGGCTATTTTTATTTTAGGGCTCCGCGCAAAAAAAATCCACGCGGGTGAAGTCGCGGGGTTCTGAATAAAATTCATGTAAGACCTCCGCCTACAATTCCGTCTAGCTGCAAACCACTGTCTTATTGATTTCTGTCACCAAACAGTACTGGCCCTACTGTGTTCCGGTCTGGAGGAGATAGAGAGCCGGTATATTTACAGGCTGTGAGGAATTCCATCTTAGTCCTCAGAGGTGACAACGAATTTGTAGCCTGTTGTGCTTGATGTTTGTTGCAGATGCCCATGGGCTGCAGTAGCCGCTTTTTTTGTCTGTCGTTTAAAATATAATCTGTTACATAAAAACTACGAGCACTTAACCCTAAAAAATTAATGTTTGTTTGTTCGTATTTTACGCGCCGTCTGCCACATTATTTAACTGATTGCGCTAAAACTTTGTAATTTTTTTGCTTGTACTTGCGCGAAGGTATAGTACAATTAACTTACACTAGGTGGCGCGCGTATCGTACCCACAAATTATTTGAAAGTCGTCGTACGCAACAATTATAGTAGGTTCGAAGTTTTGCCATACACATATATTATTTTTAAATCACATTAATTTTTTTGAACTATTTTATCCTACAATTAAATACTAAACGCTGAAAAAATTACAAGTGTTTACAAAAAACTATTTACGTAAACAGCGTTAAAAATACATCAATCGCCTACAACGCGCTAGCCCCGACTGCGTATTACACCCAAATTCACCCAAATCGCGATTTTAGGTAATTATTTCACGCCGGTTGCAAGAGTGACAGAGGCCTACCCTGTATGCCTCGCGATTGTAGGTAATTATTTCACGCAGGTAGCAAGAGTGACAGAGGGCTGGTAACAGTTAGTTCAGTATTTTCTTTCTTCAAGATTTAAACACAACCTAAATAAACACAGTCCAATTAGCTCTCATTCGTTTACACAATAGTTTCTTTAAGTTTATTAGTCAGATAGATATCACAATTTTTTAGTTTCTTCTTTCTTCACAAAAGTAAATTATAATAAATAATTAGTCAAATACAGTCCACTTAGCTCTCCATCAACTACAATACATACCAATGATAATCGTTAATAGCAGTGTTCCCTTTCAGGCTTACTTCACGTACTAATTTCTAATTTTATAGCTCATTGTGGGTTAAATTTTTCCTCACACTTGTAACCCTAAATACAGTGACGTATTTTTTTTGTCTCTTTCTGCGACACGCTATGGCGGTGTCTATAGGTTTCTCTGTCTACGGTATAGCCAGTCCAGTGTACTTGTATATATAAAGGTAAGTGAATAGGATGCATAGCTCCCCGTGCCGTCTAGCCGCACTCTATACTCGCTCCCCGTACACTTCCAGGGGTGCGCGGGCGGTGAGAACGCGGTGTTCGTCAGTACCATAGATTACTGTGTATATACTAGAGAGTTAGTACGCTTTCAATTGACCCGCGATGCACGCGTGTCACTTTGCTGCGCAAATTAACGGCGAGTGTTCGTTCGAGATCATAATACTTATTAACTTTGTGATCGACAGTGTTGTGTTTGTTTACGGATTGACTTTATATCATGGTAAGTTAATCACATATTTGTTAGTGCTTGTAATATTTTATTTACTTATGTTCATTTTTATTCTAGTTTTTATCTGAATAATATTGTATAAATGTCCTCCACACAGACTATACAATGTTTTTATATAATTTTAGTAATCGTATTATTGTTTGGCTCACTCTCCTCGTTCGAGGATTAAGTTATGTCATATACCAAATTCCTAATCTGCGTTCCACACAGCCCAGATTTGCGATCTGCTTATCCTAATCTAGCGAATCCTACGATTTGATCTAGTAAGCTTGTGGATATAACCTTACAACCTGTAACTATTTAAGACTCAAATATGTGGACTGTACGGGCCGAAACTACGAGCCGTACGGGTCAATTTGGTGGGCCGTACGGGTCAATCTGGTGGGCCATACTGGCCAATTTCACGAGCCGTACGGGTCAAACTCACAGGCCACACGGATCAATTCTGTGAGCCATGTGGACCAAACTTGCGAGCCGTAAGGGTCAAACTTTTGAGCCGTACGAATCAATATTATATACGAACTATACTTATCAATACTTACTGAATTATATGACCATTTCTATCTTATCACGAAGGCTTAAGCTAACGGAATAATATTCTAAAGTATCGTTGTTTACTTGTTTTAGGCGGCATCCTCTGCAGAGAAGCGCACGCTCGAGTCTCTACTCGGCTGGGAAGCAAATGACCCTGAGGATAGTATTTTCTTGAAGAGGATAATAAAACTAATTGATGGTTATTTACCATTGCGTTGGAAAGAATGGAAAATTAGAGACCTTGATAAGGAAGACTTATTGGGAAACGAATTTGATCCCCAAATTCTTAACAAAATTAGATTTGCCCTTGCCACTGTTGGACTTGCCAGAGCTTTTTCTCCTGAGTGCACATCGCTAAAGGAGAAAACTTATAGAGATATAAAATTAAAACTTTTGAAATGGCCACTGTGTTATACATCCAATGTCTCTGGCTGCAAAAGTACGAGGTTCAGCAGTCCAGAATGAACTGATAATAGCCTCCATCTCTGACATGAGACCACTCCTCAAAAGTAGAGAGGAGGCAAATAGGGAACTGGCAGCGCAATCTGAACACTCTGAGGATGAAATATCAGTTCCTCCTACAAGAACTTCATCTAGTAGGTCCAAAAAGCCAAGTCGACTGGACAAATAGGAGCAAGGCCAGCGTAAATTGGAAAATATGCTGGAACAATTTATTAAGAGTTTTCAACGAGAAGATCACTCGTATTCGGGCTCGGAGATGGTCTCAACTTCATCAAAAGATGAGGTAAATGCACCTCAGCTTTCAGTGTCATCACCAAAGCCTTGGGAACCTCCAACATCTTTAGTAAATGAAGACTTCGACTGGACCCCTACTACAAGACAACAAGACCCTCTGATACCAACCCCGAGCCAGCACATTGCCATACAGGGTACTGAGTGTCAACATTAAGGCGATATATCATTTAGTCAGATTCGATATGCTGAGGTTCAGAAGAAATTGCATGCTAGCCCGGTCTTGGGTCCTTTAAAGGTCAACCCTTTCCTCACGACCTATGGACCCCTTCCAATCAAGATCAATTAGTTCGAATGGACTACACTCTGGGCACAATTTCCCATGATCTTCTGTTTCAACAGGAGGCACTAACTAACACGCTGAAAGATCTAGCTATCAAACACCCAGCTATGAAACAAGACTTGAAAAATATCGACGGATACACCTTTCAAATCTCTTTCGAATGATCTGCTTACTTATGATCTTCAGTACATGTGCGGGAGAAGAGCAGAGATTATCAAACAAAGAAGGAATGGGTTCATTCCAAAAGAAGAATATCAAGCAACTCTTCTTGGTGCAATTCTCCCGTCAACCACCTAACTTTTCTGCGAAACACGACTAGCAGAACTACTGAAACAGCCACCTCACCAAACGTTTTTTGCATCCACTATAGAAAACCCTTGCAACCTAAAAACTACAATGCAACACCACCCGCACGTCAAACTAGACCAACTTATAAAATCTCAAAAACGTCGAAATCATTCAACCGACCGCGGAAATCAAATACCAGTAAAACGTACGAAACCTTCAAGCGTCCGTTCGGCACCAAAAATAAAGATCAAAGCCAACCCTCTCTTCTAAGAATCATACCTCAAAAATAAATAGGAATGAATGACGTTTTCAGCGGGGGGCGACTCTTGCAATTTGTAGAGGTCTGGAAGAGAGAGGGCGCGCCATTAAGCATCTTACAAATAATAAAAGGATACACTATCCCCTTTGTCAAAAAGCCCCCGCTAATGCTTTTTCACCCGAAGATACTTATAAAGTTCGAAACAAAAAATTTAGATTCAGAGATCCGAACCTAAATACAGCAGAAGGTAAGAGAAAATTCCTCGATTCAGACAGGTTTCTTGTCAACAATGTATCCAGTTCCAAAACACAACGGCAAAGTACGACCGATAATCAATCTGAAAGGCCTAAACAGATACCTTACCCCGAAGAAATTCCGGTTGTTAAACCACTTCAAAGTACCTCATTTCTTACAAAAAGGAGATTTTTTCATGAAAATAGACATTTCTCAGGCACACTTTCACATCCCAATAACCAATCGTCATCGAAGATTCCTGTCAATAGTTCACCAAAACAAAGTTCTACAATTTACATGTTTACCGTTCGGCCTATCAACGGCACCTCTAACCTTCGCAAGAGTGTCAAATTGGATAGCATCACGCTTAAGAGGCCGCATAATGCTGTTTTGGTGATATTGATCAATCTGGATCTCGGTATCTGTAAGACCTAACAGTTTGCTATTTGAACACATTAAACCTGGACTTATAATCTTCAAATCTGTTGAAGCAAAAACACGATTCGATAAAAAATTCTCGATAAAAAAAAATATGAAAAACCCTCGCTTTGCACTTATTTTTAGTTAGATCTCTGAAACCTTATGGAATTGAATGATGATTTTTAGCTAATAGATAGATAATAATGTTATCTCAAATCGTGACGATTTATTTTTTTATTTTTCTACGTGGTCTTCTCGTAATTAGCAATTATGTGATTTGGCGCTTGCGTTATTTAATTCTAAACGAGCACACTCTCTTTCTGTCTCTTGTTTTGTACGTGGTAGCAATAGCGCTATCCTTTTCAATTTGTTCAATCATTCTGCTGCGGCATCTATTACGGGACGAACCTATGTTTGGCGACATTACGGAGAGATGACTATTTATTTCCGACATTTTTATTTTGTATTGTGGTAGGTGTTACTGTAAAAAGGAGTTTAAAACGTTTTGTGTAAATATATTACCTATATTTAAAGTGTAAATAAAGATGGGCAAAAAGAAAACTCTCGGAAAAAGAAAACAATTAAAAACGTCTAAGAGAACAACTCCGTATTTTGAACGAAGGAAAAAAAAGTAAGTACCTATCTAACTACCGATATAAATAACGGTATCAATTTAATTTTCATTTTTAATTTTTTTTTCTTAAAAAAAACGTTACCCCCACTCTAGGATTTTCTCCTGTATCGTGGAGGCAGTTTACAAACATAAATTGCACGAGGACAAGCACCCTGACCCGGAACAATTATTTGTAGGCCATACAAATACTTGTTCCCTGCGGGATTCGAACCCGCGGCCCCCAGCGCAACAACTCATTGCTAAGCCACTGCGCTACGGAGGCCGTCAAATTATTCTTTTGTTTACGTAGCTTCTTAGGTATTTCGAATATGTATAGAGCCGAACACGAAGGATCGGTTTGCGAATCATTTTTCGAGTTTCAACCTTATTGCAACGAGATAAAGCTCATGTCTAGTGTCACGTCACGTTGCTGCTGGCTGTTGATAAAGTTTAAATTCGTTTGATGTGTTGCAAAAACGTTTTGTAATTTTATTGTTACATAAGTTTGTTTATGTTTATATAAGATCAATCGGGGTGTTATGATAGGTACCACTCGTAGTTTCTGATACCCACGATACAGGGAATAGGTATCACTGTGGGGTTAGGGATAGGTTTTGAATGTTGTGGGTTATGTTATGTTACTTTGACTGCCTCATTGGTCTAGTGGTTGTAGTAGTGCGACTGCTGATGATGAGGTCCTGGGTTCGAATCCCGGGTCGGGCCAAAATTTTTTTTGTAAATAAGTTGAAATTTATAAAAGATCAACCGGTGTATTATGAGAGGTACTACCCGTAGTTTCTGATACCGTCAAGAAATTTTCAGTAGCTGCCCGGAGTCAGGAAGTTGGCGGTGGCCCACCTCCTTGTCTCGGAATGCACGTAAAGCCGTTGGTCCTGCACCTGATCTCTCTCCGGTTGTGTCGGTTTACCGTCTCATCGGATTATGAGGGTGAGGGAATAGAGAGTGCACCTATGCTTGCGCATACATTTGCGCACTATAATGCTATCCTGCGTCGATGGCTAGTCTCCGTTGAGGCAGGCCGCCGTGACCGAAATTTGGTCTGGAGAATAGTATGTTACTTTATTTTATTATGACTATACATTTGCAGAGAAACCAAACATTTCATTCATTGAGCTTGAGAATGTGACGAATAAAACGGCGCCCACGGTATTAGAGAATGGACTGCACGAAGACGGATCGGCACGCGGCGCGAGCGACTCGAGCGGCGCGCCGGCGGTGCCCACGTCGTTGTCGGCGGCGGCGGCTGGCCATTTGGAACAGGGAAAAGGGGACTCGTCGCTATCTATTGACAGTACGGACAAGTAAGTATTTACATAAATAAATACATATAAAATAAATAAGTAAGTAAATTTTGAATCCCTGTTAGTATTTCTTTCTCTAACTGCCTCGTTGGTCTAGCGGTCGCAAACGCTACTGCTGAGCGAGAAGTCCTGGGTCGGGCAAAATGGTATTGGGTTTTTCCATTAGTAATTTCTCAGTACCAGTCCGGAGTCTGGATTTGTGCTCGATTAGTGGCAATAGGCTCGCACTTTATTACATGAGACTTATAACATAAATGGCGAAATGTGGGTGCACTATGCACCTCTATCTACCCTTTCGGGGAATAATGGCGTAATGCTATGTATGTATATATGTATGTAAATTTTAATGAAACATGGTTCAATCTTTTCAACCATGTTTCATTATTGGAATGAAAATTTTACAATGCTATAAGTACTCGTATCCTACCTAAATGCGAAGACTTGGTTTATGAGAATCAAAGGTAGACCTAATACAAATGAATGCATCGATAATATTGTACTCGTATTTTTACTGACTTCAAAAATGAGTAGGATATTCTCGATCCGACGTTTTTAGGGTTCTGTACCAAAATGGTAAAAAAGAAACCCCTATGGTGTGACTTTGTCTGTCTGTCACAGCCGTATATTTCAGAAACTACTAATGTTATCGACTTGAAATTTGGAGCAGTTATATACAAAATGCTTGGCTACTGTTATTGCTAATGAGAAAAGTTCAAAAATATTTTTATTTTCACTGCAAAAGGCACCGAAGAGGGGGTTTGGAATTTTAAAAAGTTACTAGGTATAGTATATAGCGTATATATGTGTAGTGTGAGTGACATTAGACGAACTGTACCTTTTCACTAATATATCCATAAATATCGGTTGTGCTTTGAATATGTTTTTTTAAATGTTTTATATGAAATACATATTTTAAAATAAATTTAATAATATTATGATAATAATATCACACATATATTTTAAATTATAATAAAGAAAACAAGATTTTTGATGTAGATTTGTATTTGTATAGATGATGTAAATTTAATTGTGTAATGTCTCTGTCCTAGTCTGTCCTGATACTATAATCTGACATCTGTCCCCGCACCATGCTACAGCGCTAGCAATGTAGGTAAAGTGACATATTATATGAAAGGTATTTGGACATGGGAACGTATCGGAGCTATTCAAAGATATACTATTGTTTCAAAACATTCATGCATTATTATTATTGTCTGCTTTATAGTTTATGTAATAATATGTATTACTGTTGTAGGTTTCCAGACGAAGAGCACACGTCAGATAGAAATCATGCAGAAATCAATGAAGAATCAGACGAAAGAAGAATCATAGACCTTAAATATTTTCTAAAAGAATTAAAAACAATTTCGAACCACTCAACAGCCTTCGGTTGCGGTATAAATAATTTGGAGTTGATAGGGGAGAAAAGGTTAGGTTTGATTTCAAAATTAAAATTCAAATGCAATATGTGTAATGTTGAATTTACTACACATACGTCCAAACCTAGTCCAAGCGACAATTTGAATGTAAATACTGCCGTAGTAACGAGTGCTGCTATTACAGGTGTAGGATATACACAATTGCAAGAAATATTTACATCAATAAATGTTCCGTTTATGACAGAAGTTTTTTATAAGAAAATTGATAATCGAGTTAGTGAAGAATGGGAAAAGTTAGCCACAATTGAAATGGAAGCTGCGGCTGCTCGTGAGAAGCAAAGTGCATTGGACGAAGGCAGAGTCAATTCAGATGGAATCCCCGTCATAGACGTGATCGTTGATGGTTGCTGGGCTAAGAGGACCTACAAGAAAAACTATTCCTCGTTATCAGGCGCTGCTGCAATCATAGGTAAAAAGTTTGGGGAAGTGCTATATCTCGCCGTAAAAAATAAATATTGTTGCATATGTGTACGCGCCAAGAATAAACAAACTACACCATCAGAGCACATGTGTTTTAAAAATTACACTGGTTCATCTACAAACATGGAATCGGAAATATTAGTGGAAGGATTCAAACAATCTTTGCACATGTATGGTCTTATATACGGCAAAATGGTTGCTGATGGAGACGCTTCCACTTATTCTAAAATTTTAGCAGCCCGGCCATATCCTAACTACACTGTTGAAAAGATAGAGTGTAGAAACCATTTATTACGAAACCTGTGTAATAAATTACAAGCGCTTACCAAAGATACCAAATATAAACTGCAGCATAGAAGGTATCTGAATACACAAAGAATCCTGGCTATCAGAAAAGTTATTTGTTCTTCAATAAAACACCTGAAGAAAACAAGTGATACCCGCTCAAAACAAATAAACGATCTTTATGTAGCAATTTCCAATTCATATAATCATGCTTTCGGTTGTCATACCAATTGTCAGAATTTTTATTGCGAAAGCAAAAAAACAAGTGAAGATGTCACTGTCAAACTGAAAGATACGGCGTTAGAAAATCAAATAAAGTTTATAGTCTGCTCTATTGCAGCTAATGCACGAAGTCTTATTGAAGACGTGGACAGCAATCGTTGTGAACAGTTTAACGCCATAATTGCAAAGTGTATCGGTGGTAAACGCATAAACTTTTGTCTTCGGCGTTCATATCAGACCAGATGCGCTACGGCAGTCGTATCATTTAATACAAAAAGACCTTTGTATAAGCTCCAAAGATCTATTCTTGGTGTGAGCCCAATGTCAAAATCAAAATACCTGGAATTGCGAAAACTAAAAAGAAACGGTTCCAAGCCTAAAATGCAACCCAGAAAGCTTGTTTATCAACAGAAAGAGAAAAGGGCTGAAGATGAAAATTACGGTCAAAATTGTATGAAGCCTGATTTGCATACAGAAGATTTAGAAAGAATGAAAAAAACATTTTTAACAAATTTGGAGAAATCTGACGAAGAAAGAATTAATATTGAAAGGGAAACAGTCCTCCAGAGTGATTGTAGTAAATGGATGGAAATACGAAGGAATTTGTTAACGGCTTCCAATTTCGGCAAAATTATAAACAAGAGGAGCACGACGTCAGGTAGTATAGTTAAAAGTTTACTGTATCAAAAAGATCTCTCTGGTGTTACCTCCATCAAACATGGTAAAATTAATGAAAAAATTGCTTTGAATCAACTAGAGCAGCAAGAAAACATTAAAATTATGCCCTGTGGGCTATTCATCGATAAAAACCATCCATTTTTAGGAGCAACTCCTGACGGTGTGATAGATGACAATAGGATTGTAGAAATAAAATGTCCAGTATCAGGCTACAGAACTAGCTTGGAAGATGCTGTGAAAAACAGGAAAATTACTTTCTGGAAGTATGATAATGGCCAAATGTTGATCAATAAGAAACATCACTGGTATTTCCAAGTGCAAGGACAGTTAAATATTACAGGAAGGAGAGAGTGTCTTTTTGCCGTGTGGGTTAGTTCAAATCAACAGATAAAAACAGAAATAATACAATGCGACCAAAGACTGTGGAATGATCATATGGTTCCCAAACTAAAAACATTTTACTTGGAATCTTTACTGCCGGAATTGTTGGATCCGCGAAAAACACGTAATATGCCCTTGAGAAAAATAAGTCCTCCGACCACAATCAAAGAAAAACCCAAGAAAAGAAAACATAATTCAATAAATTCTCATTTTGCCAAGGTCCCAAAAACGCAGGAAAGAACCGACAATTACGACATGACAGATATACAACAATGTAAGCAATCCATTGTACATTTCAATAATATGTAAAATAAATTGGTAAATCCAGTTGGGCATGCCTTAAGCGCATTAAAAAATTTACGTATAACATGATTATATATGATTAACATATATATGATTATACGGAATTTTTTAAAGTAGTTTAAATACATTTCGACAGCACTATCGGCTTCAACACCCTCGAAAACCAATGAAAATGACACCCATGATGAAAAAATTTATACCTAATTCAGCCGCCATCTTGGATTTACATTTCGACAGCACTATCGGCTTCAACACCCTCGAAACCCATGAAAATGACACCCATGATGAAAAAATTTATACCTATTGCAGCCGCCACCTTGGATTTACATTTCGACAGCACTATCGGCTTCAGCACCCTCGAAAACCATGAAAATGACACCCATGATGAACAAATCAATACCCATTGCAGCCGCCGTCTTGGATTTAAATTTCGACAGCACTATCGGCTTCAACACCCTCGAAAACCATGAAAATGTCACCCATGACAAAAAATATTGATACTACTTACTTTTAGTCTGTACTACTATTATTTATTCTGTGCTTTTAAAATATTGTAATAAAAAAAAATCTCTTATTATTACCATAGTAATGACGCGCTCTCGTGTAGTGTTTTACATATCTACCTAGTTATTTATGATGAGAGTTTATTTTTGTTTAGGAAGCATTACTTTTTGTTATAACGGTAATATGATATTTGTAGTGGGTACTTACGTATGAATATTGCGTGTCGCGTAATTTGTTGAAGCCTCTTTTTTTGTCTTTTTTTTTACGGATTTTTTTTTATTATTGTAATTGTATTGTATATTCTGAATATAAGTACATATTAAACTGTTTAATAAATGCATATTTACATATAACATTTTATTTCATGCTAATCTTTTAGGTTTATAAATTGAGTAGGTATCTACGCGAGGACTGAATGATGGATCAGTCTAGATAGTCTCGAGTCCACGAAAAAAAAAACACGAGCCTCTAAATTTTGAAACTCGAGTCTCGGAATGGACCCTAGTACCTATTTACGTACTATATTGGTGGTATGTCAGCTTGTAGGCCTATGAAAGAAGCTTCTAAATGTTACTCTTTACACATCGATCCGTCGTACCGTAGAAATACTTCCGTGAATTTGAAATTTATTTGAATAACATATTTTTACTTATACATTTTTATTGCCACACGAATCAAGTTCAAATTTACGAAACGGGGTGTTATTATTCAAAGCTAAACGGTATGTTTACGGTCCGTCTCCGGCACAGATCGCTGTTCATCAGCTGGGCGGCCGGGATCGGCGCCGTTCAAAGTCGAACTCGACTCACGCACTAGATCAGTAAAGTGCTTATCTGAACACATTTCTAAAGACGCAAACTTCGACACGAAATAAATAGCCTATTCACAGATATCATGAATTCTTACAATCATGCATTCGGAAACGTAGGTACTTGCATAGACCTACTACCTACATAACTACATACCCAACGGCTGTCACATTACATACATACACGGCGAAAACTACAAAACGCAAACTTACTACCTGCTAAACCAATGGGCGTATCCTTCCAGTATTTGGAATTTCCAGTATAAGCTGATCTTGCATTGTATAGGCTTTCAGTACAATGAAGAGTCAGCTTATACTAGAATATTAGTTTGAGTAGCCCTTAGTATGTACAATGAAATTAAATTTGCGATATATAATTTTATGTTCATATAATGACAAGTTAATAGTAAATTATGATTGATAATTTTATTACTTACTACGCGTCCGATTATAGTTTATTTTCCTCTAACAAAATCGCTTTGACCTCGTGTTCCCGCGTGACCGCGAGCAGTGTGCGAACGAATGGCGCGGGGAAGTGGGGGCGAAATTAGAATTTGAGCTGAGGTAGTATAGGCTCTTAAGACAGATGAACATAAGAGTTATTGTGTACCTCGACGACTTCTTGCTTGCCAACCAAGATCCAGTGAAAGTGCAAAACGACGCCAAAATGACAGTACAGTTTCTTGTCAAACTAAGTTGGATAATTAATGTGGAGAAATCTCTACAGAGCCAGCGAATCGAGTATCTAGGAATAGAATGAGACACAATCCTCAATACAAAAGCGCTCCCGAAAAAGAAAATATCTTCCCTGAAAAAGATCTCAACAAGATTCTAAAAAGTCAACTGAGATCCTGTACCCACCTTCCGACTACTTCGGAGTGCAGCATCAGGTAAGTGAAATCATCACGGCCAGCTAGTTAGCTGCGAGCCCTTTAAAATGAGCACAAAAACGATGGTACTACGTGATTTCGTCACTGAGATCCTGTACCCACCTTCGGACTACTTCGGAGTGCAGCATCAGGTAAATGAAATTACCACAGACAGCTAGGTAGCTGCGAGCCCTTTAAAATGAGTACATACACGGTGGTTCTACGTGGTTCCGTCACTGAGATCCTGTACCCACCTTCGGACTACTTCGGAGTGCAGCATCAGGTAAATGAAATCATCACAGCCAGCTAGGTAGCTGCGAGCCCTTTAAATTGAGTACAAAAACAATGGTACTACGTGGTTCCGTCACTGAGATCCTGTACCCACCTTCGGACTACTTCGGAATGCAGCATCAGGTAAGTGAAATCATCACGGCCAGCTAGTTAGCTGCGAGCCCTTTCAAATGAGTACAAACACGATGGTTCTATGTGGTTCCGTCACTGAGATCCCACATTGAGACTGAGTGCAGGACTGTAGCATCAGACCAGCCAAAAATGGTCACGTTCATATTATTTTACACTTTTTCGCTAGGCGTTTTTGTAGTACCAAGCTTATTTACGGCTAAATAAATTCCGCACCTATACAATAGAAGGGAACACGACAGTTTTCGGAACGCTGCCGTACCCTGTATAAGTGTTTACGCAAAAGAAAATATATCAAGGATAATTTACTTACCAATAGTTTTGAAGAGCTTGGCCACGCTTCACTTTTGACTTGCTTTTGTATTTCGGCATTGTCAAGCTTAGTCTATTCTATGATACGATTATATACAAAACTAAAACTAAAAACAATTTTATTAACATAAATCAACTTAATTCCTATTTTTTATCATATATTACTTATGTACGTTTTGTTTACAATAAATCTGTTTTTATAGATTTGAAATATTGCGAACTTTTTAATATTTTTTTTAGAAAATAACGCGCGCACAGTCCACCCGTCCCAAGAGTCAAACTGACACTGGTGATGGTGAATATCCTTAACGGGCCATAGCGGGGGAGCTTCGGGTGGCGTAAAGGGTCCAAATTATGTTTTACTATATTTTAAGAAATATATTTAACAAAATTACAATAAAAACAATACATTTTGATTATGATTTAACAAATACTTTAATATAAATTTAATCTTAAACTGTTGAGCCGTTCTTGAGAAAAAATACAAAATAGGTTTAAAACAGCCTTTGTAGGAACATTTAGCTGGTTACGCGGCCAGAGTCAGTTAGCGACCATTAACGGGACCTACGGCACTAATACGAAATAAATAAGAATTTGATCCTTCTTTTCTAAAGAAAATTCACAAGTACAGAGAGGGATAGATGTATGATTTTTACCTATAATAATTGACAGCTTTGTGTAATGTCGCCTCTACACGTTGGCCAACACAGTGGCGAATGTAGTGGCGAATATATTGACCGAGAGTTGGTGACGGTGTCCACACGTTAGACTTGGAAGGTCGTTCAGTTTACTTCGGTTCGGGCCAATGTGCGGACGAATTTATTTTATTTAATTTTATTTTAGACGACGGCTCCGTGGCGCAGTGGCTTGGCAATGAGTGGCTGTGCCAGGGGTCGCGGGTTTGAATCCCGCACGGAACAAGTATTTGTATACCCTAGAAATAATTGTTTCGGGTCTGGATGTGTGTCCTTGTGCAATTTATGTTTGTAAGTAGCCTCCGCGACACAGGAGAAAATCCAAGTCTGGGGCTAACGTTTTTTAAAATAATTATAAAAGAATAGTGAATATTAATGGGGCTGTAAATAGATATACGATATTCGATTAGCTTTATTTATACTTTACATGCATCAGAAACTGGAATAAATACCATTAATTAGAACTTAACTTATTTTAAAGTTAAAGGAGTTATAATCTATTAGTCTATGTTTTAAAATTGGGTTTTGTTTTTAAAGTTTAGCAAAACATGTACTTGCTTTTCTATCAGACATTTGATGTATATAAAAAACACCTTATAATTTGTTTGGTAATTTAATTATTTTTTGAGAAAGACAAAAACAATAGCAATAAATATAATTAACACTGACTTACACTTACTTACAACTTAGAACATAAATGAAAAACTCATGACAAGGAAAGTGGCTCAGGACCATGCTTTGCGGCATTCTTTGGAGGAGGATGTTCAGTAGTGGACTTGTGAAGAGCTGTAATGATGATGATGATTCGAAAACTTGCACGATTAAATTATAAGAAATCGACGCTTTTTTATATAGGATAGAGTGACAAACGAGAACACAGTTCACCTGATGGTAAGTGGTTGCTGTGGCCCATAGACATCTACATCTATCCTCGATTACGAATCAAAATGCAGATGCGTTGTCACCTGTGAGGACTAAGATGAAATACCTCGTTTCCTTTAAAAAGTGTCTCTGGTTCTCTACTCTCACTATACGAAACACAGCATCATTAAGCTACTATTTTACATTGATATTCTGTGAGAGCGTGGTCCTTCCCCGGTCGAACCGACCCATTCGTGCTACAACCATACTTCTAATATAACTGCATGGTTCTACCACGTATAAACGACGTACTTCTTTTTTTTTTCATTTTAAAATTGTTCTCGTAATAATCTGATTGTAAATAAATGTCCATTATTTTTTTTTATAAATAGCTTATCGATTAAAACAAATGTTTAAAAATAATTAAATCGCGCTAATTAAAGTAGTAGGAATGTTTAAAGTTGAAATTGGCACTAAAAAGGCTGGTAATTGGGTTATCCACCCTACAAAGCGTGAATATAAAATTTTAATCAGATGCGTGTAATCACTCTGGGAGCTTGTAGCAAACTAAACTCGCGGCCAACGTGTGGACACGGCGACCAAACTCTGCCAACAATCCTTTGGTCTTTTGTAAAAAACCGACACCACACGGATCTCGCGCCAACTTGCGGGCCATCGTTCCAATATATACCAATGAAGCCCAAACACCCCGTCTACACGTTGGCCAATGCTATTGGCCACTACATTCGCCACTGTGTTGGCCAACGTGTAGAGGCGCCGTAACCAGACAGTTAATAAATCTTAAGCACAGAACACTATTACTCCTATCGGAGAAGAACGACAACTTCATACAAAATTTAAGAAATGAGATATATAACTACTAGCGCTATCTATCGTCAGCCTCCACTTCTCGTGTGGCGGGAAAATTTGAATGTGGTCTATTTTGTTTTTTTTTTATTTGAGGTATTTTTGGGTTTCCTATCCCAGCGCTAAATAAAAGAACAAAAATTACAAAATTTCTATTTATTTATTCAAAATAAAAATGCAAATTAAATAAAAAACATACATAACTTAAGAAACAAAATTTCTCCAGCAGCTTAGTTCTTTCTATAAAGACATTTGATGGGTTTAAACATGAAAAGAAAATCAATATTGATTACAACATTTCAATTACTTAAGTAAACAATGATAAAGAATTTAAATAAGATTTACAATCATGGATGAATTGATAATATGCACAATGATTGTCTACAATAACCAAAATATCAATATTTTAATCAAAAACAAGTTAATTAATAAATAAGCTCCTAAACACAAGTGCAAAGCCTAAACACAAGTGCAAAGTGCAACATTCACAAATAATAATTTCCATGAATTGACACTAAAAATTTTGTCTCTATATTATATGCAATATATTAATGCAGCTTATAAATAGAATAATTTTAATTCAAAATTATAAAACATATTAAATATAAGATTACAAAAATATTCCTTATTTCATTTTAAAAATTTTCATATAGAGTACTTTCTTTTTCAGGTTCAACATTATGTGTTATGCTTTGATGTTTGTGGTTGTTCTTCAGTGGATATGATGTCCTTTTTGAAGATCCTGCTTGTGGTTTTGCAGCAATAATTTGCGAGGGACCAGCTTGTGATTCCACAAAATAAAATGGGAATACACTTTGTTAGTCTGGAAATAAATAAAAACAGAAATAAATTATAGTATCATAAAATTATTATATAAAATTAAATTAACATTATATTCATTGACATTACTTTCATAGTAAACCAGTCCTTACTCATGGCACTACATTACCCTTTTACCAATACAAAATAAATGAATGGATCGTCTTCATCCAACTTGCTCTATAATACACCCACTATTACAATTAATATAACAAAATAAGATAGTAAATACAATAACTATGTGAAAAGAAATCTTGTGTTTATCTATTGTTTGAGAACCATTTGATGCATGTATTTCTACTGTGTTTTACAAGTTGTGCCTTTAAATTTGATAGGTTTAGGACCAAATGTAATTATTCATATATTGTGATGCCGGAACTTTCTTAAGGTTTGTTGTTGTTTTAAAATAAAATTTGATTGTTAAAAATAATATGCAGTGTGTTGCACTTTTAATAATGTAAGGAAAGGCTTGTGCCAACTTTATAGACTTCAATCCTTTGGATGCTTTGTCCGATCCAATTTAAATTAGTTGAAAGAATTAACAGGATTCAAACTACTGTATGTGGTCTGTCCATCCATGTTAGATCCAGATGATGGTCATATGAATAATCATCATCATCTTCATTACAGTCTATTAAAGTCCACTCCTGAATATAGTAATCCCCATATAAAATATCTGAGTAATCCTTAAAGAAAACTATATACATACCATATTACCATATACATTATACACTTTACTTACATCACATGGGACTGCAGTTCTTAAGAGCTTTTTCTTGGTTGCATCATTAAATTAACCATCATGAAAAAGTTTTTCACACAGTATTCTGTGCCTATTATGTAGCTTTGTCTGGAAAGCTAAAGTAGTATACCGCTCTTGGGCAGGAATATAATATTTCGCCCATAATTTACAGCTGAAAACAAAAGATATAATTATTAAATACAAATTTTATCAAAGTAGGTCCAATGGTTTAATAAACCAATAATTTGTTTTTAAATGGTAAAAGAGAAACAATAAGTTGGACAAGAGATTTACTTTAAGGTTAGAACTTATTAAATAGTGTATATGTATATCGTATACGTACCGCAAAATATACTTTACTGCGAATTTCGGAAACCTAAATAATTTAATGTTGTCAATGGTTGGTATGCTGTTGCACTTAGAACACTTTTTCTATTTTCTTTATCCGCCATTGCTGCGTAGTTTTTAAGAGTCACTATTTCGTATTTCACTACGATTCATTGACTAACACATTGCACATCATAGAAACGAAGGACATTAATCTCAACTCAACACCGTAAACTTGCAAAATCTTAGTAAAAGACACAAGCAAAACAAACATAACCAATCATGAACAATAATTTACACGGCGGCGCCATATTATGAGAAAAGAGAAATATATACTCATTTAGGTATTTGGTGCTACCAGTAAAAAATATAATTTTCTACTCATTGAAAATCAAAACAAAAAGAAAACATTTATTTTTCTTTTAATGTCAAGGATATGCTAATATAATAATGTAGAAAAATACGACAGGCATAGTTATCTTCCTATGGATTATTATTTCTGTATTCAAAATTTTTGAGTGTAATTTATCTTTAGTAAAATCTTACTAATTATGAAACAAGACATTTATCTGACAAATGGCAATAATAAAATTCAGCCCCCGTAGGTATTTCATTCTGTCCATACCAGGGTCCCTCAACTTCTACGACGAGTTTTCGACTTTACACACATGCTCACTTATGCATGTGTGCATTGCTAATGTATACCATAGAAAAAAATAAATAACCGGTAGCTTGCATACTGGTCACACTGACGGTTTTAGCAAGGAAACAAACAAGTGGCCATTTTATTCATTACTGTAATTGTGTTGATCGAGTGACATTAGCTCTCCGCATTTATTAGTAATTTCAACTGCATATGCGTTTATGTTCTTGGAGTGAATTTTGTGTTTTGTACATATTGTTTAGCGACTATCGTGCACTATCACATTTATTTACGAAAGGACGTTTTGCGCTTTTTTACGAAAGGACGTTTTCTTTGTTAGGTTAGGTTTTCTGTTTTTATTCGATTTGTGTGTTCTTTGTTTATAAGTATGTCTGAAAATAACCATAGGAAATGTGCCAAGTGCGGTAGAACACGTGCTGAACATATGACGGTGACCTATCATAGGTTTCCGAATCCAGGAACTACTAATTTTACCAGGTTAGTGGACTATGAGATATTGCTTGTTGAGCCCTGATACGATTATCGTTTAAAATACTATATTGAAGCACCTTGTGCTGGTACATTAATTCGACAAATTAATGTATTGTTGTTAAGTACATACCATTTTGCATAGATAGAGAGATTGCATAGAAGGCGGCCTTATCGTTATAAGCGATCTCTTCCAGGCAACCTTAGGGTGTAGAGTATTTATATAAAAAGATTAGGCGGTGTACTTGCAAGACATTCTAAATACATACATAAATACATGTCAGTGGCCTTTCAATACATACCTTTAATTTTGTCACTACATCAATTTATGATAGATTTGACTAATTTAATTAAATTAAAAAAATTTCAGGGCTCATGTTTGGGCTAAATATTGTTGGCCAAATGAAGATTGGACTTCAGTAGAATTATTACGTTCACTCTATACTAAAAATAAAGTGTTGTGTGGAAGACACTTTAATTCAACTCAATTTTATGACAATGAAAGCCAAAAATTGAGTAAATTTGCTGTTCCTGAGTCAACTGTAGTGGAAGAACTACTCAATGAAAAGGAAAATATCTTTCACCAGGTATAATATACTTACAGATTGGTCTATAAAATTTACATATACCTCTGCTCAAATAGTGTCATAACTCAAAAATATCAAAACTTTTTTTTATTGTTTCGTTAGGTTCAGAAGACCTGATTTTCGTACCAATGAGTAATTCAGAATAAAAGTTTTTGGTTTTGTTTGTTAATGTTTTTGTTTGTTAAAATGACATATAAATAATATATATTAAAATATTCTTTCTTTTATCTATAGTATAGTGTCACAATTACAAATTTACAATTTATTTTTCATCTATTGAGGATACCAAATACTCCATTTTGTAGAGCATTTAAAACCATTAAAATTTAATATGATCATTATTACGATAATTTTCATAGTTTCTGAGTTATGCCCCAAAATGTGAAAAATAAAGTTCGAGCAATTTTTAAACACATTTTTCTCGACAATTTGTATTTTGGAATTATGATGCTATTTGAGTGGAGGTGCGATATAATTTTCTATGCCAAGTTCAAAATATACATTTTAAAATCTGCATGCCTAAAACTATTTTCCGTAATTGCATAACAATCCGTTCAGCTGCTTAAAATATTTATATTATAGGAGTTATAATATTTAGGATAAGTCTTACATTAGACACTTTAATAGTTTCCATGTGAAATAAAGTAATACATTTATTGTAATGATTAATTTCAGAATATAGAACAGTCCAGTGAAGCAACTGCACAGCCAAAGTTAAGAGTGCCACTGTCTGAAATTGAAAATATTGTAGTGGAACCTTGTACCAGTGCAAAGTCATCAACACAAACTTTAGTGGATGTCGCAAGAACAACTGGATTCATTGACAGCGTGCAGGTAATAACATTTTCGATTTTTTGTTTTACATATTATGTCTTTTTAAATAATAAGATAGAGAGGAGTACTAAATATGTGATTCTAGTATTTATGTGTTTGTGTGAACTATGATACTTTCACTGTACTTTTTTTAACAAATTCTTTTACATTAATAATATTTTACATATTAATGGCTGTAGTAGGTCATACAGATAATTTATTTTGGCTTCAAATTAAGATTTTAATATTCAAACAAATTTGTGATCATACATAAGATATTTATTACCAACTGACAAATACCTTACAATTTTAAATTATGTGAGTGCTGGTATCGGTCCCTAAGAGTGAATATTTATAATTTCAGAATGAACTCAATGTGGCAACCTGTAGCAAGTCAAATTTGACCAAAAAACGTACTAAAATCCTAGCTAACCTAGGTGTCACAAAAGTAAGCCAAATGACACCAAGAGAAATACAATTATATAAAATATGCAAAAATAAGATGTATGAGATAATACGATTACGTAACAAAATTAAGAATATTAAGAGAGGGAAGATAGAGAGAGTTTTAGGAGATCACCATGTTGAAGAATTGAGTAATTTAAATATTAGCAATTCATTCATAACTTTATTGCAAAGCCAATTACAAAATTGCCCAAAAAAAACCAAAAGGGAGAAGATATACTTTACAACAAAAAATTCAGGCTTTGTTAATTTATAAAAAGTCCCCAGCCTGTTACAGATTACTGAAGAGAATGTTTGCTTTACCTTGTCAAACAAGTTTAAATCAACTCCTGAATAAAGTGCCACTAAAACCAGGCATAAACAAGCATATATTTACCTCATTAGAAAAAATGAGCCGGAACCAGGATAAAGAAGACAATATTTGTATTTTATCGTTTGATGAAATGTCTATAAGAAGACATTTGTATTACAATCAAAAGCTGGATGAAATACAAGGATTTCAAGACCATGGCAACCATGGTAGGACTGAAGATGTTGCCTCTAAGGCACTGGTATTTATGCTCACTGGGTTGAGAAAGAAGTGGAAACAGCCCATCGCATTTTATTTCTCCCATACAATAAAGGCAGATAGAATGACAATAATTTTAAAAGAGGTAAAGTATAGTATACTTTTTTGTAACTTTTATTACAAGACTGAAAAATATGTATGTGTATGTTTCAAATTTACACTTGTTTCTTCTTTTCAGATACTTACAGAATGCATTGCAGCAAAGATGAACGTGGTTGCTACTGTCTGCGATTTATCAGCTGTGAATTTGAAAGTTTTTAAAATATTAGGTGCAACATCAACTGCACCATTTTTTAATTTCTGTGGACAGGAAATTGTGTCTATACTAGATCCTCCACACCTTTTAAAGTGCACCAGAAATTTGTTAATGAAGCATGATATTGAAGTAACCTCTGATTTTCAATGCAATGAGAAGCCTGTAAAAGGTAAATAAAATATTTTAGTTTAGAGGATTTGACCCATATCATTTTTTTTTTAATTAAAGTCTTGTTGTGCAGATAATATACATAATGTCTACAAAACAAGAGTCAAATTATGTACTTACTATATAATATCTTATATTTTTTTTTAGGTACAGTGAAATGGAGCCACATTGAAGCATTTTATCAGTTGGACAAAACCAACCCCAATTTAGTTTATGCTCCTCAACTGACAGATAATCATTTGCGTCCAAATTGTCAGCAGAAAATGAGAGTAAAATTAGCAGCACAAGTGTTTAGCCACTCTGTTACAACTGGCATGTTAATGAAAATTGCTCAAAGTAAGTGAATTTATATAAATTGTGCAGCTGACTGGGAATCAGTATTGACTGTGAGATATATATCTCACAGTCAATACTGATTCCCAGTCAGCTGCACCTTAACCTATTGAAATTTGAGCCAAACACTGTCACTGTGGGTTAAGGTGGGGTAATGCCATGAACATATGTATTTTTCAGTGAAAAGTACCTTTGACAGTTAGAGATATTTAAAGAATTTTGACTGTAACAAATAGATACATTAGTAATTAAGTTTGAATTTTGTCACAGACTGCTAACTTTGTACCCTGCTGAACTGTACTGAAGACTTGGGTTTTATATATACATTGTCGATAGTAATATGAATGTGAGCAAGTTTGTCTACATGTTATTTAACAACAGAAATAAACAAAACTACCATTAAAACAGCTTGACTTTCTGACAATCAAGTGAAATCACAACCACGTGGTAGAACCATGCTGCAGCTATATTAGTAGTATAGTTGTAGCACAAATGGGTCGGCACGACCGGGGAAGAACCACGCTCTCATAGAATATCAGCTTAAAATAGAAGCTTAACACTGCTGTGTTTCATATGGTGAGTGTAGATAACCAGAGACCCCTTTTACTGGAAATGAGGCATTCCATCTTAGTCCTCACGGGTGACAATGTATCTGCATTTTGATTTGCAAACGAGGATAAATGTAGATGTCTATGGGCCACAGCAACCACTTACCATCAGGTGAACTGTGTGCTTGTTTGTCACCCTATGCTATAAAAAAAAAGAAACTTAGGATGAGTTAGTTGACATCTAGTGTATAATGATATTAATCAAAATATATATATTAATGAAAGCTCCTTGAAGTGAAATATTTTTCCTTTAAATGAAAATATAACTAATTAAACATTGTTTTTTTTTTCTTCAGATGAACTTCCGGCCGAAGCCCATGTGACAGCAACTTTCGTGCAAAAGTTTGACGAGCTGTTTGATGCTGTCAATGCAGACAGTCCAGATTTGAGAAGAGGAAAAAAATACTCGACAAACTTAAATAAAAAGACTCCTCATTTAGCTTTATTTAAGGGTATGAGAGAGTTCATATCGAATATGAAATATATAGGGAGTAAATCAAATCCTCCTTCCCAAGAAGGATGGATTCACACCCTTAATGCTATAGAAAGATTGTGGAAAAATTTGCAGGCTATAGGCATTAAGAGTCTTCCCACACGTCGCCTAAATCAAGATCCATTAGAAAATTGTTTTGGCTGCATAAGATATAGCTGTGGATCTAATAATAATCCTACAATAAACCAATTTATAGCTGGTATTAAAACTGCCATAATTTCAAATTTAAAACATTCAGGCCATAAAAGAAATTGTGAAGATGACACAGCAATTATTTCAAATAATTTGTCAAACTTTTTAACTCCAAATATCTCTCCAATTGTTAAATCACCAACTCTTCAGTTTGATGACACTAAAGAGATGGAAAATTTATTATTTGATGCAGTTGAAGCAGTAGAGCAGGGGACATCCGAAAGTCAAGCATGTGGATATGTGTCTGGAATTTCTTTTTGTCTATTGTCTGGATTGCCGAAAAGCATTTTTGTCAGATACACAAGAAATCATACACATGTTCACAAATTTTAAAGAATATGACCCTGCTCAGAACTCTTTAAATTATGTGGGTAAAGATATGGTGACGTGTGTAGAAATGATGGCAAATATAATAAATACATACTTAAAAGCAAATGCCTATAGGATAGAAGTAAAAGTTAACATATTCAGTGCATTGGAATGTGTAGATTATAATTTTCTAAAAAAATGTATCCATCATTTAGTATTGAATGAAAACCATTTAAAAGTAAGCACATTTTTTATAATAACTAAAAGATATTGTGTTTTAAGAAACAGAGATATGGACGACGAAGAGAAAAAGAAAACTCTTGAACGTAAAATGAGAATTTTAAAAAATAAATGATAATACATTATTTGTTGTTTCAATTACTCACACAATTTGAAAATAAATGTACTATAAGAACTTGAAGCAGGACTTTTTAATAATATGGAGCAAGATTTATCATAGCTATTAAATAATAATATAAAGACTCCATACTATTATGAATCATGCTTCATGTTCTTGCACTACTTATTAATTCAATTATTGCGTAATGCGATATCCTTTTTGAAAGTTCCCGCGTATTTTGTTTTAATTGCTATTCCGCAATGGCGCCAGCGTCGTGTAGGTGTGTTGGCTGTGGTTGGCCTTTTTTTACTATAGAGATGTTTTTCTTCTCTCGTTAGAGAGTAGTATGTTCCTTGGTCCATACAGAGTTGACCGTGCCTAATCTTAAGTTCATTCCGCCACTCGCGCTGTCGTCGCGCGCACGGTTCCATAACAACGGAAAAAATAGTGAGCACGTGTTGCGTTCGAGGTAAGTAGATAGTGTTCTATTTATTTGTGGCAACTTTTTAATGTTATATTTACTAGATATATATGTATTTAACGTAATATGTACATTTGTTTTATGTAATATAACCAAATCTTGTAAAAAATTGTGTGGTCGCTAACTAAAATGAAAATAATCTAATAATTTTAGTTTGCGGCCAGGTGGTCGCCAATTGACATTTAGAGTGAAAAACAATTTTTTTATATTTTAATAGCCTACAAACCTAGTCCGGGATTTTATGGCTTTCTATTACGTTTGTTTATTTCTTGTTACATGTATTTTAGTTTACGACTACCCAATTGTATTATAAATTGTGTAATTGACGATCTCAAAATGTATAGGGATTTTAAGTGGTCGCCAACTAAAAGTGGCAAATTAACGTGTGGTTTTACGACCACTTGCATTTACCACCATATTTTTTTGTAGATATAGATGTTTAATATTTAATATTTTTATTACAGATGTCCTCTAAAAATCGTAATAGAATAAAAACTCTGGCTTATTCACAAACAGACCTGGAAAGTGCCTTAAAAGATATAAGAGAAAGAGGACACGGTATTAGAGAAACATGTAAAAAATATAACATCCCAAGATCTACAGTACAAGACAGACTAAGAGGCAAAAGGACTGATATACTAAAAAACCTAGGACCCGAACTGGTTTTAGGGATATCCATGGAGAAAGTCCTACAATGGATTATCAAAATTGCTAAATGTGGTTTTCCTGTCAAAAAACAGGAACTACTAGACACTGTACAAAAAATTCTTAAAGATTATCAGAGACCTAATCCATTTAAAGATGATCGTCCTGGTCAAACCTGGTATTCAGGCTTTCTTAAAAGAAACCCAGAAATCTCAGTCCGGTCAGCAGAAAGCATAAACAAAGCTCGTGCACGCGTTACTAAAGAGCATATAAGGCAGTGGTTTCGAGAACTTGGAACATTTAATATTTTCGGCGACTTTTATGAAAATGTTTACTCGAACACATCAACTTTTACTTTGATACAGTAATGTTGCAGATATTCATGTCCGTTATTTTATTATCTACTATAAAGTATTTAATGTATAACTGGTGGTTAGAATTGATTATTTTATTAACCCGGCGGTACTCGCTGCTGGGTAAAAAATACCACAGAGTACCTAAATCACGTGATATTTTTATTACTAAACATGGTGGCAACTCACGACTTTAAGTACCTTCTGGCCAATAGTTAACACGCGCGTGCGTCACCGGGCGGCCAGTTCGCGCGCGGCGCTTGGCGACAACGGACGTTTAAAGTGAGTATGGGTGAAAAATACCCGGTAGCGACGGTTCTTGTTACATTTTTTTTATGTTATTGGTGGTTTTTTTTATGTTATTATTTTGTTTTAGAGCTGGTTCATGATGAGTTCCCTACTGACGGATCGAATTATAGAAGAATGTCTAGAACAAGAAGATAGTGAAGAAGAAAATGTGTCAGAAATAGAAGATTTTGAGGAGCATAGTGATCATGAAAGCGGAACAGAGCAAGAAGCAAGTGATTCAGATGGGTCTTCAGTGTCGGAAGAGAGTTTTCCTTCGAATTTACAAATTGAGAATACTGAAGATGAAGAATATTTAGAGGATGTACCGCTTAAGTACTTGAGGCGAGGTCGTTTTACTGGAAAAGACAAAAGAACTCGCTGGCAAGTTCGTGAGCCGCCGCGACGTGTACGAACAAGATCCCATAACATTATATATCATTTGCCGGGACCGATTGGCGAAGGCAGATCTTGTTCATCTATGTTAGAAGCCTGGAATCTTGTTTTTCCGGAAACGTGTTTACTAAAGATAGTCCAGTATACTAACATTTATATAGAAGAGCTAAAGTCTAAATTCTCAAGAGAACGCGATTGTAAAAGTACAGATATCGTTGAACTTAGAGCTCTTTTTGGACTACTTTATTTCTGCGGAAGATTGCGAAGTGGTCATCTGAACAAAAAAGATCTCTGGGAAAAAGATGGAAGTGGTTCCGACGTCTGTATAGCCACAATGTCACGAGAAAGGTTCCATTTCTTACTGCGGAGTTTACGGTTTGACAATATTCGTAGACGAGGTGAAAGAAGGCAAACAGATAAGCTAGCACCCATTCGCGAGATTTTCGAAGAGTTCAACAATAATATAAAAAAATATTATGCTGTCGGCGAAAATGTAACAATCGATGAAAAGTTGGAGAAGACTCGCGGCCGTTGTCCATTTCGGCAATACATACCCAGCAAACCCGGTAAATACGGTATAAAGATATTTGTGTTGGCTGACGCACGAACCTTCTATACAAATAATATGGAAATTTATGTTGGCAAAAATGATGGGCCTTATGATCACAGTAATTCACCAAGTGAAGTCGTCAAACGCTTAGTAGAACCTATAAAGAATAGTCATCGTAACATAGTGATGGACAATTGGTTCACTAGTTTTCCGCTATTACGTGATTTGCTCAATGATTATGGTTTGACAGCATTGGGTACTTTGAGAAAGAATAAAGCTGAAATTCCACTTGTATTTACCTCAACCAAAGACCGGGAAGTACACAGTTCCCTTTTTGGATTTCAAGATAATTGTACTGTTGTGTCTTATGTTCCAAAGAAAAATAAAGTCGTGCTCTTGGCGTCAACTATGCACCATGATGGCAAAAAAGATTCTGGAGAAGAAAAAAAGCCCGAGATGATCATGGACTATAATAGAACAAAATGTGGCGTCGATGTTGTGGATGAGATGTATGCTACCTACTCAGCAGCACGAGCTACCAAAAGATGGCCATTGGTTTTGTTTTATGGTCTTTTGAACGTCGGCGGCATCAATGCGTACGTGATAGTGAAGGCAAATAAAGTAAATAGTGGAGCTGCGATGGCTCAGAGAAGGATCGCTTTGAAAGAACTGGCTTTGGCCCTTGTGATGCCACAGATAAAAAAAGAGGTCAACAGTAGCTAATTTGCCAAAAATTATCAAAACAAAAATTGATTGTATGCTCAATGCTGACTCGAATGACGAAGCCACGCACACAAGCACACCCTCAGCTTTGCGACCGTCCACATCTGCTTCCCGTTGTGCAGTATGTGAATGGAAGAAGGACCGAAAAACTAAGACGTCTTGTAAATTGTGTTCCAAAAGAATATGCCGTGAGCATACGACCCCAATTTGTGGCGATTGTTATGTCAAAGCAAAATAGTTAGATTAGGTACAAGTTTTTTGAAACATAATGTTTGACGATTATTTTCTCGATGTTCATTTAATATAAACAGTATTTTATTTTTTGTTGTTTTGGTAGTGTATAAGGTCGTTTTATAATTTTTGATCTCAATTTTACGTGATACCTAAGAAAAAAATTGTTTTGTTGATTTTTCTAAGACTATGAAGAATTTTTGTTAGAATTTGTATTTTTTTTAGGATAAGCTATAATTTGAAATAAATAATAATTCAAACTTTTAATTTTCTTTTATTTATTAGACATTAGTATTAATAAACTAAATACACCATTAAAGTTTGTAATGCAAACTTATTTTTCCAAGATAATGTCATTTAAATTATGTGGTATTTTTTTACCCGGTAGCGAGTATTCGTGCATGTAAACACCTAGCGAGTACCGCCGGGTTAAGAAGGAAGAGGTGATATGTCTTCCATAAAATCTGGTGTTGCAGTGCGCCGTACAGTAGCTACTGAGATATTAGTCGCCTCAGCAGTCTGTTTATATACGTCTACGATGTTTTTCGCAGTACCTAATTTTTTTCATGTAACTAAACACTGAATAGAAAATTTGTCGGGATTGTCTATTTAACACCGAATTCTTCCTTCTCAGCTTCAGATTTTGGTCTAAATATAGACCAAAATCTGAACACTCAAATTATAACAACAAAAATAATTAAAAACAAGAAATAACAAAAACAATAAATAACAAGGAATACACAAACAACAATTAACAACGAGCTGACAAAAACAATTAACGAAAATAAGCTTATTAAAAAAGTTATCATTAAAATTATTGCTCTGAAGTGTACGGAAGCCGAATGATACGTTCGAAACCAACGGTCAACGTCGTATCGACCAATAAAAAGTGTGCTCACGACTTATGTCGGCAGTTATAGTAATATTTCGCGGGTGAGTTGTTTGTCCTCGTGCGCTCTGGTGTTTAAGTATGTAATGATGGAAGAAGGGTTTCAAAAGGGTCAATCTGACAACCTTCCAATAGTCCGTAACATGATGGTGGCGGAATATTTTCTAAGAAACAAAGATTTTGTCGCGACTGAAATACGCATAAGAATAAGATAATATTTTTATAACCTAGGTACCCATTACTACATTAATACTTCTGGGTTTCATTTGCTAATGATAAGAATAGGTATAACAAAAATACGTAAACATTCCTTACCTACCTTCTTACTATCTGCCTCTAACTAGTTTTGTTTTCTTATTCTTCTTAAATGCACCCTGACCTTTTTGTGGTTTTTATGGTTAAAAAAATGTCCTGTTGTTTATAAAGAAATTTACTACAAATATACCTTCGGTGTGTAAAAATATGATTTTATCTAAAAATCAGATGTTTTCAATATTAACAGAAAAAGGGTCGCATTATTATTATGATTAAAATCGTAGTTATATATTCTTCAGGCAAGGGATCAATGTCAATATTATCATCTAGATTTATATATTTTTACACGTGGTAGAGCCATGCTGCAGTTATATTGGTGGTATAGTTGTAGCACGAATGGGTCGGCTCGACCGGGGAAGGACCACGCTCTCACAGAATACCAGCGTGAAATAGTAGCTTAATGCTGCTGTATTTCGTATGGTGAGTGTAGAGAACCGGAGACCCTTTTTACTGGAAACGAGGCATTCCATCTTAGTCCTCACGGGTGACAACGCATCTGCATTTTAATTCATAATCGAGGATAGATGTAGATGTCTATGGGCCACAGCAACCACTTACCATCAGGTGGACTGTGTGCTCGTTTGTCACCCTATCCTATAAAAAAAAATCTAGAGTAGTAATAGGATCGACAACATATCTATGCTCAATTTCCTGTGAAGTAGTGGCAATCGCATGTGCAACTGTTTGACCTAGATTTGGCATTTAGTTTTGATAGTAAATATCTTTGTGGTTTTTCTGTATACCGATTTTGACAAGCAAACTTGTGAGGCAAAACATCTTTTTTAAGTTTGAGGGGACCACCAACTAGTTTGCACTTCACGTAGTTTTCCATACCGTTTTCGACCTAGAACAAAATGCAAACTTATTTAGTCTATAAAAAAAATAAGGAACCTCGTAATTTGTATTCCATCAATATTTAAAATATCGTATCGTATAAACTATGTAATACATAAAAATAGGACAACACGAAAAAAAAATTTAAGTGCTCCACTTCATAATCAAACTTCTTCCATTATTTGCGGCCCGCAAAGTATGCAGGTTGAACAGCTCTGCGATGTGTTTAATTTTTGCTCGCAATATCGTAAAAATATAAAAACGTTTGTTAACATATTCCATATCCTAACCTTTATATGCATTATAAACATTTTAAAATTTGCTGCAAATATAGGTAGGTATCTAAACTTACGAACTCACGACAGGTCATTGACTTATCTACATTACATAGGTAAGTACTTTACCCAAGTTTGGATGTTTATTTACACTGAAGTAGTTTTAGTTAAATATGTAGGTATTAGGTATTATTTCTTCTTGAAATTATGATTGTCATTATGCGTGGAAAGGTTCAATGAATCGTTAGTTACTTAAACACTGCGACTCGAGTAGGTAGGTACCTACATGCCTAATAGGAAGCATTTACTAGCAATAACCAAGAGCCAAGAGCTATCATGTGAAGGTTATTACTATTTGAATACTTACATCGAAATGATCCTCACAACAATATGCTACCGTGTTTGGTCCTAAATATGTGCTCTTCTCATAGCATTTGTCCATTTTTTTCTGATGGTAGGGTTTCTAGTTCTAGGCACATTAAAAAACAACTTTTCAGGTGTTTTTGTGGCCGTATTTTTACATTGAGGCACAGCACAATATTTAATAGATGGATATAGAGAATAGATAGCAAGTAGATCCGGGAACGACGGGCACATTTGAGTAAATGTTTTGATTTCCTAAGTGTAAAGAAGATAGAAAAAAATTAAAAACACAGTTATTCTCGTAATTTTTTGTAGAATTTTTTGGCATATAAAACAAAAAATGGTTATCTTCTCCATTGTTTAAAAACATTATTGAGGACTCGCAGATGGATATATGTATAAAAAATGGGTTTAGAAAATGTGGCTTGTTTCCTTTTGACCCCAATGCAGTGGATTACACGAAGTGTGTACAAAGTACTATGGAACGACTCAATAATCCAAGAAATTGTGAGCAAACGGGTATTACAAATCAAGATCTGGTTTCCACGCGAAAGGTGATACGGCATTTAGAACCAGTTCTCCGTAAGAAAAATGTAGATATCAAGTTTATTTTGAGAGAAGTGAAGAAGTTAAGAAAGACAGAGACCAGACAGTCAGAAGTTTTGTATGAAACTGGATCTGAGGACCGATCTAATTCGACAGTTCATTTATCAACATCTTCACTGATAGACAGTGAAACAAATTTGAGTAAGGCAAATCCTGCGACCATTACCTCTATGCCACAAACTGTTAATCCAGTTAAAGATAGCGATCCAGCATCAGTTATCGATGGGTCAGGTTTGAACAACATGCATTACGCGGATGAACAGTTGTTGCCTCCGCCTATTAAAGAAAATATTTTATTACAAGCAAATACTTCCAAAGACATTGCGATAGAGGGATGCGATAAATACAATGTTTCTGAATCTTTATTAACTAATTTGGAATTGAAAGACCAAGAAGCCATTAACAACCAAATAATTTCTAGGCAAGATACAACAGAAAATATAAATATAGAAACCAGGCTCACGAGCTTTTATTTATCTTGCAGTTATCTTGATCAAGGTACTCTAGTATCCTTAGATGATATCGTAATAGTACCTCTACAATCAAGTACGCCAACAAGAATAGATTTTCAAGGTATCACGTCGCCAGCAGTAGTTACATTACCTCATGTAAAAAACAAGGAATCGTTGACCGAATCTGAAAAACCTTACTCTGGAACAGAAGTTTTGTTCAAAACACCAATAACAATAGAAGAAAATCAATTGTGAGCTTCTCAGTGTACAATACTAGCAGATCAGACTATGACTGAACCTATTTTATCAACTGCAATATCAAATTCAGGCTTTTCTACTAACGTTATATCGGAAAGTAACTATTCCATTTTACGCAACACTAGCAAACATCAACCAACGTCTATGGAGTCACTTGATAATGTAATAGTCATACCTTCGGAATCAACTGCACTCAGCACTAATGCTTTTAGTAAGCATTTATTTGTGCCTGAACCCTTGGTAAAATCAAACAAAAATATTTCTAAGCCACGAGTTCCTGCTGCAATATCATCTTATCTTTTCTTATCTTACAGGCTTGGAGGAAACATTACGAGGAAAAAGAAAAAAATAAACATGAGAAAAGAGTCCATACAACGTAAAAAAGAAGCATCAAAAAGAAAGAAGGATGAAAGAGGCGAAGTTAAGAGAATATAAAGACTGTGAAATGAACGAAGACTGATAAATTTAATATTTTAGGAACAGAGAATAAAGAAAATAATATCACAAAACAAAGATGTGCTCAATATGAAGTGATTTTAAATAGTGACACAGAGGAAGACGAAGACAAAAACGTTGGCTGTGATTTCTGTACCAAATGGTTCCATTTAAAATGTACAGACTTCATCGGACTAAGTTATGATGAAGTTAAAGATAAGGCATTTAAATGCAATTCTTGTATTATAGAAGATTAGATTAGATATAGAAAAACTTGATCGTAGTCAGGACTTCGTTACATATTTTTTATAGTTTTCAGTACTTAAGTAAATGATGAGTGTGTATTGGAAAATAATTGGTGTTTACATTTATATTGTTAATTTGTTATATTTGAAATTGTTGTTTAGATTTATATTGTTCATTTGATACTTGTATACTTGTTTAAGAGATGTTGTGCTGTGATTGCAGTTTAAGTAGGTAAAGTTTAAATAATGTGTAGCTTTGATCTCATGAAAATATGACTGTTATATAATTATTCAATGTATGAATAATAAAGCGTTAATATTTAAATTGAATAAAAAAACATTAAAATGTACACATTTCATTTTATTTTTTATTTATTAAATGGTTTGGCAGAGTAGATCAAGTGGTCGCCAATTAGATAAGGTGTCGGTCGTAAACTGACAAAGGTGGTCGCTAACTAGCATTTTGTATAGTTTTTCATTATTTTTTAATTTAAAATGTTCTCACAACTGTATTCTCATTTTTTAATTTTTAAATATAACTTGACAATATCTAGGACCCTGTCAAATAATTTCAATAACTGTGCTATGGATATGTGGTACTTAAATATTGACGTAAAGTTGAGTACTCCGCTAATCGGTCACCAACTGACTAAACGACCCTATTTGATTTTTTATTGTAATAATGGTCAAATATATAAAAAATTTAAACAATACAAATGAACTAAGACGATGTAAACTATAAAACGTAATTTTTTTGCAGCAAATAAACAAAAGGATTCCGCAATAACTTTTTGTAAACCTGGGCGTTTTTCACGATTTGAGCAATGTAAAAGCCTTAATATAAATATTTTGGGTCATTACTTTATTAAACCCGTTTAACATTATTAAACCCGTGCAAATAGAAAAATTTTTACAAAACAATATAAAATTGCAGCAATAAATTCACTATAACTTTGATACCAAGACAAAACAAAAAAAAAAGTACAAAATAAAAAGGTAATTATTACCTGCCGTGGGGCAATACTATTTTCAAGCTCAGCATGTATTGCTTGTTGCAACTGAGACAGATTATCTCTAACAATAAGGTCACGTTTAAGATTCCTCAGAGAACTTCAAAGTATGCAAACATGCTTGAGGCCATGGAAAGATGAAGCACCAGGATCATTAGGTAACCCGCAGTTGATATGCTGTATTGCCAATTGCTGACGGGCATCACATACGTAATCTTCTTCAGTGATCTAAAATAAGAATTAGAGTTGTATTATGATGTATGATTGATTATAGTTGTATTATGATGATGTATTATGTAAGAGTAATAAAGTAAATAGGTATGTAAATACGTACTATTATTGAAGAATTCCACTCGCAGATCTTAGAAATTAGTCTGGTATCAAGCTCAAAAACGACATGGTGGCAAAGTGTATCAATGCATATGTTACAATTAACACATAGCAATAGCAGTGTAGTTTGCACGATGTTTCTCACAATTATCCAAGATGTGAAAAAATCAGTCCGTAAAACAACACCGAGGTCAAAACAACAGAAGGAAATAACCCAAATAACCAGAAATAACAATACTGGCGCGGTTTGATGACCACAGATTTTAAGCGAAGACAAATGACGTCTCGTTGTACATATGTAATTGAACAAAACCTTTAGCTTACTATGACCTACACAATTATTTTTATGACAAGAATCCAGTACATAATAAATCAGCATAGTAGTTGATTTGATGTCTACATACTAATAGAATTGAATTAAAATTAACAACTATTCATAAAAACGTGAATAATTATAGTCTTTGAATACCAAGCATAGATAAATAAATATGTAGGAAGCTAATACCAAGTCCTTTCACACACGAAGCATAGATAAATAAATATGTAGCAAAGCAAACACGAAGTGAAGTGAATCGTCATTAGGTGCGTTCTGAAACTATTATTTGAAATAATTTTGAAGAGTTACAAAAATAGAAATAAATGGATAACTTTTTTGTGGCTACTTAGAGAGGTATTTCTTGTGTATTTTTAGACCTTAAACAATAAGGGTATTTTACATAAATATTTCATATTAGGACGCTATCATTTCGTTGTCTGGTAAGATTTGGCCATCCTCTTTTTTAATGTTCGAAGGTTTACGAGTATTTGGCAAAAATAACTTAATCCCGAAAATTTTAATTACTAATCAACAAACAGGTGAATGGTCTTTCAGCCGAAAATAAATATACTTGAACTTCAGAAGTACAATTGTCTTCGATAAATAGGAATAATTCCATTTTCGATGTAAACTTGTAGTTATTTTTATTGTGTTAATTAATTAAGATAAGTTAACAAATATTGAAAGTGGATTGAAATTGTTTTATTCATTTTCTTATTAATAATTATATTGTTTGAGCTTTAATTTAATGAATGGCTTAAGTACATTCTTTTAAGTTAATAGTTATTTTGTAATAGAAATTATTTTATCGACTTACGGTACTTCGTAGTTCGATACAATCATTTTTCTGAAATATTAATTTTTATGGATGAACGGCTATTCACCTGTTTGTATTTCGGTATAGTTTCGTAGACGTATTCAGAAAATGCGATAATAGTGAAGGTAACATATGGAACTACCATAAAAAATTTACGCACCACATCATGAGAAATAAAATTAAAGCAGAAGACGAATGGAACTTTGATAGCGCGATTTAGGCTCCAGTGTGTTTCACGTGTGGCACGACGACAGCTCCGCCACATCACCCTCCTAGCTCAGACCGGAGGTCGACAGTGCAGTCCGATTGCCGGTGCATCCTTAATGCCGGTGTGGAATGCATGCTATATGCGTAATGGCAAGTGACATATGCGCGAATGATATGCCGATGTGTAATGCATGTCGTACTGCGCACTGGCAAGTGATGCCGGTGAGAACGATGTGCCGGAGCAAGTGCCAGAAGCCTGCCTTATAAATCTGCGGTGATTGCAGTAACTGAAGACTGCAAAAGACGATTCTCAGTAGTGAATGGTAGGAGTTCTTGTGGATAATGACGAAAGCTTGAAGTTGTAGTTTCCGAAGGTTGTTGGTTTCGTGTTCAGATCACGTCGGGTAGTCACCACTGTGGTCGTGGAAGGAAAAGGGGAGATCTTCCGGCGGGCAAGCTGTTCTGCTCGGGGAGCGGCCAACGTTCCGCGAGATGGTTCGGAGATGTTCTATATATACTGTTTACGATTCGGAACTTTGATAGCGCGATTAAGGCTTCGGTGTATTTCACGTGTGGCACGACGACAGTGCCGCCACAGATTCTTTTTCTGATAATTATTAGATAAAATTAAATGTGTAAAAATAAATAGTGTAAAACTTTCTAAAATAACATAAATATAATGTTTCATTTTTATACTTCTTTGTTTCATTTCTGTTCAAAATGATTATTTATTCCTTACGTATGTATGTATGGATATATTTAAATGACGATAAAAAACATCGAAAAAATCGATATATCGTACATAAGCCTTGATGTTTTTAATGAGCGATGGTGCATCCTATAGATGTGCTTACTTGAAAAAAAAATACGATTTGAGTTAACTCAAGTTCAAATTCACTCCACTCGAACTAACTCTAGCTAAGCAACTAGAGTTAGCAGGACGAATCACAGTAAATGATTTATTACAACTACTTTAAAAATATCGATTCAATAAGTATATATACTTTTTCACTTGTCCATCCCTATGATTGAGTAAGGGCGTAAAATCAGGCTAGTGTAACTGACGTCCCTAACTAGGGGCCACGCCCACCCTTCATTCAGGGCCTCGATTCAGGGTGATGTAATAGAGGCATGACTAAATATAATACCCCTATTACACTACCCTGAATCAGGCTCCCTACGCCCTGATTCACGGTGGTGTAATAAGAGAAAGGGAGTAAGGGTCCCTAATTAGGGCGACAAAGTACACCCTATCTGCAGTGTCCTTGCCACCGTGTATTGTAATAACACTTAGGGTAGTTAGGGATGAAAAACGATCCATCAATTCTTACAAACATCGATATATCGTTCGGAAATATGGTTATTCATGAGCGATGTTTTATGAACGATGTTTTGGCTTGCCGTCAAAGGTTTCAAAATAACCAACTATTTGAAGGTATAAAATTCCGTATGTTAAAAGTTGCAAACGATGATTATCGCGAATTTTATATCGCCGAAAAATAAATATACCAAAAAATATATCTCAAAGTTAGATAACGTCTAAATTTTTAAAGTTAGAAGGTTTATTTAGTAGAAATATCACAATCCCGAAAATTTTAATTGCGAATCAACAAACAGGCGAATGGTCCTTCAGTCGAAAATAAATTGTACTCTCGACTCAAATATACTTGAACTTCAGTAGTGCAATTGTCTTCAATCGGTTATTTCATTTTTGATGTAAAATTGTGTTTAATTTTTATTGTGGTAATGAATTAACATAAATTTACAATTAATATTGAAAATTGATTGGAATGGTTTTATTAATTGTTTATTAATAATTATATTGTTTGAGCTTTCACTTAATCAATAGATTAAGTACAGTCTTTTAGGGTAATAGTTATTTTGTATTGAAAATTATTTTATCGGCTTACGGTACTTCGTAGTTCGATACAATCATTTTTCTGAAATATTGATTTTTATGGATGAACGATTATTCACCTGTTTGTATTTCGGTATAGTTTAGTAGATGTATTCAGAAAATGCGATAAAACTGAAGGTGTCATATGGAACTACCATAAAGAAGTAACGCACCAAAACATAAGAAATAAAATTAAAGCAGAAGAAGAGTTTCATATATTACATGCGTTGGAGATGTGGGATGGTACGAAAGGGTTATTTCTCGGGCTTCATAGCCTAGCTAAGATCTATTTACCTATCGTGGCAACTTCGGTATCCATTGAGCGGTTATTTTCAGAGGCTGGATCTACAATCACCCAGGAGAAACCGCTCACTAGACGCCAGGTTCTTAAAATTGTTATTTTCAATTTTAGTTCGAAAGAAATAAACGTAAAAGTAAAAAATAATTCTTGTTTTTTGATAATAATTCGATAAAATTAAATGTGTAAAAATAAATATTGTAAAACTTCTTAAACTAAAATAAGTATAATGTTTAGTTTTTATACTTCTTTGTTTCATTTTTGTTCAAAATGATTATTTATTCTATATATATATTTCAATGGTGATAAAAACATCGAAAAATTCAATATATCGAACATAAGCTTCCATGTTTTAATGAGCGATGTTGCATCCTATAGATGTGCTTACTCGGAAAAATTACGACTGGAGGTCACTCGATTTGAAATTCATGCAACTTGAACTAAACCCGAGTTAGCAGGACGAAACCGAGTAAATGATTTGTTACAAATTACTTTTATGAATTTATTTTTCTATCTAACTCCTTGGTGGGTTGAGTCAACCTATCATTACTAAACTTAGTGGGTAGTAAAAAGGTGTGTTTATTATGTATTATATACTTGTGTATTTTTGGTTTTAATCGATATTAGTAAGTACCTATGCTTAAAAAAATTAGCTTCATAGCAGTCTTCACAAAACAACATCAGTCTAGTTTTAAGATGTAGGTAAATAAGCTATTTAATAGTTCAAATATTCTTAAATAACTTAGCTGTCATAAAATTCTAAATAACAAATTATTATGGTAGTAGCTAATACTCTTTGTAACCCAAAGGGCGCACACAAATACACGCACAAATATCGCTAGAAATCTTAAAGTTAAAAATAATCTTTACCTACACTTACACTTTTTCTTTACACCGTATTTTGTTTTTCGATATAAGGAGCTAAACTTAATAGCTCCTCAAATTCCTCTTCCCCTATTCTCAGGTATTCGAAAATCATTGGGCTCCAGAACTCCGATAATCCGGATATTTGAGTGATTTTGCCTAAGTTTTAAATAGACCTTCACTCATATCTTTCTTCTAAACACGACAATAGTAAAGAAAAGAGTACTTTACTATTAATTGTTATGTCTTTTTTTCGTCTTCAAAACGTTCAGTAACAAAATTTTGGCCCTTATCCTACTACATCATACAAAACATGACGATATATCGATATTAATCACGCATTAATATTGATAGTGTTTAAAAATATCGATTCAATAAATATACATACTTTTTTCACATCCCTATGACTGAGAAAGGGCGTAAAATCAGGGTAGTGCACTGACCTCTAAAATAAGGTAAATCTAAAATAATCTAAAAAAAAGTGCAGTTTCGTAGTCTCTTGGAGGGTAATCCCAAATTGGCCTCTAAGAAGCTTGGCGTACTCAGCAGAGCCAGACAGTATTTCTTGCCGGCACATCGCTTGCAACTTTATAAAGCGAAAGTTCGGCCCCACATGGAATACTGTTCTAATCTCTGGGCCGTGGCACCTCAGTGCCAGCTTCTTCCCCTTGTCCGCATCCAGGGCACAGCGGCTCGAATCATCGATGACCGAGTGCTTTCCAATCGGCTCGATTCACTGGCGCCGGGAAGAGATGTTGAGAGATGATGAGATGTTGCACCAGCTCCTCCCACTTGACCGCATCCAGCGCAGAGCCATTCGAATCATCGACGAACGAGTTCTTTGTGATCGGCTCTACTCACTGGCGCTGGGTAGGAATGTTGCATCCCTTTGCGTCTTCTATCGTATCTACCATGGGGAGTGTTCTGAGGAGTTGTTCGGATTAGTTCCAGCCGCCAAATTTCACGAACACACATCGCGTCAAAATTCACAATACCATCCTCACCATCTGGATGCTTGGTGGTCCAACACTGTGAGATTTCTTCCTCGTACAACTTCTCTGAGTAATTATCTACCACCGGTGATTTGAGGACCGATACGACTTAGGGACCTTAAAAAAAGAGCTTACTCCTTTCTAAAAAGGCTGGCAACTCACCTATAATTCCTCTGGTGTTGCGGTTGTTCATAGGCGGTGGTAGTCACTTATTATCAGGTGAGCCGTGTGCTCGTTTGCTCCCTCTTCTATAAAATAAAAAAAAGCTGTAGTGTCGATTTAAGGCCTAGCGCTTTTGGAAAATTTTTGACTAGCAATGAAGAATTTCGACGGTTTAAAAAGCAGAGGTAAAGGTGTGGACAGACGTGGTCATTACTAACACGAAAGCATGTTTTTACTGTAGCGCGGGTAGAAGGGGGCGTGCTCTGAGCCTGAACAGGTTTGCTTAGAATCGAATCGATCTCGATCCGCGACAGTTGCTGCGTTAATTTTAAATAAAAAACCCTCAATATGTTCGTTTGACGTTCGTTCGGTTTAATATATAGTAACTGTGTATATGTTATATTGTGTGTGCGATGTAGTTGTGGATAAATGCAATGAGTGTATTGGTGGGTGAGTTCGAGTAAGGGGCCTTACAATTACAGAAATTAAAATTAAAATAAAGAAATGAATTGATTAACAATACTGTGTAAAAAAATGTTTAAAAGTTTTGTAAAAATACACTTCATACAAATGGCTCAAATCTAGTCATTTGGTAGACAACTTATTAAGGTCTTCGTGGCACTTGATCAGGATAGGCTCGGATTGATCAGATTTCTTTAGGTATACTCTTCCAACAGAGGTCCAACAGAAGACGTACTTAATTTTCTTAGCGAAATCTCACCCGGCTGCATACAACTGCCTCGTTTTTTGCCGTAAGTTATCCGAGATGTAAATAGGTTTTGCCGGTCCGTCCATTGAAATATCTTTTGTATTCAGCTTATTGTTGGCATGAGTTTTGTTGTATTTTTTAAGGTTTGAGATAAATTTATTCTTCGTAAGGCACCTTGTAAAGTCTGCTATAATTGGCTTATTTCCCTCGTTTTTAGTATTAATCCTATATATATTTTTGAAGTCCGACTGATGAAGTGTTGAACCCAGGTTCCAGGCTCTACCTGTCTTTATTTTCGGACGTTCGGAGTTTCCTTTGGGACGTTGCGTAATTCAATTTTCGTAGCATGGGTTTCACGTTCTTATTTCTCTTCTAATTCTTGAATACGCTTGTAGTAACCACTGTTTTGCTCTTCTAGATTGTGTACTTTTTCCAAAAGCGAATAGTATTTATCAGACATAAAATTAATTGAACATATTTCCTCGTTCTGTTGTTTAATCTCCCCCATACGTTCAAGAATTATGGAATGTTTACTGTCTTGCTCATTTTTGAAAGACGTAAACAATGATAGGAATTTGTCATGAATCATACTTAATTCGTTCGAAGTATCATTTCTACGTTTTTTTTCCTTGGAGCGGTGTTATATAATACTCCTTTTCGGGAGTGAATATTTGTTTCGGAGTCGCAATGTTGAAGTTTGTTTGGCACGCCGATGAAGACGCTCCCAACGGCGAGCGGTTAAGCGGCATTACGGAAAGTATCAGGCAAGTATAGATTAAAAGGAAGTTATCGCAGAGCTTACACTTATATGATTAAATATAGTTATCCTCGTTCCACAAGTATGATATGAATCACACAGTGTGTGACAGCGTCGCAGGTAAGGCGTAAGTATCAGCTTAGTTTTGACGGATTAGACGCGGTCGGCTAGGGGTACGATTCGTCCAGTATACGTTGAGATTACACGCTGCGCACGTATTAATACAATGAAGTAATGAATGGACTCACTGTCTGTGTGCGTTCGCGCTGCCGTTTGTGTGCACGCTGTGACGAGTCGGTAATTAAGAACGCCTCTTTGGGCTTATGATATCTTATTATTTTAATTTTAATTTTCACAACAGAATTCAATTTATTTTATGATTGAGACAGAAAGCAATTTGTTTACACGTCTATACTCTTTCGAGGTCCAGGGGGAAAAAGGGATGATTAAGGGAAGATGATTATGATGATAAAATGAGTTCGCGATTTGACCGCTATAACGACTAAAAATAGAATGATATTAACTGAAGGACTTAATCGACACGTACCACCACAGCTGCAACGTAGCGCCATCAACCTCAGGCCTGAGTAAAAGCCGCCAGAAGATTAACTCAAATAAGTTCCTTATCCTTCTCTCCTAGTGTGAGCTGTTCTCATTTGTACCTTTTTCCTACAACAGCTTACGATCCTACCTTTATCAGCTTATATAGTGAATTAGGTTCTAGCAAGTGCATTGCCTTCACCCACCCCCACGTGCCACTTCCGTCATCTTGCATTGGTTATAGAGAACTACGCATACAGTCCACATATAGTAAACTTTTAGTTTTTTTTTACTTTAAATTATAAACAGAATATATAGCTACAACCATTTGTAAACAAGAATCCAAAGGGGTAGCGAAGTCGTCGCTAAATAGCTGGAGGCGGATAAAAACAACGAAATGACCTAAAGTATATCTGTCAATGTCAACAAAATAGCCGGCCTGTCGATTCATTTTACGCATTTGAGAAGGTTTTGACAGATGCAACGCCAAAAACATTAGAATTTAGTTAAATGTACGTTCCATTTAACGTTTAGTTAGTAATTTACCAATATTTTAAAAAAAATTAAAACACTTCGAAGCTCCTCTGGCAGCAAAAATTGCATGGGGGTGCTTCAGATAGACCCCCTTGACCTCCCATAGTGACAGAATTTCAAAAAACCTGCTATCTGAATGTATTAATACTGTGAATAAGGCCTACAATAACTACCAACTAAAAAAGAAATGAAAGTGGTACTACTTTGACGATAAAGTACCGGGAAAATATTTATAATACACAAAACGTTAATTATTCATCCAAGTTTATTTTATCACCTTCAAAGTATGCACCCTCAGAAACGATAAAATTCCTCCAACGACTAGTCCAATCATTAAAACATTTTTTAAACGCCTTTTCCGGAATTAAGTTCAGTCTTTTACCGAATAAAAACGGGTGCCACGAAGTGATAATTGAGTTTAGGATAAAGAAAAAAGTCAGCTGGAGCCATATCCGGTAAATAAAGTAGTTGCTCGATGGTATTTGTTGAGCTTTTGGTCAAAAATTCGTTCACAATGATGGCCTTGTGCGAAGGCGCGTTATTGTGGTGCAAACACCAAGAACTTTATTTCCACAAATCTGGCCTTTTTCGTGTAATTTATTTCATAAACGCTACATAACGCTTAAATAATATTCTTTATTTACCGCTTATAATCCCGGCAAAAATTTCGAATACACAACACCGCGATAGTCAAAGAAAACAGTCAACATGACTTTGACTTTTGATCGACTTTGGCGTGGTTTTTACGGCTTTGGTTCAGTTGAAAAGCACTTGTCCGAAGCTTGTTGACTAGTTTGCATGTCAAACTCGTAAAAACACGTCTCGTCATCAGTAACAATGCCTTTCATGAATGTTTGGTTGGAATTGACTCATTCTAGTATATCCTTAGCGACTCTTATGCGATTGAGTTTTTAGGAAAAATTCAGGTCTTTTGGGACTAGCCGAGAGGCAACATGTTTCATACCCAAGTGATTATTTAAAATGGTACGGATTGACTCGTGAGACACAGAAAGTTCGGGGGCTATCTCTTTCAAACTTGAATGAGGATTTTCAGTCACTATTTCCTTCAGTTTTGCGATGTTAACTTCAATTGCAGACGTTTATGGCCTACGAGAGCGAGGCAAATCTTCCTTCAAAAATTCTCATAAGCACGTGTCTTTGATACAGTCGATTCACTGTAAGCCTTCTGTAACATTTTCGATGACTCCGAACACGAAATTCCATTGGCGTTGAAAAATTTAAGACTAACACTTTGTTCGATGTTTTTGTCCATTGTGAAATTCGCAATACTCATCAGCACTGTATTTAATCTAAATAAAATATGTAATTCAAACTCCCCACGAAAATGGAAAACAGTTGTACCAATCTAACAACAACAAAAAAAAAATTTAGAACCGTAAACAAATCATCCATTCCCCATACTTTTTTTACTCAGGATCGGTCTTTGGGGATTGATCCTCTCTGCCACAGAACATAATTACTTTCTACCGAGAGATCTGCCAACCGACAAAAGAAAAAGTAAAGCTATTGTAGTAATGAATAAATTGTTTTCTTCAAAAAATGTTTGTTTCTTACGGTTTACAATAACGTTACAAAGTTATAATGCTACTACTTTTAGATCATTTCACATGGAACGAAATTTTTAATAATTCAAATACATTTTATAAGTTAGTCGACTGTTACTCGTTAACTTGTTAAGCCTACCTAGCTATGATAGTTTTCCTTTTAACTACATTATGTATACTACTTTTACATTTACAAAAACAGGGGTTTCGTTGGTAGAGGGGGGGGGGGACATGACTCTAATAAAAATATCTCTTAATACCTATACAAGTATAATTCGCAAACATATCTCTGAATCGAAAAAACCTATCCAAGACCCCCCACACGATGGAATAGACGAGTACAAAAACATCCTACCTTTACCTGTATGGGCGGTAACCAAAATAAAATAAATGTTTTTGAATATTTTATCGCACAGTTTTATATGCGTTATTAATACCTATAACTGTGCAAAATTACATATTTTTAGCACCTAGGATCTCTGAGTAATACCGAAAACGGACGGACGGACATGGAGAAACTATAAGGGTTCCTTATTGTTTAATTACGGAATCCTAAAAATCGAGTACTTGATTCTTATATTTTTATTTATATATAAATAAAATATGTATTCCACTACATACAAATACAAATTATAGTAAGAAGTAGCATTATTTGCGCATGCTCCTTTTTAATGATCCCAATGCAAACCTTGAAACTCGATGTAGAGGGCGCAACGCCAACATATCATCTTTCTCTTTCCTATTTTCTCTCTCACTCTCGCTCCTTTTGTGACATTTTTGTGAAACGTCCATCGTGTTTTATCGTGAAAATTTTCCAAAAAATTACATTAGGGCATGGTCGATAAAGAAAATTACTTACAAAACCGTGATATAAAATCTGTAATCGTGGTTAAATTTTCTCGTGCCAAGTGCAACTAAACTATCAAGATTCCGCCGATACTTCAAAGCCTACCCAGTGGGTGGCTTAATTTGGTAAGTTTCTTTTTTCCATTGTATCTAACGTATTATGTCGTAATTAAAAGTCAATTTATTGCTTAACTTAGGTACTTTTATTGTTTTTGGAAAAAATCTTACAAGTGCACTGACAAAAATGAATGGTAATATTCTCTTAAATCTTTGGGTTTTGCCAGTCTGGTTGCAGTTTGGTATGTGTTATGAACTGTGTTTAAAAACGGGATGTCTCGGACCACTTATCTGAATCACTAACTACATTAACTGATGACGAAATTTACGTCACTATAGGATAGAAGTACTTATACAATTCGCGTTTCGCGAGCAATATGTTATGTTTCCAACTCCATTATTCTAGAATATGCAAATGGTTGCCACCTTCACAAAAATACTGATGAAAATAATGTATCTTATATATTGAAATTTACTTAATATTAATTTGTAATAATATACTTAATATTATATTGAGATGAAATAATTGTGGTTGCAAAATTGTTGTTGAGCTCTGCTTGCTACATAACTAGAGCCGATGCAGATGCAAAGGTAAAACCTTTTGCTAGCATCATAAACGGAGCGGAGTAAAAGTATAAAGTCATAACTATATTTTAACAAAATATTCAATCAAACGGATAGACTTTGTGCAGATGTAAATTTGCAAATTGATTAGATAGTAAAAGAAAAAAAAATTCAAATTCAGATTTTTATTGTTTTCAAACCTTGTCTGTGTTGAGCTATAAATATTGACGAAAAAGTAATGTAAATTGGCCTATGGGTTAGGGAGAAGATAGATTTCAAAGAATTGTTTTCTTATGGCCTGGGAGCTCCACTCCAATAATAACAAACAATATGTGAAATTTATGAATATATATGTATATAATTTAAAGCTGTCTAAAATAGTGATAGGTTATATTAAATGCTTGGCAGTCTCCAAACTTAGTAAATTTTTAAAATTTCTTTTCAAACAATAGATCTACCTGAATTGTGATCAAATCTAGCAATTTGATGGTATGTCAATGTTCTTTTAGTAAATATTTAATAAATAATAATATAATATGTTGTACTACCACTTATATCCTATAATACTTTGATATTAATTAGTCTGACATGTAAAGACATACATATCAATGTGCTTATTATCTATTATATTAATAGTAATTTATCTGTGTATTTAAATTATACAAGTTTATTATTTATTTATTAAGTAGCGGGGCAACCATAGAGTAGAGTAATATATACAGAAATAGAGAGCCATCTTCTAGGATTTTTTGTCACCCAATATGAATAGTGTTGCTGTCTGGTATCATATCCCTTGAACTAATCTCAATATCATGTTGACTATAGATAGCTGTGTGTAGTTATGTATATACAGCTATCTATACTATACTATCTTAAAGGATTAGGGTTCAATTAAAGACATATTATAGATTTCAGTAATATTAACATTTATTTTTGTTATATATATTTAACATACACGATGTAAAAGTGTCTATTCCACAAAATACAACACCAAACCAAATTAAATATGTCCACCAAGTTAACGGAATGATAAATGAAAGCGTCTATTTCGCACAACACTACACAAACATACAATGTGGTTCCAGCATGAAAATCTAAACAGACAACAAGAAACAGAGGGCTAATCCCAACGCAACCAAACTTATTGTAGCAACAACTGAAAATCACTTATAAACTACAATAAAACAACTTGCTCAGACGCCGGTAGCCATTATGTCATATAAAGTTGCTACTTTGTACTTGCCAGTTCGAGAATAACCAGAATAGGTGTAGTCGCCATCTAGCGCACCTTTTAGAATTTAATGTTCGAAAGTTTATGCGGATATTGTACAAGATGGCACTAGTGTCTTTGCAAATTATTGAACCCAACCTAAAGCATGAAAGTGCACCCCACCTGGGGGGCAATCCAGCTTTACTCAGGAAAAATAATATAATTTTCTCAATCATATATATATATATATATATATATATATATATATATATATATATATATATATATATATATATATGATTGAGAAAATTATGTGCGTGTGCTTGTGCGCGTGCGTGTACGTGTGCGTGTGCGTGTGGGTGTGCGTGTGCGTGTGCGTGTGCGTGTGCGTGTGCGTGTGCGTGTGCGTGTGCGTGTGCGTGTGCGTGTGCATGCGCGCGTGTGTGTGTGTGTGTGTGTGTGTGTGTGTGTGTGTGTGTGTGTGTGTGTGTGTGTGTGTGTGTGTGTGTGTGTGTGTGTGTGTGTGTGTGTGTGTGTGTGTGTGTGTGTGTGTGTGTGTGTGTGAGTGTGTGTGTGTGTGTGTGTGTGTGTGTGTGTGTGTGTGTGTGTGTGTGTGTGTGTGTGTGTGTGTGTGTGTGTGTGTGTGTGTGTGTGTGTGTGTGTGTGTGTGTGTGTGAGTGTGTGTGTGAGTGAGAGAGAGAGAGAGAGAGGTATGTCAGGATCGTACCCAATGAAAGTCTGTAGTCTCTGCCTACCCTTCTGGGTGACAGGAGTGAGTGTTTATGTATTTAAGTATATATACATATGTTCTATTGAGGCATTGCTCACTTAAAGTATAGAATATTAAAAATGTAACTGACTGTTTAATAACTGAAGTAAATATTATTAAGTATACTTAGAAATGAAAAAGCGTGAATATAAGTCCTCTTTTTAATTATATATGTTATTTTTTGCACTAACTTGCTTTTGTATTTTTTATTTTCTTGCATGTAGTTTATGGAATGTTTTTGTTTTCAAACACGCTTTTTCATTTCATTATAGGTCTGAAGCCCAAAAATTTAAAAACATGGAGAAGAAACGAGACTCTTTTTTTCTCCAAAATAAAAATCTGCCTAGAAACAGTGAAATAACAATTAAAAAACCATATAGCAAAAACGATAAATGTGGTGATTTTGATCAAAAGGACCATATAACATCCATAAGCAAAAAAGATGAGGGTAAGAAAACATTTGATAAAAAGGCATATCGTTTGAAAAAGTATAGCAAGAAATATAAGCTGAAACAATGGGAAGAAAAAAGAAAAAAGAAATTGCTTTATGATTATCATAAAAGCATAAAAAATGATCCTTTGCTTGGATCATACAAACCAAAATCTTTTGATGAAGACAATGTTGATAACCCAGATATTGGTAAGTTTGTAAGACATCCTGATTTAATTAAGGAAGCACATAAAAATAAGAAAGATGCATTCCAGAAGGCAAAAGAACATTATGAAAAGATCAAGCAAGAAAAAGTAGAGAAGCAACGAGAATTAGAGAAATCTAGACAAGAGAGGGCAGAGAAGATCCAAGAGTATAAGAAGAAGAAACAAGAAAGGTTTAAGAAATTGAGCAAAAAGACAAAGAAAGGCCAACCAGTGATGACTGGTAGGTTAGAATTGCTGTTGGAGAAAATTCAAAATGAATAAAGTTAAGAATTTGTGCAAGAGCCATACATTTTGTATTTTTATCTTATTGGTTTACTAAAATACATATAATATTAGGATGTATGAATTTAGTAAAATAAAAATTAAGTCAATATGAGATTTAGTTGTGTGTATATATGTATCCTAAATCTTTCTTTACATGGTAGAGCTATGCTGCAGCAATATTATGGTTGTAGCATGAATGGGTCGGCTCGACTGGGGCCGGACCACGCTCTCACAGGATACCAGTGTAAAATAGCAGCTCAATGCTGTTGTGTTTCGTATGGTGAGTATAAAGAACCGGAGACCTGTTTTACTGGAATCGAGGCATTCCATCTTAGTCCTCACATGTGACAATGCATGTGCATTTTGATTTGTTATCGAGGATGGATATAGATGTCTATGGGCCACAGCAACCACTTAGTTGGATGGAAAAAAAAACACCAATGATATATTAATGTTTGTTAATAGAGCTGTGTCCTGCAATAGCGCTCATTGCTATCATGATCTGTGGCTTGTTGAATCTCATTAAGACCTTGTTTCAACAACTGTTTATTGCTGGCAAGGCCTCCCTAAGCTACAGTTTCTAAATTTTTCCAAAGTCCTGTTCCTGAGTGTGTCGATTAGTGAAGTGCTTACATACTAGTGAATAAATGTTCACTGGTATGTGTACACAAGGAATCAGTATGCTCGGTTCCGGCCCTATGGAAATCAGAGCTGATTCTTCCATGGCCGGTTTGTCTGCTGCGCCATTGCCTCTGCATCCACTGTGTCCCTTGATCCATTGTAGAATCACATTGTTGTATTTATATACTTCCTTATGTAGTTGATGGCATTCATATATAATAGACCCAATTTCACCACATTGCATTGCGTATTGCTATCTCTGTCAGTACTGTGATGGAGAAGTCCTTTACCTTCCTGGCATCGATTGCTATGGCTGCTTGAATAATACCCAAACATTTAGCCTGTAAGACTGTGTTGTGGGTACCCAGCGGTGTACATATGTTGAAGAATCGCATTTTGAAAATTCTTGCTTTTGGACCAATTCCTTAAAAAAATCAATACCTGGGAGTTCTAGTGGTCTATGAATATGAATTCATTATAAAGACTAAAAAGTAGCTGCCATTTTCAATAATCTAGTTTAATAACTGATTAATTCTAAAATAAATATTGGTATTTTCATGTAATTGTTCTCGTAGGATTAACCATTGCCAAGTGATTAATTTCATAAAATGAACTTTAATTAATAAAAATTCATTCAGCACATTCAACTTTAATAAAGTTACTTTATTTTTGCAATAAATTTTTTTATTGGCAGTGGCCAGGATCAAACTAAAATTATTGGCATACTGTGAAATTCATACATAGACCCTTAACTACCATGGCTCTCCAATATTTCCTTGTGCATTAAAATAAATTTCTAAAGCATTGTTAAGAACTTCATTTCTTGCTTTGCATTTGCTGATAAAACATAACAATTCTTTTGGTCAATGTTTATGAGATTGTCAATGCCATTAGTTAATATGAAACATTCATATTAAATTACCGTAGACTTAAATGTTTTTCCCTTTCCATGTTTAACTAAGGAACAAGTATAAAACTGCTAGTGATTTTGTAAACTTTTATGTTTACTAAGTAACAAGTATAAAACTGCTAGTGCTTTTGTATACTGGTGTATCTGAATTTTAACTTTAAAATCCCTATTTGATTTTAAAGAGTGTCAGGTCATCGAGTCAGCAAGTTTGAAAACTGTTTAGTATTTATATTAATTTCTCCTGCATAGTGTTATCATAGATTATAGCTAGTCTATAACCTACTTATCTAATTTGTAAGTATTTCTGGCTATATTAGCACTATATTCTATAGTTTTTGTTTAGGTAAATTTTATTTTGTATATGGTAGAGCCATACTTCAGCTTCATTACGGTTATAGCATGAATGGGTTGGTTCGACCAGGGAAGAACCATGTTCTCACAGAATACCAGCTTAAAATAGCAGCTTAATGTTGCTGTGTTTGGTATGGTGATTGTAGAGACCTGGAGACGTTTTTACCGGAAACACTGTATTTCCACCTTAATCCTCAGGTGTGGCAATGTATCTGCATTTTGATTCTAAATCGAGGATAGATGTAGATTTGAATGGGCCACAGCATCCGCTTACCATCAGGTAGAATGTTCTGTGTTCGTTTTTAAACATATTCCAAAAAAAAATGTAATAAATTTGTCCATTATCATGAAACTTAATTTTGATAATTCAGTAATTCCGCTACTCACAACAACTGTAAGGCCTGATTAGAGATTAGAAAGAAAAGTAGCCTCTCTTTACTTATGATATTTTTGATCACCACTGAGCCTTTGGTAAATCAGCACTTAAAATTGTAATCCACATTATTGTATAGTATATTGATTCCGATTGAAAAGATACATCGGAGATATTTTTGTTATTTTAGAACTAGCCATAACGAGATGGTTATACTGCACATATAATGTTTTATGTAATACTGATGTAATGTCAGCTGGAATCGAACTCGGGTTTTTCAATTCCCGCTGGCAGTACTAATTTAAGAATGTGAAGCCATGAAATAGTTTGTTATGGCTAATACGAATAGTTTGGCTCCACCAAGAAGGACCACACTGGTGCAAAATACCAGCTTAATGCTAACATAATAGCAGCAAAATGCCTCTGTTATGGAAAGTGGCAAGTACCAGAGACCAGCTCTGAAGATTAATCTGGACAGAGACATACAGACAAACAGACAAAAAAAATTAAAGAAATTGTTAATCATGTCTTAATGGCATGCAAATAAAAATAACCCCATCAGCTCAATAAAAGACAGTTATTTTAATATTACAGACATATACTTCCATTTTATTTATATGTATAGATTAAGTAGACTCAACTGACAACCTTTGCCTGCTAAAAATTCGGTCTGGCTCCAGTCTTGGTTCTTAAAATCTGGTCTTGATAACCGTATCCAGGTGACAAATCGTCTGCATTTTAATTTTTAATCAAGGATAGACAGGTGTTCATGGGCCACAGGATCAACTTACTTTCTGTTGGACTGTGTTTGGTTAGGAAGTATGGGTATACCCATACTTCCTTGAAAAAAATAAGACAAGGATCCGAACCCAAAGTCTTAGGCTAGGTTGTCTTTAAATTGTAGGTATAGTTTTAAGAGCAAATGTAATAATTTTATGTTATCTGTATATATACAATTAAATATGCCATCATTTACTATCCGATAATTTTTAAGTAAGTTACCTTACGTAAATATACTAACCTAAACAAAACTTTGACCTTTGGTATCGTTTGGCGCCATTTTCAAAATTACACTGGCCAGTCGCGTGATTATTATTTTACATTCTGTGACATGACCTATTCTGATATATAAAATCAAAGTTCAAATAGTATCATTGCCTGTTTAACAATCATATTACAAGAACACAATATTAACTCATTTTTTGTAATCATAATTAGAATACAAGCAATATTTAAATATGGGACGCCGGACACAGTTTTTTTTTCGGTTCGTTGGATAGGAGGAATAATTAACAGTGCATAGATTATTTTTTTTTTATAGAATAGGGTGACAAACGAGCACACGGTCCACCTGATGGTAAGTGGTTGCTGTGGCCCATAGACATCTACATCTATCCTCAATTACGAATCAAAATGCAGATGCGTTGTCACCCGTGAGGACTAAGATGGAATGCCTCGTTTCCAGTAAAAAGGGTCTCCGGTTCTCTACACTCACCATACGAAACACAGCAGCATTAAGCTACTGTTTCACGCTGGTATTCTATGAGAGCGTGGTCCTTCCCCGGTCGAGCCGACCCATTCGTGCTACAACTATACATCTAATATAACTGCAGCATGGCTCTACCACATATAATGAAAAAATATAGTTATTTTTTCATTAGAGCCAATAAAAAGTTCACCGGTTAGAATGCCGTATGTGTTATTTTCCACAGTTGTCACGCTTGGTTCGCGGATTGGCAACAACTGTTTTTATTTAAACTGTTATCAGGAAGATCCTGTTGCTCATCTCCTGTTTGCTTTCCCTCTGTCGCCTCTTACGACACCCATGGGATGATATGGGATAATGAAAATGCAAAAATTACGTTAAAAAGTGTTTATAGAATGCCTATGCAGTTTCTTTCGCCGTTTCATATCCAGTCAGAGGAACCCATAGACCCGGTCCATATACTACTGCGTATGGACCGGGTCATTGAACAAACAAAATGGCATCGACTCCTTGTTGCGAAAATGTCTATGGAGCACCAACGCGAACACCAATGCGTGCCGTGCGTCCGTGCAGTGTTTCCACTTTTAGATATTTTGCACTATTTTAGGGTAAATCTACTAATATTGGTAGGGCTTTAGGCGTTTCTTCGTTTTGACAGAGTTTTGAATAATTTGGAGTAAAATCGAACTTCAGGTAACCCTGTTTTTTATACCCACCCCCACCCAATGCATTTTTTTAAAGATTATTCGAAGGGGATAGGGTCAAAAGATATAGAAGAAGTAGAATGAAAAAGTTTTTTTTATTCTGTATATCGAAATAAGGATATAATATCTACTTACTTAGTCTTAATTTTTACATATTCGTTATTCATATGAGAACTGTGTTATTATAATTTGAAAATTTTAACGTTTTCTTCGTCATAAAACTCAAGATTTTTAATCGTGAAATGATATTCAAATCTTGCAATGATGTTGTTCTTTAAAATATGGAAAATTAGGTGCAATAAATAGGGCTATTTTGATTTTTTTACGATAATTTAAGGAGTATTTCTACAGATCCTAGGGTGAAACCAAAATCATAAGTTGAAACACTGGTTCCGTGGTAGTTCATGAGTATTTAAGAGATTGCGCTGATTTATTATATGCTTACGGCCTGGCCACGAGGATCGGCGAAGCGACAGGCGGGGCGATAATTCGCGCGGCGCGATTTGAGGGCCACGGGAAATCACGTTTGCCGCCGCGACCAGATAGGCCGAAAGTGAAATGTCTTTATCAAAGTTATCTCGATATTGATTAGAAAGTAATTGTTTTTTGATTTAAGACGTAATATTTGGAAAAGATTGCGGAGTACATGATTTGAATAGGAATTGGGTTATAGATGGAGAATTCCACAACAAATATAATGCATCTAGAAAAAAATTTCGAGTAAATACCAAAATAAGTGTCGAAACCAACGATTATATTCTTGTTAATATTCAACCAGAATTGGAGATAAAAGTCAATTCGGATAGAATTTTAAGTTGTGTTTGTCGGCCCGGCATTTTTCGCGGCGAAAACAACTAAAATATTTTGTTCCCTATACTATACGCCGGTTTTCGCCGCGCCGCCAGTCGCCCACGCGATTCGCCCAGTAAATTTCGCCGGTCGCGTCGCCACTCGCCGCTACGCGTTGCATGGTCCGTACATTTCTATAAATATGTTTTAGTCGCTAGACGCCTCGCCGTTCGCGGGCTGTTAAACCGTGAATACTTTTGTTCGCACGACCATAATATCTTGTCATTTATATCGATGTAAGAACCTTGTTACGAAAATAATTCGTTATCTCTTCTAGAAACAAGCTAACTCCTTTTCAAAAGGCCTGCAATTGCACTTGCAATTCCCCTGGTGTTGGTGAACTGTAGGCTCGTTTGGGGAGCAAACGAGCCTACAGTTCTTCTATTTAAAAAAGCGGTAGAAGATTAGAAAAAAATCATTTTGAAAACGAAATTTTATTTTGTTATACGTCGTAAAAATAAATGTATAGGTATTTTATTTCTTACGCTGCTATAATTACATGGCGATAATATAAAGATACGATTATATTAAAGATTATGGATACTTTTTTACTATTGACAGTATTGCTGGACGTCTACGTGGCGCAGTGTCTTAGCAATGAGTTACAGCGCTACAGGGTCGAGGGTTCGAATCCCGCACGGAACAAGTATTTGTATGACAAATAAGTATTCCGGGCCTGGAAATTTGTCCTAGTGAATTTTATCTGTATAAACTGTCCCCATGATACAGGAGAAAATCTTAAGGTAACGTTAAAAAAAGGGGAGATTAGCGGTCTGTAGTTTCTGAGCTGAAGTAACATCTATCTGCATCAATTAATTTATCAAATTAATTCCATAAATTTTCTTATGGAGATTTAAATTTAATAAACACAGTATTACTTGTGCAAATTATTACGTAACTACTTACGTAATAAAACAAAGTATTACTAAAATATTTGTTAGTTTCATTTATCCAGTAAATAAACGAATAATAACTGTTTATTTGTTAGAGTGGCCTTCCATGGTACATCTACCTTATCTTAACGTCGTCGATTCCCGAAATCAATGAGGCGAGGGACCGTACTGCCAAAATAGTAGCGCGAGCGATTCGCCGCCGCGTCTGTGATTTTTAGTTCGATGGGTGTTTGTGTAAGTAGAAGGAATTTGTCATCACATGGCAATAACTACGACATTTTAATAGTTGGCCTTCGAAGGAGCATGGCCTTACATGGTCCACCCACCTTACATTGTAACGCTAATCATTTAGAATTATTTAACAAACTATAAAAAATAATTATACATAGAAGAGCGGGCAAACGAACATACGGCTCACCTGATGGATTATTTCACAAAGAAATTGTGGCATGGAAGAAAACTCGTAGTAAATCGCACAGTGGTGGACCACCAAACAGCCAGATGGTATGGATGGTATAGTGAGTTTTGTCACGATGTGACAAAATGTGAATTTGGCGGCTGGAATTAATCCAAAGTAAAAGTAAAGATTGGAAGTGTGTCGACGAGGGTCGCGTACCTGATACTCAGAATCACCAAACGGTATTCGCTGAAGGTCATACAGGTTTACGCACCAACCTCGGCACATCCCGATGGGGAGGTGGAGGAAATGTATGAGTATATTTCCAGAGCCATGCATTCCTCCAAAACCCACTACACGGTGTTGATGGGATACTTCAACGCAAAGCTAGGCACAAGAGAAAGCGGTGAGCTGAAGGTGGGGAAATTTGGTGTAGGGGAACGGAACCGAAGGGGCCAGCAGCTGGCCGACTTTATGGAGAAAGAGGGACTCTTTATGATGAGCTCTTTCTTCCAGAAGCGGCCCCACGGGAGGTGGACCTGGTCGAGCCCCAACGGTTCGACAAAAAATGAGATTGACGTCATTATGACGACCAGACGCCAACTGTTCAGTGATGTCTCAGTGATCGCAAGGGTGAAAACTGGCAGCGATCACCGAATGGTTAGAGGCACACTGAACCTAAACATTAAGTTGGAGAGGTCTCGTCTAATGAAGTCTTTTTTTTAAATTTCTTTTTAAAAAACGTTACCTCCACACTAGGATTTTCTCCTGTATCGTGGGGGCAGTTTACAAACATAAATTTCACAAGGACAAACATCCAGACCCGGAACAATTATTTGTAGGCCATACAAATTCTTGTTCCGTGCGGGATTCGAACCCGCGGCCCTTAGCGCTGTAACTCATTGCTAAGCCACTGCCGCCGTCGAGGCTCCGTGGCGCAGCAGTCAACGCTCCGTCCCCCTCGTGCTCTAATCCAGAATTCCGAAACCTTTCAGCTCGAGTTACGTAACCGCTTTCAGTGCCTAGAAGATTGCAATGCAGTGGACGATATGAATGACAAGCTCGTGGAAACTGTCCATGCGGTCGGAGCTAAGTTCTGCAGGACCCGCCGCAGAAGAACACAAAAACTCTCCGATCACACTCTTAATCTCATGGCTGTTAGACGGGAGATGAGGCTGCAATCGTCAAAAGATTTGACAGCATATAGGCAACTGAACAGACAGATCTCCAACTCCATGCGGCGAGACTTACGCAACTTTAATACTGCTCGTATTAAAGAAGCGATCGAGCGGAACCAGGGCTTCAAAGTCTTTGCCAGAGTTCTGTCTGCCAGAAAGAGCCAACTGTCAAAGCTGAAGACTGAGTGTGGCAACATCGTTTCCGGGACACCTGAGATTCTGAGTGACATTGAGAGGTTCTATGGGCAGCTGTACACATCATCATTGGAGAGTAACGATCCAAGAGCAAATCTTATCCGACACTATTCCGATGATATCCCGGACGTCAGTCTGAGCGAGGTTAGAATGGCTCTCCACAACCTTAAAAGCGGCACCGCCCCGGGTGAGGATGGAATTATAGCGGAGCTTCTGGAAGCGGGTGGAACACCGGTACTTCAAGTCCTTCAGAAGCTCTTCAATTCCGTCCTCCATGGTGGCACTACTCCGGAGGCGTGGAGTAGAAGCGCGGTGGTGTTGTTCTTCAAGAAAGGTGACAACGCCCTCTTGAAAAACTGAAAGTACCACATACATACCCTGCGGCAGATTGTACAGAAGACCGAAGAGTACAATCTGCCACTTTGCCTGGCATATGTGGACTATGAGAAAGCCTTTGATTCCGTCGAAATTTGGACGGTGCTACAGTCTCTTCAGCGGTGCCAAGTTGACTGTCGGTATATCGAAGTGCTGAAGTGCTTGTACAGTAGGGCTACGATGGCTATCCGAGTACAGAACCAGAGTTCGAAACCTATCCAACTGCAGAGAGGTGTAAGACAAGGTGATGTTATATCCCCGAAACTCTTCACCGCTACGTTGGAAGCTACTGGACTGAAAAGGATACGGTATTAGCATCAATGGCGAGTACATCACTCACCTTCGATTTGCCGACGATATAGTCCTTATGGCAGAATCGCTGGAGGACCTTAGCACTATGCTCAATGACCTCAATGGTGTCTCCCAACGGATAGGTCTTAAGATGAACTGGACAAAACAAAGATCATGTTTAATGTCCATGTCACACCTATCCCGGTAGTTTTGGGAGCACTATGCTCGAAGTTGTTGACGAGTACGTTTACCTGGGACAAATAGTCCGACTAGGTAAGTCCAACTTCGACCGAGAGGTCAATCGACGGATTCAACTCGGCTGGGCAGCGTTCGGGAAATTACGACACATCTTCTCGTCAGGTATACCTCAATCTCTGAAGACTAGATTGTACAACAAGTGCGTGTTGCCAGTGATGACTTACGGATCTGAGACGTGGTTCTTCACTGCTGGCCGTATGATGACGCTCAAGGTCGCTCAGCGAGTTATGGAGAGGGATATGCTCGGAGTTTCGCTGCGTGATAGACTCAGAAATGGGGATATCAGCAGTAAAACCAGAGTGACCGACATAGCCCAACGGATTAGTAAGTGGAAGTGGCAATGGGCCGGCCATATAGCTCGAAGAACCGATAACCGATAGGGAAGAAAGGTTCTCGAGTGGCAGCCTCGTACCGGTGGGCGTAGTGTATGGCGACACCCCACTAGATGGAGTGACGACCTGGTAAGACATGCAGGAAGTCGATGGATGCAGGTGGCTCGGGACCGTGCTTTGTGGCATTACTTGGGGGAGGCCTATGTTCAGCAGTGGACTTGTGAAGGGCTGTAATGATGAAAATGATGAATTAATCCTAAGAATTCCTCAAATTCTCTTCGCAGCGCCAGTGAATCGAGTCGATCAGAAAGAACTTGATCATCAACTATTTATTAAATAAATATTCCTGGAAGTGACACCTTAACGCCATAAAATATTAGAAAACGGCAGGTCACATTCATCTAAGCGACAAAATTACAGAAAGGAAAAGTAGTTACTACTAAACGACAATATGTTTGGTAATCAGACCTGGTAAAGAATATCTAAATGACAAATAGCTAATATTAAGGACAGGTAAAAAGGTTAGAGGCTACAAAATAATATTTATTTTAGATAAATTGCTAGTATATCGTTAGATCGGGAAAATTTAGTTAAGCCAAAATAACCTATACAAAAAATAGGATAATACGGTAGATTTTTTTTTGCGCCCGAAGCAAATATGGGCAACCCTCCGGAAAGCGGGGTAGGGAGGTTGGGAATGCTCATAGCGTACCACGCAGCCGGCTGCGTGGTTATGTGGTGACTTTTACCCACTAATACCCAACCGTTTAGAAATTGGCTTAACGATCTGACTAGAGATCTCTAAGCCGTATACGAACGCGACCCTCCTTGGCAGAAAGGAGGGCGCAAATACGGTAGATTAAAAGTTGTCCTATACGAGATATTTTTAAAAATGACGATAATTTTCGTCGCTAGGTCGCCGAAAACTTCAAAAAATTCTCGAAGTTTAAAATTACTAAACGACATTAAATTCATCGTAGGAGGATGAAAATAAGACCAATCCACACAGGCAAAAATTATTACAAAGGATATATAACTCAATATGTAATATTAATTATAATTTTTGTCTCTCCACTGTATATATAATGAAAATTATAAATTAACCTTGAAACGTGGAAATATTTTTACATTAGAAAGAAGCAGTTTACCATATTTGCAGTTGCAGAGTAATTAATTCATCCGTAGTCTCGAGTAATCATGCGCAAATACTTATATAATACAAACGCAAATTGTTTGTGGAAAGCTCATAAATGGAAAATTATGTGCATGGATGTTTCCAGGAATTTTATAGATATTTATGATAAAACAGATACTTGTAGAGTTGTGGCATTTCCATTTGAGTTTAAACAACAAATAATGTAGTTTATGATATAATATGAAATATTAGCTATTGTGAAGTCAGAATGTGTCAAAAAAGGCACGTATGGCAATTCACAATGCTGTATTAGAGCCTACTTTAACGTATGGTAGTGAAAGTTGGGTGTGGCAGAAGAAGCACGAGAGTAGAAAACATGCAGTAGAAATGCGGTCGCTAAGGAGTATGTTAGGGCTGAATCTGAGTGACAGGGTGAGAAACTGTGTGATAAAAGAAGAGTGTGGTTTGCAAAATGATGCGGTGACCAGGATTAAGAAGAAGAAGAAAGAAAGAAACAGATTTTATTTGGCACATGCAACACACTCAAGTGGATTACATAAAACACATAACATTTAAGTAGTCATACAAACAAAAAAAATACAAAAAAAAATTATACATAGAAATCATGAAACAGGACATTCACTCCTTGTTTATAGATAATATGGTAAAACAAAAAAAGCAAACAAAAAAATAATAATAAAGAACTAGAGAATAAGGAGTAATGCATAAGGTGTATTACAAAGATAATCCACCCGTTAATGCTGCTCTGCTCCAAAAAGGAAAGCCACTCAGGATATGTTGGAATGTATCAGAAGTACAACACCCCAACCCTGATTTTCAGTGGCACCCTTATATATTTAAAATAAAAATACACAAATAGATTTAAAAAATATATATACATATATTATATATTCTTTATGTGCAGAGGGCAGTTCTGTTGTGTTAAACCATGAATGCTTCGGTGGTTTGGTCATGTAGAAAGAATGAATGAGGAAAACTGACAAAGCAAATATATGTTGCAGAAGTGAATGGAAGAGTCGGAAAGGGACGTCCTAGGCGAAAGTTTGTCGACCAAATTGGCGATATATTGAAAATGGGCCAAATTAAGAGTACCCTTAACCGACGAGCATGTATGCGTGGGTTTATGGATGTGGAAGAGGCGAGAGAGGTGTGTCAGGATCGTGCTAAATGGAAGTCTGTAGTCTCTGCCTACCCCTCTGGGTGACAGGCGTGAGTGTTTATGTATGTATATGTATGAAATATTAGCGGCCTAAGCGTTTTCACAAACACGTTATTATAATCTGCACGTGGTAGAGCTACGCTGCAGCTATGTTATGGCTGTAGAACGAAGGGTCGGCTCGACTGAGGAATGACCACGCTCTCACAGAATACCAGCGTAAAATGCAGCTTAATGTTGTCGTCTATCGTATGGTGAGTGTAGAAAACCGGTGACTTTTTGCTGGAAAAGAAGTATTCTCAAGGGTGACAACTGCATTTTGATTGTTAATCGAGGAGAAATATAGATATATTTCTCCTCGAGTAAGATAGTGTATGGGCCACAGCTGACAACGCATCTGAATTTATTCTGCATTCTCTATTGAAGATAAATGTAGATGTCTATGGGCCACAGCTTTCACTTACCATCAGGTGGAGTGTGTGAGAACGCAAACGTTCTCTTGCGCGACAGATTTGTTTAGATAGTTCGCTCAACCGCTGTTAATGTATCGTTTATATTTTCTGTATGATGACTGATTAGATGATGAAATATTTTTGTAATGAGTCCAACAAATCAGCGATTGTTAGATCTATTTCTTAATTGCAAGAACTTTATTAGTCCTCAGAGGTGACAACGCATCTGCATTTTGATTCTTAATTGAGGGTAGGAGGAGATGTAGTCAATGGGCCACATCATCCACTTATCATCAGGTCTACTGTGTGCTTGTTTGTCACTTTTTTACTATGAATGAATTTCTTTCGCTTGAATAGACCAAGCACTATTGCAAGAGACAGAAGAGGATTTTTATATATATATATATATATATATATTAGAAATTTATTATAGTTATTTATTTATTTCGCAATGTAAACGCTCACTAGGAACGGATTTTACGATAATCCCATTAAAAAAAATCTCTCGATATTTTATATCTACGTTATTATCGTCTATTATCGTGCGCAGCGAAGCGAGCGGGTATCAGCTCGTAAATATTTATAATAACCTATGCTACCGTTAAATATAAAACACTACAGCTAAATGAAGATATGGATGTGGACCTAATTGGTAGTTTTCAATTGATTACAATATAATTTTGATTTATATCGACGGTTCCATGGCGCATTGGCTCAACATTAAGTTGCGGCACCGAGGACCGTGGGTTCTTATCCCGCACGAAATAAGTATTTGAATATTTATTTTAGTAATTGTTCCGGGTCTGGATGTTTGTCCTTGTGCAATTTATGTAAACTGCCTCCGCTATACCGTATAAAATCTTAATGTCCACCCCACATTTTTATTTTAGGTTTAAAAAAATATGTACTTAAATATGCGTTGCGTTTTATTACATTATTTGAGATTGGCAATTAAATACAGCAAAGAAAGTCGCGGTAATTGTACTTTCATGGATTATTAAATGAATACTGTGCAGACATAATATGTAGATAAATATATGTAGTAGTAAATTTTATGAAAATCGTTGGAACCGTTTCTGAGATTCCGATTATATATATATATATATATATATATATATATATATATATATATATATATATATATATATTTATACAAGTATTCCTCCTTTAAAAGTATTAGATTTAACTTATTAGCTGTTTACTAAAGATTATATCAGTAAGGGTAAAAGTAAAAGTAAAGTTACAGCCTATATACGTCCCACTGCTGGGCACAGGCCTCCTTTCATTTTCTGAGAGGGTTTTTAGGGCAAGGAATAGTCCGCCGCGCTGCCCCAATGTGTGTTGGCGAACTTCACATGTCTTCGAAATATTTTTTTTCTTATTTCTGAGACATGCAGGTTTCCTCACGATGTTTTCCTTCACTGCCGAGCACGTGGTAAACAGCACTTAAAATTGCTATTAACAATTTCATTGGTGCCGGCGGGGATCGAACCCGGTTTGCTCGCGTATTGTGAAGTTTACAGCGAGCGCTAACCATCTGAGCTACCACGGCTCATTAGTAAGTCAGTAAGGGTGATTTAAGGAAAATATTTTAGGTGTTATTTCTTATAGAGTTGTCGAATTTCATAACTTTTCGTTCGGAAACCCTTTAGTACATTCAGTCACGTATATAGATTTGTTATTGAAATTGTTGCATCTACATTTATTATGCATAGCCAACTTCCAAGTATGTCACGTTTGTAGTTATGTTTGAATAAATGTTAAATATTTCTTAATACATCCCATGTTAAAGTTATAATATAATACACCAAATACGTATTATACATGTATTATACGTAATAATACACTAAATATGTGCAGGTAAGATACTGACTAATTTTAGTTGATGTTAGATAGGCGAAGCCGACGATCGCCTGAATCCTGAAGGCGGAAATTCTAAAATGCCATACGCTCAGACGGTTGTTTTAAGTTGATTGATAACAGTATTAACAGTGATTGTGTACAACCAGCTTTGCATTCAGTAATCACAGTTACTACAGAAACTCTTAAGAAATTACATGTTATAGATAAGGAACGTTCCGCTCATTGCAGTTTTACGTGGCAATATTATGGTTGTAGCACGAATAGGTCAGCTCGCCCGGGTTAGGACCACGCTCTTACAGAATACCAGCGTAATATCGTAGCTTAATGCTGCTGTGTTTCTTATGGTGATTGTAGAGAATCGGAGGTCCCTTTTACTGGAAACGAGGCAGTCCATCTCTGTCCTCAAGAGTGACAACTCATTAGCATTTAGATTCTTAATTGAAGATAAATGTAAATGTCTATGGGCCACAGCCAGCGTACACTTACTATCAGATGGACTGTGTGCTCGTTAGTCACCCTTATTCTATTAAGAGGACACCTGGATAATGAATCGTAGTTTTGGGGGCGTGGCTTATTCCTTTGTCGGTGAAGCTCACGGACGACCGAGGGAGTATCAAAATAAAAGTGATGCAATGACTTCATAGTACGCAAATTACGAGATAGCTGTAGCGAGCACACGCTCAGAAAAAACTAAATAAGCGCCAAACAACTTTTTTTTTTAACAAAACTTCGTTATGGAAATAAAATGGTTTATGAGGACTTAGATATCATTATTTACTATGCCTTAAAATAATTCCATGAACTTATTCGTAAAAATATTGTGGTGTCATGGAGAAATGTAACTAATTAGAGCCTACTTCAGATTTTTTTTCTATCGAGAAAATTACATGATATCGTGTTTTCCTTTTATGTAATCCAATAGTCAAAAATCATATAGTCAAAAATCATATACCAAAATTTTGTTTAGGAATCTATAAAACTTAAAAAAATATGTGAACTGGGGTTTTCTTAGGGTTCTCCTTCATATTTTCGAGGTATCACCTTAAATGAATGATGGCGCATTATTAATCCGTTCCGTTACAGCTTCAGCACAGCAGTCCACTGCTGAACATAGGCCTCCCCCATAGATTGCCTCATAGGGGGACATTTGCGACAGTTGGCACGCTTGGCAAGCAGGGTGACCAATCGCAGTGTTTTATTTTTAGTCGTGATTAAAAAGACGCTGCTGCCCATTTGATTTGTTTGATCATTAATAATATGACATCCCCAGCCGTGTGCCTTTGAAAGAACTGTTCAATGTAATTAGAAATTTTAATTTACTTATGTACGTAATGCATGTTTACATATAGTACCGGTGCACATACCATTTATTATCATCATCATCGTCGTAGCCCTTTACAAGTCAAACCCTGAACATAAGGTTCCCCCAATTACGATTGTGTAAATATGGTGGGAATTTGCGGTTCCCCCAATGGCGATTGTGTAAATATCGCACGTTTAATCAAACATAGAAATAACTCAAAAATCATTTTTTTGGCTACGGCTGTTTATTTGATGATCTGTAAAAAAAAATTAAAGTATTTTATGTATTCGAATTGATTTTATTGAAAATTTAGTTCATTAAGATTTGCTGGCATATGCGAAAAATAACAATTTACTGATGATTGACCTATAAATAGTTGATAGAAAAAAAGTTCCGACTTAATGCACTTTATGATTAAAGGAAATTATGTGATTCTTAGAACAAGTTCATCATAATACATAATAATCCTGTTTATCTCTAAAAAATAAATAAATCATATGGGCTTATTTGATTATATTACATTGTTTTATTAATGAAGTTGGATTATTATTGTAGGAATACCAACTATTTCCTTTTTTATTTAAAATATCGAGAAAATTGTTGTAAATATTTTAAAAATAAAAAAGCATAAACATAATTTATTATCCTTTTATTTATTTAAAAATAAACCTCCAAAAATAATTAAAACTTCAAAACAAATGAATAAAAAACGATTAACTTATTCTTAATCTTGACACTCTCAAATCAGTCTTATAATTGTTAAGTAACTAAAATAACCTTGAAATCAATCTTAATCAAAGTCAGAAAATGTTTACATGAAAAATAACTTTTATAAAGGGTTTAATAGTTTATACCCATTTAAAATAAACAACAAAAACGTATTAACATATCAGGTTCTCTATTACCTTCCTTTTAAACTTGGTACAAAAAGGTAATTATTTTTTAACAAAATCTAAAAATGAAACTTATAAAAACTGAAGTAATTAGAAACACAGAAAGGAGATCCATTAAGTTCAATTAATTATTGGATTATAGAAGTTGGCATAGAAAGGAGGAATTAATCCTTTATTAATAAGCTCTGCCAAGTCCTTTTTTTTGTTTGCACTTATATCTTGTCTTTGGTCGTAAGCTTTTTGAAGAGTAATTTTTTGGATATTCTTCATCTTTTTTCTTTTATTTCTTACATCAATTTCTTGGAAGCAATCATCTTTATAAGAGTTTTTGTAAAAAATACTGAACGGTTTCTCGTTTTTCATCATCAATACTTTTATATCGTTCCAATTAACTGAAACTCCATCCACATTTGTATTGTAATTATAACCCCATTCCTCCTGCAAAAGTTTTAGATCCAGGAAGGCTTCAAAAGTTAGTTCATGGACGTTTATGGCTGGTTTACTTTTCTTAGCATTTTTTATCAATGTCACATATTGATCTGGGGTGTAAATTGGTCCTGATTTCAAATTTTTCTTTATTTCCTTTTCAATCAAAGAATGAACGCTGTCAGCTTCGTTATGGGTGTGCCCACGAATTAAAAATTTGTGTGTTATGCTTCTTATATTTAACGTTTTCACAGCATATAAGTACAAAGTTGCTATATACTTATTTTTATTTTGCCCACAGCAATTGTCTGAGTAGAATGTTATGCTTTTCTCTTCAGTGCTTTCTTGAATGAATAATCTTTCAAGGTATTTCCATACACAGCTTCCTATCTCATTTGCTCCACGTTTAGCTTCTGCTTCCGTCCAAAAATAGCAGTGCACTTTATCATATGCTGTTTTTGAATTTAATTCAGTCAATTCAGTTATGGTAAGATTGCAACTGTTAAGTTTCGATTTATAGTAGAATGAGGAGGTGTCACCTCTAGGACATTGGAGTACTGCCTCTAAATCGTAAATTGCTACTATATTATTTTTAGTCACTTTTATGCGGTCTTCTTGTTTTTCAGTTCTACTTAAAGTCTTTTCTTCTATATGTTTATTATATTTCTCTTCTAGTTCTTTTGCTTTCTCTTTGCTACTATTATTATATGCTAAACATAAATCACATTGATCCTTTTTTGGTTGAAAAAAGGACAAATTAAATTCTGTAGTAAATATCTTGTAATATGCTATATAATTTCCTATCTCCTTATTATTTTCTTTCTGCTGTACTACAAAATCGTTATACAAATCTTTTATATTTTTTCCTCCGTCTATATATTCTTTAGAAGTACTAGCTCTGAGGTAATGCGATTCGATTTTAGGAATAGACTGAATATGTTTCCTGATGTCGTCGACTAGTTTTGGATCAAGAGTTTTGCGGCTGTTGTGTTTTCCTCTTAAGTCTTCAAGCATGAAACCACCGTCACTGACCTTATTTTGTATTGTAAATTTCATGCGATCCGAAATATCTAATGTTGCTTTAAAAAAAGTTTTACATACTCTTATTTTGTTAGAATTAACGCAAAAATAATAAGCTTTATTAGGACGCCTTGGGTTTTTAGCATTTGTGTACTTATATTTTGGCACAATATCAACCATACAACCATTAATATAATTTCTTTGTTTGGCCACATCCCCTAAGTCCCAAAATTCTTTGAATATATCATCTTTGATTATTTGATATATTTTCTACACACTTTAATTTACACTTGTCTGTGCATGGAATTTTAAGACAGCGACTGGGAACAACTTTATGTGACCTTGTAGTAACATACGATTCACTAGTATTTCGTAGTTTTTTAGCTTTATTTTGTTTCCACTTCGCAGGATTTCTAGTTCGCCTTCGGCCTCTTTTATTAGCGATCTTTTTTTGAGTAGAACCATTTAAATCCGAAGAACTGGTATCACTGTCACTGTTGATAGAAGTAGTAGGAAAAAGGTAATTGGAGTTCCTTTTATGATTTTTTTCTGTCTCATATTTGAAAGTAGGGTCATCATCACTCAAATCACTTACATCAGTATAAACTGGTGAAATATTAATAGATTTATTAGAAGAGGGAAATCTCTGAGGTTTCAACTGAATGTTGTATGAGTAGCAACATTCACTGGCCATAACTGCTACTGTGTTGCGGTTTTCAGGTTCTTCTTCTGTTTTCGAAGATGAAGAATCATCTGAATCTGAGGAAGTTCCAGAAGAAGAAGAACTAAATGATGATGAACTTGTACTTGTTGAACTCGAGGATGATTGCGGTTGTGTTTTTTTTGTTATGTCTTGTTGAACTCCATGCATTCCAAGTTATTGTAATCATCGCTGTCTTAGTCTGGCACAAGGCTTGTTGGCAATCTCTTTTCATCAGTGTCACAAGATTTATTTTCTATGTTTCTAGAACTAATCAACCGGGAATCAATTTTTTGGCTAAAATGCAGATGATCGTCTGCATTTTCTGATAATATTTCATCGCAGCTGCTAACTAACGATATTTCCAACGTTTTATGATCGTCAGATTGTACCTGTCCATCAGTAGATCGTAGATCGGTAAGATTTTTATTTGGTGGGAGATTTTCTATGTTCTCATTTGGTATAATATATATTGTTTAGGTCTTCTACAGTATCGTTATGAGTTTCAGCTATTGGTTTAACTTCATGACTTTGCAAAGATAACTAAGAACTCGATGATACTAATTCTAGTATTTTATGTGCCCTCCGAGACGCCATTCTGTATAAAAAAAATATATTCTAAATAAACACTTTAAATATTTTTTTAAACATTTTTTTTAAATAACGCCGTTTTACTGAACTAGCCTAAAGGACAGTGAATACGATTATAGGTCCACCCGCGTGGCATCCCTACAATAAAATACAGGATAGAACAATAATTAAAACGACCTTGTTATTTTGATTGATCATCAAGAAGTAAGAATATTAAAGTCGTTATGCATTTGTATTTAACTTAAATTAATTAAAAATATAATTAAATTATATTATTATTATTATCATTATAAAACTGATACGATACTGATGTCATTACGACAATGGTTATTATACAATTTAATTTGTAATACTGTTGAACCTGATTAATAATAAGTTATAATTTTACTTTGAAAGAGAAATAACTTATAATGCAAAAATAATGTTGAGGACTTTTTTTAAATTAAACAGGAATAATTAAAATTCAATTTCATATTTAAAGCGTTATTTTATACTAAACTGGAGTAATTTTATTTGTTCTATAAATAAACTAAATATTTTAAAATGAAACTGAAATAACTAGTATTCATTCATACGATTTATTATTAGATTAAGAACTAAACTGTAATAACACGAAATAGGATCAGTGAAACTCAAACAAATTTTTGTAATAAAGTGAAATAAGTCCGAATAGTACCGCTATACGAATAAATAAAACCAGGAAAATTACTCACTAGTTAATAATGCATAGAATTATTTCGGCTTATTGCATTATTCAATTGACTGAAACGGGATCCTGGTCTCTAGACCACTGACACAAGACTGAATATCTCTGTTTATTGGTTTCAACCTGTCAGGACGCGTTAATCAGAAAGAGACGGACGACCTTCCATTTCGCTCAGATTTTGTTCAATTCGAACGGCTGTTTGAGCGCGCGTGTTCTTTGCGTTGAGTTATTGCGTTTTATGATTAAATCTCAGAATAACCGATTTTTGACTTATTTCTATGTTTGATTAAACGTGCGATATGGTGGAACGTTTTTTAAAGAAAAAAAAATCGTGGTGGGCAACATTTTGTTGTGTGACGTTTGGTATCGTCATACTGTGTAAAGTGTGATGGTATCAGTAATGATTATAACAGTATAGAAAAACATTAGATTTTTTTCTATTTTAATATTTTGTTTTGAGTTACATACAGTATTATCATGTATTATGATTTATGATAACTAATCATAATACAAAAACAAGTTTTTATTATTATTATGAACTGTTTCTTGTTGTATAAAAACTTGAAACAAGATAACGATAGGCTAGTCCTTTTTTCAATTTGAATTTATATTAAGGTGAAATGGGCGCCAAAAGCAGATTTTCACGCTTTTGTAGGTGCGCAGAAAATCAATTTTTTGTCATTATAAACTACGAATTCACCTTTTATTAAAATCGTTATGAAAGTTAAAGCTTTATCTTTGTGAATTATAATTAACAAAGACACTATTGACACATTTTGGATCGATACAAAAAGATTGCAAAATTTATTCAAAATCTACAATTTTAGGGTAAAATTTGGGAAAAAGCAATTACATTCAAATGTAATTAAGGAAATTTCAATTAAATTCTGTCTATGTGTTCACCAGTAAATAGAACATGGAGGAATTATGCGTATTCAATAGAAAATAGTAAGAAATTGCGCGCGGGCAGACCAAACAAAAGCATATTGTCCTCACTCGTGACCACGATACTATTTCGCCTTACATCAAAATGTACATATGCTTTGTTGCGTAACCAGAGATGACTATTGCTTATATTTTTTAAAGAATATTGGCATCGTAAATACAATATATTACGAGAATATATGTATTATTCCCATTAACTACTTAAACTAGCTAATTTAAAAATGATCGTGCTAGTAACAGTTTAGACATTTTAGTTCCACTATTACAGCTCTAGTACGTGTTCATTTACATAAAAATTAAAGTCAAGGCGCAGCAGGCACCGACGCCGACCGCAAAATCAAAACAACCTTATAAACTACAGGTGAACCCCAAACTAAGACATAATGGATAAATTAAACTAGCAAGATAACAGACAGCGGGTCGCAAACTCGATTGAGGACAAGCACGTGTCGCTTATCGCAATTACAACGGTAATGGCCTCATACATAATGTTATCTCCTGTCTTGTAAAGGAAAATTAAATCCTTGAATATAGACATACTTCCTTACTAGGGGAAATTGAGGTAACACAGAATAGTTAGGTAATCCCCTAATTTGAATAAGTATTTAAAAACCAACAAGAACTTATTAATCAAGGTTAGAGTAATATTATCATACTTAGTCGGGTCATAAGTTCTGTCAAAACCTTATTACTTAAAATATTTAAATACTGGCTAGATGAACTACACCAATTTTAAAAATATAACGTTTGCGCTTGTCGAAAATAAAAAAGACATTAATTTTCAAATATGGAGTGGTCGAAGAAAGACAATAGAGTTGCGGTTATCGCGTTGCACCGCTGTGGGTACGCGCCAAAAGAGATTTTCAATATTCTACAAAAGTTTAAAATAACCCTACGATTTGTTTATCGCACTATCAAACGATTCACTTTTTCCCTTTTTTTTTTTTTTTTTTCTGAAGATTCAAGCTTCGAAGATCGTAAGAGGACTGGCCGACCTCGTACAGTTAGGACGCCCGCGATCATCAAAGCAGTGAAGGCGCGAATCCAACGAAATCCTGTTCGTAAACAATAAATCTTAGCTCTTCGGATGGGCCTAAGCAGAACCACGGTCAAAAAAGTGATCAATGAAGACCTAGGACTACGAGCTTGTCGTAAGAAGACCTGACATTTTTTGCACGAGCGATTGAAAAAAATATATATAAATAATAGGCTGGATCGCTCCCGCGCTTTGTTACAGCGGTACGCGGGAAAATATACCGCGAAATTTTGTTTTCGGATGGAAATTTTTTTTCATCGAAGTTAGTTATAATAAACAAAATGATAAGGTGTATGCAAACAGCAGTTAAGAAGCCAGCACGCGTATTCCGAGGGTTCAACGAGCACATTATCCTTCGTCACTCATGATTTGGCTTGAAGTCTCATATTCAGACTTAACTGAGGTGTTTTTCTGTAAAAAAAAGGTGTAAAAACCAGTGCCGAGATGTACAAAAAATACCGTCCTAACAAAGATAGTGGAAGCTCTTTCTCAAACAATGTTCAAAAACAGACATCGCATATTCCAACAGGACTCTACACCAGCTCATAGGGCACGATGTACGCAAAACTGGTTGACCGCCCATGGAATTGACTTTACCGAACATGAAGACTGGTCCTCTTCTAGTCCAAATTAAGGCCCACTGGATTATAAGATATGGCAACATTTGGAGGAGAAAGTCTGCGCTAAACCTCATCATTGGAGCCGTGGTTGCTCAGATGGTTAGTGTTCGCTGTAAAGTCACATTACGCGAGCAACCCGGGTTCGATCCCCACCGGCACCAATGAAATTGTTAATTGCAATTTCAAGTGCTGATTTACCACGTGCTCGGCGGTGAAGGAAAACATCGTGAGGAAACCGGCATGTCTGAGAAATAAAAAAAATATTTCGAAGACATGTGAAGTTCGCCAACACGCATTGGGGGGCAGCGTGGCGGACACTTCCTTGGCCTAAACCCCTCTCGGAAATAAGAAGAGGCCTGTGCCCAGCGGTGAGACGTATATAGGCCGTAACTTTTTATAAAGTAGTTAGTATAAGCGACTAATTAAAGGAGATGTAAAATACGGTTACACACCGTTTCATTTAGTAAAACAGGATTATTTACGATGTGGGGTGAAAAGTTAAATTTTTTAAGTCTTCACCCCAAGGAAAATTATTTAATTTTATGAAGCAAAAACTAAGAAGCATATCATCTAGTCAAGGACTTTTTCCAATCGTCATCTTCAAAATCAAAAATTGATAACGATACAGTACTATTGTTTGTCGGCACATTATTGTTTGAACTATCAGCTGTTTCTGATTGACCTCGTCCTAAATTCCGCTTACGGAAGGGACTGGAATCCTCCGGTTCTAAATTGACGGCATCCCGGTTAATTGAAGATTACAGAGAAGTTAAAATATCCTCAAGGTCCGATGAATTGGGTTTAAAGAAAATGGCATCACTTTCCCTTTCATCGCTTTCGTGACCATCTTCAAACTCGTCGCCATCCGATAACCCAAAAATACTCTCTAAATTTTTCTCAATTTTGTGTAATAGAATCACTTCTTTGTAACAAAAAAAATGTGTGACCCAGACGGAATCTGGGCAATATATCCTCTTGAGAACTAAGGCATAAAATAAAGCCATATCCTCGTGATTTTTGGCATAAATAGTAGTCTGAACCTAAGGACTTCAGCAAAATAAAAATCCCCTCCTCCCCTAAGGGCAAAAAAGGGGTTATCACAGATGATACTTTGGGTTCTAATCAAACTCAAACGTGTAGTTTTTACTTTTTATTTCACATATTTTAATTCTTAGTTTATTGCAAAAGAAAATCAAAGAAACAGTTTCTGTGGATTTTAGAACATAAAAATATGTTACAGGTGGAACATTTCACGAAAGTTATCTGACTGCATCCCTTCATTCTACATTTTGATCTATTGGTTTGATTGCCTACCTGTACCAACACATACAGGCAAGTGCTTTGCTTCCTTTACCCTTTGTGACATATGTGGTATTGGTTCTATGGGGTCTTTTCCGATTCAGAGCAATATTTGTTCTTCTTATGTTGGTAACAGAGGTCTAAGGCTTGATGTCAGTCTGGGACTCATACGTAGACTGTTGCGAGATAAACGCTCTAAACTAGGACTGGAAGACTGCGATTGAAATTGCATGGTGTCCCAACGGATGAAATGTTTAGCCAAGTCCATTTCGAAATCTAGGTGGTGCATTATTTTCTTCCGGGGAAGACCACACCTCACAGCATCTTGACGATATTCTATCCAAGCTGCTGCAAACGCAAAATCAAAAAAAAATATTGCTTGTACATTTACCCGTTCTTCAGCGTATTGCACATTTTCCAATATTACGATCTAACAGATCAATGCCTCCCATGTATGTATTATATTTTTATTGCCGCCGGTTGTGGAATATCAAGATATTGGCGATCTTTCTAGCTCCAGCGACAGCACGTTCCAAGAGTTTCAACGGCAATTGCTACATAAATTAGTTTGCTATCGATGCACTTGACTACCGCTATCTTTTCGTCTTGCCTCACCACACAATTATAACTTCCTCTACCGTTCTTTTGTAAAGTCCTGTTGGTTTTCATTAAAGCCTTCTTTATCTTCTGCTGCTGCTTAGGATGAACATATCCCGGTACGCGGTATTTCATGGGAGTGCTTGTACAGTTGATGTTTCTTTCCGTTAGGTTTTCAAACAGAGTAGTGGATGTGAAATAACGATCGATATAGATTGATGTTTTTTGTGGTAAGGTATCAAATAGTTTTAATATGATGGATTGATAGGACGCGTTCCTCCTAGATCAAGTTTGCCTGGCATTGGCTATATGGCTGATTCCACCGAAGTTCCTAGACCCCGGTGTAAGTATAAATCTAAAGGCAGATCATTTGGATTATTCATTAAAAATACTTTAATCGTTTGGGATTCGGTTTCCCTTTAACGACCTGCTTCATCTTACATTTCCGGTAAAATGTATCATTTTTCTTTCGTTTTATCTGTTAGGATTCTCAATTTCTGACACTACAGGTCGAATTTTCCAGAACCTATCTACATCTCTCATTGCTGACTTGATGATCTTGCATTGAGACACTGTGATCTTCCACAACTTTCAGGTTTTCTCTGATACTGAAGTATCTATTACGAGTCCGTCTCTGATACAAGTTTTACTCGTGTTTCTGCGGCACAAAACATTCGATTCCGAGGAAGACCAAGTATTCCTATTGCCATATAGCAGCCGATGAAAGACACTCAATGTGTTAGTACAGGTCGACACTACGTCAAAAAATCCGGAGTGAATATATTTCGAAGTGTTCATAAGAACTTAAAAGTGAGGGTGGATTTTAAGTGGGCTGACTTCAATGGCGGGTCTGCATCAAAGGTATTATTGAAGTTTTCTGAACGATTCCACGTCAGTGGTCGGTCAATCGCTCGTCTCTGATAATCACGACTAATACTGTTGAACAGAGGCTCGTCATCCGATTCCTTCCACTCACTTTCAGGATTTCTAGATATCATTTCTACGAAGATCTGATGATCCTGAGAGAATTCATTCATGTCATCATCGTCTTCGTCAAAGTCTTCGCAATCGGAGACATCTAGATTCACTGCCGCCGTACTGCCGTTCATTGCTTGGGTATGAATTGTACTGGCGTTCATTTTTTGGATATGAAGTTACTGGCGTAAACATATACTCGTACAAGTGTTAATCATACCCATTAGGGTAATTCCAGGATAGGTGCCCCAGGAGCCATAACTTCTTAATTAAAAATCTATTGGCTTATTCTTCTTAGGTTAGTTATTCACCGCAATCATCTTATGCTTAACACATAGTATTAAGTTATACCTTAAGTTCAGTCTGTAATGTCTGAAGAGATCTATGATGATCAGGGCCCCCGTAAGGGCTACTGGCGCCTATGTGCAAAAAATGATTTTGGCGCCCCTTAATGCATTTTGGATCATGTTTTTTTTATTTATTTTTGTTGAAGGTAGGTGCTTGAAATGAAGCAAAAAACTGAACTTTAGAAGTCATATTTATTTGTAGACTAAAGTATCAAAATGAAACAATAGAATAAAATCATAACAAAATAAATTAAAATATATTCTTGTTCACACCCATTTTTAAAGCATTTACTTAACTAATTGGGTACAGACACGTTGTTTATAAATACTAGAAAATAACCCAAAACTAAAAATCACATCTTTTTTAGGAACAAATAACAGAAATATTGCCTAATGTCTTACATATATATAAGTACTACTTTCTACTAATACTTAATATTTTAAAAAATATGCAATATGCTATGCAGATACTTCTGATAAAAAATACCTAGGTAACTTCGTTATAAAATCAAAAATGATAGCTAAGTACAATAAAAAAATACAAAATAGCTATTGTAGCAGCGATATTTTCCGAGACTTTGTTACTGCAAATTAATTGATTACATCGCTAAAATTTATACCATCAAAAATTTCTTGTTCAATTGCTAAGACAATCTTTCTTGAAGCATTGTCGATCTTAAATAATTTTTAATGATTTTTAATTTTGAAAAAGATCGCTCGCCAGAAACTACAGATACAGGTAATGTCAGAAGAATTTTTAGTTAAATGCTTACGTTTGGAAAGGTGGAGATTAAATTGTTTTCTAATATACAGAATATTAGTGTAAACACCGTTATCCTTGAAACCAGTGGTTTGGTTTCACTTATAGAACGTAAATTCAATGAATTTAAAAAAACGCTATTTTCTTTCATAAAATTTAAAAAGTTTCTGTCCGACACTCCGACGTCCGACGTCCGTAAATTCATGGATACCCTATGAGCCCGAGTGACGTAATCACTGTAAAGATCACCGCCTGGGCTAGCTACCTACACAACATTCCAATAAAAACACAATAGGTACACATAAGCTGTGATGTAACTTTTCCTTCATACTTTCATCCTGGCTTAAGACAGGCAAAAATTGAGGAATTAGGGAAAAATTGGGTTTTACTAACACAAATTTGTTACTCTTTCATTGATAATTTACTCTATAAGTAAAACCAAACCACTGGTTTCAAGGACAACGGTGTTTATACTAACACCCTGTATATTGTAAAATACTTAAGGGGTCAGTATCATCAGGTAATGAAAACAACTTTAACGCTTTAATTTCATTAAACAAATCATTGGAGTCTCTATCCTTATTATCTTGATCCGTCAGTCGTTCTTCAAGAACAGAACAATGTTTTAAAATATCGATGTCACTTAATTTGAATATGTCGCTAAAAAATCCGAAAATATTATCATACTCATTTAATAAGTCAGTCAAATCGGTTTTTTAGACAGCTTAATGTTTGATCTATAATTTTTAAGAAAAAACTAATTTGACAGGCAGTTTTTGGTTCATGAGGGGGTCTCATCTCGGTGTTCATAGTCAAACAGTTTTGGTTTAAATTTCCTCCTGACCGTTGGTAACGGTGGAAAGTCTTCTTCAATTTCGAGAGAGAGTGCTACTTCTTTCGCTTGTACAAGAATTTCTTCAAACGATTGGTCAGATCTATATTGCTGGAAGTGATCAACTAAATTTTTAGGTAGGTTTGGCATACTTTAATATTAATTGTAGCACTTTGCATTTGTTTGCTGACAATATTTAAGTGAAATAAAACGTCATGCCAAATAATAATTCCAAAAATAAATTGAAATTTTTGTACAGACGTTAAGAGGGAACTCGCTTTATGTCGTTTATGTCATACGATGCTTCTCAGTTTTAGTTGCTATGACGCATAGGTGTTTGTCTTCTTGGCATTCTCGTTATTTACCGCTGTCTTCCTTGCGTCAATTTTTTTGCTTGAATTCAAGGCATCTGCAGATTGTTTAGCCCTTTTGAACATGGTCAGTGGTATTTTCTTTATAGGAGACGATTGCTGCAGAAATTTTTATGGTGTTTCTATACTCGCCATATCAACATTTTTGCTCTTTGAAATATTGTCTTGCGAGGTTTCATGAACTGATCTAAATAATGGAAATGATAGGTCAGTACTATCAAAAATGTAATTTTCAATGTTAATATCTAATTGAGCAAGGCATTCTTGAGAAAGGTCTAAAAGACTTGGAGATCTTCTTGGTGGTGTGTTATGTTGGTCTTCGCACTCATACAATATTAGCTGATTACGTTCTTCAAACTCTCCATGCCTTCATCACAGTTACTCAAAGTAGGTTATCAATCGCCTTCAACCAATGTAGAATTTTGTGCTATTAGGTGCATACCGTACAATTTTTTAACTTCTTGGCTAGTGGTATTAAGAACTCCACCAGCGTGACGCATGTAATACAAGTTTGCACACAGTAGCATTCTAAAAAACTGATTCGTTATGTTCCATTTGTAGAACGGACTTTTAATGATTCTGGATGTCCAGAATAACCATGTGGCTTACCTATGTAATAATATTTTTAACGACGAATAAACGAAACCAAAAATTACTTGCTAAACAAACATTTATTACCAAACTGCTTTTTACATGTAAACATTAGATAATAAAATAATCAAATAAAAATTAAGCAACTACTCATAACAAAAGAAAATAATAGTACATTAAATATTTACTTACATAAGTAAACCAGTCGCTGGATCGCGAAATGCTGCCATCCCTTCGAAGGTCAATGGGCGACTAAATATCAAAAATTGTAACGGATACTGTACAACACGTTCGATCAATAAGTGCATGCTGCCCGGTTTGATACGGATAAATGGATGTTTGGATGTCTAAATATATTTAAAGAAATTCGCAAAGGCGTTTCAATCAGATTCGAAACGGGTATACACTTTAACGGATTGTGTTGTGATTGTCTCTTTGTCTATCTGTCTCTGCGCACGACTATCTCCTCTAATCGTGTCTATCGACTGGGTAGTTTTGATCATATACTTTTGGTATTTTTTTTTCTCGCATTCTTTTTTTGACGGGTAGTTTGATACCTGTAACTTTAACTTTTATGGATTGTGTTGTGATTGTCTCTTTATCTATCTTTCTCTGTGCACGACTGTATCTCCTCTAATCGAGTCTATTGACTGGGTAGATTTGACCTTGTAGTGTAACACTATTATATCTCAAACGCTTTTTATTCCTTCCCATTTATTCGAAGATTCATTCATTATGAGCCAGTGGCCATCCACTGTTGGACATAGTCCTTATCTAGACCGCAACTTGGCCCGGTCTTTGGTTTCACGTTCAGTTGCTAACAGCCACCTTATCTAGATCGTCACCCTCAAGCCATCTCAGGGGGTGTACCACATTAGGTATGTTTACCTAAGCGCGGTCTATTTTCACTCAATGAGACATCTTCTCCAACGATTGTCAGTTATCACATCTGCGACAGTAGTGACCTGCCCATTGCCATTTAAGTTAACAAACCCGGATGTTAGTAATTTTGCTTCTCTGGCCGATTTCTTCATTAGTAATTTTATTCACAAGGGAAACCCTTATAAAACTCATCCTAGTCTAAATGGATCAGGTCGATTCCTATTCTTACTATTACTACAAAACTTATTATTTTTCTTATCGCAAAAATGTTGAGGAGTTAATGAGTTTATGTTTACAAATTATATTTTTCACTACCAACTGTAATTTAAACATTGTAATCATCATTTTATCGCTTGGCAAACGTAACAATTTATCATTTCGTTTTGTCTTTTTTTTGCATATATTTACAAAATTTTTGTGCATTATTATTTTAGACAAGTTATCAGCGAAGCTGCATAGTAACAGGCAGCTCTATCTTCAGCTTCTTTTTGATATGAATCAAGTTGATAAGAGATGTTAGTTAAATTAAATAATGTTTATATTAGTATATGTGTCGTCAGTCTGTTCGAGGATGCAGTTTTTTGTAACATATTAAATGCGATTGAAGATTCTCTAATATTTTGTGGACTGCTATCCTAATAGCAACACATGTTTTTCAGTTGTGTATAATGCTACAAAATCCAGGAATAACGCACTAGTTTTTGATATAATAAGTGTGATAAAAAGGTACTTACTTCCCCTAATAGTAAATGTTATGGTCCGTAGACACCTATATTTTTTTATTTAAAAAAAAGAATATTAATAATGTTATAAACATAACTAATATTCTACTTAACCACTCGTGGTAAGCTTACCTACCCTTAGAGTATTTACAAGCGTAGCTTGCTTATTTACAGTTAAGTTTATATACCCCATTAAAACTAATATTTTTGTTTAAAAAAAATTATTTATGTCAACAAATCGTATGTACTTCTACATTTATTAGTTTATCTATGTCTAGGTATTCAAATTACTAAATCTTTGAATAAAATTACTAGTCAGTCGCAGCAATACCTACAATCAGTCTTATTATCAGAATTAAAGTAGCATTAATCAATGCAAAATTTTCCGCAGAGATTATCCGCTACATTCCTTATGTATCCAATTCGAGCATCTTGCAACAACGTAACTAAATTTCTCTACCACGACCAAATTCTTGATATACGGCGCAAATATCACGATTCTCCACATCATCGTCTTCATCATCATCACACAACTGAGCGATGGGAATATCATCCTCACTATCTTCACTGCTGCTGGTATATTTTTTTATTTAACTTTACGTCTCTTTCTTCCTTTTGCGGGCATTGTCCTTTTGTTTTTCGGATAGTCTTCATCCTCACTTTTTTCGCTGCGTTTCATAACTTTCCCAAAATATGGTATTAAATTTAAAATATACAATTATGAGGCAAATAATGCCCGAGTAACGCCTACGTTTCGCCATTTAAACGTCCCAGTCGCAAACAAGGGTAGTTATTTATACGTGTACCATAAAGTATAGTAATAACAATGGCGTGCCCAGATTTACGTTAAGGTTGATCACTGTCAAGTGGCAAACCCCTAAGGGTTCGCGTACCCTACTTTGAGGAACGCTGCATTAGGTATAGAAAAAAGATACGGACCAAGAGAGAGGCTAATTCTTCTCTGAAGTCTTATTATTGGAACTGGTGTTAGACAAGAAGTTTATAAGAGCTTCAAGGCGGTCTCTTACAAAGAAATACGCGGTAGAGTCATGCTACTCGATCAGAGTAGAACCACGCTCTCACAGCACAGCTGCGTATTTAGTGAGCTAGACCCTTTATCTTAGTCATCAGGTGGACAGTTTGCTCGTTTGTCACTCCACTTATATAAAAAGAAGAAGCATGGTCATGACGGTCATTCTCAACGTAGACTAGCCATTTGCTCAGGATAGGATTATAATGCACGAGTATTGCACTATATTCCCTCACTTTCATAGTCCAATGGGACGGCAAGCCGATACTTCCGGAGAGAGATCAGGCGCAGGACCATCGGCTTTCAGTACATGTTTTCCAAGGCGCTGAGTACATTTAAAACCTTAATTAATCATATCATGATGACAGACCGTGATATCCGCAGTTTGATGTATGAAAGGAAACGTGACATTTTGTTTACAGAATTTCGAATCACAATTACTATTTGCTAAGACAAGTATGGATAATGGCTTATGCGTGTATTTACAACGGGCTTATCATTTCTTGGAAACTTATCGTGTGTTTATTGTTCGATGTCTGGCACGCGCTCTGTTGGATGTAGCTTAATTGTTAGGGTTGAAGGTAGTATAATATTGTCGATACTTATCCTCATCATATTGTTTAGAGGAAAAAGAATATATCTGCCATTGACTTTTTTATATAAGAGGGGCAAATGAGCATGATGGATGTGATGACAGCCCCCCACCCGATGAAGTAACTACCTGGTAAGATATGCAGGAAGTTGATTGATGCAGATGGCTCACGACCGTGCGCCATCTTTGTTGCGTGCGCGACGTTGTGACATTCTTTGGGGGAGACATATGTTCAGTAGTAGACTTGTAAAGAGCTGTAATGATGATGATGATGAAACCTCTCACGTGATGGTAAGTGAATACCGGTGCCCATGAACAACTGCAACACTGCAATACCCCCGGTATTATTCTTGAATAGAGCTGGAAATGTAGTGTATTTGGAGATAATTTATGTAAAGATTAATAATAAATTGACAGTCAATGATATTTATATTTAAAGGGTATGTTCCGAAACGTTTCCAGTGTACAGCTGAATACAAATGACGTCATCAATTGACGCCATATTGTACTGGCGTGACGCCGCCATACTGTGTCGGATATCCGGCCATATTAAAACAATTTTTAATTGTGTGTGCGCTGAATGAAGCATGCCAGAATTTGTTTTTATTTATTCAAATATAAAAAATTATAGAATACTTGCTGGTATCTCCGTTAGGAGGATATAATGATTTTTGGAGCACTAAATGACAAAATAATCCCCAACACTTTTCCAATATGGCGCAAATGTATGACGTCATATACTGTCCTATGTTTTGGAACGAATCACCAGTATGGCGTCGATTTATGACGTCATTTGCATTGGACAGTACACTGGGTTATATTTTGTAACATACCCAAAATAAAATAGATAAGTTACTAGCACGCCAAAACTTAGGGGTTGGAAAGTGGTCAATTGGCCACTCCGGCCCTTGGCTAATAAATATACACGCCATGATTACATAAGCTTAAAGAAAAGGACAACAATAGGCGTTCCAGAACTGGTTTGAAGTAAAGATGTAGAGGATATTAGTAATGTTATATAACGGCGTTAATTCTCTTGCTGGCTAAATCGTATAAATTAGAAATGGGCCGAGTATAGATTTCACCGAATACGAATATTCGATCGAAAGTTCGGTAAAAATTTTAGCGAAACGAATATTCAGCCGAACATTATTCGGCAGGATAACCTCGGTACCTAATCAATTTATGTCGAAACTTGTTACCGTAAACCGCGTGGGATTAGCGCAAGACCCTGCCCCTCGCTCCCTCACCACACCTGACATGTTATTGAATCATCTAGAACTTTCAGTACTAGGTAGTGGTCATAACATAAGCATGTGCCGGCACAAATTACCGGCACATGCTTATGTTTTGACTATTTTGCTGCGAAAAAGACTATTTCGTTGTGTCATTCTTAGGGAAAATTCATAATCTACACTAATATTATAAAAAGGAAAACTTTGTTTGTTTGTTTGTTTGATTGTAATGAATAGGCTCATAAACTACTAGACCGATTTTAAAAATTCTTTCACCATTCGAAAGCTACATTATCCACGAGTAATATAGGCTATATTTAATTTTGAACAAAAATAGGGTTCCGTAAGATTTTTCGGATTTTAAGGGTTTTTCGGACACAAGGTGTAAAAAATCAACCAAAAAAGTTACTTATTTTGCGTACCCTGCCTAAACTATTAAAGATAGAACCATAATATGTTCTAAGTAATTGTAGATCTTATAAATATCTATCACTAAGTACAGTTAATGTAGATAATATTTGGTCTTTGAATGATTAAAATTGGACGTTTGGTTCTGAAGTTATAGCGAAATTAAAATATTACGATTTCTGCTGCACGGCCCGTTGCGAAGTAGGCGTTACCAAGGCCCGGTGAGCGTGTGGGAGGGGGAGTTTAGATCTATGAGTAAGGTACCCGCGCGGCTCTGTCGCGCGGTCGGATCCCTACGCAGCGGTCGTGCGTGAAGTCTAATAATTTTCGTGCGATTTTTTTTTAGGTTTCGTTCTTTAAACTACACCTACGCAAAAGTTCTTCTCAGAGCTAAACAACAGTTCTTCTTAGAGCTAAACAACAGTTGTTCTTAGAGCTAAACAACAGTTCTTCTTAGAGCTAAACAACAGTTCTTCTTAGAGCTAAACAAGTTCTTTTCAGGGCTAACCAACAGTTCTTTTCAGTGCTTACCAACAGTTCTTTTCAGGGCTAACCAACAGTTCTTTTTAAAGCTAGAATATTACACGCTAATAACATTATCTTAAACATTTGAAAATGCCTAAGAGAGCCAGGTCTCAACTTTCTAAACATAGTTCTCAAGCACGGGCAGCAAAAATACGTCGTATGGGAGAATCTTCACCTGAACGTTCACAACGCCTTGCTGAACAAAATCAGAGAAACTCTCAGGTACGCGCACGAGAGTCGAGTGTCGAACGTTCACAACGCCTTGCAAAACAAAATCTGAGAACCTCTGAGTTACGTGCACGAGAGTCGAGGCTGGAGCGTTCCCAACGTCTTCATGAACAAAATGTAAGGACCTCTGACTTACGCGAACGAGAGTCGAGTGTCGAGCGTTCGCAACGCCTTGCCGTACAAAGCTTGAGAACCTCTGAGCTACGCGCTCAAGAGTCGAGGCTGGAGCGTTCCCAACGTCTTCATGAACAAAATGTAAGGACCTCTGACTTACGCGAACGAGAGTCGAGTGTCGAGCGTTCGCAACGCCTTGCCGTACAAAGCTTGAGAACCTCTGAGCTACGCGCTCAAGAGTCGAGCCTGGAGCGTTCCCAACGTCTTCATGAACAAAATATAAGGACCTCTCAGTTGCGCGAAAGAGAGTCGAGTGTCGAGCGTTTGCAGCGACTTAGAGCTCAGGCAGAGAGACAAGCAGTTGTCCACAAATAGAGTTCGCAATCGAATTTTAGCTAACAGCAACAGACTGGCTTTCAGATATGATCCGCAGTTTGATTATGCACAACAAGCGTCCGTCCAAATCGGAGTCATGAATAAGATCTGCTCTAACTGCTCTGCCAAGAAATGGGCGGACGAACCTAATGGTATTTGCTGTGCTTCAGGTAAAGTTTTTCTTCCTAACCTGCAGGAGCCGCCACAACCAATAAAAAATCTTTTGACTAATTAACCATCCATTATCTGGGCAATTTTTTAACAAACATACGTAAATACAATAGTCTTTTTCAAATGACTTCGTTTGGCGCAAAAGAAATCAGGGAAGGAAATTTTATGCCCACTTTTAAAATTGAAGGACAAGTGTATCATCTAATTGGTAGCCTTTTACCACCATCAGGCCAAAACCCACAGTTCTTGCAAATATATTTTATTTCGGATGCAGACCAGTTATCGTTGCGATCAAGCATCGCACCAACCTTAAAAATGGATTTAATTCACGAATTACAGACCGCTTTAAATAATCATAACGTGTACATACGAATTTTTAAACAAAACTTAGAACTTAACTCCTCAGATAATTTAAAGTTAATTATTCATTCAGATCGCACTCCACAGACAGCACACAGAGGCAGATATAATGCTCCTACTGTAAACGAGGTAGCTGTTCTCTTGGTCGATGAAGACAAAGGTCCCAGGGATATAGTCTTACACGGTAGAGACGGGCAGCTCAAAAGAGTTTCTGAGCTACATCGGTCCTATGATCCACTATAGTATTCTATAATGTTTGTGACAGGAGAAGACGGTTATTATTTGACTATCCCTCAGCAGGGTTCTGCGCGTAATAAAACTGTTTCGTGTATGCAATTTTATGCATTTAGATTAATGATTAGAACTAACTCTTTTAATCTGTTACATTATTACAGAGACTTATTTAGTCGATATTGTGTTGACATGATGGCGAAAATGATATCGGAAAGATTAAATTATATTTGTCGGAATCAACAAAGACTGAGGGCTGATGACTACATTCATCATAGAGATGCCTTAAATCATGACGCAAATGTTGACCCATCAAATATCGGTCAACATGTCAACGGCGTTTCATGCACGAGAAAACGCAGGACGCGATGACGTACGTTCGAAATTATGGTAGACCTGACTTATTTGTCACTTTTACATGTAACCCCGAATGGCCTGAAATAAAAGCCGAGCTGCTACCAGGACAACGGTCTTTCGACCGTCATGACATAATTTCACGTGTATTTCATTTAAAGATGAAGAAATTCATCAAATTATTTGTCAAAGAACAGATATTCGGTAAAGTAAAATGTTATATGGCAAGTGTGGAGTGGCAAAAGCGCGGTTTACCTCATTGTCATTTGCTGTTCTGGCTAGAAACTAAAATACAACCAGATGAGATCGACAGTGTCATAGTTGCGGAGCTACCCGATCAACAAATTGATCCGGTACTACACGACATTGTAACTAAAAATATGGTACATGGACCCTGCGGAGAACATAATTTAGCTGCACCATGCATGAAGAACGGTGTCTGTACAAAAAATACCTTCGCCGTTTCATGAACGATACCCAGACCGGAGAGGATGGGTATCCAGTTTATCGTAGGCGCGATACAGGAAATGGCGGTCGGAGCACTACGCTACAAATCAGGGGCAACATGGTGACGATAGATAATAGGTGGATTGTTCCATACTCCCCGCTACTATGTAAGACTTTTAACGCTCATATAAACGTGGAGTATTGCCACTCTGTCCAAGCCATTAAATATATATGTAAGTATATATATAAAGGTTCAGATCAGGCAACTTTTAGCCTTAGAAACCCACACGATGAGGTCGAAAACTATTTAAATGGCAGGTACATAAGCACATCTGAAGCTGTCTGGCGCTTATTTGAATTTCCCATTCACGAGCGGCATCCTACTGTAGTGCATTTGGCCGTTCATCTAGAGAAGGGTCAAAGGGTGTATTTTACACCAGGGACAGCTCATCAAGTTGTCCAAAACCCACGCAATACCACATTACTGGCATTTTTTGCTCTCTGTAATGAAGATGAATTCGCGAAAACTCTTCTGTATCATGAAGTCCCGCAATACTATACATGGGCAAATAATACATTATTCACTAGAAGGAGGCGTGGTGAAGATGTAGTTGGACATCCGGGGATAAAAAAAAGATACCGCTTTAGGTAGAGTCTACGGGATACATCCATCCCAATCAGAGTGTTTTTATCTTAGGATTCTACTGCACCACGTACGCGGTCCGACCTCATTTGCATACCTTAAAACTGTAAACGGTATTGTCAAAGAGACGTATCAAGCAGCTTGCCGTGACCGAGATTTACTTGAAAACGATGATCATTGGGGTAACACTTTAAGCGAAGCTTCGTTATCACATTGTACAAAAAAACTAAGGGAGTTGTTCGTAGTCATACTTTTATTTTGTCAACCATCGGAACCATTGAAGTTATGGGATACTTTCAAAGATCAGTTCTGTGACGATATTAGACATCGTATCAGACAACAAAATCAGGATAACACTTCACCCTTCACTGAAGTCATTTATAATGAAGTATTAATTGAAATAGAAAACAAACTTCTAGAACTAAACGACTAAAATTTAAGTGATTTTGGATTACCTCCTCCCGTTCGTACCCAGAATAATACTATTGACACAATGGTACAACAGTATAACAGCAATGATCTAACAGCGTTTGTTAATGACAATGTGCCAAAATTAGTACCAGATCAAAGACATGCTTATGAGACTATTGTGGACAGCGTGAACAATAACATGGGGAGATTTTTTTTTTGGACGCACCAGGAGGCACCGGAAAGACTTTTCTCGCAAATTTGATGCTTGCTAAGATACGGCAATCAGGGAAGATAGCGATTGCAGTTGCTTCGTCAGGAATTGCTGCAACTCTCTTGAACGAAGGAAAAACTGCTCACTCTACGTTTAAACTCCCGCTATCCGTATCTTTAGATCAACGGTCTACGTGCTCTATTCGGAAAAATGGGCCTCTTGGTAAGTTGCTGCAAGACGCGTCGTTGGTAATATGGGATGAATGCACCATGAGTCATAGAGCTCATGTGGAGGCCGTGGACCGTACTTTAAAAGACCTCCGAAGCTCTGCTAATATCATGGGTGGTATCACTTTTGTATTTGCTGGAGATTTCCGACAAACGCTTCCTGTCGTCAACAGAGGTACGCGAGCAGATATTATGAAGGCATGTTTAAAATCGTCTCACCTTTCGACATCTGTTCAACATTTGAATTTGCGTACTAATATAAAGGAAGAGCCCATCTACATGGAAATACGCATAGCAATTTTCCACAACAGCTGCTGAAACTGGGAGAAGGAATTTTTCCATCTTTAAATTTGGGCACCGATTATGCGGTTACTTTGGATGAGTCTCTAGGGCAAATAGTCTATAATTTAGATAGTCTGATAGATTCTATATATCCTGACATCGAAAACTTACATCAAAATGATTTTCGTTGGCTGTGTTGTAGAGCAATAGTTTCTCCCAGGAATGAAACAGTCAACGAAATAAACAATTTAATTATGCAGAAAGTACCGGGTGAAGTTAAGTGCTATAAATCCATAGACACCGTCACTAACATCGAGGACGCAGTGCACTACCCCCAGGAATTTTTAAATTCTCTGAACCCCGCTGGGCTTCCACTCATGAACTGTCGTTAAAAGTTGGCACGCCGATAATGCTTCTCAGAAATTTAAGACCCCCCAACATGTGTAATGGCACGAGACTTCTTGTAAAGGAGCTAAAAGATAATTTAATAGTTGCGAAGATTATCACCGGCCCTGCAGCTGGTGAATTAGCTCATATACCAAGAATACCCATGATCCCTACTGATTTGCCTATACCCTTCAAAAGGCTCCAATTTCCAGTAAAAATTTCTTTCGCACTCACGATAAACAAATCCCAGGGCCAAACATTCAAATTAGTAGGAATTGATTTACGAAAAGAATGTTTTACGCATGGGCAACTTTACGTTGCCCTATCACGGGTCGGGGCTCCCGACCATCAGTATATTTTGTTACCAGAAAATAATATAACGTCAAATGTTGTGTATAGAGAAGCTCTACAATAATAGCTTAAGTTTTCTATCCTAAAACAACGGGTTGCACTCCGGGACTTAACAACTAACATCCACAGAAAGAAAATCTGTTCAGCCTGCGGATAGTGACTGCTTCGTCGATGTTAGTGTCGGTGTCTGTGAATTGACCTGGGAATCATTTTGTTTGCTGACCGTGTCTTTCCTGGGTAGGCTTTTTGCAGCGGTAACCGACATCCACGCGGGCGGAGCCGCGGGCGACCGCTAGTTATATGATAAAACTGAGTGGCAGGAGATATAATATCCGGCCTTATTTTAGAGAAACTGACGACCAAAGTAAAGTGAAATGTAATAATGTAACGTAATGTTTCTTTGTTTGATTCCAAAATCAGTTTATCAACCTTTCTATTTGCTATAATTGGAAATAAATCTACAGTGCCTCAAAAATATAACACTGTAAAAGTAAAATTATGAAAGACATGGCATTATTCAATTTTTACATTTCAATACAGTGGACATTTTGAGTACCACTTTAACGAATGTTCGGTGATTTAGCCGAATATTCGATAAAGTGAAAATGAAACGTATATTCGGCCCATCTCTACTATAGTATATGTAATGAAGTTGTCACTTCAAAAAAGTGTAAACTCAACACTACTGAAAATTGTTGTGGGCGGTTATTATTATAGGCGGAGACATTAAATTAAAAATGAAAACTAATAAAAAATATTCTTATGGATCACCAAATGAATTACAGCATGGTATCATAAAATTCTTCTAGTAATCTTCCGTTATTTTAATATAATTCCATTATTAGTTCGCCATAATAAATCATCTCAACATCACGGTGCTTAATACAATCTTTTCTGACGACGCGCTCGTGCCTTGTGTAGGCATTCCATATTATATAAGTAAATATGCGGAATGTCTCAAATAAAATCACTGAACTGATACTGAAGTGAACAATAAACCGCTGTTATTCATAAAATACTTTAAATAAGATCATGAAACTTTGCATACTAACTGAACTAACCATAAAGCAGGGCTTATGTTTTTTTTTAATTACCATTATTTTCACTGTAAAAAGAAATTACCTAAACTATCGGCGTCCTGAAGCTTGGAACCGGGCGGCAGGAAACATCTTTTTTTTTCTATCGAGAAAATTTTACGGAATCTTGTTTTCGTTTAACATAGTATCTAACATTAATCCTCAACTTTACCATATATTTAGTTCAAAATTAATGCTCCAATATTTTCGGCATAACGGAGGATCTTGCTAAGCCATTTGAGGTTATATTTCCCCTTAACAAACGTAGCAAAGTTTATGTATGTTGTGGATTTTGTTTTTTTGTCAGTTATATAAAAGATGACCTATTTTTTTAACCTTTTGTTCCAATGTACATTTCATTTATCTATCATTTAATTACTACGCGTCTTGTTCGTCCTGACCTACCTTTGTAAAATTACGGCCTATAATCGCGACGTCACACGAATCGGTTTTGAGCAGTCAAGTCTGGTGTTACACGTAACTTCCCTTGTTACATCAGCGCAGCGTTCGGCGTTTTGCGCTCCATCTTTCGTGATAACGATGTCTCTCAAATCTCTTGATAATAAACTCGCTTAAATACTCGCGTCGCATGCCACATTCATCAGTTTACCGCCATTTGCTAAACGAGTGACGGCTTTCGGTTGCGCGCTAAAACATTCGTGAATTAAAACGAAATATCTTTTGGATCAGTTAAGCTGATACTATTCGCGTTGAAGTTCCCTAATAAAGTTTGCTGTTTAGCAACAACCATAAGGTTGTTGCTTAGAAGTCAATAAAAGCTTTGAGAATTACGCTAATAAAGGTACAGTTTGCTATAGTTATTTCTGTGATTGAAATAAATGTTTTATGTGTTATGTGTAACCAATGTTTGAACCAAGTAATTTGTAGGCCCTACTGTTCTTTTAATAGCTTTGGATTTTATCAAATTTTTTACAACTAAAGAAAGGAAGGAAGTAATTTTGTAAAATTATCACAATATCAAAGTAGTAGTCTAAATTAGAATATTTTTCATTCAGGCATCTTCTTGTTTTTAATTTTTTTTTACTACTAAAAGATTCAGTGAAAAAATTAAGGTAAGTATTTTAATAAATGAGCCGAACAGCATATTAACAAGTTCTAGTAACGTAACATTGACCTTGCTCGTACAACTCTCGCGCTGGCGCCATGTTACGTCATCCATTCCAAAAAAAGCCGCAATTAGATTCGCTTTTGAAACAAATATATATAAGTTTTTTTATAATGCAATCGGTTTTGAAAGTCTGCTGAAACTGATTAAATTATTTGAGAATAATATAAATCATAATACAACAATTAATTATGAGCTCACTGCAATGTATTCTTCAATTTTTTTTAAAATTTCATAAGTGTAATCGTGATCGTGTAACTTCTGAACAATATTTCGGTCATATTCACACAATTGCTATATTTTTGTAATGATTAATTTCGATGCATTAATACTTATTTATAAAATGACTCATCATTACAGTGTAGTGTTATTTAAATTTACACTATAAAAAAATTATATTTACAGCCTATATACGTCCCACAGCCTGGGCACAGGCCACCTCTCATTTCTGAAAGAGTTTTCGAAAATATTTTTTTTTTCTTATTTCTTAAACATGCAGGTTTCCTCACGATGTTTTCCTTCACCGTCGAGCACGTGGTAAATAGGCACTTAAAATTGCAATTAACAATTTCATTGGTGCCGGCGGGGATCGAACCCGGGTTTCTCGCGTACTGTGAAACATTATAAAAGTTCGAAGTAAAACTCATAAAGAAGTTATCGGATAAGGCAAAAATCATGTCTGCCAGGTCAACCCTCCACGTGTACCTTTGAAGAAAGCTCGCTAAATAATTCTAAATCCATTAAGCATATAACATCTTTACCTTTTTAAAATAAAATAGATTTTATGAATTTATGTTATCTGTAGTTTGTACTAAGGAGTAAATAATGTAACCTCTAATCATACACCGCATGTCTGTTAACTATGCGTAATAACATGTCATTTTCATATGTGAGCCGTGTGCCTTTATTTCTAATTCAAAGCTACAATTACCTTTGGCATATATTATATCTACTTTAAACGGATCTCATTGAAAACTAAACTCTAATGGACGTTGGTTTAAAATACTTGCCTTAAATATTTTTTACTTTTTTAGTAAACATTGTTAAACACTAAAGGTTCAACAAAACGATATATTTGTTGCAGACAAAGTTTTTATATTACTTGTCATATCTCGTTTTTTATTAGAGGTAACGTTTTAGGATTTTTTTTAATATTTGACTTGTCACGTCCTTTTTTACTAGGAAGTTTTTTTTTTATTTATTGATTATGATTCACCTAAGATATGATATATAAATATGCAAATATAAAATTAAATATGTGATATGAAGGTAGGTAATATTTTTGAAATATTATTGCAATATAGTGGAATGTAGGAGAGATTTACTTTGCCCTATTTTATTGTTTGAGATAAGTTACGTAACATTTCTGTGTGTGCAATATCATTGTAGATAATTTTAGGGAAGTTAGAGATGTTATCAATCGTTTATCGAAATCTTATCTACTTATAAAGATGTTCGATCATACCTGGTAGTTGTGGAATACACACACGCTCTTGGTTATAAATTACATTTAAGTCGCAACCAAAAAGTTCAGCAGTGGCATATATCACTGGTATTGATATTTAAAAAAAAAGTTTTTTTTCTTTAGATAAGTTTATTTTGCCAGTTCCAAAACATTAATACTAAGTGTTAATGTTTTGGAACATTACACACATTAACACATTCAATTTACAAGTACAGTGATTCACTAATACGATTAATCATCTTAGATGAAGCAATTTTGGTCGTTGTTTAATTCATTTATTTTTATATAGTGCAATGGAGCAGTTACGAAAATGGGAATATTCCGATTTATATTAATTTGTACTAAACGCAGCGACATATATTTATTAGCAACATATTATGCCAACATTTTCATCCATCGTCCCTCCGGTTGACTCCAGTAAATAATAAATATATCGCTGCGTTTGGTAAAAATTAATATAAATTGAAATATATCCATTTTCGTAATTGCCTCAATGTAGGAAGAAGATAAATTACTTATTTCTTTTCTTCCTTTCTTTCTTCTTCATCGGCTTCAACAGTCGACTGCTAGACACTGGCCATCCCGTCGTAGCGAGGATGTGCCGTCACGCTTTTCAGGCGGATTGACGATTACAGTGCCAGACGTCTCGTACCTATATTTTACACGTGGTGTAGTCACGCTGCAGCTATATTATGGTGGCAGCACGAATGGGTCGGCTCGACCGGGGAAGGCTCACGCTCTCACAAAATACTGCAGTGTTTCGTATGGTGAGTGTAGAGATCCGGAGACGCTTTTTTACTGGAAACGAGGCATTCCATCTTAGTCCTCAGGGGTGACAACGCATCTTCGTTTTGATTCTTAACCGAGGATGAATGTAGATGTCTATGGGCCACAGCGTCCACTTACCACCAGGTGGACTGTGTGCTCGTTTGTCACCAAAGGCTAAAAAAAGCTTACTTCTAATTATCTCACTGCCAATGAAGTTACTTGATTCCTCTAGACTCGTATTCTCACCCTTATAACCTTTCACACTGCTGCCCGTCGCCGCTCGGTTTATTTTGCACCTAATATAACTAGATGGAATGGAGAGGGAGGAATTAGGTCATGCAATTCCTGTGCACACTCTCCGAAATGTATTCTACAAGACAACGAAAGGCTGGTTACATTGTGTCTGTGTTCTCCGGTGTGTTGAGCCTGTGCCCACTATGAAACAATCTATGCCTGAGGCCTATGTTCAACGGTGAATAAACTGCAATAATTGAAGTAATAGAAGCCTGTGACGTATGAGGTTGTGTTTGTTGTGCAGTGGTTGCACCGGCCATCTCCGACGAGTCTGACTGTGCCGGGAGTGGAGCGCTCTCTTGCTATAACACAATTTATGAGAAAGACCTATATTTAGCGATGGACTTTTATAAGCTGGATGTATGAGTGGAAGTCGTGCCGTTATAATATGAGGGTGTGTCTGTCGCCCAAGGAGCACCAGCTAAATCCGACGCGTCTGTCGTTTTTTTTTTTAAGAATAAGGGTGACAATCGAGCACACAGTCTACCTGATGTTAAGTGAACGCTGTGGCCCATAGACATCTACATTTATCCTCGATTAACAATCAAAACGCAGATGCGTTTTCACCCCTGAGCACTAAGATGGAACGCCTAGTTTTCAAAAAAAGGGGTCTCCCGACCTCTATACTCACCATACGAAACAGAGCAGTATTAAGCTGCTATTTTACGCTGGTATTCTGTGAGAGCGTGGTCCCTACCCGGTCGAGCCGACTCATTCGTACTACAACGGTGCTCTACCACGTATAAAAAGTTGCGTAGTGCGTTAAGTCTATCCCCTTTGTAGTTGGAGTTCAGCGATGGACTTTATAGATTGTAATGGATGTATGAATGCGCGTGGCGTATATAATACGGGCTGTGTCTGTCGCGCAGGGAGCACCGGCCGAGTCCGGCGCGTCTGGCTGTGCCGGGCGACCCGCGCCCCCGAGCCTCCGCCCGCCGCGCTGCTGGCGCCGCGCACTCAACGTCGACCCGCCCTGGCAGCGCGCACGGGCCCGCTGACGCCACACCACGCAACACACGTAAGTATTCACTAACCTAACACGGTGTTACAAGCTTAGGGTTCGTCACAATAAAAACTGCCGATTGAATTACCAAAATTGAAACTTTAATTGCCGAACACCAATTAAAACTTAAAACACACTAATAATTAATCACACTGATCACTTTAGTTCACTTTATTTCGCTCCGAAGCTTCGCTTGTATCGCCAATTCAATACTCCCCGATCGCGTCATGCAGCAGCTTTAAATACACCTTTTACACCAAAGCATCCAGAATATTCCAGGAGATACGGGCGCCGACCGACCAGACGCAGAAAGTTCGAGTGTGGGGCTTCTAGAAAGCTTAATTCTTCTGTTCGATACTAGATGGCGCTGTTGGTCAAAGTTCAAGATTGACATTTTCTAGGAAGGCCTCCTCGCTCTGGTCCCCGTCACTAGATGGCGCTAGTGCCAGGTACCTGACGTCAACTTAGGCGCGCAACAATGGCATATTGGATTACAAAAGCCTATTCACTCTTGTAAACATCCACGTTATAATCGGATGGAAAAACGTATATTTGGTATATAGGACAAACAAAATGATCAATTAGAACCCGGGTAAAAGAACATATAGCTGATGTGAAGCATCAACGTTCCGGTAAGTCTGCAGTTTGTGATCATATCCTAGACTGCCCCAACCGTTACATCAGATTTGATAGACCACAAATCCTCGCGAAAGAACACCAATTCCTACCAAGGATGATACGTGACGTTACGCTATTGAAATTAAAAAAAACATCCTAATTTCAATAGAGAAGGAGGCTGGGTACTACCACGTGATTGGGACCCTATAATCAATAAAATTAAAACTAAATCCAAGCATACCACTGCAAGACCTCAGGACATAGTCATGCATAAATCGGACCATAAACAATAATTAAAAAAGCTGAAGGTACTCCGGGTTTAACAATGACGTGAGTCACCTCAGTCCCCCGTGACCATGGGTGCTGGAAAGCACCCGAAACGTCGGGAATTAAAAATAAAAATAATTAAAAGTATAATTAAACGCGATAAAATCCGTAAAAGTAGTTTTAATCAATGTGTAGTGTTCGCGTAAATATAAGAAATCATTATAAAAACGTATGTTGGTAACTTATTTCAATCCTTTGCTGTACGCATTACAAAAGACGAAGCAGACGGTTTGGTTCTAATGCATGCAATATCGACAACAAAGTGGTGAAGACCCACCGACCGCCTGTTTTTCGATGGTGGAAAAGAGGGGGAGTATTCAAAGCATGTAATTTCTGCGCACACTTTCCCTTATACTCATCTCCTGATTTTGTTGCAGCCACATATCTATTATCTAGATCCAAAATTAATTTACATCACTTGATCTCCAAATTCGTCACTGAGTGATGGCTGTGACGAATCGCTCGCGCGGAGTTGGTAGAGCCGCCATTTTGTGGTCTTTCAGTTACGTACACGTTTTCACGTGAAACACACAGCCGTGTCCACAACATAGCCAAGTCCCGTTTTTTTTTTAAAGAATAAGGGTGACAAACAGGCACATAGACTACCTAATGTTAAGTGGATGCTGAGTCTCATAGACATCTATCCTCGAATAAGAATCAAAATGAAGATGCGTTGTAACCCGTGAGGACTCAGACGGAATGTTTCGTTCCAATAAAATTGGTCTACGATTCTCTCCACTCACCATATGATTCAGAGCAACATTAGGCTGCTGTTTAACACTGGTATTTTGATTTCTACTATGTTGGACCGGACCGGACCAATGCTTCCCAATTAGTACGCGTACTCCCAGGGGTACGTGGGGTTGTCTGATGGATTCTTAATATTAGTAACTCGATTTAAATAAAACACAGGCAGCAGTGCAGCTACATTATAGTTGCAGCACGAATGTGTCATCTATACCGGAGAAGAACCACCTTCTTAAAAAGTACCAACATTTACGTTTTGATCCCTAATATATTAATCAAGATAAAATGCTTTTGTCTATAGATCACAACAGCGACTCATCATCAGATATGTTGTATGTTCATTTGTCACCTTTAATTGTGTCACGAAAATACATAAAATAAATACTAGATGATTGTTCCAGCTGACACTTGTGGACTAGCGCTAGTGGGCCCCCACCACCGGGCTCTGACACCTGACACCGCCTTCCCTCTTTCTCTGGACAGCCGTTCGCCTGCGCGCGCGCAGTATAGCCGCCCCACCGCGCCTCGGCGCCGCCGGGGCTCCGGTACCGTCGCGAGACCTAGCCACAGGGGGAGATCGCTTGCCTATCTATTGACACCTCTAAACATCGCCTCATAAAGCTCAAATTCATCCAGCATCGAGCTGAAGTAACATTCTAAGACCAGCTAAAGTCTGCAAAAGTCGTTTCAAGCAAAAGTTGACGAATATCGTTTCAAGGACACCGAAAGTAACCAAAATCCCGTGCGAAATGAAGGTAGTTGAAGAGGAACAGCGCATCCGCGTGATGGAGGGTCCGTGGACCCCGGAGGGAGTTATAAAGGAGATTATAGAAGAGGGGACGCAGGAAGATCCCTTCTACTTGATGGATTTGGGCGAGGTTGTCGCTCGGTACCACCAATGGAAGGAATTACTTCCTCGCGTAGAGCCGTTTTACGGTAAGATTTTTTTTAAATTCTAAATTTATACTGTAACTCGGATTTCACTGCTAATAAAAATTATTTCAAAGAGACAATCTAACACTAGCACAAAGAAGAAATAGTCGAGTCTATATAACCATTAAAGAGCCGTGGTAGCTTAGGGGCTAAACGCTCGTCGAAACTTCAACAGTGCCCGAGCAACCCTCCGCCGGGACCAATGAACCCCTGGGTGACTGACTTCTATAATGCCTCATTACCAGTAAAAAGTCATAATCATAAGTTGCTGTTTTAAATAATCGTCCAGATCTAAAGTAGGACATAATCATCTTAATGGAGATCATTACAGCCCTTCATAAACCCTCTACTGGAAAAAAGCCTCAAGGAATGCTAGAAAACACGGTCTTAAGCCACCTGCATCCAACGATTTCGTGTATGTTTTACCAGGTCTTCACTCCATCTAATTGGGGCTGTCCTACACTTTCCTTTCTGGTACGCAGCTGTCACACAGAGGGCAACTGTAGAAATATCTCTGCGTGATAGACTTCGTAATAACGATGAATCAGTAAAGTTGAACAATTGGTTTGGCTTTTTTTGTATATTTAGGATGACAAACGAGCACACAGTTCACCTGATGGTAAGTGGATGCTGTGGCCATAGACATCTACATCAATTCTCGGTTACGAATCAAAATACAGATGCGTTGTCACTCGTGAGGACTATGATAGAATGCTTCGTTTCCAGTAAAATGGGTCTCCGGTTCTCTACAATCACCATACGAAACACAGCAGCGTTGAGCTGCTATTCCACGCTGGTATTCTGTGAGAGCGTGGTCCTTCCCCGGTCGAGCCGACCCATTCGTGCTATAACTATACTACTACCACGTAAGAAATATGCGAATTGTTGCAGCGGTGAAATGCAACGACGACAAGCTGCTGGTGAGTACGCTGGCGGCTTTGGGCGCCGGCTTCGACTGTGCTTCAAAAGCGGAGATCGAGCTCATCACCGGACTTGGAGTGCAGCCAGAGTAAGTGGCTTTTTACCTTCATCTGGTCTCCTGGACGATTGCGCTGCATACAACCATGGGCCAGGACGTCTATTGCTTCTTTATTTTCGCATGCTATGTCAGCAAGATATCAATCGTACGTGATCAAATGGTTCGGAACCTTGTCGAAATTTATTAAAAAGAGACAAAGAAAGAAGAAAGACATTTAATACCTATTTATATATACTTAATTTCAGTCATATATACTCTAGGATAGGATCTCTTTCTTAGTATAATAATATTTTTTAGTGTAGGGGTGGTGTCAGAATATCCACTACCCCATTTCATCCCGTGGGTGGTAAGATGCGAGACAGAGAGAAACGGAAACTGTACCAGGAAATGGGCAGCAGCATATTTCTTATAACAGCTGAATAAAACGAAAAGATGCGGTTGCCAACCCCCTTGCAGAATTTGGCAACTATGGCAAATATCCCCCTACGACTTACTCCATGGGGAGGCCTATGTTAGCAGTGAACTTTTGATAGGTGGTAATGGTAAACAATTATTACTTTAAAAAATTGATAGATAGGTCCTGCATATTTTCTGGGACTTTGGGAACGTTGCAACAAACATACTTCAACAAAACCTAAATAACGACTACTTGACTAGCTACCACCTAGTCACTAGTGTATCGGAAGCGACGAGCGAGTAGAACCGCCATAATTTTTACCGTAAGCTTATCGCTCGCTAGTCGATTAGGGCCTTAATTGTACTAAAACTATACGTTTTTGCGCAGGCGCATAATATTCGCGAACCCGGCCAAACTGGCATCTCATATCCGCTACGCCTCTACCGTCGGAGTTGACATGATGACCTTCGACTCGGAGACCGAACTCGTGAAGATCAAGCAGGCCATGCCTCATGCCCAGTAAGTTTATAGAATTTTTATAAATAACGATCAAATAAATTTAAGGTAGTAGTACAAAAACCGATTTGGCGCAAGGGTTACGCCTACCGTGTATTTCACGCTGATGCCGAATAATGAAATCGTTGATTCCAATTTCAAGTGCCGATTCACTACGTGCTCTGTTATGAAGAAGAAGACTTGTGTGCAGTTTACACGCGGTAGAAGTGAAACATTACATTACAAGAAATACATTACATATTCATAACTCTAGGTTTTAAATCATAGATTGCACTAATAGCCCTCTTCTGTAAAACAGATATAATTTCAGCAGAACTTAGTCTGCTTGCTAGTTTTGATATATGGGGACCCCATGAAAGCTTTGCGTCTAGTGTGATTCCAAGAAAAATTAACAAGACTCAGCTCCTTCCCATTTAAAATTACATTAGTACCTAACATGTTTGACATTTGGAGTTATGAATTTTATACATTTAGTTTTAGTGCCTTTTAAATGCAAATTATTTACATTAAACCAATTTACTAATTTAGATATAGCATTATTTATTACGTCATAATTTAGAAACTGTCATTGTTTTAATTTGAAAATGAATGAAGTGTCACCAGCAAATAATACTATATCGTGGTAATTACTATGTAAGATAAGTCATTAATATATATAAGAAACAAAAAGGGGCCATGATATGAGCCCTGAACCACGCCCATTTATACTATCAATCCGGAAGAACTCATACTAGTAATGACAACTGTTTTCGTTTTGTTACTTAAATGTGAAATAATTAATTTAAGAGCATTACTTCTTACACTATAGTGTAGTAGTTGAAGTTTCCTGGTTAATGTTTCATGTTGAACACAATCGAAGGCTTTGGATAGGTCACACAATATTCCGAAAGCATCCTGTAAATTCTCCTATGCATTGAAGATATATTTAATTAGCTCAACACCGGCATCAGTTGTCGAGTGACCCCTTGTAAAAAGCGAATTGATGTATATGTAGCAAATTATTTACATTCAAAAAATTTAACATTTGATCAAAAATGTTATTAATAAACTCGATTTGATTGCAGTCTATAAAATTAAACCCTGTCTTTATATCCTAAGCTACTACGGCATGGTGAAATAACAGTGTTATGTATTGCATTTAAGGTTTAGCAATATAATATGTTGTTTTTTTCTGTACAAAAAGAAAGGGAAATGAAGTAAGGTGACCTTGTGACAGGCTGGTGATACGTATCCGCTGCGACGCGGCGTCCGCGCAGTGCCCGCTCGGCATCAAGTTCGGCTGCGACCCGCTCACTGAAGCGCCACGCCTTCTCAAACTTGCCGCCGTCTACGGCCTCAAGGTCTGTGTACTTTTGCTTTTATTTAAACTTCTACGGATTCAATGTCCTCTATACCTTAGTTTTATTTTGAAAAAAAAAAAAGATTTCACACATTTTTCACTGGCTCATCAAAATGATTTCTTATATTTGCGCGAACGCCATACATTTAAATAAAACTAGTTTTTACGGATTTCATCGCGTATATTATGTTATTTTATATTCCCGACGTTTTGAGCACTTTACAGCACCCATGCTCTTAGGGGGACCGAGGTGTTCGACGTCCCAATGTCATAGTTAACCACGGCTACCTCCAGATTAAAATAAATAATTTTAAAATAATTAGAATTATAACAGCTGCGATTTTTATTGATCAAAAGGCATTATCTGATCTCGTCGACAAAACAGATTTCTTCCAAAATCATTATCGGATATGAAGAAATCTGTTCTTAACAAATTATTTATTTTATATATGACGTATCTAACGCGTGTTGCAAACAACAATGTCGTTGTCTCTTGTAGTATGTAGTACGTACTTTAATGATTCCAGGCAAGTTTGTGTGTATTAGAGCCATAGAATACCATAATACACAATAGAATGGCTGTCAACTTTATTTTGTACGAGGTTTGGCGTCGCCAAACCCGATTCGCTGTGTTGACAGACTGAATAAATTTACACATTTTAGACTTTTGATTAATGTTCAAGATCATCATTAAAAAAAGTCGTTTAAATTTTAATGCATATTTAATTGTAAGTAGCGTGCAATTAGGTATTTTTTAAATAATTTACATGCGAAATTTTGAAACGATTGTAACGTCAAAACACATCTCGTGTTGACATTTATACGTGTGAATTGACGTGTTAGTGACTTTTTAGTGGCTACGCGGGCTCCGCCCACTCTCCCGTTCTATTATGTATGTATTATAGTATTCTATGATTAGAGCAGTGCGGTTGTTTTATTGTACAGACTAAGTAAGTTTGAGCCCGCGAGCTCTAACGCGGTGTTGCACCAAGTCTCGGCGATTCTTTTAATACGCAGTATTCACTTGAATGATTCCAGGCGAGTGCGTGCGTTGTGTATTAAGGCGGGTCGGTTGTGTTTCAGGTGGTGGGCGTGTCGTTCCACGTGGGTTCGGGTGCGCGCGAGACCGGCGTGTATGCTCGCGCCATCCAGCTGGCGCGCGCGCTGTTCGGCCTGGGCGCGGCGGCCGGACACCACATGCACCTGCTCGACCTCGGCGGTGGCTTCCCCGGACACGCCGGCTCCTGCATCCGCGAGGTACCGCGCCTTTATATTGTTACGTCACGTGACGTCATCGTCAAACAGGTGGCCGCGCGCTGTTCGGCCTTCACAACGCTATCGGTGACGTCACAGTGACACTCTCGTAGTGCATAGCTGCTTGGGCTACTGGCTGCTGCATCTGCGATGTACGGATTCACCTTTTTATATTGTGCCATCATAGTTATATTCTCGTCTTTCACCTTTCTATTTATATGATAGATAGATAAAAGCGTTTATTTGTTTCTCCAATCACACACGTAAATTCAGTGATTAAACTAGATATACAAATCAAAGTATTATGAAAAAAATACATAAACTTAAGATCTAAATGTACATGTGTGTTGCAGTTTAACAAATGGGTCATATAGAATATAAATGACTCAAGAATTTACAGTGCACCACATAATTAATGAGTAGTTATTGCACCCCATGGGCACGTGCAGCTACGGGTAACTTCAAACAAAGAAATTTACAGAAGAAATTAAAAAAATTTGTACAACCTGTAACGGGTTTATATGGCTTGCACTTCGGATTGGAAAACAGAGGTGCAGATTTTTTTGAGAGAGTTTTGCCTTATAGTAAATCTGATGCATGTTGATCTAATGCATCTGCGAAATACGGAATTTTATTATTATTATTAAAAATAAAATATATAATGTCATTTCTCACGCGGTCTGTTGTATGAATTTCTAAGTGACCGCGCTGCGGCCGCCGACTGGTTCACACGCGGTATGGATACGACGCGGTACGACCGCACGTGTTTTTGCAGACTCACATTGCAAACAAATACAACTGGTCGCCACCGCAACACATACACATTAGGAATGAAGAATGATCGATGTTGCAGAAACATCGATGATGGCATCTCAACATCATTATTCGGCGTTTATCCTACTTAAAACATCGATGTTGAATATTATCAATGTTTTGCACATGTATTTAATGGGTTAAACCTTAGAATTAGATGAATAAAAAAATAAACATGTTGTTTAAGAATTAGATGAATAAAAAAATAAACATGTTGTACTTGGTGTATTATTAATGAAATAAAAGAAATCAATAAATAATGTATTTAGTTAAAACAGCAGTTAAAAAATTGGATTGTTAAGACATATCTAGTTCATTTGTTATACAGTCTAAAATTTTTAACGATTGATTGAAGAGATAACAATTTTAACTTAGAAGTACCTTTCAGTCAGTTTAACTGATGGTAAAGAGTTGAGTCAGCTTTGGAAATAACCTTCCGATAATCGATTATGGGTTCATTGACATTAATGTTTCGATGTTTGACATGTGGCAACATCGATGTTAAAACATCGATGATCATCGAACATCGCTAATACACATAATAATAATGATGTCCTCCAGATCGAATTCCGGCCACGGCGGCCAGCCTCAACGCAGGCTAGTCATCAGCTCAGGACAGGATTATAGTGCTCAGGTGTATGCGCAAGCACAGGTGCATTCTCTACTCCCTCACTCTAATAATCCGATGGGACAGTAAACCGACACGCCCGGAGGGAGATCAGGCGCAGGATCAACGGCTTTACGTGCTACCCCGAGTGGTGAGACACCGCCAACTTCCTGACTCCGGGCAGCTACTGAGAATTCCTTGACAGAAAAACTCAATAATTGATTTTTCTGGCCCGACTCGGGATTCGAATCCAGGACCTCATGATCAGCAGTTGCACTACTACAACCACTATACCAACGAGTCAGTCACCAATACACACACACTTTAATTGTTAGAGCCGTGCACGGCGGTGAAGGAAAATATGGTGAGGAAACCTGCATGTCCCAAGGGATAAGAAAAAAATATTTCGAAGACATGTGAAGTTCGTCAACGCGCATTTGGTCAGCGCGGCGGGCACTTCCTTGCCCTGAAACCCTCTCAGAAATGAGGGGAGGCCTGTGCCCAGCAATGGGACCTATATAGGCTGTAACTTTTAATTGTCGTGTGTCCGTCCGCAGGTGGCGCAGGTGATCAACGCGGCGCTGGACACCCACTTCGCGGGGTGCGCGGTGCGCGTCGTGGCGGAGCCGGGCCGCTACTTCGCCGCCGCCGCCTACACGCTCGCCGCCATGGTACACGCCAAGCGAGAGGTAAGCCATTGGGTGCGTTTGGCAGAAAAAAGCGCTAGCAAGCTCTTGTAAACAAAATGGCGATCGTAAGCGGTAAGCGCTGTCAAATCGTAAGTAGCTATTTTCCTCTAGGACACGAAGTTAGTTTTAACCGGGGAACCCAACCTAATTTAAATATATGTTTGTAAAGTATTCATATTAAAAACTTACCAATCATGAATTTTTAAAAACATGTATAATATGTTTATTCATGTCATTATATTACTTAAAACTAATATTGCACAAAAAAACAACTAAACTCTACTTCAAACAAATTAAATAAGCAAAATGGCGGATTGTGTCAGCGCTACTGAAGTTAGCAAACGTGTCCTGGCCGAAAACTGTTTAGTTTCGCCATTTTGCTTACAAGCGCTTGCTAGCGCTTTTTTCTGCCAAACGCACCCATTCTATTTGCAATTCACTGCAAACGTCTTTAGTCTTTACTCTGTGATGTTGGTGCTGTTAATCTATATGTTAGAAATAATACACACTCACGTTAAGAGCGCGTCGACCAAACGGAGTGGGCGATAGTTAGGTATTTCAAATAGACTTGCTGGCTGTTTGCTTCGTTACGCACACAGCCACAATTTCCATCGAGCGAGAGTGAGACTGTTTGCAGGTGGCATGTCAAAAGTACGTAACTAAATATTTGAAAAATTTAAGTTCTTGAGTTTCTGTAGTCTATTTTTTTTAAAATTTATTTAGTTTATTTCTTATGAATTTAATATAAAATAAAAGTATATTTGAATTTAGATTGTTTTTATTTTCATATTAAACACATCTTAATACAATTTGAAACTAATACAAGTTAGTAATGCTAACAAATGTTCATTTGCTTTCTATTTATACAATCCAAGTTTTGTGAACCTTTAAAAAAACATTTATATAGTTGCAACAGAACAGTTTTGTTTCATTTTAATAATATAATCTGTGGCAAAAGGAACAAGAACAATGAAAAAACATTTTCATTCTTAATATGTAGTTTTGACTAAATGCATTATCTTTTATTTCCTCACACTAAGAATTGTAAAATGCTCTAAACTCACCTCCCGCACTTAAATCGAAAATAACTTATTTGACAATCTTTTGGCGTTTTGATGTGTTATTTACTGTCATTTTCCGTTTCGTTTCTTTTACGTTTAGTGCATCAAGGATATATTTCGGTTCTCGTATTTCCATTTGTCTGTCTAACCGCGAATCAATTATTTCTGGTAGTAAACAATTAAAATAAAATATTTTCAATTTATTCTCTATTTTGCGCCAAAAATCTATATCTTCCTCAATTAATTCAATTTTCATGTCTACTTCAGTCCAAACAGCAAATATGCAAATTTTTCGTCGTGTGACGTGCAGTTGGCCTTGTGCCTGATAGTACCAGTCATGTGTTTTATTTATAAAAATATTACCATCTTTATCCTGTTTCCAAAAATTTATTTTTTTTTCCTCTTATTCCATCGTCGACGCTCATTCCTTTAGCTGAGTAGGGACATTTTATTTCAACGATTTTGTTTTCGTCTACAATCCCATCTGGACTAGCTCCTAAAAATGGCAAATCAGGGTCAACAAATAATCCGCATGTTTTTATGGAAGTTTTAAGATGTTTTTCCAGTTGTTCCCGTGCGATATGTTCATAAGTTTTACCATGTTTAATTGACTTGACATGATCTAAATTTTGTTCCATCAGAATAGTTTTTACCAAAGGTCCACATTTTATCATCCCTCGTTTGCACACCTTTCCGAAAATGGATGCCGTGAGCCGCAACTTCCGCTCTTGACGCCATTCAATTGAATCAGCTTGTAAAATTGTTCTTCTTTCTAGCAAGTGGCGATGTTCATCAGATAAAGTTATGTTTTTCATATGCTCCGTTTTGGCAAAATCAAAATCAGCTTCACTTATATCAGGTTTTTCACAAGATTCGCCATAATTTTTGTCTTTACGATCGTTAGTCAGCTTGTTTGTCGCAAATGACTTATATACTTGTCGCTTTGCTGAGCTCAATCTTTTGATATTTTTTGTCCTTTCCAGACGTTTTATTAATTTATTTGGGCTCCGGAGCAAAATTTTTTTACTCAGGTATGTAACTGGCTGTTTTGAATTAAAAGAAACTACTGATGCAGCACATCGACCGCTATACGACCGCCTGCTCGAGTAGTTTATTCTCTTTCCGCCAATAAACTTGGCTATTACGTTATTAAATATTTCAGCGATATTGCTATTTACATTGTGCATTAGGCTTGTGGCATTGTTTACCAATCTCGAAAGAATTTTCAATATGGCTGTAAATATAAAACCACCTTCATTGCTTTTCATGGCTGGCACTAAATTTTCTTCTATTGACGATTCAGTTAAACTTTTGCAATAGTATGATTTACAAGAGCTATGATTGCCAAAAACGTGGTGTGGCCCGTTTAACAAATCTTGTTTCAGTTCCAGAACTTTTTCAGCAAAAGTTTTATTATCTTGAGCTTTAATGTGTTTCACGGCAGCAGTAACTGAACGTCTTAATCGTAGTAAATTATTTTGGATAGCTTTTCGATACTTTAATGGGTAGGTTGTATTTTTGGTCAGCTCATCAAGTTTTGTACAATAATTTCTTATTAAATGATTTGTACATTCAATCTTTTCAACCAGTAGATTACCATAAGGTTTTGCTTTTTCAATATTTTTGTGTGTGCTGGCATCACCATCTGCTATCAATCTAAAATATATGAGACCGTGAGTTTCCATTGATGTTTTGAAACCTTCAACTAAAGCTGTTGATTCCATAGCACTTGAAGAACCTGAATAGTTTTTAAAGCATATGTGTTCTGGTACTTGAATTTTTTTATTTTCCGCTCTAGTACAAACCATACAATATTTGTTTTTGACCGCCATGTAGAGAACTTTCTTTGTCCTGTAGCCTATTATAACTGCCGCGCCTGATAAAGCATTGTAGTTTTTCCTATATGATCGTTTGGACCAACAGCCATCAGCAACTACAGTTATCAGCGGAACTCCATTTACATCTACTTCCCCATTGAGAACAGCTAGATCGTGTTCTTCCTTTGCAGCTTCGCTCATGCATTTTTCTTTAGCAAGGTCCCATAGTTGACATACTTTATTATGACATTTTGTGTATAGTTTGTCTGACATACTGGGAATATTAAGGGAAGCAGACACTTGTTCTAAACCAGAAAAACCTGTTCCTATTGACATAAAACTAGCCACAGCATCATCATTAATATTGACATCAGCAGGGCTATCAGGTTTTTTACAGTTTATTAATTCTAACTTTTTCCCACACATTCGACAAACGAAGTAGAATTTTGATATAAACCCTTTCCTGACCTCTTTAGTGAGTCTTAAAAAACTGAAGTCACAACCTAGAGCAGAGTTGTGATTTGAGATATCACGTATTTGGTGCAAAAGGTATTCAAAATCCACTATTCTGTTTCCTTCTACTTTGATATCCTCTTCACGTTCGGTTTCATTTTCTAATATCAGTTCAGAATCTGAATGCTCCTCATGTTGGATTTCATTTTCTACTGTAAGTTCTAGATGTTCCAAGGAATCCTGAAAATTATTAAAAATAAACGTCAGTATTTTTTAACTTCAAACTAAACGGGTGTCTATGGTTTACACTATTGGCGATATAAAATGTTGCGGATGAAATTACTAAACTCTATAAAATCTTTATAATCATTTTAAAATTGATTTATAAACTGACATGAGAAACGTGTAGAACTTGTCGAGACCTCTCATTTGAGACCAAACACTAGGAGTTAATCGCCATTAGTTTACTAAGTATAAAAAAAAAAACAAAATGACGTGAGAAACGAGTAGAGCTTGTAGAGACCTTTCATTTGAGACTAATCACGAGAAGTCGATCACCATTGCTTCACAAGTTATAGTCAAAAATAAAGTTATAATAGCCTATTTTTATACAAATTTGGTTTTTTATTCCTGCATTCCTTCCTTCCGGCTACTAGAACGGCCTTGGTACGTATTATAGTAAGCCATATTTTATTACTTAATAACTTTGTTATAAAGCACTTACGTGATTAATTTCTTCAGAATCATTTTGGCCAATTTTGACAGGAGTCTTGTGAGAAATCTTTTTAAACCTAGCACCACCTTTTCTTTTAAAATATCTTTCCTTACGCTTCCCCATTTTTTTCTACAACAAATTATAAAAATTATTATATTTAAAAAATATCGATATATATTTTCATTATATATATACACATACAAAATATATATATATATATATATATATATATATATATATATATATATATATATATATATATATATATATATTGAATTGATATGTAATAAACAAATAATTCTAATTAAAAATATTACAAAATAAATTAAATCAGAAAATTGAAAAAAATGACTTACTTTACTTTACTTTACGCCGTCTGCAGAACAATATGATATGTACGTATGACGTACACAAATAGATCGCGAAATTTGGCTAAGGCACGTCGCTCCGAAAATGGACGTGACCTCTCTCTCTGAGCTCCCGCGGGCGAATGATTTCCCGAGCGCGTGCGTTCGGATTTATATTCAAATTCGGAGTTCATATATAAAATGTATGGCGAATTTGGGACGCTTTTTAGAAAATTCATAACTAAATCACAAAGCCAAATATAAAAAATGTAAAACGGACGAATTGTGGTGCATACGTTGTAGATTAATATTAATTCCATGTTTTGAAATAATTGAACTAATTTCGATAAAAATTTAACTAAACGGCAACATACCATTTTTAGGATTTTGTCTAACTTTATGAATTTTTAAAACAGAAACTAAAGATATTTATTTATTTTTGCTTCGGAATAAAGGTAAATACATTCTTAGTGATGTTTAATAAATAATTTTTATATTAATTATTGTAACCATAAAGAATAATTTCACTTAACAGTGACAATCGTTTTGAAGTATTTTGCTCGATGGGCTCTTAACACAACTCGTTTTTATTCTCGATGTAATACTCAATTTGACATACATTAGCGAATAACTAACCACTACGGCAGGATACATTCAATAGCGCGTACATAAATCAAATAGTGCCATCTGTCGATCAATAGAATACAACTATATACATGAACCTTTTTACTCACTTTACGACTCTTACATCTCCATCTGACACCAAAAAAAGGCTATGTGCTATGTTGCTTCACAATTTTAACGTGGTAGAACTATGCTGCAGCTATATTAATTGTATATTTGTAACACGAATGGGTCGGCTCGACCGGGGGAAGGACCATGCTGTCACAGAATACCAGCGTCAAATAGCAGCTTAATGCTGCTGTGTTTCTGTGTGTTCTGTGTTGTGCTTAATGGTGAGTGTGGAGAACCGGAGACCCTTTTTACTGGAAACGAGGCATTTCATCTTAGTCCTCACGGGTGACAACACATATGCATTATGATTCGCAAACGAGCATAGATGTAGATGTCTATGGGCCACAGCAACCACCTACCATCAGGTGGACTGTGTGCTTGCTTGTCACCTTTTCATATTAAAAAAAAACTTAGTGTTATATTGCTTATTTTTACAAGTCCACCTGATGGTAAGTGGATACTATGGCATCATAATACTCATAATATGACATCTACATTTAGAATCAAAATGCAGATGCATTGTCACCCTCGCCTCAGTAATAAGTTGCTATTTTATGCTGGTATTCTGTGAGAGTGCGGTCCTTCCCCAGTGAAACCGTGTTACAACCATAATATAGTTTATAAGCTGACTATATCACGTAATAATTATTTACAGTTCATAACTGATGTACAAGTCGACACTATTTGATTGATAATTTTTTTTATACAACAGATAGCAGCAGGCATATACCAATATAAACCACAGGGCTATACTCTCTGGTTTAATTGCAGTAGTTTAAAAACAAGAAAATAATTTTGATCTGTTTTGATAGAAGTGATTTCATTGTATATTGAGTTTAGCAATGATTTATATTTTTTATAGATTAGGAATGACAAACGGACACATGTAGTGATAAGTGAATGCTATGTATACATATCTACATCTGGTCTCGATTAAAAATCCGAATGTAGATGCGTTGTCACTCCTGAGATCTAAGATAGAATGCCTCGTTTTCAACAAAAAGGGTCTCCAGTACTCTTCACTCATTACACGAAATACAGAAGCATAAAGCTGCTATATGTGATAGCGTGATCCTTCCCCGGTCGAGACCACCCATTTGTACTACAACCATTATATAGCTACAACTTGGCTCTACCACGTCTAATATACATTTTGAGAGGTTATAATGCAGCTTGCTGAATTCGCTATGACATATTTTATACTTTCTCAAAGTACTGCCTCGTTGGTCTAGTGGTTGTAGTAGTGCGACTACTGACCATGAGGTCCTGGGTTCGAATCCCGGTTCGGGCCAAAAAATTTAATTATTGAGTTTTTCTATCAAGAAGTTCTCAGTAGCTGCCCGGAGTCAGAAAGTTGATGCTGTCCGTTAAAGACGTAAAGCCGTTGGTCCTGCGCCTGATCTCTCCGGTCGTGTCGGTTTACCGTCCCATCGGATTATGAGAGTGAGGGAATAGAGAGTGCACCTGTGCTTGCGCATACACTTGGGCAATATAATCCTGTCCTGCGCCGATGGCTAGCCTCCGTTGAGGCAGGCCGCCGTGGCCGAAATTCGGTCTGGAGGACATTATTATTATTATTACTTTCTCAAAATACATTTTATTTCCATTGCTTAGAAGATTTCTCGCTATTTTTTATTACCGTCCAACAGTAAATTTGCACCTAAAATCTTAGACCCACAAAGAAATGTCGGAGCTCTGCATACATTTGTGTTGAATGGTTAACCATTAGTTACTATATGCAGAGCAGCATTACACGCATTACTTTGCGGCACAAATAGGTAAGTAGGTACCTTCTACCCTGATAAACTTCTAGAAGACAGAAACGCAGTTCTGCCACCTAGGGCTGCTTGAGACTTATGATGAGCACTTAGCCCCTAAGCTGCCATGATACTTTAAGCGTGGTAGAGCCATACTACATACATATTTGTAGCGTGAATGGGTCAGCTAGACCAGGGAAGAAGTAAAGCATGCTTTTACAGAATACCAGCGTGAAAAAGCAGCTTAATACTGCTGTGTTTCGTGTGGTGAGTGTAGAGAACCGTAGACCCTTTTTTACTGGAAACGAGGCATTCCGTCTTAGTCCTCACGGGTGACAGCGCAGCTGCATTTTGATTCGTAATCGAGGATAGATGTGGATGTCTATGGGCCATAGTAACCACTTACCATCAGGTGGACTTAATGATTTCTTATATTTGCGCGAACACTATACATGATTAAAACTACTTTTGCGGATTTTATCGCGTTTATTTTTACTTTTTATTTACTTTTATTTTTAATTCCCGACGTTTCGGGCGCTTTCCAGCACCCATGGTCATGGTGGACTGAGATGACTGACGTCCCGATGTCATTGTTAAACCCGGAGTACTTATGGTCCGATCTATGCAAAATGAACTGACTATGTTCTGAGGTCTTGCAGTGATATGCTTGGGTTTAGTTTTAATTTTATTGATTATAGGATCCCAAGCAGGTGGTAGTATCCAGCCTCCTTCTCTATTGAAATTAGGATGTTTTTTAATTTCAATAGCCTCACGTATCATCCTTGGTAGGAATCGGTGTTCTTTCGCGAGGATTTGTGGTCTATCAAATCTGATGTAATGGTTGGGGCCGTCTAGGATATGATCACAAACTGCAGACTTCCCGGAATGTTGATGCTTCACATCAGCTATATGTTCTTTTACGCGGGTCCTAATTGATCTTTTTGTTTGTCCTATATAAGAGAGACCACATTCAAAATAAAAGTAAATAAAAAGTAAATATAAACGCGATAAAATCCGTAAAAGTAGTTTTAATCATCAGGTGGACTGTTTTTTTTTTTGGTTTGTTTTTTTATAGAACAAGAGTGACAAACGAGCACACAGTCCACCTGATGGTGTTGTGTGTGTGTGTGTGTGCTGTGGCCCATAGACATCTACATTTATCCTGAATTAAGAACCAAAACGCAGATGCGTTCTTACTCCTGAGGACTAAGATGAAATGCCTCGTTTCCAGTAAAATAGGGTCTCCGAATCTTCATACTCACCATACGAAATACAGCCTTATTAAGCTGCTGTTTGACGCTGGTATTCTGTGAGAGCGTGGTCCTTCCCCGAGCCGACCCATTCGTGCTACAACCATAATATAGCTGCAGCGTGGCTCTACCACGTATAATAATGTGCTTGTTTGTCACCCTCCTCCTTAACAAAAAAACTAAGATTGTAACTAAAGATTATTGTCATGGCACTGCAGATACCCGCACCGAACGAAGAGGATGGGGATGGGTTGCACACAATGTACTTCATCAACGACGGCGTGTACGGCTCCTTCAACTGCCTGCTGTATGATCATCAGACGGTTGTGCCCATACCGCTCCAGGTAAAACTAACGTTTTAACCCACTTTATTAATTATCATTGAAAAGTAACAACCCAAATGAACTCATATATTTTAACTAATAAATAATAACATGTTCTTCAAGAATACATTTCTAGCTTTATATAGTTTTTTACAAACGTCGCTTTGATATCACATAATGAATATTATAAATTATCTATGACACCCTGAAGATTGAAGAGTCAAACCACATCGCGCACTTCCAAATCTATCAAGCCATTTAGGGTTACACGAGGCCATAAAAAACATAGAAACATACGTTACCTAAAAATATAACCATCATAAAAGTGGTCCTAAATTGGCTTTCGATTATTCATATATTATGTAATACAATGTCTCCTAAATTACTTCTCAGATTTTGCTAAATTTGTGGAAACATTTGTAACAGTATATTACAAACATAAAACATAAACACTCACGCCTGTCGCCCAGAGGGGTAGGCAGAGACTACAGACTTCCATTTGGCACGATCCTGACACACCTCTCTCGCCTCCTTCACATCCATACACTACGCATACATGCTCGTCGGTTAAGGGTACTCCTAATTTGGCCCGTTTTCAATAAATCGCCAATTTGGTCGATAAATTTTCGCCTAGAACGTCCCTTTCTGACTGCCATTCACTTCTGCAGCATAAATTTTCTTTGTCACTCTTTCCTCATTCATTCTTTCTACATGACCAAACCACCGAAGCATTCCTTTCTTAATCCTGGTCACAATATCATCTTGCAAACCACACTCTTCTCTTATCACACAATTTCTCACCCTGTCATTCAGATTCAGCCCTAACATACTCCTTAACGACCGCATTTCTACTGCGTTCATTCTACTCTCGTGCTTCTTCTGCCACACCCAACTTTCACTACCATACGTTACTATTACAACTCCATCCAATATATGTATATCATAAGGTTAAACAGTTAAAATATTTTTAAGTTTCAAAACTGTTTTGGGACGAGACTGTGAAAGCTTCATACATGCGTCTCAGAACGCACGCATGTAGGCGACAACAGTGGCCTACAGTAGCACACAGAGCAAATAACGCGATATTAAGGTTATGTTCTGAAATGTTTCCAGTATACTGGCGAATGCAAATGACGTCATTAATTGACGGCATATTCCACCATATTCGATATAACGAATCACCTGAATGGCGTCGATTTATGACGTCATTTGCATTGGCCAGTGTACTGGGTTGTATTTCGGAACATACCCTAAGTGCCGACGCCGTCATTCAGTGCTAAATGTGGTTTTGTTGTTTTCTTAAAAGCTTTCGTTTTCGTTCATTCTGGCACAACTATTAACCACTATTGACTTTTTTGCATGCAGACTCTTCTTTTTTTTCTATTTTGAGCATATTATCTAAGATACTACGTCATTTCACAGTCGGATGAAGGCGCCCCTCGCATGTCTTCTGTGTGGGGTCCAACTTGCGACGGACTCGACTGCGTAGTTCCACGTATCCGTCTTCCGCCTCAGCCGATAGGAGCTTGGTTCATTTTCCGAGACATGGGCGCCTACACACTGCCAGTCGCATCGCCCTTCAACGGATTCCCCTTGCCGAAGGTCCGCGCCGTGGTGGACAGACGTCTGTGGTCCGTTCTGAAGGAACTGTGGCCGCTGACGGAAGACCACTTTGCGGTGGGAGAGCGTGTAACTGGGCCTCAAACTCCTCCACCATCCCCACTGACAGCAGCTCCAGCAGAGTCATTGCACCGCACTGTATTCGTGGAATGTGCATTGAAGTGATTGAATATTGAGAAGGGATTGCCGTACTCATGTCTGTTGTGTAGTTTTGGCCTATTTAAAATCAGTAATATTTTATAATGTTATGAATTTCCTAATGAAATCATACTATTTACTATATATTAAATGCTTATGAATTCGAATTATAATTATAATCACTTAATATTTGCTATTAAAATTTCAATATTGAAAATTCAAATTTTCATTAGTATAAATTTGTGCTATTCGAACTCTAAAAACATTTGTAATAATTAATGTAATTCACAACGGACAGACAATCTCTAAAAACAATAAAATAACGGCAGTCAAAAAATAAAGTGGATGAAAGCAAATTAACATATTATATTTTACTGAACATTTAATATTCCGTTGATATTCACTTGTGAAACATGTTTACTGAATGTTTTTACTTTCATCCAGTTGTGAGAAATTGAATTGGTTTCTAGAAATGCATTAAGATGTTCAATAAATAATGTAGGACATGTTTCTTGTATCAGACTTTAATATCTCAAACGTACATTTTAAATGTATTTTTAAGCTCATATATATCCATTATTGTACGTCCTGATGAAATAATAAACCGACTGTTGTCACCATCTCAGAAATGACTACTCAAAAATATAAAAATGAAACTAAAAATATTTTTAATCAATATGTAACTTACATAATCAATGTATTGTATAAGATGTCTTATTGATTTGTGACTTTTGTGTCTTGATGCGATTTTGACTTTATCAATTATTCACTGCCTTTGTTTATTTGCGTACTAATTTTAAATAACACACAAGTTTAATTTCTTTCACTACTTTTTTAAAACGTATTTGTATTTTGCATTCGTGCTTTTTATTCCTCGACTTATAAATATTGTTATATTTTTATATTGTTTTTTTTATCGTCTTGTGTGTAGATTTGTCATGTAATTGGAACCACTCGGAACCATTTTTATTCATCATAACTTTCTTAGCGGTAGAGAGAACATTTCCATTACGAATAAGTAACACTAATTATCTTCTACGGATGATGCTTTATAAAATTGTAACAATTTCTTTTTTTTAAATTTAAATTTGATGTTTTTGTCATTAGATGGGTTTTGCAAATGGTATTATAGCGAAAAGCTTTTTTGAAATACAACGCTGAAATAAAAGTTTCTGTTGTTTTATTGCTCTTATGTTATTGTTAATTCAATAAATGAACAATTTTTGTTATAATGTTATACATATTATCAAGTCAGACCACAAAGAAAAACTGAGCGCTGCTAATGGTGCTACTTCCTATAACGGTTAAAATTAACAGAAAACTATAAATATTTATGAAATCAACGTATAGTTTTATGTAAGTGTCTTCACATGAAGACCTATAACTTGTCAGAAAAGGATATGTATATGAGGTGAGATTTTAAAAGGGGATAGTTGAGCCTTGATTCCCGATCGAATGACTGATTACGATTAGGTAACTCACTATCTCGCATTTTTAATAAATCTAGGTTTCTCAGAAATAACGCGAACGTAGTAGTAGAGTTAGCTGTAAGCCGCCGCAGTCTATTTTACCCGCAGAATGACTCGTATCCTCTACACGAGGCAAACACGTGTACCTATTATCAACGGTAGTGTCTGTGTAGTGGTGTTGGGATTAGTGATGATAGTGCACGCAGTTGAGGGAGGGCTGGAGATGTTCTTCAAATTAGGCAAGATACATAATTTTGATTTAATACGCGGATATAAGCAAATTAATTTTTAAAATCTTTAAAACCTCTTATTGCCTTTAAAGCGATAACTGATATATTATATATATATATATATATATATACATCCCGTAACTTATTGTACGTCCACTATGGCCAATTTTGCATATAATGTGGCGTCAACCTGCTTACGACGCCCAATATACGGACGTCAAATAGGAGACTTAGCGCAATGTTCGCAAATTGTCATGCTGATCACAGAAATGTCAAAATCTAAAACAAAAATTGGACGTCATTTTTCTTGCAATCTTGCTGTACTGAATATTTACGTAGTTCCGCTAATTTTCGTTGCAAAATAATAGCGCTGCTGTCGATTTGTGAATACTTTCATTTATGGCCGTATTTGACTTCTGCACAAAATTAGGAGATGCGACGTTGCCGTTCCGTCACCGTTGCCATCGTGTTATTTGTATTTGGTGATATATGATTATGACTGCCTCGTTGGTCTAGTGGTTGTTGTAGTGCGACTGCTGATCGTGAGGTCCTGGGTTTGAATTCCGGATCGGGCCAAAAAATCAATTGTTGAGTTTTTCTGTCAAGAAATTCTCAATATTTCAATTCTCAATATTCCTCCCGGAGTCAGGAAGTTGACGGTGTATCACTGGGCACGTAAAGCCGTTGGTCCTGCGCCTGATCTCTCTCCGGTCGTGTCGGTTTACCGTCCCATCGGATTATGAGATTGAGGGAATAGAGAGTGCACCTGTGCTTGCGCATACACTTGGGCACTATAATCCTGTCCTGCGCCGATGGCTAGTCTCCGCTGAAGCAGGCCGCCGTGACAGTAATTCGGTCTGCAGGACATTATTGTATGGTTTATACTGCGCTTGGTACTAGTAATTTTACTTTTAAACTTGTTTTCTTAACCTTACATTTACCTACACATAATATGGACGTCCTAATATCCTAAAACTTTCATACTGAATGATATTTGACACCCGTATTTTTGAATTTAGTTATATTTTTTATAAATGTAGATGCGGACGTCGGCTTATCGGTTTATTTCATGCTGCACTATATTTTAACATTTTACATTTGGTACTAATCTGCCTAAAAGAACTCTTGTTAGGTATTTCGTAAGCAACCCATAATTCTGTGAGGATTGAGTACAGGAAGATGGACTCAATTGTAGATATTGACAGGTTTCATAGAAGTTTGTTTTATTATATTGTGACTCCTCTGTAATAACCTAATATGGTCTGGCGAAGAAACTCATTTTAATATAAGGTTTTACTGCATTAACTGCCAGTAGGTTGTTAATTTCTACAATAGACCGTGGCGTATTATTGCTGACACGAATAACTGCGAAAATATAATTTATTTACTTGATCGTGTTGAGTTTTGGTGCTCTCACTGCATCTTAAGGATGAGTGCGACTATTGTACCTAATCTGTATGAAATTACTCTCTACTTAACTAGATTCATTTTTGTGAAAGGCTATTTTTGTTAAATTATGATATTATGTTTGGTTTTGCAGTTAGTTGAAATACAATTTAATTTTCCACACACGTTTTCTAAGCTTCTAAGCATTTTATCATTTCTAGAATGAACCATTTTATAAAACACCAAAGTGACTATTTTACACCGCATGGCCTCCCTACACTAAAATACGAATAAAACAATAGCGAAAATGTGCACAGATTAAGGATAAAACAAACGATGCACGTGAGTGTTTCGTATTCTTTGTGAGCGACTTGGTACACGAAGTTATATAAAATTGGCAAATTGAGAGCAATCAAAAAAGTTACGACAAATTTTGTAAAGAAAAGTACAGTCAAGTAGTAATCGCCTATTACTTAAAGTTGTTAAACATCCTTTATGCAACAGGTAGTCATAAGAGGACCAAGAACTGTAACATCTGTAGTTTACAGAGCGTAGATATTTAGCTTGCACCGATTCTAGTAAATCACGATATCTTTGGTAGAAGGGATTCCAAACTTGTGTAACTCTGCCTGCAACAGGAAGCACGGGCAACTAACTTTGTCAATGCTTTTTGTTACTGTCGGTCCCAAGCCCGGAAAAGAGGAGGGAACGGTTCCGCCGGAGAGAGTGGGTGTATCCGGTGGACTAACACACCCAGCTGTGCTAGGACCTGCGTAGTTGAGCGCCATATGCGGGGATGAAGGGGTCCTGGAGGGTTGAGCCGATCGTCACTGGGGTATATAGTGTCGAGAGGCAACACGCCCTCGTTGGTCCGGATTTCAAGCTATACGGTGGCCTTATCTGCTAGCCACAGATAAGTAAATGGCCAAGCGTTCCGTCAGAGGGTCGCAGGCGAGGGATGTGGGGGCTTCCTAGCCTCCCTGAAAAGGGCTAAGTGGTGGTAAAGGCCATGCTGACGGGGTAAGTGAAAGTCAACTCGGGCAGTGGGGATGGGCCTTTTCAGCCCTATCTGCCAGCTGGATCGAGCTCCCGATGTCGCGCTGTGAGTAATCCTAACGCCTGAAATTCTTTTAAGGCGTTACCAAAGGTGCGGGCTCCATGGAGGGTGGGAAGCCGGGGGGGGGGGAACGAATTATTACACATGTCAAAAACTATGGACAACACAAGGCCCATTAGTAGAGAGGGAGAAGTGTCAGAGGTGTTTACCTTAAATACTGATAAACCAGAAGGAACCGCCGTTAAACCGGCCGTTCCATTGACTGAAGCATCCAGCGTAGGTGGCCCCACCAAGGTGGCAATTTCTGCGCTGGATGTCTAAATCCAGTTCCAAATCCAAGGAGCTGGACGAGAAAAATGAGCAAGGGGCCGCGAGTAGCAAAACTCCTGCGGAGCCCCAAAGGACCGAAGACCTTTTCTCCGCTGCCTGGCAAGTGGTGAGCCCTAAGGGGAAGCGCAAGGCACCCACAATGGTGACTTGCCGACCCGACGCACCATCAGGTGGGTCTATCCCAGCAGGCAGTAGCGCAAAGGTCAAAAAGAAGAATAAGAAGCAGCGAGAAAAAGGCCGCAGAGAAAGAGCCGCGCTCGCTGCTTCCAAGAGCAAGGCTCAGGGAGCTGGGCAAGCTACTGATACTACGGTACTTGGGACTGGAACCAGTAGTCGTGCTGAAACTGGGAAGGATGAAAATCCAGCCCGAGCAGTAGGCAAGGCCGCCGGAACCAGCTCTAAGAAATCCGCCAGGAACCAGAAAGCAGCCAAGCGTCCTGGAAAGAAGGAAAGAGCAGCCAAAAGATTGCTGGAGGAGTGCGACTTGAACAGCAAACAAAGGCTGCAAGAACAAGCTACGCTTCTGCTCCTAAAGCAGATTTGGGTGTAGCCTTAACGTGTGCGCGTCCAGGTCACATAACAAATGAGGTAGCTGATGACATCCTCGTGGCCATACAGAGGAATATGATCAGCGAGGCCTGGAGTAACCAGGACCCTGATGCGTTGGGCCCGGTTTTTAGAGGCAAACCCGTTTATACGGAGGGTGTCCTAAAGCTGTGGTGCGATGACCAGAAAGCTCTGGGCTGGTTGAAGAGGAATATTAATACCCTCGATCTCAAATCCAACACCTCGCTGACTATTAAGAAACAGTCAGAGATACCACAAAGAATCAAATGTGGTATCCTTATCCCTGATGCCCAAGGTGCCTGGAAGGACTCACGCGACATTGGTCGTGTGCTTGCGTACCAGAACCGCTGGGTAAACATCAAGGACTGGCTACTACTCAAAGCGGACAAACAGACGGACGGGTGGTTCCTCGTTGTTTCGGTGCCGGAGGATCATATCCCGACCCTGATGAAACTGCCTGCACAACCGAACCGAAGCCCCCAGTGGAAACTGATCTCAGCGGCAGCTCACTGAGCGACGAAGAGGACTGCATTTTGCCGTCCAATTCCGACTCGGTGGCTGACGATGAGACCCGAGATCTGCTGGCAGGCTTAATTTTAGGCGGGGACGGGGATGACGCGATCGATGATAGCGTGCCCTTCGTCCAAAACTAGCCTAGTGCAGGCCAACCTCCACCACAGTGAGACAGCGTCGGCTCAATTACGCAAGTGGTTGGAGGCACAAAGGACGGCCATAGCCTTAATCCAAGAGCCATGGGTTGGGTCTGGTAAAATTAAAGGCCTAAACAACCTAAGAGGTAAGTTATTCTACAACTCTGAGCATGACAAGCCTAGAGCGATTATTTATACTACTAAAGATATCTGTGCAAAACCATTAACAGATTTCTGTTCCAGAGACATGTATGCCGTAGCATGACAAAATACACAGGAGGAAAGATTAATCGTCGCCTCGGTCTACATGCCTGAGGAAGACACCCCTCCCCCTCAAGACCTCGTCAGGCTGGTGAATTTCTGTGAGAGGGCCGGACTAGAGGTTGTGATCGGGACGGACTCCAACGCGCATCATCCCCTTTGGGGAATGGAAAAATCTAATGAACGAGGTAAGGTTTTAGTTGAATATTTATTTAGTATTAACCTAACCATATTAAACACTGGTTCTGAACCAACCTTCATAAATAAACGCTGTCGCACAATAATCGACCTCAAACTTGCAACAGAAGGAGCAGCTAAGCTAATAACGGGATGGCATGTGTCGAAAGAGGCCTCATGCTCAGACCACAGATGGATCTGCTGCGTACTACAGGTCGATATCTCCGCTATACCACCTGGAGAAATCCCCGCAAGACGGATAAAACAAAATACCTCAATAGGCTGACGTCTTCGCTCGCGGGTTTGGGGGAACTAATACCATAGCAGATCAATCGCTCCTAGAAGAACAGGTAGCAGCTGTCACTAAAGCCATGATCGATAGCTACCATGAATCATGTCCAGTAATCACTCCACCAAAACATGCTGAGCAAAAGCAACAGTGGTGGGGTAAAGAACTTGACAGGAAACGTAAGAAGGTAAGAAAAGCCCTAAATAGGGCAATGAATACCTCAAAGGATGAAGACTGGCTTCTATATAAGAAAGCTAAGTCTGAATACAAAAATGTATCAGGTATCAACGCTCAACAAGGTGGCGCAAATTCTGTGGTAGCATAGAAACCTGTGAACAAGCAAATCGGATAAGGAAAATCCTAGCTAAACAGAACACGCCGGGATCTATCTCTTTAAAGAAACCAGACGGAAGCTACTCTACATCGCCGGATGAAACCCAACACATCCTAATTGATACTCACTTCGCAGGTTGCTGTGTAGTTGAAAGGGTGAACCGGCATGAAGATACACTGACACCAACAAAAGAAGATTGGGAATTAGCACAAAGAGTGGTGACGATGGACAAAATCTATTGGGCCATTCATAGTTTCCAACCCTATAAGGCAGCAGGACCTGACGGCTTATTCCCGGCACTTCTACAGTGGGGGAGTAAAGTCCTAATAGTCAGACTTGTTGCCATAATGAGAGCATGTCTGGCTCTTAAATATGTTCCTAGGGGATGGAGGGAACTGAAAGTCACGTTCATACCCAAACCAGGTAAGAACGTCTATACAGACCCTAAATCCTACAGACCTATTAGCCTCACATCCTTTCTCCTAAAGACGATGGAGAGGATGTGTGAACGGGAGTTGAGAGGGTCGGCGCTAATTAATTTACCGCTACACGAAAAACAACACGCCTACAGCTTAGGCAAATCAACAGAATCGGCACTTCACCAGGTAATAACAAAGATTGAAGAGGCCATCCAAAACAAAGCAATATATCTAGGCTCCTTCATAGACATAGAAGGTGCGTTTGACAGGACAAATTTCTCCAGCATAAAAGGTGCCCTAAGTAGACATAATGTTGAACCGGCACTGATTGACTGGGTAGTAAACATGCTCAGTACACGAACAACAAAGATTACTGGTGAATCTCAGACAATTCAGATCATGAAAGGATACCCGCAGGGTGGGGTTCTTTCACCTCTCCTGTGGAATATGGTCATTAATGAATTCATCAGCAAATTAAACGCTAACCATTTCTATACAGTCGGTTATGCAGATGATCTGACAATACTGGTCTCTGGTAAGACAGCAAGCATTGTGTGCGACCTGACCCAAGCGGCTCTCCGTATTGTGGAGAGATGGTGCAGGGAATATGACCTAACCGTTAATCCAAATAAAACGGTTATAGTAATGTTCACACAAAAACGAATGCTGAATAACTATCATCTTCCAAGTCTTTTCAGCACAAAACTCCAACTTTCTTGCGAGGTAAAATACCTAGGTCTTTCCTTGGACAGTAAACTTAACTGGAACAAACACATAGAAAACAAAATCAGCAAAGCTAGTTTAACTTTCTGGCAATGTAGAAACATGATTGGCAAACGATGGGGTTTAACGCCAAAAATTATACTGTGTCTGTACAAAACTGTAATTCGGCCCATGATCACATACGGCATATGCATGGGTATCATCCAAGCGGCCATAGCAATAGATGCTAGGAAGGTGAAAGACTACTCCATCGGAATACTGACCGACAGTATGGCGGTACTACAAGCTCTGAGTTGCAATGTCACGAACTCGGGACTGATATACGAGTGCCATCAACGATTGAATGAGGTATGTAAGCACAACAATGTGACTCTGCAATGGATCAAGAGACACAGTGGATCTAGAGGCAACGATGCAGCAGATGAACTGGCCAGAAGAGGATCGGCCCTAGCAACTATAGGGCCGGAACCAATAATACCAATCCCCTTTGGCTACGTTCGTTCACTGGTACGTAGATACTTCAATAATTTACACGCTCAGCTTTGGAAAAATTTAGTAGGCTGTAGACAAGCTAGGCCCTACCTGAAATAAACAGTCGTCTAACCAAGGTTCTAATGAGACTGAACAAGCCACAGATCAGGATAGTAACAAGTGCTATCACAGGACATGGCTATTTTAACAAACATTTGTTCACCATAGGTGTTACTGATAGCCCCCTGTGCAGGGCATGCATGGGAGAGGAAGAAACGGCAAAAAAAAAAAAGAAAAAAAAAGAAAAGGCGGCTCACGTGTTGCTGACATGTCCAGAAGTCGCTTCATACAGGGCTAAACATCTCGGCACGCCGGGATCGCTCCCCCGAAGTTACTTGCAACATCAAGGGACTGTTGAGCTTCTTCGGGGAGATATTATGGCTCGAATAAGCATATTATTCCTGCCCACACGCAAAATACGCGCTTAGACGTGGAGTTGCGGAAAACAGCCCGTTGTAAACTAAACTAAACTTTTTTTTTTTTTTTCCGGGGGGTGGGGGGTGGGGGGGGGGGGGGGGGGGGGGGGGGGGGTGGTGGAGGGGTTTTTTTGGTGGGGCGTGGGTGGGTGCGGGGGGGTGGGGGGGGGGGGGGGGTTTTTTGTTGATACTTCCAATTTTTTTTTTTTTTTTTGTTGTTTTTCTACTTATGTGGTTTTTTTTTTTGGTTCCGGGGGTTTGGAAAGGGGTTTGTTGGTTTCTGGTGTTTCAATACTCCAATTGTTAACCGATGTTGGTTAATAATCGATTATATCAACTAACGGTAGCATAGTGGTATATATAAATAAATAGTACAGTTGCGACCTGTTTTAACTAATAAAATAACCAAGTGTAACTAACATTTTTTTAATTGGTACTTACAGTTAATTACCATATTTTTTATTCCAAAAATATTTGCTGCAACGGCATTGACCGAGCTTATCTCGAGTCAATAATTTTAGGCAGTACGCAGTTTTTATAAACGCTTGTAACTTCGGTAACCGTATTCAAAATCCAAAAGGGGGATGCCCATTTTCGGCCATGGAACGCCCAATACGCATTGCTATGCATTTGTTAAAAAAATATATCTTTATTTATGGTTATTAATCGCGTTATTCATTTATCCTAAAAAGAGGAAAATTTTTGCACAAAAAGAGGTACTGAAATAATAAAAATAAAATTAGGTAAATGCGTAATTCATTAGTTTGTGGATAAAATAAAAAAATTGCCAGTCACAAATCTCATTAAAATCGATTCCCTTTTTTAATCGATTATTTACGGTGTCATTATTACAATGCTAATATAACTTTTCCATAATTAATATGATGTTATGATATAGGTGTATGACAACGGATATTTATTCAAAGCAGCCGATACGCAACCGTAGTTAAACAGTTGTTTATCCGACTACAGACGAAAAAGGATGGTTATGTTTTTACTGTGTGTGTGGGTGGCTAAGCTGAATCGCTTTTTGCAATGGTGCTTAAAAACTACTTGACTGATTTAAAACATTCTTTCATCATTACAATTCTATTATGACTGAAACGTACGATGCATTTTATGGTAGAGGACGCTACTTTCAACGAATATATTTATTTAGCTAAACTCGTAAAATACTTTCACCGCTATAATGTTATGTATATTTATAGATATCTAATGTAGGACGCATTTTTATTATAGAGGGCGCTACTTTCTGTGAATATGTTTTTATTAGCTAATCTCGAAAAAACTTGACCGATTTTGAAAATTCTTTCACCATGAATGAGGGCGTTAGGGCGTGATAAAATTATATTATTAAAATAATTATTTGTGATATTAATACTTTCTAAATAAATAAAAGTAAATACCTACCTAAGATGATCAAATCCTATTATTATTTTTAAAATTTAACAATCGTATTACACACTTTACCTACTTAGGTTGATTGTTTTAGATATAGGTAATAAATCTAAAATAAGAGAGCTCCACTTAAACGAAAAAATAATTAATAAAATATAACTAAAATTAGCCCAATGTGAATCGGCCTCGCAAGCCAATGAAGAGTTCCGTAGAACAAGCAAAGATTCTACATCGAGTTAAAATACCACTATCATTATCGCCAGCAAAAAGTTACTTTGTTTTTCCTAGTTTTTGTATAAAGGACAAAATTGTAATTATGGTTCTTGAAAATAAGCTACTTTTAGCTCAAAAAAAGGACTAACCTACATTATAGGGCTTTCTGTGGTTTATTCATTACGAAAGAGAAAAACTATTGCACAAAAAATATTTTTATCAATTTCAAGCTAAAAACAACCGTTGTTCTCTACTCACTGTTCCATCAGCATTGCGGGTATGTCTTTTTGCGAATACAATGCGAATACTATGTACCTCCAAAATGTAGAATCAGTAACTACCATTTAAATAGTAACTCTTGGTATTTACTTTTAGAATCAATATATAACCATATTAAAACATTTAGTGTAGCACAAATTATAGATTTTTCTACATTATTGTAAGATGATATATACCATCATATAGACTTTGAAAATATTTACAGTATGCCTGAACATACTGTACATTATTATCTAGGCTTATCAAAGGCAAAATATCAACAAATTCTGTCTGAAGTTCCCAAAATGTCAAGAAAACATAGTGGATGTTTTGCACTTGCTGTATATTTGATGAAAGTAAGAACAGGAGATAGCGATGAATGCATATAGGCATTATTGCAAGTGCCAAGAAACAAATTAGAGCAGCTCATGAATATGGCCCGCGAAATATTAAATCAGGATGTTGTTCCTATGAATTTTATCCATCGTTACCACTCTCTGTGCCAAATTCCATTCAGTAATTATGATATTATATTAGAGGCAAATAATTTCTTAGCTTTCCTAGATGTTTTTGTTATCCAAAATCTAACAACATCATAGGTCACACTGTGTATAGATATACAAAGACCTTTTTTACAAACTGATATTTAAGCGGTGAATCTCACCTTCACAGTTAGTTACCGTGAACAAATCTTTGTTACAGAGAGCATATGGGATCTGTGAGAGCAAGTATCTGGCTGTAGAGCTTCAGCACGTCAAGCAGGTTCTGCACAGAATCAAGCTTCGGGTCCCTCGTCTACGTCACAGTGACGGAGTGAAGCCGACCGCAGTTGAGCGTGTGCCTGCTGTACTACCGTATGTCAAGGGTGTCACCCCAACCAGATAGACATACATAAGATTTGATAAACCCACAAATCCTCGCGAAAGAACCTTAATCCCTACCAAGGATGATATGTGAGGCTATTGAAATTAATAAACATCCTAATTTCAATAGAGAAGGCGGTTGGGTACTACCACCTGCTTGGGACACTATAATTAATAGAATTAAAACTAAACCCAAGCATACCACTACAAGACTTAAAGATCTTAGTAAGTTAAATCTGCGTAGATTGGACTATAAAAATAATAATAAAAAGCTGAAGGTACTCCATGTTAATACTGACATTGGGATGGCAGTCACCTCAGTCGCCCGTGACCATGGGTGCTATAAAGCACCTGAAACGTCAGGAATAAAAATTAAAGAAATTAAAAGCAATAAAATTAGTAAAAGTAGTCGTTAAAAATGTATTTGTGAAATAAAACTTTTATATCATAAAAATCCCGACTTTTTTAAACCAATTCCTTAACCATTTCATTATGTTAATTGCATATTATCATTTCCATATGCTTTTATATGTGGGCACCCATGGCCGGTGTCTATGAACAGTGGGCATTCCCCTTTGTCGTCTTTGTAGATTTTTAGTACTTTTACTGCATAATGTGAGCCAGTCCATATGGCAAGCACGCAGACATTTTTATTCTCCATTATTATTTCTCCAGAGATAGGATGTTTCTTTTTTTACGTTTAGTGACACATTGATACTTATATTTATTTTACCCATTCCAACTGTTTTTTTTAATAGGAGATAGGGGCAAACGAGCATACGATTCACCTGATGTTAAGTGACTACCGCCGCCCATGAAGAACTGCAACACCAGGGGAATTGCGAGTGCCTTTCCGGCCCTTTAGAAAGGAGTAAGCTCTTTTCTTGAAGGTCCCTAGGTCGTATCGGTCCGAAAAAATCGCCGGTGATAAACTATTCCACAGAGAGGTCGTACGCGGAAGAAAACTCCTAATGAAACGTACAGTAGTGGACCGCCAAGCAACCAGATGGTGAGGATGGTATCGGGAATTTTGACGTGACGTACGTTCGTGAAATTTGGCGACTGGAAATAATCCGAACAATTCCTCAGAACACTCCCCGTGGTAGATACGAAAGAAAATGCAGAGATGCAACATCCCTACGCAGCGCCAGTGAATCGAGCCGATCAGAAAGCACTCGGTCTTCGACGATTCGAGGCGCTCTGTGCTGGAAGTCAAGTGGAAGGAGCTGACACTGGGGAGCCCCAGCCCAGAGATGGGAACAGTATTCCATGTGCGGCCGAACCTGCGCCTTATAAAGTTGAAGGTAATTTATACCGGCACACTGTCTTGCTCTGCTGAGCACGCCAAACTTTTTAGAGGCCAAATTGGCCTTCTCCTGCAAGTGACTACGAAACTGCACATCACTCGATATATCGACGCCGAGGATTCCGATACTGGCTGAGGGAAGTGGCCTTGAAACTGAGGAGATACGACAAAGGGGTTCTTTTTAGCGGTTAACGCGCAAACTTGTGTCTTTTGAGGGTTAACCTGGACTAGATTTAGTCGCCCCCAATCTGAGACTTTGTACAGCAGAGACTCGACTTCAGACAAAAGTTTGTCCCGGTACTCGGAGACGTTTTCTTGAGAAATATTGGCACGGCCAGTGTAAAGTGGCCGGTGTGATATGCAGAAGAAACAGCATTGGTGATAGCACGCAGCCTTGTTGAATGCCAGCATTAATAGGCTTGTAATCGGAGCATGCACCGTCTACAACGACCTTGATGCTCCGATCTGCAAGAAAGCTGGTGATCCAATTGCACAATTTCTCGGGGAGCCCATAGGAAAGGAGCTTCAAAAGAAGCGCACGGTTCGGTACGAGAAGCGCAGTCTGCGGGATTCAACTCCCCTGGGACATATCTCCAGGTTAGAGACGTGCCAGAATTCTGGATCAGAGACACGCGGTTCGACACAAAGACCTCAAAATTGTGAGGTGCAACTCGGAGCCAACAAAGTACTACCTCACTGTCCGACCAAGCGTAGACGCCCGTAATGTCGATTACAGACTTAAATATTCGCTTGGTCCATGATTTAGGAGGGGGATCGAGTTTGACTCGATACGTGAAAGTATCCTGAACAGGTGATATTGAATTCCCAGAAGTCTCTAGATTGGTTCGAAGTGGGGTCTTGTTGATCCTTAGGGGGTCGGGGAAATTCGACAACAATTTGCGCAACTCATAACCTCCGGACTTCAGGATGGCAAAAAATTCGTCTCGCAATACAAGATCCTCATCGACGGTGGAGGCGCCCGTGCAAATGTCGTCCATGTAGACTGAATTCTCCAAAATAGATGCCCCCCGAGCGTATCTTAGTCGCTCTCTCTCGCAGCGAGTTCGAGGAGGGTTCGCATGGCGATATACGGGGTGGACCTGAGTTCATAGGTGGTGGTGTTAAACTCAAACACCTGTATCGGATCGCTGGGCTTTTCGCGCCACAATATCAGCTGATATCGACGGTCATCACGATGGATCATCCGAATGTCGGCTACAAAAACCACTTGGTGCCGACGGAAGCGGGTCAAAATGTCGGATATGTCCTTGTTCAATTTAGGACCAGAGTGGAGACACTGGTTCAGGGACACACCATTTGACGAGGGGGCGGAGCCGTCAAAAACTACCCGAATCTTACTCCCAGGGTTCCTCAAGACCGCATGGTGAGGGAGGAAGTAGTGCTCCTGTGACCGCCAGTCGAAGTGGGACGGTGACATGTGTCCCAGCTCTTGATACTCGCGCATGAACTCGACATATCTATCGCGAAAGGCTGGGTCGCGTCGCATACGGTGCTCCATGGAAAGCAACCTCTTTTCGGCCAGGGTACGAGATTGGCCCAAAGGGGGCCGTGAATCAAGAAAGGGTAAGCGAGTGACAAAACGACCGTCGACAAGACGGATGGTATTGTTCTGGTAGAACAACTCGCCCTCAACAGAACAACACTCCTCAATTTCCCAGAACCGCTGGACGACGTCCGAAAGGGACACGCCCACCACAGAGAGCGGGTCGGCCGTCTGAGGAGGTGGAGACCACAGAACCGGTCCAAAGAAACTGTGCCCAAATACAGTTGCCATGGCTGACAAGCCATCGGGCTGTAGGGCTCGTATCTCGCCTAACAGGATGAACCCCAGCACGTCGGCCCCCAGCAACAAATCTATAGGCCCAGGTTGGGACCACTGAGGGTCTGCCGGTCTCAAACACGACGCACAACGAACCGCGCTGTCGTTTATACGGACTTTAGGGAGAAAACCTACAATGTCATCGAGGACCGTTACCTTAACTAGAATATGAAGGTGTTCGCTGGCAGGGCCAAACACCAACCCCGCTTCAACGTTCCCTAGGAGCAGGAGGCTCGGCACCTCCGATACCTACCATTGGACGTGATTCAGAGCTCCAGGGGAGCCCTAGTCTTCCCACCAACCAAGTGGAGGCCACACAGCGTTGTGAACCAGAATCCAACAGAAAGCGAATTGTTAAACAGTCGCCACTCGGGTTGTACACCTGAGGCCGCCGACAATAGAACAGTTTAACAAGTGGACTGTTGACGGCTCAAAGTATCAGTGAAGGCGGCCGTGGTGGGAGCTAGGGCGGCAGCTTCCTAGCTGGAGCTGCCTCCATCGGACTGACACTCGAGCCGGGGGTCACGAAAGCGGCATTCCGGCGGCATCTCACTGACCCTTGGGTGGAAATCACCGAACGGGCCAACCTGAGGAGCTTCGGGGAACCTCGGCCTTGAGGCCCGGGACAAATTCGAGGTCGCAGGAACCCAGTAGTACCGGCCAACGGGGGTGAGAAGGATCTCGCTGACCGCTGAGTGGCCTTAATGTTCCTCTCAACACGCTGAGGGGGTGACGAACCCCCCGCCCTGGTGGAACGACCCCCCCGACGGGTCGGAGGAGGGACCCCCTTCAAAACCAGGGGCACGGTGGCCGGCAGGGGAGCGACGAGCGTCGCCCGACAGAGGGCGTGGCTGAGCGCCCCCGCCCGTGGAGGTTGAGGACCCGGCAGAGCCCCGAGAGGAAGCGCCGTTCGCACCCAGGCACAAAACGGCATGGTGATTGCCCTGGCAGTGCGGACAGGGCCGTTTGTTGGCAGGCCGCTCCTTGGCGATGGTTCGTCTCGCTGGGACCGGCTTACTCAATAAATTCGGGCACAGCGTCACCCGGTGATCGGATGCTCGACAGTAGGAGCAGGAGGGCGCCTCCCCTGGCCGCTAGGCCACTATAAGAAGGTAGGGGGCGGCGCCCTCCCGCGGGAGCTCCGTTCGGTCTGAGGGGGGTTGGCGACGACTTGCCCGGGGGGTTCCGCCTCTCCCTGGGCACGGCTCGGTTGGCAGTCTGTAGGTCGTCGACGGTGCCCGCTGCGTTTTCAATCTGCCTGCACTGCTCCTCCAAGAACCGCAGCAGGTCCCTGAAGGGCGGAACATAGGAGGCGCCGTCCCCGTCGTACCTCTCCTCGAAATGGATTCGAAGATCGAGAGGTAGGCGGGACAGCACAATGTGGAGCAATAAAAAAGACCATTCGTCCACCGGTAAATAAAGCCACCTCAAAGAACAGGCCACCAAGACTGGATTTACGATGTCCGGACGTAGTCTGGCCCGGTCCTTAAGCAGCGGGAGGTTTAGCAGCTGCTTGACGTATTCGTCCGCAATTCGCCGTACGTTGGCGTACCTTCCGGCGAGGAGGTCCCGAGCGGTCTGGTAGGCGTCGTCCGACAATTTCAGATGGCCGACGACGCCCAGGGCCTCCCCCTCCAGTGAGGCCAGGAGGTAAGCCATCTTCTGGCTTGGTGTCAAGTCCCTCCGGGCGTCTACTAGGCTATCAAATAGTCCAACAAAGGTCAGCTAGTCGGAGAGGACCCCGGTTCCGCTGCCAAAAGCTCAGTGCAAGCCTCCTCCACTACGGCCCTTCGGGCCATGACCTGCTCGAGCTGCTTCTCTAAGCTATGGACCCGATCGGGTCGCCCTATCAAGGTGTTGGCGTTCGCGGCCCAGCGCAGCTCCACCTGCAAGCGAAGCGCCGATGGCTTGTGCGATGGCATCACTACTCAATACAATTACTATTAATTAAATTAAACACAATTACACTACACGGCAAGTACACACTACAGTCGGTCAACAAGATGCCCCGCTGAGGCGACCGATTCTTCGGCAATTTAGTCTACAATACAAATACAAATACCTGACGCGCAGGTACCTAACTCTAAACTGCACTCCGTTTGCGCAGCCTAACAGCGTGGTTCGAACCACCGATCCGCTAACAAACAACAAAAAAAAAATATTATATTACGGCCGGGCGTGATTGTCGAAACAATCAATCACGCTCTGCTACCAGCGATGTTACGGCCGTCAGTTACCCCGACAAAAGTTGACTGAACTAGGGCCCATAGTAATCCAATTCGACGAAAAACTGAGGGGAGGGCCCAAGGGCCTATTGATAATTAATTTATAACGGCTAGATACGCAAACACAAAACTTACCGGATTCCAGAAGTAGGTCGACCACAAGGCGTCGTTAGGGGCAAGTAAATGACATGTGTGAGAAGTGTGTAATATAACCCGACGTCACCGATATAATCAGATAGCAGAACCGCATGCGCTGCCCAGCTTCTCTTGTGCAATCACTACAGAGGGCGTTAGCCACTATCGGAACTAAAGTCCAACGTCACTTAGCACAAATATAATCGGAGGGAACGCGATCTACACCCAGATCACAAAGTTTAGCGTTCCACACGAAAGCAAAATTCCTTCGTACAATTTCACTAATTTATTTTAACTTTAATTAACTACACAAGCCACCCGTCGACGCAAATTAATAGCAATCGAAGTTAAAATAGTCACTCAAACTCAAAAGCCTCGTTGTCACGTATATTAACGACAAAATACAACACCATGGAGGCCGTCGTTATTCGACGCAGTAATTCTTATCAATACTCGCGATCTCTAATCGACACGGCTCGCTCACCAAGATAGTTCTAGACTCGTAGGCGCGGCTGTAGGCCGCACACCCTGTCCCCCCGGCCCCGCCGTCAAACCGGTTCCCCGCTCGAGACGCGCGCCTTTGTAAGTTACAAATTGTTACAATTATGCCTAAACAAATAGACTAACACGAAATTCGAAAATGAGAAAAATCAGTTCTTTTCAGGTATTAATGCTTTTTTTTTTTTTTTAATCTACACTATTATTTTTTTTTTTTTTTTAGTAACTGGAGTTTTTTTTTCAATCGTCCACTATAGCAATACTATCTACACTAATATTATAAAGAGGAAAACTTTGTTTGTTTGTTTGTATTGTAATGAATAGGCTCATAAACAACTGGACCGATTTTAAAAATTCTTTCACCATTCGAAAGCTACATTATCCACGAGTAATATAGGCTATATTTAATTTTGAACAAAAATAGGGTTCCGTAAGATATTAGGGTTTTTCGGACACAAGGTGTAAAAAATCAACCAAAAAAGTTACTTATTTTGCGTACCCTGCCTAAACTATTAAAGATAGAACCATAAAATGTTCTAAGTAATTGTAGATCTTATAAATATCTATCACTAAGTACAGTTAATGTAGATAATATTTGGTCTTTGAATGATTAAAATTGGACGTTTGGTTCTGAAGTTATAGCGAAATTAAAATGTTACGATTTCTGCTGCACGGCCCGTTGCGAAGTAGGCGTTACCAAGGCCCGGTGAGCGTGTGGGAGGGGGAGTTTAGATCTATGAGTAAGGTACCCGCGCGGCTCAGTCGCGCGGTCGGCTCCCTACGCAGCGGTCGTGCGTGAAGTCTAATAATTTTCGTGCGATTTTTTTTAGGTTTCGTTCTTTAAACTACACCTACGCAAAAGTTCTTCTCAGAGCTAAACAACAGTTCTTCTTAGAGCTAAACAACAGTTCTTCTTAGAGCTAAACAACAGTTCTTCTTAGAGCTAAACAACAGTTCTTCTTAGAGCTAAACAGCAGTTCTTTTCAGGGCTAACCAACAGTTCTTTTCAGGGCTTACCAACAGTTCTTTTCAGGGCTAACCAACAGTTCTTTTTAAAGCTAGAATATTACACGCTAATAACATTATCTTAAACATTTGAAAATGCGTAAGAGAGCCAGGTCTCAACTTTCTAAACATAGTTCTCAAGCACGGGCAGCAAAAATACGTCGTATGGGAGAATCTTCACCTGAACGTTCACAACGCCTTGCTGAACAAAATCAGAGAAACTCTCAGGTACGCGCACGAGAGTCGAGTGTCGAACGTTCACAACGCCTTGCAAAACAAAATCTGAGAACCTCTGAGTTACGTGCACGAGAGTCGAGGCTGGAGCGTTCCCAACGTCTTTATGAACAAAATGTAAGGACCTCTGACTTACGCGAACGAGAGTCGAGTGTCGAGCGTTCGCAACGCCTTGCCGTACAAAGCTTGAGAACCTCTGAGCTACGCGCTCAAGAGTCGAGGCTGGAGCGTTCCCAACGTCTTCATGAACAAAACGTAAGGACCTCTGACTTACGCGAACGAGAGTCGAGTGTCGAGCGTTCGCAACGCCTTGCCGTACAAAGCTTGAGAACCTCTGAGCTACGCGCTCAAGAGTCGAGCCTGGAGCTTTCCCAACGTCTTCATGAACAAAATATAAGGAACTCTCAGTTGCGCGAAAGAGAGTCGAGTGTCGAGCGCTTGCAGCGACTTAGAGCTCAGGCAGAGAGACAGCAGTTGTCCACAAATAGAGTTCGCAATCGAATTTTAGCTAACAGCAACCGACTGGCTTTCAGATATGATCCGCAGTTTGATTATGCACAACAAGCGTCCGTCCAAATCGGAGTCATGAATAAGATCTGCTCTAACTGCTCTGCCAAGAAATGGGCGGACGAACCTAATGGTATTTGCTGTGCTTCAGGTAAAGTTTTTTCTTCCTAACCTGCAGGAGCCGCCACAACCAATAAAAAATCTTTTGACTAATAACCATCCATTATCTGGGCATTTTTTAACATACATACGTAAATACAATAGTCTTTTTCAAATGACTTCGTTTGGCGCAAAAGAAATCAGGGAAGGAAATTTTATGCCCACTTTTAAAATTGAAGGACAAGTGTATCATCTAATTGGTAGCCTTTTACCACCATCAGGCCAAAACCCACAGTTCTTGCAAATATATTTTATTTCGGATGCAGACCAGTTATCGTTGCGATCAAGCATCGGACCAACCTTAAAAATGGATTTAATTCACGAATTACAGACCGCTTTAAATAATCATAACGTGTACATACGAAGTTTTAAACAAAACTTAGAACTTAACTCCTCAGATAATTTAAAGTTAATTACGTTACGTTAATTAGATACGGCAATCAGGGAAGATAGCGATTGCAGTTGCTTCGTCAGGAATTGCTGCAACTCTCTTGAACGAAGGAAAAACTGCTCACTCTACGTTTAAACTCCCGCTATCCGTATCTTTAGATCAACGGTCTACGTGCTCTATTCGGAAAAATGGGCCTCTTGGTAAGTTGCTGCAAGACGCGTCGTTGGTAATATGGGATGAATGCACCATGAGTCATAGAGCTCATGTGGAGGCCGTGGACCGTACTTTAAAAGACCTTCGAAGCTCTGCTAATGTCATGGGTGGTATCACTTTTGTATTTGCTGGAGATTTCCGACAAACGCTTCCTGTCGTCAACAGAGGTACGCGAGCAGATATTATAAAGGCATGTTTAAAATCGTCTCACCTTTGGACATCTGTTCAACATTTGAATTTGCGTACTAATATGAGAGCTCATCTACATGGAAATACGCATAGCAATTTTCCACAACAGCTGCTGAAACTGGGAGAAGGAATTTTTCCATCTTTAAATTTGGGCACCGATTATGCGGTTACTTTGGATGAGTCTCTGGGGCAAATGTCTATAATTTAGATAGTCTGATAGATGCTATATATCCTGACATCGAAAACTTACATCAAAATGATTTTCGTTGGCTGTGTTGTAGAGCAATAGTTTCTCCCAGGAATGAAACAGTCAACGAAATAAACAATTTAATTATGCAGAAAGTACCGGGTGAAGTTAAGTGCTATAAATCCATAGACACCGTCACTAACATCGAGGACGCAGTGCACTACCCCCAGGAATTTTTAAATTCTCTGAACCCCTCTGGGCTTCCACCTCATGAACTGTCCTTAAAAGTTGGCACGCCGATAATGCTTCTCAGAAATTTAAGACCCCCCAACATGTGTAATGGCACGAGACTTCTTATAAAGGAGCTAAAAGATAATTTAATAGTTGCGAAGATTATCACCGGCCCTGCAGCTGGTGAATTAGCTCATATACCAAGAATACCCATGATCCCTACTGATTTGCCTATACCCTTCAAAAAGGCTCCAATTTCCAGTAAAAATTTCTTTCGCACTCACGATAAACAAATCCCGGGGCCAAACATTCAAATTAGTAGGAATTGATTTACGAAAAGAATGTTTTACGCACGGGCAACTTTACGTTGCCCTATCACGGGTCGGGGCTCCCGACCATCAGTATATTTTGTTACCAGAAAATAATATAACGTCAAATGTTGTGTATAGAGAAGCTCTACAATAGTAGCTTAAGTTTTCTATCCTAAAACAACGGGTTGCACTCCGGGACTTAACAACTAACATCCACAGAAAGAAAATCTGTTCAGCCTGCGGATAGTGACTGCTTCGTCGATGTTAGTGTCGGTGTCTGTGAATTGACCTGGGAATCATTTTGTTTGCTGACCGTGTCTTTCCTGGGTAGGCTTTTTGCAGCGGTAACCGACATCCACGCGGGCGGAGCCGCGGGCGACCGCTAGTTTGTCATAACAGGTACGATAGTATAGAACTAGTTAAGATGATACAATACAGAGTACCAAATAGGCCATTGTGTCGCAGAGTTCGTGCCAAATACACATTTTTTACTAATAAATGTCGAACCAACGTAGGTAAAAGATCCCCTATATATATGTTGTTAAATTGTTATAATAATACTTTCAATAATATTGACATTTTTGCTCACAAGGTGGGTATTTATAAAAAATAATTACTTTCAGTACTCAGAGGAGAATGAGTTTGTATAATTGGTTATTACAATAATTATTATTTTTCTTTATTATTGTGTCATTTGAAAACACAATCACTGTATTATATGAAAAAAATTGTACGCTATTCTCAATCTAAACATTTGTTAACAGTAATTGGTGGTCAAGGGTTGCACTATTATATTATATTTTTGTAGTGAATGTATTTTAGATAAATAAATATTGTGTAAACTGTTTGTTGATTCTAATAAATTAAAAAAAACACTACAAGGCAAATATAGAGGATAATGTTTTAAATATCTACTATTTCTCATTTCTGGAGTAAAGAAAACAATTAACATGTTCACATACTTTAATATCACAATATTACATACATGTGCATTGTGCATATTACATTCTTACATAGTTACATTTTTCAGTCTGTTGTACATTTTTCTCAGTCTCTCGACATTACGAAAGAAAACAAGTTACACAAAGTTTTAGAAGACGTGGCAATAACTAATACCACAACAAACATAAAACAACGTAGGCTACGTAAGAAATATAGTTTGAAAAATGTTAAAACAATAGGTAATGACATCACCTTTAAAAGTTAATATAATGTGTTATGTCAAAAACAAAGTTGATCCAAAGATACTCCCGTCATTAATAACAAAATATTTTAAAACTATTACACACTTAAAAACTCCAATTTACTCATTGCAGACGTCTAAGGACTTGTATCATGTATCAAACAAAAAAATCAGCAACAATGCAATATACGCTCAATCTCCTTACATACATATTATATACAAGCATTCAAGCGTTCATCCGATCGCACACGTTTACTCAAATACTTAATCAAGCACACCAAATGTATCAGGATTATAAAAATTCGTCATTCACAAGCTGGAGTTTCAAATAACACAACATCAGACATCCTATAACATAAAGAAACAGTTTATTGACATCACAAATGTGAGAATTTCAGAGATTTCAAACATTCTTTCGATCAAAACACAAACAGTCCAAAAACATGTTGAATCACTTTACTAACACATTCACATTCACTAACACATTCACATTCACTAACACATTCACATTCACTAACACACTTCACAACAGTCCAAAAACATGTTGAATCACTTCACTAACACACTCCATTACACAGTATATTTATGGCATAGTAACTAGTTCGAAATAACTGTTCAAAAATTATAACCATCGATGGAAAATTATAATTTTATGTTACTAGTTTCTGAATACGAAAAATTACTTAACCTTGTTTTTGCTTGTCTGGAAATAACATACAATTTTTGATGCTTTATTTTGAAAGACGAAGATAAGACAGAAAGGAAAATGTGAGTTACATTTAAATATTTAATGTTTATGACAATTCAGATAACTTTACTATTTAGTGCCAGCCACTGTAAATTAAGGATAGTTTGGGGAAGTCAACATAAAATTTTAACTAATTAAATGGGCTGAAAATTTTGTCTACTTCACAAATATTTTAAATATTTTTTTGGTTGAGATATGTGATAGACATGAGATGTGACGCACTTTTTTAATATGTTATTATTTATTACATGATTAATCTGGACATTCCAGAATGAATAAAAGACGAAATAGGTGGGGTTAAAATATAGATGATAAACATTTAAAAAAGTGTGTAGATGGGTATAAATGTTTCATAATTCCCACAAATGAACAATGGACTTCCACCAAGATATAACAATCGTAGACATAAATTATTGGAAAACATTTAGTAGTAATGTTTTAGGTATTTTTACAGTCGATTTAGTCCTTGCATACACATGTTCAACCTTTTATAAAAATGATAGGTGAAGAAATATGTTTTATTCTTTACAAGAATAATTATTTCTATTTATTAGCATGAGTGCAAACTGATTACAATTTCATTTTGTATTTCAGAAAATATCTATAAATTGTTCTCGGCCTGGTGCTCCTATTTCTTAATATCGAATGAAAAAGGTTAGGTTAAAATTACAACTGAATAATAACTGAAGCCTGTAAATAACACAGAAAATGACAACAAATTATAAATGTTATACATTTTTAGTTGCGTTTAAATATATACTAAAAAAAGCATTATAAAAGCTGTTATATATATAAAATACAAATGTTATTGCTTATAATAACTGAATGCAAATGTAAAGTTTTCGGAACACAAAATTGAATAAATGTCGTACATTTTCAACTTTATTTATCAAATATATAATAACGGCAATTCCGTATAAAATCCCGTAGATCAACATATCTGGACGCTGTAAGTGTTAAGATACATCTGAAGGGCGTGTCGGTGCGGAGGCTCCAATGCGGCTATTCTAGGAGGCAGCAAATCCGGCCACTGACGAGACATGTTGCCTAAACTCTCTGCCAAGTAGCGCTTGGGATCTTCAATGGCTGGATATTAATTTCAATGACATATCATTAATAAAGACTTATGTTTAAAAACTTTAACCAAATGATTTCATAATGTATCAACCCCACAGAGCAATACAGGCCACATGCGGAATGGACGGGTGTAGCCTTATGCAGGCGTTCCTCTTTCTTAAAACACAAGTTCATGCGGTCCTATGTGTACAATAAAACAAGTTGCAGCCACACTACGCACTAGACTAAACCTAGTTTAACCTACAACAATGCCTTCACGTTCAAAAAATTTGCAAATAGTGATCTGCCACGTTACGAGGGTGGATTGAAAAGTACTCGGCCTAACACAGATCCATTCAATTCTAAAAATCAAATCTACCCACATTATTTAGTTCAGTTCAGACTAGTTCATTGTGTGAAGTTCGAAACGTGTGCGATAATTAGTTGTGATTTTATAAATTTATTAACAAAGTAATCGGACATAATTTCCGCGAATGGAGCAAATCGAGCAGCGTGCCGTCATTAAGTACCTCCATAAGAAGGGGCTATCATCAAAAGCCATCCATGATGACATGGTCAGTACATTAGGCGATTGTGCTCTGTCATATTCATCCGTCAAAAAATGGATAGCAGAATTTAAGCGTGGTAGAGAGAGTGTGAAAGATGAACCCCGCTCTGGAAGGCCTTCGACGTCAACTACTGACGAAAATATTAAAAAAGTACTTGATTTAATAATGGGAGACCGCAGATTAAAAATTAGAGAGATAGCCGAGATTATAGGCATCTCTTATGAACGAACTCAAAACATCATTGTCAACGAGTTGGGTTTCCACAAGGTGTCTGCGAGGTGGGTTCCGCGACTGCTTTCAGTTGAACAAAAAAGGACGCGATTGACTATTTCACGCGACTGTTTGGAGTTATTTGAAGCCGATGCAGATGATTTTTTGAATCGTTTTGTTACTATGGACGAAACATGGGTTCATTACTGTACACCGGAAACAAAACAACAATCAAAACAGTGGAGAAGACCTGGTTCACCACCCCCTAAAAAGGCTAAGTCGATTTTGTCGGCAAATAAGGTGATGGCTTCAGTATTCTGGGACTCGAAAGGTGTGATTATGATTGATTATCTTGAAAGGGGTCAGACTATAAACTCTGATTACTACTGCACCTTACTACGTCGTTTACGAGAGGAAATAAAAGAAAAACGTCGAGGAATGCTAAGAAAAGTCCTGTTTCATCAAGATAACGCCCGTGTTCACACGTCAGTACAATGGCTGAAATTCACAACTGTGGCTTTGAACTGTTACCGCATCCGCCGTATTCACCTAATCTGGCACCATCAGACTTCTTTCTGTTCCCTAACCTAAAAAAGCACTTGGGAGGTCAAAGATTTTCGACAAACGACGAGGTCAAAGCAGCTGTAGACGCATATTTTGACTCTAAGGAAGAATCATTTTTTTTCAACGGTCTAAACGCTTGGAAGGGAAGGAGGTGGCAAAAGTGTATTGAACTTGATGGTGATAATGTAGAAAAATAAAAATATAACTGATTTAGTATGTGTTTATTTTCTTGGTTAGGCCGAGTACTTTTCAATCCACCCTCGTAAATTTACAAAGTTAATGTGTTACCATTAAAATAAAAGTAATTTTTAATCACAATATTGCAATATTATTTATTTTTCAACTTAAACATTACAATAATAACAGTCGTGTTGTTTCGGATTTGCTTAACAACACAGTTGCTCGCTCTCATGTAATATGTGGATCGGTCGAGAGACTGATCCAAGTTTGTATCCGAGTTGTCCTATCACCGAGCGATACTGTTATAATTTATCAAGTTTGTTTGAAATTGTTAGTTTATTGATTTAATTGTCATGTGTTAGTATCAGATGTCCGCAAAGAACAACAGACAGTTTTGTATATCGGGAATAAATGTTATGGTTACTCTACTCCGGTCCGCTGATGGCCTGTGTTGCTCTATGTTCCATATACTTATGTGTACTGACAATATGCACTGATTGTACACTATCGTTTTCTATTTAGTTTTGAGGAATACGTGACGAGATGTGTCATGATCTTCCGAACGATGGATGTGGCGCTGAGTAGGGTTCATTGAATGACTTCTTGGTGGAATTTAGGCTCAGCTAGTAAGGCACTTTGTTCAAAGTAAAATATACCCGACAACAACACCTTGTTACCAACCACTACCGGTATAGGCGTGACATAACCGTTACATATGGCCTTTGTCTTGTACATGTTCACACACCTTTACTTCTATTAAAAAGCCACTTGCCATTTGGTGGGCTTTCAGCTTCGCATGTCACTTTAACGTTGTCATTCATTCATCCATCCAGTACAGCCCATAAAAGTCCATTGCTGAACACAGATTTCCCTCAAAGAACGCCTCATATGGGATTTTGTAATAGTTGCCACGCATGTCAGTCAGGTTGGCAATGGCAGCTCGCTTTGAGTTGCTATCAGGAAGGTGTTGCTGCTCATCTCAAGTTTCAGTTTGCCTCTGTCGCCTATAACGACACCTACGGGACGATATGCAGTAGTAGATGTTCTTATACCGGCACTACACGGTTAGTTAGGTTTAATGTTACAAAATAATAAATATTAAACAATAAAAAAAGACACAAAAATTAAATTAGTTGGTCACCGTACCAGCAAGCGGGTCATCGGTGACTCCACGGGCACAAGTCAACTGTGCGTATTGTGCTTGGTACCCGGGCGTGTCGTCCACCTCCACGAAGTGATCATCCGGCAACGAAGACTCGTCTGCGGGCAACTCGAACAGAGATATCAGCGCCTGTGAACAACCGGAAGTAGTAAGTCTTACCGAAGGTTTGTCTACTGACCATCACTGTAAGACGCGATCAAAATATATAAGAGGTGGGGTATTGATGCATTCAGTCTGCTTACACTATTTTAACTACCCATTTGGTATTTAGTTTTTTTTACAGTTACAGTTTGCTTGATGATAAGTGGATGATGTAATATATAGAAACCGGAATCTATAGTTTTAAGGTTAATCTAGTAACTAACTCTTAACTTCTTGCACTTGCAAGACCCCTGACCTCTGATATACAGTCAAAATTGATATTTATATATGTATTAATAATCATACCAAATAAACTAAATTGTGACACGGTATTTAAAACAACGAAGGCCCCAGAATTTCTTACCGGTTTTTGTGAGGTCTTGTTTTCCTAACCGGAAGCCAAATATTTTAACATAAATCTAAAATTCTTCTCGCGCAGTCGCACAGCAGCCGTACTCAACCCGCCGCCGCGATACACACACACGCCGAGCGACAAAGACAAGACGAGTAGAGCGAGAGGGAGCGCGCACCTGCAGCAGGCGCGGCCACAGCGGCCCGAGCGCGCCGTGGCGGAAGTGCGCGCAGTCACACAGCAGCCGCACGCAGCCCACCGCCGTGATACACAGACACGCCGAGCGACAGAGACAAGACGAGCAGAGCGAGAGGGAGCGCGCACCTGCAGCAGGCGCGGCCACAGCGGCGCGAGCGCGCCGTGGCGGAAGTGCGCGCCGTCACACAGCAGCCGCACGCAGCCCACCGCCGTGATACACAGACACGCCGAGCGACAGAGACAAGACGAGCAGAGCGAGAGGGAGCGCGCACCTGCAGCAGGCGTGGCCACAGCGGCGCGAGCGCGCCGTGGCGGAAGTGCGCGCAGTCACACAGCAGCCGCACGCAGCACGCCGCCGCGATACACAGACACGCCGAGCGATAGAGACAAGACGAGCAGAGCGAGCGGGAGCGCGCACCTGCAGCAGGCGCGGCCACAGCGGCGCGAGCGCGCCGTGGCGGAAGTGCGCGCAGTCACACAGCAGCCGCACGCAGCACGCCGCCGCGATACACAGACACGCCGAGCGACAGAGACAAGACGAGCAGAGCGAGAGGGAGCGCGCACCTGCAGCAGGCGCGGCCACAGCGGCGCGAGCGCGCCGTGGCGGAAGTGCGCGCAGTCACACAGCAGCCGCACGCAGCCCACCGCCGTGATACACAGACACGCCGAGCGACAGAGACAAGACGAGCAGAGCGAGAGGGAGCGCGCACCTGCAGCAGGCGCGGCCACAGCGGCGCGAGCGCGCCGTGGCGGAAGTGCGCGCAGTCACACAGCAGCCGCACGCAGCCCACCGCCGCCGCACGCCGCTCGTGCGCGCCGCTAACGCGCTGCAGCTCCGCGATCAGCACGCGCTCCGTGTACATCGCGAACATACTGCCAGAAATATACACTTAGTTTTAATCATTTCACAAAATTACTACGCCGTTGCTTTTACTCTTCCAACCATTTATTTTACTTTTGACATAAGTACACCTAGAACGGGAGATAATATACTCCTTAATCTGATAAATAAATGGCTCTGACGCGGCTTCCGCTGGTGTCGACCAAGGTTAAGAAAAAGGGTAGTAGATGTGGCAAAGAGAACGGTTTGTGATCGAGAGCGCCAGCATAGGACGTCCTTTTTCTTCGTCCTTAGCAGGCGAAAACGACCCCTGCCCCCCCCCCCATTCTTAAATGGCTAACCCAGAGCGTCCGAATTCTGTAATAATTTCCAGGCAAATGGAGATTTGCTTTGCTAAGGACAACATTGACCTCGACTAAGGTCTTGTATGTGACAAGACCTTTGGGTGGCTAACGGTCAAGTTGACTTGTGATCTATATTGATTAAAAAATTATTCTATTCTATTCTATTGTCAGCTGCTGGTAAGATTTTTGTCAGAGCTTATATAATTTACAATAAGAACATTGAACTTTTAACTGTTCTGGAGTACTGCAAAGGATGACCTGGTAACAGCCTTCATAAACGTCAAGGCATAGACACGGGCCAGAGTAATCATTTGCTCAGCATATCTTTCCAGAGATAATTAAATCCTGCCATCGAGTTAAAACGAGTGGCGGAATATGCCCGAAAATTCACCGCCGAACTGATAGACCATTAAGTAATAATAAACTGCGTATTCTGGCAAGAAATCTGACTGGACACTGTTGTCTAAAAATAATAATAATAAATTTTATTGACATAGATTTATACAAATGTAAGCAAGTAACAGTAAGCTAATCATCTAAACAATGTTCAAGATAAGATATACAAATATTTTCCGTTGGACCCCAAACTAAGATAATCCTGTATCTTGGGGTCGGCTTGAAAATGCTTATGTCTATCCTAAGATTAAGCAACTCAAGAATGTGCCGATTCTGTTCCTTAACGGAAGAAACACCTCTACACATCTTGAATAATTGTGGACCCTTAATGCGCAAACGTAAAACTATCTGAAAAACTACGTACTTAGCCCAGAAGAAGTAAAATTGTTCACAGTTTAGCAACTCAACATCGACCTCGTGCATGTCTTATCAGGTCGCGACGTTACACTCTATCTAGTAGGCGGACGCCCTACACTTCGCCTGCGGGTACCAGGCTGCCACTCGAGATCCTTTCTTCCACATCGGTTGTTGGTTCTTCAAGCTATAATGCCGACCTATTGCCACTACAGCTTACTAATCCGTTGGGTTATGTCGGTCACTCTGGTTCTACTCTGGATATCCTCGTTTTTAAGTCTATCACGCAGAGAAACCCCGAGCACTGTACTCTCCATAGCTCACTGAGCGACTTTGAGCTTCCTCTTACAGCCAGCAGCACCAGTCGCACAATTTTGTTTTGAAGTTTTGAGGTATGCCTTATGAGATGTGTATTAAGCTCCCGAATGTTGCCTCCGAGTTGAATCCGTCAATTAAGCTCTCGATCGAAGTTGGACTCTAAACCGTTTGTCTCAGATAAACATACTCGTCAACAACTTCGAACTTAGAGCTCCTTACAACTACCGGCATAGGTGTGATATGAACGATACACATGACTTTTGTTTTGTCCATATTCGTCTTAATACCTAACTGTTGGGAGACTGCCGAACATAGAAGTCATTGAACATAGTGCTTAGGTCTACCAGAGATTCATGATGAGTTTCGAGGATATTACGTCACCCTGTCTTACACCTCTCTGCAGTTGGATAGGTTTCATACACTGGTTATGTACTCGGACAGCCATTATAGCACTACTGTACAAACACTTCAGCACTTCGATATACCGATAGTCATCTTGGCACCGCTGAAGGAACTGTAGCACCGCTCAAATTCGACGGATTCAAAGGCTTTCTTTAGTCTACATACGCCACCACGTACATATGCCACCAAGTGGCAGATTGTACACTTTGGTCTTCTGTACAATTTACCGAAGGGTAAAAGGTATGTATGTGGTCTACGGTACTAAAGCCTTTTATAGACTTTTATAAAATAGCCACGAATTCGGAACACAAGCTCTCTTGATTGTTCTTTAAGGCATACCTTTCATTTTGCAAGTATGAAGCTAACGGGGGAAAAAGATATGCACAACCCAACAAAACGTGAAAATTCACAAGTAAATCAATACGGGGCAATATAAATATTCAGCTCGACGTATAAAAAATGTGAATGAACACTCAGCGAACGAAAATGAAGTCGATTGTTATAAGTCGAGTCGGTAATGAATTGAGCCATCACTAATTGATCAGTAATCGAGCTGTCAAAAGTAAAATAAATGGTTGGATAGAGTACAATATGATGTATTTCAAGAAGCTTAGCAGTGGCGGCGTAAGCGAGTACATCGCCCCATTTCGTCCTGTAGATATTGTTGAGCGCCTAAGTTGATGTCTGGTACCTGGCACTAGCGCCATCTAGTGTCGGGGAACAGAGCGAGGTGAGCTTTTTAGAAAATGCCGTGCCTGAACTTTCCACCAACAGCGCCATCTAGTATCGAATAAAAGAACTAATCTTTCTGGAAAGCTCCACATTCGAACTTTCTGCACCTGGTCGATCGGGGGCCGGTATTTGCTGGAATATTCTGGATGTATTGGTGAAAAAGGCGTATATAAAGGCGTTGAAGCTCGCCACTGGGGCAGTATTGAATTAGCCATACGAGCGAAGCTTTCGGAGCGAAATAAAGTGAACTAAAGTGTTAAGTGTGAATAATTATTAGTGTGATTTAAGTTTTAATTGGTGTTCAGTAATTAAAAGTGTCTATTTTGGTAACTCAATCGGCAGTTTTTATCGTCACGAACCCTAAGCTCGTAACAATATCATAAGAGTCTGTGAGAGTGGCAACGAGAAAATTCAACCTCTGCACTCCTTTCCGTCTGTTTCCCCAGGTCTCATGATACAGATATCCCCATAGGTATCCCCATCATATTTATTTGTATAACTTTATGGATCACCCTTGAAATAAAGCTTATTAAATACAAAAGAATTATTAAAATCGGTTCACAATCTCCTTTGATATGGCGTAACATACATGCAAAAAAATGAACATACACTCGAATTGAGAACCTCCTCCTTTTTGAAGTTGGTTAAAACCCGTGAATGACATTAAAAAGTGTGCGAATCGGTCCCTAACGGAAATGCCAAAAGGTGGCCTTGTGTCTTACAATAGATGCCAAAACAACACTTTCGTTTATGAGGAATAATATCCCTAAATCTGAGTTACCGTTATCGTTACAGCCTATTCATTCATATTCATTTATAGATAAAATTAGCTTATAGTATAGACAACCAAATCGCTTATATCTATATTAAATAGAATAAAATACACAAGAAAAAAAATCAGCAATTATTAAATATAACCATAAATTACAGCCGCAACAGTATAATGAGATCTTTTTACTTTATCATAAATTAAACTTAATTCCTAAACTTATACTATTCTTCTATCTTACGAAGTTATTTAAGAATATTAATATTAGAATAAAAATATTAGAGTTTGTCAAGAAATATGCGTCTGGATTGGCCCTAAGAAAACAGTTTATTAGTCTAACAGCTCTGGAAGTGGGACTGTTATCCGCGTGTGGGAAGCGCCACGTACGCGGACAGGAGAGGAGTCTACGCTTTCGTCTACCAGCGCCTCAATCGTATTGGTACGGTACATAAAGATGTATGGTCTCACGAACTGCAGGATTATCTACTTTGTTAGTTAACAAAAAATAATAATGCATTATATTATATACACTGCTGAACATAGGCCCGCCCTTAGATTACCTCATGGATTGCCAACCCGCTTGCCAAGCTTAGCAGTTATGGCAAATATCCCCCATATTTACCGCAGATTGTTAATTTTAGTCGTTATTAGGAAGCTGCTGCCATCTCCTGATTTTTTCCCTCTGTCGCGTCTTACTGCACCCACAGGATTCTATGGGGTAGCAGATATTCTTACACCGCCCCTTCACAGTAAATCTGAGTAATAAGTGACAAAAATCTGGTAATTACATATAATACCAGCGTAAAATAGTAGCTTAATGCTGCTGCGTTTCGTATGGTGAGTTTAGAGAACCGGAGACCCTTTTTACTCGAAACGAGACATTCCATCTTAGTCCTTACGCGTGACAACGCATCTGCATTTTGATTTGCAATCGAGGATAGATGTCTATGGGCCGCAGCAAACACTTACTGGTGGACTGTGTGCTCATTTGTCACTCTATCCTATTAAAAAAAATTTGATCATCAAGCGATAGTAAGAACAATTCTAGTAAATCTTTTGAACTGTGGATATGCTCAATAACCAGGAGTAAACTATTTATTATTATTTAATTATTTTTTTTATTTAACTTGGCACTTACTTGCTCTGTACGGAGTCAACAAGATCGACAAGCTCGTCTGCCCCGAAATGTGCGGCATAAAAACCGAGGAACGCGATAAGGCCTCGCACGTACTTCGTGGTCTTCGACGAAGACAGCCTTTGGAAGAGTAGCGTTATAATTTGTTTCGTATACGGCTGCATTACCGAGCTGAAAATAGATAAAAGTAAGTTAAGTTACAGCCTAAATACGTCCCACTGCTGGGCACAGGCCTCCCTTCATTTCTGAGAGGGTTTTTAGGGCAAGGAAGTGTTCGCCGCGCTGCCCCAATGCGTTTTGAAGAACTTCATATGTCTTCGAAATATTTTTTTTCTTATTCCTCAGACATGTAGATTTCCTGACGATGTTTTCCTTCTTCGCCGAGCACGTGGTAAATCAGCACTCAAAATTCCAATTAACAATTTAATTGGTGCCGGTGGGGATCGAACCCGGGTTCGTGTTTTGTTATATTTGCAGCGAGGGTTAACCATCTGAGCTACCACGGCTCAAAATAGATAATGATAAATTAAATGAAATTATGATTTTACATGGTTTGAAACTGGGATGTAGTCGTACACTGTTGGCCATATAATAATGTTAAAATTCGCACAGTGCGATATGGTGCAATAGAACCAGAGTAACCGACATAGCCCAACAGATCATCTACCTGAATTGGCAATGGGCCGGCCATATAGCCTCAAAGAACTGAGAACTGACGTGGGAAAAGTTCTCAAATGGCAAACCTCATAACCGTAAGCAAAGTGTAAGGCGGCCCCCCACTATATGGAGTAACGACCTGATAAACCATGCAGAAAATAGGATAGATGACAATGCCTCAGGACTATGTTTTGTGGCATTCGAAGCAGACTTGTAAAGGACTGTAATGACCTTTGATGGTTTTTGAGATGGATTTTGCCATACTTGCCACACTCGGCAATCGGGTTGGCAACTGCAGTTTTTTAATTTCGAGTTTTCCTCCGTCGCCTCTTAACACATCCACGGGACAGTATGGGGTAGTGGATATTCCTATGTTATATTGTATAGTTATATGTGTATGTATATATATGTTACCATATACAAACACATAAAAAATAAAACAACAAGCTTCAAGCGGGCACCATACAATTTTGGCAAGACATGTATTATTATAATATTGCCATACAAAGTAGCCTAAGATATTGATAAGTAGCCTAAGATATGATAGACCTCAAAGAGCTGTGCTAAGTTATGCTTTTTTTTTGATTGCGGTAAAATTGTTTTTATTGTTCTGTTTTTCTATTTTGGTATGTATTTAATGGGGAGGGTTTAGCAGCTGTAACACAGGTCTGTGACCTAGCAAGGTTGCTAAAGATACCTTAATATAGCATTGAGTTAGATTTACATCTTGTCAATGTAATTTTATAAGTTTTTGTTTTTATGTAAAGTATGTTTGCATTCAATAAATATTATATTATTATTATTCCGAGGCATAAAGCCGAATCTAACTACACCTCTCGCTTAAAAATTCGTGACACAAGTTACAAAGGAATATAAACATGCATACACATGTAAAGCATTCACTACTCCACAACCCGCGACCTCCAACCAAACAATTCGGAGGGATCAGGAAAAAAATGTCAAACTATTGGTTAAAAATATACAAATGTGCAAAATCAAGAAAATTTTTTGTTTCAACTCAAAACTTATAATAATAATAGAAAAAGTATGAAGTAACTTACTTTCCAAATTTATAGAGCATTGTCTGCACAAGGTAAAATCCTTCATGGTCGTTTGTCTTGGAAGCAATCAACTTTTGGAATACGCCTAACATTGCATTCTGGAAGATCAAAACAACATAAGTTAATACTTGAGTAAATATAAAATTAAGCATTCATAGTGTTGCTCAATTCGTAATTTTAATATAATTTTTATTTCAGCAATGTATAACTGCATATATTATGTAAAGTAAAGTGTTTATTTCAGCAAATTTATAACAGCATAATGTATGCAAAGTAAAGTGACAATTTTTGAAGATTTAGGGCCTAGCTATAAAATATCTCTTGAACGAGTTTTATTTCTGAAAAAAAAAACCCATAGCAACAATAATATTGTTAATATAGCGAGAATGGAATCAATGGGTGCGTTTGGCAGAAAAAAGCGCTAGCAAGCGCTTGTAAGCAAAATGGCGATCGTAAGCGGTAAGCGCTGTCAAATCGTAAGTAGCTATTTTCCTCCAGGACACGATGTTAGTTTTAACCGGGGAACCTAACCTCATTTAAATATATGTTTGTAAAGTATTCATATTAAAAACTTACCAATCATGAATTTTTAATAACATGTATATGTTTATTCACGTTATTATATTACTTAAAACTAATATTGCACAAAACAACTTATAAACTCTACTTCAAAACAAACAAATTAAATAAGCAAAATGGCGGATTGTGTCAGCGCTACTGAAGTAGTAATCGTGTCCTGGCCGAAAACTATTTCAGCGCTTGTAAGCGCTTGCTAGCGCTTTTTTCTGCCAAACGCACCCACTGTCACTTGGATTGCAAATTATTTACTATAATATAAAATATGAAATGAATAATGCCTGTAATAATTATAATGTGATTGTTTGGTAGGCGATCAATTATAATTTTAATTATTTTCTGATTGGTTGGTTCATAGTGTTTCACCATCAGCCATGCTACGATAGGGTTAGCAACAGTCAACATATTAAGCATATTGCAGTCAAGTCAGAGTCCTAATTGAATAGAAAAAAAAAGATATTCCTCCAAATGGAGAAGAAATGATGAAGGAAATAATATAATAAATATTATTTAATACAATATATGTATAAGACTAAAGTAAAGAAACTGAATGCAGGATTTTTTGATAGATATATTTATATGCTCCACAAGGATTTCAATCCAAATTTCATATGTGGTAGAGCCACACTGCAGCTATATTATGGTTGTAGCACGAATGGGTCGGCTCGACCGGGGAAGACGCGCTCTCACAGAATACCAGCGTAAAGTGGCAGCTTAATGCTGCTGTGTTTCATATGGTGAGTGTAGAAAACCAGAGACCCTTTTTACTGGAAATGGAAACGAGGCATTCCATCTTAGTCCTCAGGGTTGACAATGCATCTGCATTATGATTCTTAATCGAGGATAAATGTAGATGTCTATGGGCCACGGCATCCACTTACCATCAGGTAAACTTTGTGCTCCTTTGTCACCCATATTCTATAAAAAAAGGAAATATATTAAGCTAAACCCTCCATGCGTGCAGGCTACAAAGGATCGAACACACTGGATATTATGTTGGCCACACTGGACGTACTGGACTAGTTGAATACATTGGACATACTGGACACGGAAACAGTTGATATTTTGTCACACTGAACATATTGGAAAAGTTGAACAAATTGGATATGCTGAACTTATTGGAAATAAGATATCTGAATTTACTGGACACAATGAATAAGTTGAACATACATTTTGGATACACAATGAACATGTTGGTCACATTCGACATGTTGGACTTATTAGACACAATAGATAATTGACACAAATTGGATTTGCTGACATACTGGAAACACTGGACATGTTGGACATGTAAGACTTATTGGACATGCTGGACACAATGGACAAGTGAAAATACATATAAATTTATTTGAACATCATGAATATGTTCAGTATCTTACATAACTGTAGAGTCCCATGTGTTGACGATTCCGTGGCTCAGAGGTTTAACAATCAGTTGCGCTGACGACCGCGAGTTCGAATCCCGCACGGAACAAGTATTTGTATGGTCTACAAATAATTGTTCCGGGTCTGGATGTTTGCTTTTGTGAAATTTATATTATGTAAACTGCCTCCACACTACAGGAGAAAATCCTAGTTTATGTATGTTTTTTTTATAGGATAAGGGTGACAAACGAGTACACAGTGCACCTGATGGTAAGTGAATGCTGCGGCCCATAGATATCTACATTTATCCTAGGTTAAGAATCAAAACGCAGATGCGTTGCTACCTTTGAGGACTAACATGGAATACCTTGTTTCCAGTAAAAAGGGTCTCTGGATCTCTACACTCACCATACGAAACATAGCAGCAATAAGCTACTATTTTACATTGGATTCTGTGAGAGCGTGGTCCCACCCCGGTAGAGTCGACCCATTCGTGCTACAACCATAATATAGCTGTAGCATAGTTCTACTATGTATAAAAGGGTAGAAGTTGAACTATTATTTTCTTATGAACTGGTTCATAGTATTTCACCGTAGGCAGTGTTACGGTAGAGTCGGCAATAGTCAACATATTAAGCAGAATCTAGTCAAGTCGGGGTCCTAATTAAATTTAACTTTATCAAAGATATTCTTCCAAACGGAGAAAATCGATGAAGAAAATGATATAATAAATATTACTTAATGTGATTAAGAATAAAATAAATACTAAAAAAACAGAAGGCAGGTGGCAATTTAGATGCTCGAAAAGGAATTCAATTAAAAATTTCTTAAGTGGTAGAGCCACACTGCAGCTATATTATGGTTGTAGCATGAATGGGTCGGCTCCACTGAGGTAGAACCACGCTCTCACAGAATACAAGCGTAAAATAGCAGCTTAACGCTGCTGTGTTTCGTATGGTGAGTGAAGAGAACTGGAGACCCTTTTTAATGGAAACGAGGCATTCCATCATAGTCCTCAGGGGTGAAAAGTTGTAGGCCAAACAAATACATGTTCTGGGTCTGGATGTTTGCCTTTGTGAATATTATGTTATTTATACTACCTCCATACTACAAGAGAAAATCCCAGTTTTTGTATGAATGTGTCCAACACTGTAAATACTGGACGAAACATTGGCACTATGGAACAGACAGGGCACTGACCAACTTGCCGGAGCGCAGCACGAGGTCGGTGCGCACCGCCACGAAGGCGCACAGCAGGCGCACGAGCGGGCGCACGTTGGCGGGCCGCTCCCACAGCGGCGGCGCCACCAGGCACGGCAGCAGTGCGCCGTAAGCGTCCCCGTCGCCGCTTGCCGAGCTGCTCGACGACCCGCTCGTCGATCCGCGCAACTCCAGCAGCAGCGATAGCATTTGGAACACGTACGGCATGAATTCTGCAACACACGTATAAGTCATACTCTTGCAAGGCAAACTTTGTTCTGCGCTTTTTTGACGACCCTTTGTCATGTCCTATTAAAAGTCCCTAAATTCGAAAAAAATTGGTGGCTCTGGGCGGAAAAAAAAAACTATCCTATCATTCAAGTTGGAAGAAACTGCACACAGTGCGCAATTTGATTAAAATCGGGTAAGTAGTTTAAGAGTCCATTGCGGACAAACAACGTGACACGTAATTTTGGGATATATATATATATATATATATATATATATATATATATATATAGATTTCAAACATTAACATGAACAAAAGCAAAATGACGAAGATAAGTGTAATAATAGTTTTTTTTAATTAAAAATGGACTCACTCTTGACCTACATCTGGCCTGAGGGCAAATATGAGGTCCAGGATTGAGTGAGTTTGCTCAGAAGAAGCCTAATAGCACGTACCTTGAAGAGGTTAAGTTCATATGCACTTGGAAGAACAGACACCGCCGGTAGAGAATTCCATTCCGTGGCTGTGGGCGTTATGAAAGAGGACTTATAGTGCTTAGTGCGAATATTCGGAATATCAACCAAGTGTGGATGGTATCCTTTAGTACGTCTGGTACTCCGATAGGAGAATGGAGATGGCAGCATTAGGTTACGAAGCTCTTAAGCACACTCTTCGAAGTAAAATTTGTAGAAGACCGACAAACGAGCAACTTGGCGGCGGTGAACTAAGCTGTGAAGCTTAATTTACACCGGTTTTTTTATTTTGCCGATAAGCCTTTGCGTTGCACAGAGTCAAGTGCGGCAACTAGATATTTTGCTGAGCCATTCCAAAGGTGACTACAATACTACATGTATGTAATGTACCACATTACTTGCATTCTGTAATACGTCGCATCGTCCATCACAACGACGCTATTTGGAGGGATGTGAATAACTATTGAGGGTTTGGCTAGCCTTTCAACCCAAGCCAAGATGAATGTTATATATACGTAATTAGTGTGAGATTTTGTTTAGGACTAGCGATCTATTTATATATATATATATATATATATATATATATATATATATATATATATATATATACACATATATGTGTATAGAAAGTATAACAGGCGGTCTTATCGCTCTAGAAGCGGTTTCTTTCAGACAATCCTTTTTTAGTAAAGAACTGTTGTATACAGCGAATGCAAATAGGGAAGGTGTAAATAAATTTGATATATATAATTTTAAATAAAAACGGTTGAGGGTAGGTAGGGTAGATACAATTTAGGACGAGAATTTTGATGGGAAATAGAGTTCCCCTGTAATAAGTTTTGAATAGATTTTTGAAGGAAAAAATGGACTGAGCACGTCGAATCTAAAGGCTATATGGGCAGTTTTACTTTAATATAATGTATATAAATATAAAACTTACTTTAGTATTTTTATATATGTAATATAAAAATATAACACCATTATATTAAAGTAAAATGGTGGTAAATTAAATAAATAATTAAAAAGGTACTCCAAGTACTATATTTTTTTACTCTTTGTTAAAAAGATGTTAAGCTAAACGGACATTCGCGTGCAGCGATAAAGTTTGGTTTGTGAGAAGGATTTACCTAATTAACTTTAACTTTAGTTTTATGTAGGCTATAAAGTCCGACTACTAAAGAAGTTGGACTTCCGTACGTAGTAATATTATTTATTCTATTTCCAGGCGTAGCCAGGGCGGGTCGCTTGTTATAAATGTAATTTTAAAATTAGATGGTTCTACTTGCGAATACAATTCTATTCAAATATTTTCCCATTAATAGAAAATTTCCAATTAAACGAATAATATAACATTTTTATTAACATAATTACGATATACCGTTATTAGCGGGTTTTTGCTATCGGTACTGTGCGTGTTGACGGTACGGGCTCTATGAGCCTCCATTTCTAATCCTATTATTTATCCGTACAGACTATAAATACAATGTGCTGTTTTACAAAAATTAAGTTACAGCCTATATAGGTGCCACTGCCGAGCATGAGCAATTTTTATGGCAAGAAAGTGAACTCTGTGTCTGCCACGTTGGCAGACTTTGCATGATTTCAAAATATTTTTAATTCTCAGTGTTACGTTCATGTTTCCTCAAATTGTTTTCCATCACCGTCGAGCACGTGATAAATCAGCACTTAAAATTGTAAACAATTCCATTAGACCCGGCCTAGATAGAACCAGAGCTGCGCGTGGCGTACTGTGAAGTTTACGGCAAGCTCTTAGCCCCTGAGCTATAACATGGCACGGGCAGTCTTATAGTTAAAAAAATTCATATAGACAAGTTAAACGGGAAACTTTTTTTTACTGCGTTCACGACTTTTCGAGTGCTTTGCATTATCTGTGGCCACAGCTGATGATTTTTGAATGACCTAACATTTAAAATTGTTGATATCTTATAACTTTGCCTATTACTTCCGATAGTTCTATACCTACCATCTCACATACTTTAGATAAGAATATGTTATGACAAATGAGTACCTCTGTGTTGTGTATACAATGAGAGTATGCTTGCGATACTATATATTTTCTCAACATACGTATGTTCTTCCTAAATTGAAAGGATAATCACCATGCTTAGCAAGTGAATAGATCGCAAGAATAAGCACAAAATACTTGATTTTTCAAAATTTGTTTTTGATCACTAGTTTTGTAACACTACTCTACTCTACGACTTCTACAATGCTAAAATACTAAAACTAATATATAGTAATAAAAATTAAGACCTACCTTGAACATCATTCTGAAGAATTTCTTGGAATATTGGGAAGAGGGCGTCTTCGAATGCTGAGATAGCATTTGGATTTGACTTTGTCACTAATCTGAAGAAGAAAAAAAAAACAAGTCTGAGTAAGAAGACTAAAGCCATCACAGAATTACAACCAGTCATTCAACTACTGCTGTAATCTGTATCTAGCACAAGCATTTTTAGTTTAGTTTTAGTGTCTAACAGAAATAGCATTTTGTATTTTTTTATTGTATAAGGGTCACAAGCGAGCACACAGTCCACCTGATGGTAAGTGGATGCTGTGGCCCATAGACATCTACATCTATCCTCGATTAACAATCAAAATTCAGATGCGTTGCCACCCGTGAGGATTAAGATGGAATGCCTCATTTCCAGTAAAAATGGTCTCTGGTTCTCTACGGTAAGTGTAAAGATCCGGATTTTTACTGGAATCGAGGCATTCCATCTTAGTCTTCAGGGGTGACAACGCATTTGCATTATGATACTTAATTGATGATAAATGTAGATGTCTATGGGCCACAGCATACACTTACCATCAGGTGGACTGTGTGCTCGTTTGTCACCAAAGGCTAAAAAAAGCTTACTTCTAATTATCTCACTGCTAATGCAGTTACTTGATTCCTCTGGACTCTAATTCTATGGTGTTAGTACTGGCATATATTAATAATTTCCATCAAAAAAACAGTACAAATGTCACTTACGATACAGCCAATGAAAGTGTTTCAAACAAATAGTGATTGAAGTGAGGCTTGCATGGATTCTTCGCGACAACGGACAACATCAGCGCCAATTTGGGTAGCGCGTCTCCCAAGTATGGTAACGCTGCGTCTTGCAGACATGACAGCGTTCGTAAGATTGCTGAAAATATAAAATATACACGTATTAATATGAAGTTTAAAAAACCGAAACAGAAGGCACACTTCTTGAGACAACATAAAATTTCAGGGAATTTTTTTTGTGCGGTGTTTTTTAAAAATACAATAAATTCTGTTCTTCTATTACAGCCAGTAACAGTCCACTGATGGTCGTGGGCTCTGCCAATTGTAGAAAGGATTTACCGAAATCGCCAAGCTTGACAGACGAATTCGCGATCGCAATATGTCTCGCACCGTTGACACTACTCCACGAGAATGGTAGCCGTACTTTGTATTCTATATACACTAGATAGTATATTGTCTCTATCTGAGGCCATGAGATTATTCTGGCTTGCCCATAGACGACTTATAAGTCATCCATGGGACGAAATGTTTTGGCAGCTTAACGGTATCACCACATCGCAAGTGAACTCCTAAAAGACTATTAGGTATTAAATTAACAATAACTTAATCAACATCATCATTAGAGCCTATCCATAATCCATCACCAGTAGACCTACCCCATAGTTTGCCTTGTAGGGTGACATTTGCCTTAAATTCCACACTTAGCAGGGTTGTAAAATAATACAAATATTAATTTAGGTATGATTAAGTAAACAGCAGGTAGCATCTAGCTGGTAGATTATTCAATTGTACCACATTGTTCAAACTATACAATAATTAAGACAGCATGCTGCTATTCTGCCACTATGCTTTCATCTCAAGCATTAGTAAAAGTTAGTAGTAAAGTAAAGTATAGGCAATGCCACGAGTCATGGAAGTGTGCAGAACCCAAAAATAGGTGTCGGCACGGTGAGGTGTGAGGTACGGGGGAAGCGAAACCATAGCAACGGGCGACGCGCTACTCCCAAGTAGTTAGTCTCTTCATACGTCCCGTCGCCCGCGCACCTTCTTATGTCGTCTTGTGTACTATCGATATCGAAAGTGTTAGCGACTACCTGTTATAAAATTTAAAAATTTTGTGATTATTTTTGTACTTTTAACAATATTATTCTATAATATTTTCAAATAGTGTGCAAATATTTATTACTTTATAAATTATTTTGGGACTATTTAAAATAGCGTAGTTCGTAGTATATTGTATAAAGTTATAAATATTTTGTTATTCTCTAAAAGATGATTTTTTTTTGCAAATTAATGCATGTAAAAAATATCCTTATAAATATCGCATAGTATTGTTTAAACAGCAATTACAAATACAAAAATACAAATACAAACTATTTTATTTCCTTAACTAAGTGTACATAAAATGCAGAATATTATTTAGCAGCAGTTAAAACCAAATGATGATATATAAATATATAATATGTAGTTATAATGTTGACCTTTGACTTTTTAAATATTAAAATGCCATAATAAAATTTTCATTTTTCTGCTTGATTTTACATGCACAGTGGACTCTATTTAATTTCATCTTACGTGGCACTACCTATAATAATAGCCTATGTACGTCCCACGGCTGGGCACAGGCCTCCTCTCACTTCTGATATTCTGAGCGGCTATAGCTGATATTCTGAGAGGGTTTTAGGGCAAGGAAGTGTCCGCCGCGCTGCCTCAATGCGTGTTGACAAACTACACAACTTCACATAACATGCAGGTTTCCTCGCGATGTTTTCCTTAACTGCCTAACACGTGGTAAACCAGCACCTTAAATTGTAATTAAAAATTCCATTGGTGCCGGCGGGGATTTTTTTAAATTTAATAGAAAGTTGGGTTGCTAGCGTACTGTGAAATTTACACCGAGTGCTAAGCCCTTAAGCTAACACACAACTCTCATCTTAAGCATTATCCCAACACAAACAAAAGTCAGCCCTTTTATTGTCCATAACAAACATAGGATACATTTTCAAGTAACACCGAATGATTTCTATGCGAACACTACACATTGAATAAAACTATTTATGCTGATTTTATCGCGTTTAATTACTACTTTAACTTATTTTTTATTACTATATACATTGTTATATATTATATATATACATTATTATTATTTATAGTCACGGGGGGAGGTGGGGACCATGGGTGCTGTAAACCACCCAAAACGTCGGGTTAGTAAAAAAAGAAGTTAACGTAGTAATTAAACGCGATAAAATCCGTAAATAATAGTTTTATTTAAGTAACACCGAAACCAAGCCAAAAACATGCTCAATTTATTGTAAGAACACACGCAACTAATGTGATTTTACAATTTTGTGGGCATATGCATATGGTGCATAATATTGTGTTTGTGAGTGCACGTGAAGAAGTTGAGTATTGTTTCAGTGTCATTTGAAATGTAGGCAGTGCTTCATTTATCTTTCATTGCTTGTCTCAGATGATTAAATGATAAATAATCTGTTTTTAGTGGAATCATTAGGGGGTTTAGTTGTAGCTACATTCATTTTTATATAGGGGTAGACTAATAGCATTTTTTAATCGGTTATATTATTTTGTATATATTACATATAAACTCAGCGGCACAATTAACCGCCCACCTTGATTTTTTACGATTTTGGTTAAAAAAAATTGTGGCCTTACTTGTGAATGTTATTTTATAACGTAGGTATATTGAAGTAAAATGAAAGATAATATTGTTTTTAATTATTACGTTTATTTATAAAAAAGTCTGAAAAACACTTTGACCGTAAATTAACAAATGTGATGAAATGGCTTAAAAATAAAAAAATCTGCTGAATAAATGAATTCTAATAGTGCGTATTTCCACCTCTAGCCCTCATGACTTCCATCAAACGGTTTGGCATGCTGTCGATGACATCTTTGATCTGTTGTTGTGGAATGTTCTGCCACTCCTCAATCACGGATTGTTTTAATTCATCTATGGTGGTTGGTGCTGATATGCGGCTTCGAACACGTCTTTTTAAATTGTCCCATATGTGTTCAATAGGATTTAAATCTGGGCTCCGGGATGGCCATGTTAATTTTCGAATGCCGACGGTATCCAGGTACGCGGTAACAACTCTAGCAACGTGGGGGCGAGCGTTGTCCTGCATTAATAAAAAAATCTTCGCCAATAAATGGAGCAAATGGCATTACATGAGGTTCCAATACTTCTGTTACATACCTCTGAGCATTTATTCCACCTCTTTCGAAGATAACCAAGTTGGTGCGTGCTTCGTAAGTAATGCCACCCCATATCATGATAGAGCCACCTTGGTAACCTACTGTTTCCACAACAGTACATGGTGTAAACCTTTCATTCTTGCGTTTGTATACACGCTGGCGACCGTCAGGACCGTGCAAGCATATTCTTGTCTCGTCAGTAAACATAACATTCTTCCATTGTTCCATATTCCATTCGGCGTGCTCTCGGGAAAAACGAGGTCTTTCTCTTCGGTGGCCTACGAGCAATTGTGGCACTCGAGATGGTCGAAAAGCTCCAAGGGCATTCTCTCCTAGTCTTCTTCTCACTGTTCTTTCACTCACTTGAACATTGCGAACCTCACGAAGTTGGTTTCGTGCCTCAACAGCTGTAGTGAACCGATTTCTTAGAACATTGGTCACAAGAAATCGGTCGTCACGAGTGGAGGTACATCTTTTTCGGCCCTGTCCTGGTCTTCGCTCATAAGAGCCAGTTTCCCGAAACCGTTTCACTGCATCCCTTAAGGTGGTACGTGCGACACCAAGCTTCCGCGCCACGTAACGCTGACTAAACCCTTCGTCGATAAGAGCGACGGCTCTCGCCACTGAATTAGCATCAAATGGCATGTTTGTGATGTCCAAACACTAGCTTTAAGTTACGAAACCAAAACAAACTCAAATTGTTTACTTTTAATGCCACTGAAGCAATGTAAGCAGTATAGCAACGATAACGATAATGAGACGAAGTTCGATATTTGTCCTATTCACAACTTATGCGTAAAAAAACAAAGTTAAGTGGGTAGCTTGTAATTTTTTCGTCACTACATTTCTTTCACACTTGACTTATTTATGCCCAATAACTTACAACTGCGATAACATCAAAATTTGCCACTTTAAAAGGGTGGGCGGTTAATCGTGCCGCTAAGTGTATATAATGAGTTATATGATGTGTTTTGATGAAGAGCCGTCGTAGCTCAGATGGTTAGCGCTCGTTGTAAATTTCACAGTACGCGAGCAAACTGAATTCGATCCCCGCCGGCACCAATGAAATTGTTAACTGCAATTTTAAGTGCTGATTTACTACAAGCTCGGCGGTGAAGGGAAACAAGGTGAGGAAACCTGCATGTCAGAGAAATAAGAAAAAAAATATTTCAAAGACTTGTGAAGTTCGCCAACACGCATTGGGGCAGCACGACGGACACTTCCTTGCCCTAAAACCCTCTCAGAAACGAGCGGAGGCCTGTGCCCAGCAGTGGGACGTATATAGGATGTAACTTTACTTTATTTTATGATTTACAGTTAAAATCTCAACATCATTAAGTTAAGACTAACCTTTCATAACATATTCATTATGGTCTGCAGGATCCGCATTCTCCCCCAATGCAGCAAACAGAGCACCGAGCAACTTCGGTGCGTGTGGTTGCAGCACAGCTTTAGGGACCATGCCACCCGCTATAAGTTTTTCTACAGTACAAGCGGCGTACGTGCAAACCACACCGCGCCCGGATATGTGCTCAATCTAGAATTTTTTTTTTATAAATTAGATTAAATTAGCGGAGATATGGATAAATAGTTGAAGTGTCATCGATTATACCAAACGTAAACCAGACTGCTGAAAGGAAGGTAACATCAATGGTGCAAAACATCTAATACTGCAGATAATACAAAATTTTCTTACAATAATAAAGGCCCAGGTCTCGCATGGATTTTTAAATAATCACATACCTTTACAGCCTTTTAAGTAATACTAGTTTTTACGGATTTTATCGCGTATATTTAACTTTTTAAATACCCGACGTCCTTGTGCTTGGGATCCTATAATAAATAAAATTAAATCCCAACCCAAGCATACAACTGCAAGACTTCAAGATACCATAAGTTCATACTGTGTAGATCGGAACAGAAGTTAAATTTTAATCTATGGTAACCGCGGTTAACAATGACATCTGGACGTTGAACAACTCAGTCCACCCCGTGACCATGGGTGCTGTAAAACGCTCGAAACGTCGGGTATTTTAAAAGTTAAATATACGCGATAAAATCCGTAAAAACTAGTATTATTGAAATGTGTAGTGTTCGCGTAAATATAAGAAATCATTATGTAAACCATTACAGCCTATAAAAAGTCCACTGTTTAACAAAGGCCTAACCCATTGAGTAGTTGTTTCAAGGGCGACGCTCCTGCCCATCTTTTTGATTTCTTTTCCTACGTCATCTCTTACTTACGACACCCACGGGTTTAAATGGATTAGAGTAATAAATATACAGGGTTATTTTGCAGTAACTGACCAAATTTGCAGAGTAGGTTCAGAATAAGTAATATAGGCAAATGGTGAACAGAAATTAATCTTTAAAAAAATTCAGAATGCGAGATAATGCACTATTTTACTGATTTTACCGCGCACGCACACATGTTGTCTATAAATCACATTCAATTTGAGATAATATCAAATAAAAGTCTGTCAATTAAGTAAATTTCGGCATGTTTATTAATTTACTTTTATAATATTAGAGTAGTAGATTATAATATTATTTATAGTGCACTCTACCCATTAATTAACTTTTCACTCATTTTTATTTCCTATTTAGGTTGTCTGGAAGAAATTGCTGCATAGCAATAAGACCGCCTTTTGTTTTTCTCTTTGTTTCTTGTTATGTTATATGTTGTCTTAGTGTTCAATAAAGGGTATTGTATTGTATTGTGAAAGTACAAGCTTTATTTACTCGTATTTTCAAAAATTGCAATAACAGTATATCATTATTTATATTTTTGAACTTAAGTTTAAAATTCAAATATATAAATAATGAAAATCTCGGGTCTTCTTACTTCAACACTACATTGAAGAAGTGAAAATTGTAAACTAGAATTATAATATACAAAATGTCATTACCAGCAGCGGCAAGGCAGTGTTGATAACATCTTTTGGCAGCAGAGAGCGGAACGTCATGATGTATTTGATAGCATCTGCCTTTAACACAGGTAACTCCGTCACTGAAATAAATAAATGAAATATGTTTAAGTGAAATAACAGAATATAAAAAGCTTTTCTCAATTTTTTTTTAACAAAAGTGAAAGAAGCAGTTGAATATAACAGGTAAGTTATTACATAAATATGTTTTTGCTAGAGCAGTCGATCAAAATGAAACAAATCAATGTCTTTCAACCTATTATACCGACAGGAAAATGTCAAATTAATAATTTATTTTTGTAATTTGAGTGGCAAACAAGTACACTTACAAACAGCGAGGTGATGTTGAATTTTGGAATGGCACACTAATAATGGTGAAGCGAAATCAACGTGAGCTAAGCTGCGGGGAGAAGCTTGTATAAAATCTTAATATATATAAATTACTTGTCACGTTGTTTGTCCGCGATGGACTCCTAAACTACTTAACCGATTTTAGTGAAATTTGCACTTCGTGTGCAGTTTGGTCCAACTTGAGAGATACGATAGTTTTTTGTCCAGGATTTTTAATAGGACATGACAGGGTCGTCGAAAAGGGCAGAACAACGTCTGCCTGGCAAGCCAGTATAAAATAAAATCCAGTCAAAACACTAATGTAACCAATGTGTAATAATAACAGATGAAGAAATATCAGTGTTAAAAGAAGATCCAGTCATATTGCGACCTGCACTACTCCTTGCTTCTTTTTCGAAGTTTACGTGGAAGAGTCATGCTGCAGCTGTATTATGGTTGTAGCACGATAAGGTCGGCTCGAATCGAAGAAGGGTCATATTTTCACAGAAAACCAGCGTAAAATAGCAGCTTAATGCTGTTGTGTTTTGTATGGTGAGTTAGAGAAGCATAGACCCTTTCCACTAAAAACAAGGCGTTCTATGTTAGTTCTTAGGGGTGATAACGTATCTATATTTTGATTCTTAATAGAGGATAAATATAGATGTTTATAGGCTAAGGTATCCAGTTACCATCAGGTGGATTGTGTGCTCATTTGTCACACTAATTTGTAAAAAACAACTGTCAGTTGTAGGACTGAAAGCTTCTTAGCTTCACAAACTTGTATACATACACTATACATTGATTAAAAGTAGTTTTAATCAATGTATAGTGTTCGCTGTAAATATAAGAAATCATTAGATCCCGTAACTTATTGTACGTCCACTATGGCCAATTTTGCATATAATGTGGCGTCAACCTGCTTACGACGTCCAATATACGGACGTCAAATAGGAGACTTAGCGCAATGTTCGCAAATTGTCATGCTGATTACAGAAATGTCAAAATCTAAAAAAAAAGAGGGACGTCATTTTTCTTCCAATCTTGCTATATATTTTCGTTGCAAAAATAATAGCGCTGCTCTCGATTTGTGAATACTTTCATTTATGGCCGTATTTGACTTTCGCACAAAATTAGGAGATGCGACGTTGCCGTTCCGTCACCGTTGCCAACGTGTTACTTGTATTTGGTGATATATGGTTATAACTGCCTCGTTGGTCTAGTGGTTGTAGCAGTGCGACTGCTGATCGTGAGGTCCTGGGTTTGAATCCCGGGTCGGGCCAAAAATCAATTATTGAGTTTTTCTGTCAAGAAATTCTCAATAGCTGCCCGGAGTCAGGAAGTTGGCGGTGTCTCACCCCCGTGCCTCGGAAAGCACGTAAAGCCGTTGGTCCTGCGCCTAATCTCTCTCCGGTCGTGTCGGTTTACCGTCCCATCGGATTATGAGAATGAGGGAATAGACAGTAACCCGTGCTTGCGTATGAACTTGGGCGCTATAATCCTGTCCTACGCCGATGGCTAGTCTCCGCTGAGGCAGGCCGCCGTGACCGTAATTCGGTCTGCAGGACATTATTATATGGTTTATACTGCGCTTGGTATTAGTAATTTTACTTTTAAACTTGTTTTCTTAACCTTACATTTAACTACACATAATACGGACGTCCGAATATCCTAAAACTTTCATACTGAATTATATTTGACATCCGTATTTTTGAATTTAGTTATATTTTATAAATGTAGATGCGGACGTCGGCATAACAGTTTATTTCATGCTGCACTATATTTTAACATTTTACATTTGGTACTAATCTGCCTAAAAGAACTCTTGTTAGGTATTTCGTAAGCAACCCATAATTCTGTTTGAGTATAAGTTACCTTCTGATTGAGTACAGGAAGATGGACTCAATTGTAGATATTGACAGGTTTCATAGAAGTTTGTTTTATTATATTGTGACTATATGGTACTATAATAACCTAATATGGTCTGGCGAAGAAACTCATTTTAATATAAGGTTTTACTGCATTAACTGCCAATAGGTTGTTAATTTCTACAATAGACCGTGGCGTATTGCTGCTGACATGAATAACTGCGAAAATATAATTTATTAACTTGATCGTGTTGAGTTTTGGTGCTCTCACTGCATCTTAAGGATGAGTGCGACTATTGTACCTAATCTGTACGAAATTACTCTCTACTTAACTAGATTCATTTTTGTGACAGGCTATTTTTGTTAAATTATGATATTATGTTTGGTTTTGCAGTTAGTTGAAATACAATTTAATTTTCCACACACGTTTTCTAAGCTTCTAAACATTTTATCATTTCCAGAACGAACCATTTTATTAAACACCAAAGTGACTATTTTACACCGCATGGCCTCCCTATACAAAAATACGGATAAAACAATAGCGAAAAATGTCATTACAGCAATGACCATTAATGTGTGTCTTATATACAAGGAATTAAAATTTAAATATATTCATGGTTATATGGACGTCAAATATCGTGCGGTATTAAACTTTACTTGAAATATAACAAAATTCAAAAATATGGACATCAAATATCATTCAGTATGAATGTGTTTTATGATATTCGGACGTCCATATTATTATATGTAGCTAAATATAAGGACACAAAAATAAATGGGAAAATAAAATTATCTACTAGCACTGAGTACAGTATAAACCGACAAAAAATACCAAAATATGCCTTGAGCACTAAATAAATAATCAACATAAATAAATAGTAAAATGCAATAATCAACAACTTTGGACATCGGATATCGAAGAAGTGGACGTCAAATAAAACGTAGTGTGATTATTTTAGGATATTCTTATGTCCGTATATGGGTAAACACTCCGTTCAATGTCCATGTCAAGTACATTAATTAACTTACATAAGTTTATTTACCTAACTTACTAAATATAACCAAAGAAACTTAAATGCAAGCAAGCATAAGCGTGGAAAGTTCTCAATGTGCGTAGGTCACAATACGGACGCCAATTAGAGCATGAATTGCATGTTTTTAGTAATATCATCATCATCATTACAGCCTTTCACAAGTCCACTGCTGAACATAGGCCTCCCTCAAGTAATGTCACAAAGCACGATCCTGAGCCCCCTGCATCCATCGACTTCCTGCATATCTTACCAGGTCGTCACTCCATCTAGTGGGGGGTCGCCCTACACTACGCCTACCGGTACGAGGCTGCCACTCGAGAACCTTTCTTCCCCATCGGTTATCGGTTCTTCGAGCTATATGGCCAGCCCATTGCCACTTCAGCTTACTAATCCGTTGGGCTATGTCGGTCACTCTGGTTTTACTGCGGATATCCTCATTTCTGAGTCTATCACGCAGAGAAACTTCCAGCATAGCCCTCTCCATAGCTCGCTGAGCGACCTTGAGCGTCCTCATACGGCCAGCAGTGAATCATCAGTCATCACTGGCAACACGCACTGGTTGTACAACTTAGTTTTCAGAGATTGAGGTATACCTGACGAGAAGATGTGTCGTAATTTCCCGAACGCTGCACAGCCGAGTTGAATCCGTAGTTTGACCTCTCGGTCGAAGTTGGACTTACCTAGACGGACTATTTGTCCCAGGTAAACGTACTCGTCAACAACTTCGAGCATAGTGCTCCCAACAACTGCCGGCATAGGTGTGACATGGACATTAAACATGATCTTTGTTTTGTCCATGTTCATCTTAAGACCCATCCGTTGGGAGACAACATTGAGGTCATTGAGCATAGTGCTTAGGTCCTCCAGCGGTTCTGCCATAAGGACTATATCATCGGCAAATCGAAGGTGAGTGATGTAATCGCCATCGATGTTAATACCGTATCATTTCCAGTCCAGTAGCTTGAAAACGTCTTCCAATGCAGCGGTGAAGAGTTTCGGGGAAATAACGTCACCCTGTCTTACACCTCTCTGCAGTTGAATAGGTTTCGAGCTCTGGTTCTGTACTCGGATAGCCATCGTAGCCCTACTGTACAAACACTTCAGCACTTCGATATACCGACAGTCAACTTGGCACCGCTGAAGGGACTGTAGCACCGCCCAAATTTCGACGGAATCAAAGGCTTTCTCATAGTCCACATATGCCAGGCAAAGTGGCAGTGTACTCTTCAGACTTCTGTACAATCTGCCGCAGGGTATGTATGTGCTCTATGGTACTGAAGCCTTTTCGGAAACCGGCTTGTTCGGGAGGCTGGAAGTCGTCGAGTCTGCGTGCGAGACGATTCGTAATGACTCTCCAAAACAGCACGTAGACGCGGCTCAGAAGGGAAATCAGTCGGTAGTTCTTCAAGAGAGCATTATCGCCTTTCTTAAAGAACAAGAACACCGCACATCTACTCCACGCCTCCGGAGTAGTGCAACCATGGAGGATGGAATTGAAGAGCTTCTGAAGGACTACAAGTACCAGTGTTCCACCCGCTTTCAAAAGCTACGCTGTAATTCCATCCTCGCCTGGGGCCCTGCCGTTTTTAAGGTGCTGGAGAGCCATTCTAATCTCGCTCAGACTGACGTCCGGTATATCATCGGATTGGTGTCGGATAAGACTTGCTCTTGGATCGTTACTCACACTTGCGTGTGGCTCCAACGATGATGTGTACAGCTGCCCATAAAACCTCTCAATCTCACTCAAAATCTCAGGTGTCCCGGAAACGATGCTGCCACACTCAGTCTTCAGCTTCGACAGATGGCTCTTTCTGGCATACAGATCTCTGGAAAAGACTTTGGAGCTCTGGTTCCACTCGATCGCTTCTTTAATACGAGCAGTATTAAAGTTGCGTAAGTCTCGCCGCAAACATTTGGAGATGTCTGTTCAGTTGCCTGTATGCTGTCAAATCTGTTGACGATTGCAGCCTCATCTCCCGTCTGATAGCCATGAGATTAAGAGTGTGATCGGAGAGTTTTTGTGTTCTTCTGCGGCGGGTCTTGCAGAACTTAGCTCCGACCGCATGGACAGTTTCCACGTGCTTGTCATTCATATCGTCCACTGCATTGCAATCTTCTAGGCACTGAAAGCGGTTACGTAACTCGAGCTGAAAGGTTTCGGAATTCTGGTTTAGAGCACGAGGGGGACGGAGCATTGACTTTATTAGACGAGACCTCTCCAACTTAACGTTTAGGTTCAGTGTGCCTCTAACCATTCGGTGATCGCTGCCAGTTTTCACCCTTGGGATCACTGAACAGTTGGCGTCTGGTCGTCATAATGAAGTCAATCTCGTTTTTTGTCGAACCGTCGGGGCTCGACCAGGTCCACTTTCTGTGGGGCCGCTGGAAGAAAGAGTTCATCATAAAAAGTCCCTCTTTCTCTATGAAGTAATATAGCGTCCAATATTTATAACAACAAACACAAACAAATTGTATTTCAACTAACTGCAAAACAAACATAATATCATAATTTAACAAAAATAGCCTTTCACAAAAATGAGTCTAGTTAAATAGAGTAATTTTGTACAGATTAGGTAAATAGTTCACACTCATCCTTAAGATAGTGATCATATAAAGTGAACTCGCAGTGAGAGCACCAAAACTCAATATAATAAAATATAATAAAAAAAATATTTTGTTTTAAATTATATTTTCGGAATTATTCATGTCAGCAACAATACGCCACGGTCTATTGTAGAAAATAACAACCCATTGAAGGTTAAGGGGGATATAGTAACTCAGCTCAAATTCTAATTTCCGCCCCACTTCCCCGCGCGTCGTATGCTATGTACCAACATGTTTGTAATCACTAATACTGTAAGTAGAAAGGTCGTTAGATACTTATTTCATTAGGTTTATCATATTTATGCCTGTTTCTTAACGCCAACCCAGTCGCTTCTTATTTTTATTACGGTTATTTCCCATTTTAATTTTACGTAGTCCTGTTTCGTAAAGTGTATTCTGATCGTAAGCGACACAAATTCTCCCTTCAAAAGTTGGAGCGATAATAACGGGGCGACAGGAATCAAGCTTACGCGCCGATAGTTTAGGTAATTTCTTTTTACTGTGAAAATAATGGTATTTTAAAAAAATTAAATAACATAAGCACTGCTTTATAGTTAGTTTAGTTAGTATGCAAAGTTTCATGATCTTATTTAAAGTATTTTATGAATAACAGCGGTAACTGGATTTGTTTTCTATCGAGAAAATTTTACGGAATTGTGTTTTCGTCTAACATAGTCCTTAACATTAATCCTCAACTTTACTACATATTAATTTCAAAATTAATGCTGTAGTATTTTCGGCATAACGGAGGATCTTGCTATAAGCCATTTGAGGTTATATTTCCCCTTAATGCAGTAAAACCTCATATTAAAATGAGTTTCTTCCTAAGGTCATATTAGGTATTTGTCACAATATAAGAAAACGAACTTCTATTAAACCTGTCAATATCTACAATTAGTACTTATTTACAATAGTAAAATAAATAATAACATAGTCAACCTATAATGTATCACGGCTGGGTAATCCCAGATATTTTTTCGTATTTACTAAATGAATAACTAGTTGGTAAATTAATCATGATATCTATCTGTTTTTTTTTCGCCGGAGACAAAAATGATATTTCGTATTTTTCGTAACTGCACATTCTGTGGATTTATTTCATTATTTTGAACAATATACAAAACTTAAGTGACTAAAATTAAATCTAATCTGAACCAGAATCATAAAAACTGTATTATTTGTGCTAAACGAATCTAATAAAGATCTGTTATTTTTGTCTCCTGCGAAAAAAACAGACTATAGGAATCTATCGAATACCTACATTAACAAAATATCACCTATAAATAAATTATTACAAAGCGGAATAACTAATAAGAGTGGACGCTACAATAATGCGAAATGAAAGGACGTAGAATCAATATTATTATATATATATATATATATATATATATATATATATATATATATATATATATATATATATATATATATATATATATTTATGTCAACATTATAGATTTTCAACATTAGTTTTACGAAATGTATGTGAACGTGATGGTTATGTGAGTTCAATATTCTGTCCCTGTCATTCCAAAAGTGCCTAACCTACTTCAATATAAATAAAATGAGAACATCATCAATGTAGTTGAAGTAAATTTACGCATTATTAAGAATAACTCAACAACTACCGGTCAGACCTTGATCATATTTATATGGGCCACATGAGAAGCACCAGCTTTTAAATAAAAAAAAAAAAAAGAATCATCAAAATCGATTCATCTAGAAGAAGTTCAGATGTAACATATAAAAAAAAATTTAGTCGGTTGAAAAAACAAAAGCATGATGCTTTTAAATATGTACCAGGTGCCCGTTGTAGCTCGGGCAGGATGTGGTGCGCGGCGAAGCTGGCCAGGTCGACGAGCGGAGAGGCGCGCGTGACGCCGGCCGCTTGCGTGCCGCCGCGCGCCACCAGCGACGTCACCAGGAACAGCGCCGCGTCCTTGCCGCGCCACGCCGCACCACCGCATTCTTGGTATTTTGCCAGCATCACCTGTATATTCAAATCTATGTTATTTCATTACAGCCCTTGACAAGTCCACTGCTGAACATAGGCCACCCCCAATGAATTTATTTATTTATAAGGTACACCAACAGCAAAACACATGAAACATTAACAACAACACAATAACAAATGTATATGGTTAAATATGTTTGCCAATTACAGGTATATACAACATTTACCGTAATGTGTAGCTTATTATATTATAATGGTACTGAATATAAAATAACTTATATTAAGAAAAAACTAACTAAGGAATGAGTGTGTACTGAGAGGGTGAAAAGAAATTGGTCAATTATTTTTTGAAGCATCGGGCAGAGTCGTTGAAAATGTCGATGTCCGGTATCTTGGTCATAATTTCATTGTATATGTTACATATTCTGGCTAGGGGATCATGCGCGCCTAAATTTGTTTTGTGGCAAGGTATGGTATATAGTTTAGCAAGGTATGCTAAATAGTTTTAAAAGGAAAGCCACAAAGTAGAGTCCTGAGCCACCTGCATCCATCGACTTCCTGCAAGTCTTTCCAGTTCGTCACACCATCTAGTGGGGGGCCGCCCTACACTTCGCCTACCCGTAAAGGCTGCCACACGAGAATCTTTCTTCCCCATCGGCTGTCGGTTCTTCGAGCTATATAGCCAATTCATTGCCACTTCAGTTTACATCCTTAATAATTACTATTGGGCTATATCAGTTACTTGGGTTATACTGCTGTTATCCTCATTTTTCAGTATATCACGCACAGAAACCTCACTTTCTCGCACGGCCAGCAGTGAAGGACCCACATCTCAGATCCGTATATCATCACTGGCAACACCACTTTCGAACTATCAGATACCACCCACATAACTCATAAAATTATTACAATTACACACTTGAATATTATGCCTACGATAATGCTACCTGAATAGCAGCACGACTTATGACAATGCGTTTTAGATGCTTTGATTTTAAATGACTTGCAGTGTTTAATAATTTCAACCTTCAGGAATTCAGTCTTAGTTGCTGCCACCCATATCGGAATACAATATCGCAGGACAAATTGTACAAATTATAAGTAATTTTGTTTTATTACATAAACCTAAATATATAACTAACATAAAAATATTCCCACTACGGGATGGGTGTAAATACACATATATTATTAAACACACCTGCACATACTGCCCAAAGATATTCATCATCTTGTCTTCATAATGCTGCGCAAGAGTCTTAACAAGGTCGCAGGCGGCTCGTCTACGTGTATCTACGTCCGAGCCTTCCATATCACGCCTTACATACTCCTCCGGGTTATCCTCGAACAACTCCATATCCGATTCTGAAAATTTTAAAACACTCGTTTCATAAGACATTTTTTATGGCATGTCAACAGTGTAGGATTTACCATGTGGTGATCACAGGTAGGGCTTACTACCTTTCAATATTCGTTTTATTCGAATATTCACCTCATATACTATTCGAATAATATGTAGAGTAATATTCGAATATTTCGAATTTTTCGAATATAGTGATAAATAGAATTTAATAATAAACATATTTCAGAACATTTTTCAGCCGTAGTAATTCAAATATTGGAAGATCTTTCCAACTAGCTGAGCATAATAAAGGCAACAGTTGAAGCACTTTGCGAATATAAGGCAAATCTATTAACATGTGAAACAGCCCTAAAGTTTATGATAACGAAGCTTACGGAAAGAAATAGCACAATAAGCCGTGAACTAGCTGAATCAATAGAAACTCGCATATCGCAAAGAAGATCTTTAGAACTGACAGGGACTTAGGGTTTAAAAAATGTACATTATTTAAATGTAGATTTTATCATGCCTATTAGCCTCATTGGAGGGCATATAATTTTTTGTTAACGATTCCTCCAACAAGTGTAGAATCTGAAAGAGTGTTTTCATCATGTAGTATGACATGCAGCTACCTTCGTAGCGCCTTAAATGATGACACTACAGACTGCCTTTAATTTCTTAGGTCATATTATCAAAGCAAGAAGTATTGATTAATAACTTTTTGATAAACTTTACTTTTCATTTGTAAAATATTTCTTACCTCTTATTCATAAGTGCATAGGTATATTGCAGTCATTTTTTTTATTTCTTTATTTTGAAGTCTTATTTTTTGGTTTGGTATAAGAAGTCGATTTTATTGTAATTTTAAAATGTTAACTGTGTGTGTGAATAATAATAGAAGAATTTGTTTCATTTATGTCTCATAGAAGAAAAATATGTAGAAGTTGATTAAATAGTTTTTTCTCTTAAATTCAACATACAAGAGAAACAGATTTGTTATTATTTTTGTTACGTCTGATAGTGAGTGATTTATTATAGTGATTATTATTATAAAAATAAATATGCATTATGTATATTTATTTTTATAAATATTTAAAAAAAATGTTGTTCACTTTGATTATATGACAGGTATATAATCAAAGATTGTTCGTCCTATTTTTCTTTTGAAACTCTACCTAGGTGTCAATAAAACATGCACGAAGTATGTGCTATATGTAAGTTAAATGACATGTTGTTGCTTAAGTAGAAAACATTCGAAAAATTCGTAATATTCGAATAGTAAAATTGAACGAATAATGCAAGCCCTAATCACAGGACATTGCTCTTTGAACAAACATTCGTTTACCATAGGTGTTACTGATAGCCCCCTGTGCAGGGCATGTATGGGAGAGGAAGAAACGGCAGCTCACGTGTTGCTGACATGTCCAGAAGTCGTTTCATACAGGGCTAAACATCTCGGGACGCCGGGATCGCTCCCCGAAGTTGCTTGCAACATCAAAGGACTGTTGAACTTCTTCGAGGAAATATCATGGCTCGAATAACCACATTATTCCTGCCCACACGCAAAATACGCGCTTAGACGTGGAGTTGCGAAAAACAGCCCGTCGTAAACTAAACTAAACTACCATGTGTTGATGGTGTTAGAATAACCACTACCCCATATCGCTCCCTTGAGGGAAACAGCCGACAGAGGGAAATAAACCAGGAGGTTCTCAGCAGTCCTCCTAATAACTAAAAAAATTAAAAGCTGACCCGCCTGCCAAGCGTGGCAACTATGGCAAATATCCTTTCTATGAGGCAATCTATTGGGAAGCCTATTTTCAGCAAGTGGACTTTTAATAGGCTGTAACGGTAATGGTGATTGTTAAAACAAAAGATAGATAAGAGGGGGTAAACGAGCATGCGGTTCACCTGATTGTAAATCACTACCGCCGCCTATGAACAACTGCAACACCACGGGAATTGCAGCCCTTTAGAAGGGAGTAAGCTTTTTTATTGAAGGCCCCTAAATCGTATTGGTCCGGTAAAATCACCGGTGGCAAACAATTCCACAGAGAAGTTGCACGAAGAAGAAAACTCGTAGTAAAACGCACAGTGGTGGACCGTCAAGCATTCAGATGGTGAGGATGGTATCGTGAATTTTGACGCGATGTGCGTTCGTGAAATTTGGCGGCTGGAATTAATCCGAACAATTCCTCAGAGCGCTCCCCACTTTCTACACATATATAGTCATTGTATTTATAAGGCTTTTAAATTAACTTCTGCATACAGACACGAGTAATAGAATTGCTCTGTTTATTTATAAATTGCAATTTTAAGTGAGCCCAATGAATTAGTAGATTGAAGTGGTATTGGGTCGACCATATAGCTCGAAGAACCAACAACTGATGGGAATGAAAGGTTCTCGAGCGGTAACATCATACCGGTAGGCGAAGTGTAGGGCAGCCCCCAACTTGATGAAGTGACGACCTGGTAAGACATGCAGGAAATCAATGGATGCAGGTGGCTCAGGACAGTGCTTTGCGGCATTCCTTCGGGAGGCCTATCAGCAGTGAACTTAATGATGTAAGCACTCAGCGGTGATAGAATTCATTGTGTGGCAACCTGCACGTCTAAAAAATAAAATATTTCCGAGGATATTTGACATCAGCTGACACGAACTGGAGAATTGTGGCGAATTAATAATAGCTCTATAATTCCGTCTGAAATGACATGAGGCCTGTCTCTATTTTCTGGATGTTAGCGCTGTTAGTCTATACGACTCTTACAGCTTCATCTGACTCAGGGCTCGCGGCCTGCAAGACCGCGAGCTAATTAAAAAAAGGGAAAGGCAATGAGGTAAGGATGATGATGAGTGGTTTATGACTTGGTATTGTTACCAATCATCATGTCGCCTTTTTAGGCGTTTTTTAAGCTATCTAACCGCAGTCCGAGGGGGGAGTGCGGAGCCCCGTCTCTGACTGCTCAGAGCTCTGCTGAGGCCTGTGCATAGCTGTGCGGGGTACATATACACATACACATAAAGCCTACAATTTACTTTTATTTTCCACTGACATGGATATTAAGGACTAGTAACATTTGAGATGATGAACAGAGTAAAAACTTGAAATGACAAAACTGACAAAAATAAAAAAATAGTACCTCTAAACTCCATGTTTGGTATGACAACTTTTTCGCAAATGCTGCTTAGTGTTCCCGGGTCCTCAAATAAGTTCTTGTAGCTATTCTTTTCAGCTACCTTTGCAAGGAAAGTTAGGGCATTCGACACCAACTGAAAAGTGAGACAAATATAAAACAAAATGGTAAAATAGTAACCAATTAGAATAAAAAGAAAGTGGATGCTGAGGCCCATAGACATCACATCTACATTTAACCTAAATTAAGAATCAAAATTCAGATGTATTGTCACCTCTGAGGACTAAGATGGAATGGCTAATTGCCAATAAAAATAGTCTCCGGTTCTCTACACTCACCATTAGAAACACAGCAGCATTAATCTGTTATTTCACATTGGTATTCTATGAATGTGATCGAGCCAACCCTTTTGTGCTACAACCACGATATAGCTAAAGTATGGCCCTACCAGCTAAGTTCTTCGCTGTAAAAATTAAAATACCCTTCTTATAAGCTACTACAATTTCAAAACAAAATACTTCTGGTAGGATAACCATGGGCAGCTAGCGACAGATGTTATATAAGTACAGCTATATTGTTACACCACACATTTTTATTTAGTAAATGCTGCAACCTACTTTTAGCCGCGCGTCGAGTGTATTTAAATTTACTTTTTTAATTGCAAACTGACAATCGGCAGTACGTCAACAACCGTCCTTCGAAACATCAACTACTCGAGGAAAGATTTGCCACTCTAACTTTATAACTATTTTATTTTTAATTAAACTTTTAACTTTGGTGATCTTTTCCTTTTGACGTGCTCATCAACTAACTACAACTCCACTTCTTAAAAGTGTGTGGCCTTACAGACCATATAACAGCCATATTGCTATAAAACGAAGGCAGCAGAGTTAGCACTTTGCCCACCATGAAGAATGTAGTTTTTTTTTTAACGTTTCAAATATCATATAGTTTGTTGTGTAAATAAGGCTTACCGCGTCATATTTTGCCTGTGGGCCAGTAGCCAACAAAACTGTCCACACGGCTGTGACAAAAGATGGCGCATGCGGGGCAAATTCTTCTTCGTACTTTAGTGCATACAAAGCCGCACATTCACATACTTCGGTTCGAAGCTGCTCCATAACTCCAGGCTTATTGTCTTCATCCTATAAGTGAGAGTTAAGTCCAGTAAAAAGTTACAGCCTATATACGTCCCACTGCTGGGCACAGGCCTCCCCTGATTTCTGAGAGGGTTTTAGGGCAAGGAAGTGTCCGCCGCGCTGCCCCAATGCGTGTTGACAAACTTCACATGTCTTCGAAATATTTTTTTTTCTTATTCCTCAGACATGCAGGTTTCCTCACGATGTTTTCCTTCACCGCCGAGCACGTGGTCAATCAGCACTTAAAATTGCAATTAACAATTTCATTGGTGCCGGCGGGGAACGAACCCGGGTTACTAGGATTAGTTAAGTTCAGTATTTTTCCCTAAATATACTGAAAAACTTTGGTGGCAACTATAGCAAATATCACCCTTATGATGCAATCTATGGTGCGTAAACATGTGTTACACAGCGCTAGTTCGCGTAATTGCGCCATCTTAGTTCACTACACCGGATAGGTTAAGGTTTTTAGGTTTTATAGATTACAAAACCAACATTTTGGCATATGATTTTTGAATATATGGATTGCATAAAAGGAAAACACGATATCATGTAATTTTCTCGATAGAAAAAAATTGCAAAGTAGGCTCTAATTAATTAATACATTACAATTAATACATTTCTCGATGACACCACAATATTCTTACGATTAATTTCATGGAATTATTTTAAGGCATAGTAAATAATCATTATATATAATCATATCTAAGTTCTCATAAACCAGTTTTTAATCCGTAACGTTTGTTAAAATAAATAAAAATTTTGTTTGGCGCTTACTTAGTTTTTTTCCCGAGCACTTGCTCGGTATGGCTATCTCATATTTTGCGTACTATGAAGTCAGTTCAGTTCAGTCAGAAGTATTATTCCCTCAGTCGTCCGTTAGCTTCACCGTCAAAGGAATAAGCCGCGCCCCCATCCGGCGCAGTGAACTCACTTCTTCAAAATGTGTTGGCGCACAGCACAGGGCCGTCATATTCGAAAGGTGTTAAGTTGTCGTTATTTTATATCATTTTTATATACCGCAACTCCGTAAAATGTAAAAGGAGTGATAGTGCAAAATATTAACCAAGACACAACTGTAGCATTGTTTCGCGTGTTTAAATACACGAAACCTAAAAGCTTTTATTTATAATATAACTTTTTAATGATGATGACACTGGGTGGACATCTGCATAACAAAAAAGTTCACGTCATTCCCAACGACATCTGACGGACTTTATAAATATTAGCTTCGATCAACAATACCAACTAGATAACGGGTCACGTACAAAATCATAGCTAAATACTGTCCGCATGAATATAAACTATGAAAGACATAAATTAAATAACATTTAGTATGAAATCAACCTTAATATCGTAACAAATAAAGTTCTTTTTTCCCGTTATTGCCTTGCGAGTTACACTCTCACGTGCAAGAGCTCACGTCTCATGTGCGCTCTTATTTACTGAGATGGATTTCTTGCGCCGACCCGACATCTAGTTGGTATTGTTGATCGAAGAATATTAGCTCTTCAAACTAGGTAAGATTGCCGTTCAATAATTGTAAAGGATTGAAATGAAATGAATTTAATGATTTTTATTCAATATAGATAATTGCATAATACTTATTGAAAGTATTTTTTTTTATTTACCACTGGTTCGGAAAAAACCTCTGTCCTCGAAAGAACCAGCGAGATACCCACTGGGAATTTTTTTAAACATATTTCACTTTACAATAATTTTGTTTGTACAATTTTGAAATCAATTTTTATAGAACCAGCACGATGGCAATCACCACATTCCCATTTATGTATCCTTTGATATTGTAATAACCTTTTTTGTACAATTTTTCTTTAATAAAACATTTAAATCTGTTTAATGATAAATTTTGTACGTTTTCTGGGATTTTGTTGTAAAAGTGTCATTCATAGGCGCAGTTCATTAATAGATACCCCTATAGTTCATTAATAGGGGTATCTATTAATGAATTACTAACTCTGTGGACTTCAGTAACTGGTATTACAAGCTTATGTTTGTTCCTAGTGTTTAAAGTATGAACATCTATTCTTATGAAAGTTATTTATGTACATACATTACATTATTGAAAATATTTACTCAATACTTACATCTGTTTCCAGACAGGGCACTTTAACTTGCAATAAATTAAGTAGGTTTGGCATCCAAATGGGCATATTATCTTCAAAGAATTCTGGTAGATCTTGATAGTTAAGAGAATAGAAAACTTTGCAAATCAACACTAGTGAACCATAGATTATTCGCAAGGCTTGTTGATTGTTCGCGTGTTTTGTTGTTAGGTCTATTGTGGCCTGAAAGAAATAAACAATGAAACTTCATATTTGTGGCAAAATACTCACTAAACATTTTCCAATTACTTTAGTAAGAAAAGACAACAATAAAATGTATATTTCACAATAACAAGTGATAAAATTTAAAATGTTGTACAACCAACTTCATAAATAAAATGAGAACATCCTTAATGCAGTGGAAGTCAACACTTAAACTGGGTCACGTTTTAAATGCAATACTCCATACAAAATGACTGTCACGGCATTCAAAGGCTTAAATACGCATTATTAAAGATAACTCAAAAACTACAGGTCAGATCATGATCAAATTTATATGGGACTACATAAAAAGCATCAGTTTTTAAATAAAAAAGTATCGTCGGGATAATAAAAATAAATTAAAGTTTAATTAAACGCGACAGAATCCGTAAATAATAGTTTTATTCAATAAAAAAGTATCATCAAAATGGGTTCACTTAGAAAAGAGTTCTGAGGTAACCACACATAAAAATAAATTAAGTCGAATTGTGAATGTTATCCTTTTTTTGAAGTCTGTTGAAAACAGACAAAAATCGCCCAACTACTTTTTAAATGCTAAATGAATTACTACATTATAAAATTTTAATTAGTATATCTAATATTTTATTTCATACATACCACAAATAAATCTGTAAGAGGCTTTGCAATGTTATCCAAGACGTGTTTGATCTCCTCCCATAGCTTCTGCGACTTGAATTCATACCTATACTTTTTAAACAGTGAATGTGCAGTTCTAAGTACACCGTTAATGACGTGGAAGTCACCTAAAACAAACAAATTAAGAAACAAATTTTAATTTATTCATTCATTTCCACCAATCAAAGTACTGCACTAAACTTAAGTATATAGGTATCCCCTATAGATAGGGCGGATATATTTTTTATAGAATAATGGTGCTCTTAGACATAAATATGCAGATTTGTTATCACCCCTGAGGACTAAGATGAAATGCCTTGTCTCCAGTAAAAGGGGTCTCCGGTTCTCCACACTCACCTTACAAAACATAAATTAACATAACAAAATAATTTAGGAACTAAAATTGCGTCTACTCAGCACAAATGTTATAGAAAACACATAGTGGTAATTATAACGCTGATTTTTAGTATACGTCAGAGATATAGGTACAATAGAATAAACTTTAAAAAAATTAAAATAAAAACTTTAACATTTATGAAAAAAGGGCACACAATTAAATTATTTTATGATACAAAGGTAGAATAAATGTAGATATTTACTGTAGTTGCCTACATCTTATTGGGTGTGGAGAAGAGATTTCAAATTTTGATGAATTTACTATATCATCTATCACCATCTTAGAAAAGAATAAAGTTTTGTGTGAAGCGCTAACAAAATTTTAATATTTAGCATTCTTGCAACATTTTTCCTAAAAATACAGAGTGATCATCATAAGTTAATAGAAAATTTTACCATCACACAGTGTAAAAACCATTGGTTAGTATGGACATATCTTTTTAATAATTTTTTTATAGGATTTATTTACATCCTATAAAAAAAACTTTTTAATAATTACTAAATAGTGATTTAAGGAGTTTTAGGATAAAAGGGCTATTTTGATATTTTTTGTAATCATGAACATATAAAAAACGCAGACTCAATTTTATTTTCCAACCTCGTGAAGCACCCAAATTAGGAGGGTCGCTTGTACAAGTGGACACACTATTTCACAACAATAATGAGCCGAGTGGGTGCATTTTTTTCCATATTATGGTTTTTGTATGACATAATGTTTGTAATAAAATAAAATTAATATGTTATTATTGCACCTATCTATTAGGCATGCGTCAGATATACCAAAACGAAATTAAAATCCGATTTTAAACATAAATGTATATGCATTGATTTCTCAAACTAAAAAATCCAATTTCAAAAATCGATTATAACTAAGCTAAACTCTTACGATCTCAAAAAAATCTGAATCGACAGTATCCAAATCGAAATGCAAACTGATGCGTAGAAATTCGTTTTCTGAGTTTCTCTCTTTCTAACCAAACATGAAATAGCGGAATGAAAAGGATGGTGTGAATTTTAGGATTTAGTTTTCGATTTGTCGGCTATGGAAATCTATTACACATTGAAATATGCGATCAATATTATCCTTACTTCTAAGTACTTAAAATCTATATTTGCTTTGTGAGATTATGCGTTGATAAGTTTTTGGTTCCGTGTTTGGGTTGGTGCTTACAAAAATCTTTGAAATATGCTAACAATATCATTCTTATTATTGAATTGTTAAGGACTATATTTGCGAGACTGTGTGATGACTTGTTTCTGTTTTTGGTTTAGTGTTTGCTTCATAGAATACTATAATACAAATAATGTATGTATTATAGTATTAATAGAAATATTCTTTTGTTTTCATGTCTTTTTCGTTAAGATGCAAATTTCACCTTGGTGACAAGTGCGCCGGTCAGATGTATCAGCGAATTACAGGATATTTACTGATGTTTATTGCCTGTTTGTTTGGGAGTTTAAAGTAAAGATAATAAAAATTTGTTAACTAAGTGAATTGTGTGCAAAGTGCTTAAGAAATATATTAAGAAATCATTGTAAATTTTTTCAATGAGCTGGAAGTTTTATTTTCATTAAAAAAACTTTTCTGTTAAATTAAGGTATGAAGGATAATCGCGCAAATCTGTTTTTGTGATACATTTGGGTTTGTCGTTTCGCTAACTTATAAAACGAAATCTAAGTACGAAAACGAATTGGCGTTGCTAAGCGCTACTATAATCGGATTTTTAAAAACGGATTTTGAAATCTGAAATCGGATACATATTGGTTTGTGTTCAAATCCAAAAACGCCCATGACTACTATCTATTCAAGCGATCAAAATGAATTATTTGATTGCAATTGAGTAACAATCCGTAAGTAACAATCTGTAAGTAACAATCAACAATAGATGATGAGCAGTTGTAATGTTGAAAGTGTAGTTATGTGTAATTCTTTTTCACTTTCTAAAGAAGATTTTGATGTTTCTCTCCAGGCTGTAATTCCATAGATAGAGCTAGATAGCTCCGTGGTCTACTGGCATTCGCTATGCCAGTGAGTTGGGGTGCCGAGGACTGCGGGTTAGAATCCCGTATGGATCAAGAATTTGTATGGCCTACGAACTATTGTTCCAGGTCGGGAAGTTTGTCCTTGAGAAATTTATGTCTGTAAACTGCCTCCACAATACAGGAGAAAATCCAGGTGTCCTAACATTTTAAAAAAAAGGTGATAAGGAAATGCAAGGCTAATAAATATCTTAATTTAATTTGGCACTTTAACGGTCGATTTCAGTTTGGTTCTAGAGCCAAATCAAATTAAGATATCTATATAGTATAATAACAATAATGTCCTCCAGACCGAATTTCGGTCACGGCGGCCAGCCTCAACGGAGGCTAGCCATCGGAGCAGGACAGGATTATAGTGCCCTATATTCTCTATTCCCTCATTCTCATAATCCGATGGGACGATAAACCGACACGACCGAAGAGAGATCAGGGCAGGACTAACGGCTTTACGTGCTTTCCGAGGCACGGGGGTGAGACACCGCCAACTTCCCATTTTCTTGACAGAAAAACTCAATAATTGTTTTTTTTCGGCCCGACCCGGAATTAGAACCCAGGACTTTACACACTTACAGTAGGGTTGTCGCACTACTACAACCACTAGACCAACAAGGTAGTCCTATATAGTATAAGTATGATATATTAAATCAGAGAATATTTCAAAGTAAATTACTTACCAGTACCAAACTTTTCAACCATTTCTGAAATGAGACCAGGCCATTTTTCAGGAAAATCGTATTTTCCAATTATTGAAACCGCATCACTAAATTGTCGCTGAACAGCTTCTGGTGACTTCAGCATTAATGAAACTATAAGACTCTTTATTGCAGCACGGTCTGTTGCATGAATGTTGTCAGCTCCATCCTCCTCCTAATGAAATATTTTTCAATTAAATACCTGTCTACAACCACGCAAATAAAATTCGATTTTGGAAACTTTTCAACTGCACATTAATATACAAAACTGATATCTAATCTTAATCTTGTATTGATTAAAACTAAGTTTACGGATTTTATTGCATTTAATTTTAATTGATTTTTTAATTCCCGACGTTTTGGGTGATTTCCAGCACCCATAGTCATGGGGGACTGAGGTGACTGACATCCCGATGTCAATGTTAATAAAATTAGATTTTGGGAACTTTTCAACTGCACATTATTTATATAATATACAAAACTGATATCTAATCTTCATCATCATCATCATTACAACCCTTCACAAGACTACTGCTGAACATAGGCCTCCCCCAAGTAATGCCACAAAGCACGGTCCTGAGCCACCTGCATCCATCGACTTCCTACATGTCTAACCAGGTCGTCACTCCATCTAGTGGGGGGTCGCCCTACACTACGCCCACCGGTACGAGGCTGCCACTCAAGAACCTTTCTTCTCCATCGGTTATCGGTTCTTCGAGCTATATGGCTGGCCCATTGCCACTTCAGCTTACTATTCCGTATAATAAATATCTAATCTTAATCTCTTATAATTCTGTTACTTTCTAATTTTAATTCTAGTACTCATAATTATTATAATAATATGTAAACAATAGAGTATTACCACAGGCCAATTCCTTTTAATATAATTTTTAAAAGCCACAGCTCCTGCTATTCGAATGGTTAGATCGACAGTGTCCTTATCAATCAGATGAAGCAGCAGGACTGCATAGTTTTGATTTACTTCCACACCTTCAAGGAATTTTTCAGCTGAAACATATATATATATTTATATATATATATTGTAGAAAATTAAGTAAGCCCAATGGTTACAACCTTAATTTGAAAAAAACCCAACTGTGTAAAAAAAAGTATTATAAAATGTTCTATTAAACAACCTATGTCACATCCACGACAAGACAAATTTAACCACACCATATATAGGATATTAAAATCCATCAAGCCTCTTAGTCTACAGAGTGTGCAAAAGAAATAGACATACATATATGTCTACTTGTTTGGCCTACATGCATGATAATATTTTTTGAGTGTATGAACACTGCGTAAAAACTACTACAACGTAAAAATATTATTGAATTAAATTAAAGAAAATAGAAGTATAATTCCGCCTCCAGGTCCTTCAAAAGAGTCATTACCAAGGCAAAGTCAGAGCACATAGGCAGAAGAGGGGAGAAACTAGTTCAACTTCCATCAGGAACATGTGCATTCTGGTCTCTCACCAAGGTCATCCAGGGGAATTTCTGTCAGCCATCTCTTCCATCTCTGCACAGGGAGGACGACACACTGGCCCATACCGCAAAGGAGAAAGCCGATCTTCTAGGCCCTTTCTTATGTCCAACTAGACTCTCAATGAGGGGGGAGTACGCCGCTGACCATCCCACGGTGTGAGTACTCCATGCCAGATGTGCTGTTTACCCAGCGCTCGGTGTGCAGAGCACTCCTCTACCTGGACATCAACCAAGTCAAGTAGGCCTGACATCCCTCCTATTGTGCTGAAGACGTGTGCTCTGGAGATGGCACCGGTTTTGACGCGTCTTTTCTGGTACTTCTACTCCCTAGGCGTAGTCCCGAAATCATGGAAGACAGCTTTTGGGCACCAGATCTCTAAAATAGGCGATCACTCAGATCTAACTACAGGTCTGTCGCTATCACCTCCATGTACTCCAAAATAATCTAGCCAGTACGGTTCCCATCAAGGTTACCTAACTCATAGATGGGCAGAGGCAGTAGAGTCCAAGAGGGAGGCGTTGGCTGAAGTTTGGACATAGCGAAGGCCTTCAATCAGGTTTGGCACAAAGTCTTTTTTCCAAGCTTCCTTCCTATGGACTTTCCGAGAAATTGTGCAATTAGATCACCAGTTCTCTTGCAGATCAAAGCATAAAGGTTGTAGTAGATGGTGCATGCTCCAAATACAAACTCATTAATGCTGGTGTTCCACAAGGCTGCGTGCTATTGCCAATGCTGTTTCTTCTGCAAATGAATGATATGTTGCAAATCGGTAACATTCATTGCTATGCGGATGACAACACTGGTAATGCTTTATACACCAGCAGTGCCAATATGTTTCGGCCAAACATTGCACAGCACCAGGACAAAGTGTCTGAACTCTAGACTTTGTTGAACAGTCTCGGATTGGGGTGACTAAATCTAAACCAGTTCAATCTCCAAAAGACACAAGTTTGCACATTTACTGCTAAAAAGAACCCTTGTCGTATCTCTTAAGTTTCAAGGCACTCCCCTTGTTGCCTTAGCCAGTATCAGAATCCTCGGCGTCGACATATCGAGTGACATGCAGTTTCGTTGTTACTAGGAAGAGAAGACCAAATTGGCCTCTAAAAAGCTTGGCGTGCTCAGCAGAACGGGACAGTATTTCCTGCCAGCACACCACCTGCAACTACAAGGGGCAGGTTAGGCTGCACATGGAATACTATTCCCAAAACTGTTCTGGGCTGGGGCTACCCAGTGCCAGCTCCTTCCATTGATGATTGATGATTATATACAGCTCAGAGTCGAGAATTGTCGGCGACCAAGCTCATTCTGATCAGCTTGACTCAATGGCACTTAGAAGAGATGTTGCATCTCTTTGCATATTTTATCGCACTTAGCATGAGTAGTGTTCTGAGGAATAGTTCTGACTAATTTTAGCCACAAAATTTCAGCATCGCACATTGTCACAAAACTCGGAATACCTCCATACCATCTGGATGACTGACGGTCCACCACTGTGCAATTTAAAAGTTTTCTTCCTTGCACAACTTCCTTGAGGAATCGACTAACACTAGATTTTTTAGGACCAATACAATTTAGGGACCTTCAAGAGCCATCTCCTTTTTAAAAGGCCAGCAATGCATCTGCAATTCCCTCAGTCTTGCAGTTGTTCATGGGTGGTAATCACTTACCATCAGGTGAGCCATATGCTCGTTTGCCCCCTCACCAATGAAAAAAAAAACACCTAAAATAGTATATTGCGGTCTCATTAACTGGACGCATCACTGGAATGCGAGGCCCCGCCCGCTCGCCCCTGCACTCTCTTAACTCGCCCGGCAATCGCCAGTATGGTTAGCAACTCTGTTACAATGTTGTAAATGACGTCATCAAAGCCATGCGTCAAGTTAATGTGACCGCGTTGTATCAACTAATAAGACATGTACAACTGCAACTGGATACTTTTTAACTGACTTCAAAATATAGGAGGTTATAAATTTGATTGTTTTTTTTATGTGTGTTACCTCAGAATTTTTGATGATTCTTTTTTCATTTGAAAGCTAGTGTTTCTCATGTGGTCCTAATATAAGTTTAATCAAGATCTGACCAGTAGTTTTTGAGTTATCCTTAACAATGCATATTTAATTGACAACATTAGTAATTAGTAGTATTAGTTTTCGGTTGTACAAATTTTTATATTTTAACACTTGTTAATATGTCAGAACATGAACCGGATAGCAAGATTGGTTTACAAACTCAGATTTCTCTTTATAATAATATTAAATAGGGCATTTGTTAAACAGCTCAATGAGTTGGAA